>OX344725.1:11008470-12228970 GCA_947034835.1 Ballota nigra | reverse complement strand
AATAGAGCCATGGAGATCTACGCATCGTAGTTAATATGAATGGATGTTCGGTTTTAGGAATGAAATTAAACTACTCTAAAGTCTACTTCTATCACTGCGAATTATGAAATCAAATAAATAGCTAAGGGTTTAATCAAGTACGAGATGGTGATGCTCAGGATAGGAATCCCTACGTATACTAACGGAGCTAGTACGATAATTAAAACAATCGTGATGTGCAAGTATTAATCCTAAGTGTACTAAAACTAGACAATCTACTTCCCTAATCTAGCACCAGATTGAAAGACTAAAAGCTTAAGAATTAATCCTAATACTTCATCATATCAACCTACTTCACAACCCACTAAACAAGTTATATGGATTATGCTTAATTAATGAGACCCTTATTTACCCAAGGTGATACGGTCGTCCTCCCTAGATAAACCTATAAATTATAAACCCCTTCTATAACCCTATCGTTAAGCCTACTCGTTATCAAAGAGTGATAAGATCATCCTCTCTCTAATAATTTTCGTACTCACTTCCAAGATAATTCTAGGGTTTATTCTAAGAATTCAATTAATTAAGAGAACTAGCACTAAATATCACGAGTTATCCTAATTATGTACCAACATCCTACTTCTACGAGTTCATCCTACCCCAAGCATGTAAGGTTTCTAGCCTAACATGGTAAAAGAAATAACGAAAACAATCACAATAACGATGAACATTTGTATAATTGAATAATCAAAAGAATTGGAAAGTATAAACGAAAGAATATCTCAAAATCTCAATAAATCTGATAAAGTAGGGTTTAGAAGTCTCAAAGGTTCAAGAACGAAAGAATTAAACGAAAGGAATCAAAAGAAGTATCTAAACTACGAATTTGTAAGATCAAAACCTCGTTTACAAGTGTGAAACTATCCATAATCTCTCTACCAAGCTCTAAGTATGCAAAAATATGAATCGGGATAAAAAATTCTCAAAAAACGAGCTTGGGATCGGGTATTTATAAGCAATGGTCCAAAAATGGGTGTAAAAGGCCAAAATCTCACAAAACTGGGTTTGGTCGAGCACTAGCGCTCGAGCACTTGTTGGTCGAATGGATGCCTTTACAGAACTCTTAGGGCGATCGATTTAGGTCGAGCGGGGGCATTCGAGCTCATGTGGTCGAATGGTTTCAGTGGTCGAATGGGGGCGTTCGAGCTCTTTTGGTCGAGCACTTTTCGGCTGCTGTACACTTGTTAAAAAAACCTTCATATCTTCTCAACCGGGAGTCTGTTTTGGTCGAGCACTTTTCGGCTGCTGTACACTTATTCGAAAAACATCTTTTCTCCCTCTATCCAACTATGAACACCAAAAAGACAAATTAATGAGTTTATAAAAATGATGCTCAAAGGACTCTAAACACTCATAAAAAATACACAAAACATAGGCAAATCGGGCTACAAAACATAACAATTTCACGCCTAATCAACCCCCCCAAACTTACCATATTGCTTGTCCTCAAGCAATGAAATAATAAGTCAAGTGAAATTGTCAAGAATGAATTAAGGAACCAAATCATGCAAGCAATAGAACTTCAAGCTTCAAAGATCGATCACCCACACACTAACTCACCCCCTTCATCATACTCATGCATAATCAATAAAAATCACCAAAATCAAACATGGATGTGCACTCAATGATGTGTTTCACTTCCTCACAAGTGTATATCAATATTAAGGGACTCACTCAATCAATCAATCACACATATCAGCAGCCATAGGCTTGTAAGCACTCTCGACTTCGACTATACTCTAGAATCCATGCCGAATCAAAAATGACTTTATCAAGGTTATAATGTAGGCTCTTTGGACAGGTGGGATAACTATATGGGATAAGTGACTCAAGTGAATGGATAACATAAAATTCAACTTCGGTATTTCGAGACAAGGAACAGAATACTTCAATCATCTTCATGCAATACACTTTCAATTCCACTACTCTCAACACTTCAAAAAAAAATTCCAACTCGTTTCACTTTTTCAATCACTTCACTTTTTTTTCTCTTTCACACATACATATGAGCTCATTTTTCTTTTGCTCACTCTCAAATTCATTGTTCTTTCCCACAACTCACAATCTCATTACACCTTTTTCTCAGATACACTCAAGCATTAATAATTCTCCTTTTTCAACTCAACTCGATCCCTTTTTCATTCACAACTTTTCCTATTCTCCACTCAAATTGAGACAAAAAGAGTTTTAGAATTTGGTTAAGTTTAAATGTGCTAGCAAATAAAATAGGTTAAGGCTCATAAGGGCTAACAAGGGATAAATGTCATTGGTAGGGAAAATTTGGCTAAGTGACTTATCAATTCAAAGATGACCTAAAATCACTTTCGGCATATCAAACTAGACACAATCAAGAAGCGGGAGCAAACACAAGTTCTAACATCCTCTAAGGTGACGATCCACTCACAAATGAAGAGATCAATATAATGAATTTTAATCTCTACAAGGCTCAAATCTCACAGCTTTCACATCCATGCTAGTCCTAGTGTATTCTCACTTTTATAACACAAATACTCAAAAGGATAGTTCGTAAGTATACGAGTTCCCTCTCAAATCAACTATAACTCCTACACTCACACTCTTCAGACTCTAACTCAACTTCAGAACACACCAACTCATCAAATCACACTCAAAGATAGCAATCAACAAGCATAAGAGAATTGATAGACATGAAATATGCAGTAGCTCCCAATTAGTTCACAACATAAAAACGCTCAAGGAGCATCTCAAGGCACAATATATAACCAAACTCAACTCAAAGAGAGGGTGTGCACCTGTGCAATGTCATATAAACCTCTCAAGTGCGCCGGTGCATATGTATGCCATAAAACATATAAATACTCCACCCCCCAAACTTCGACCTTGTGAAGCGGTCTAAGTTTGGGGTTGTGGGTTACCTAATACACATAATCCCCTTTGCACTTGGCAATGTAGCGCACTCCCTTGCTTGAGTTCTTCCCTTTTGAATAACTCTATGATAACTTTACTTCCTCGAGACAAGCCTACAAGCAACTCACTCAAGAACGAGGTTAAAACTTACGACTCAAAATAAAACACTAATAACTTAAAACACTCAAAAGTAAATAAAAGTGGGTTGTCTCCCACTCAGCGCTATTTTTAAGGTCCTCATGCTGGACCGAACCCAGAGGAGCTTATGGGACATGATACTCAAATTTACCTCCCTTATTCTCATAAGAGAAGATGTCTAAGTTTTTCGCTCGATTCCCATCCTCCTTTTTTACCTCAGGCGGGTGTGTCACCTTTTTCTTTTTCGCTCTCCACGGAGGTACCCACTTCTTGACTTTTGGCTTTTTCAATTCAACTTCTCTTTTTTCTCTAATTTAGTCACCTCCATTCTTTTCAACTCTCCATCCTTCAACTCCTCTTTGCCTTTATCCCTATCTAAACAATCAAGGTCATAACGCCCATAGGTTATATCATCAAGTGAAGTATTATCAAAATCATGAATAAAAGAAGGGTAAGGATTAAGAGATGTGTCTTCAACACAAGGGTCAATAGCATCAATGGAATGACATCTCTCATCTTTCTTCAGGTGTTTCATGTCCTCATATAGGGAAATCTTCACCTCTTTGTCATCTACCTTCACAGTGATCTTCCCATTTGCCACATCTAATACCATGCCCGCCGTAGCTAAGAAAGGTCTTCCCAAGATCAAAGGAACACGCTCATCCTCCTCCATGTCAATCACCACAAAATCAGCTGGAAATATATGATCTCCCACCTTAACAAGGACGTCTTCAACCACACCTTGAGGTCGAGTAATAGACCGGTCGGCGAGTTGAAGCGTTATCATTGTTGGCTAAAGTTCTCCACCTTCCAACTTCTTAAAGAGAGACAGTGCCATCAGATTAATGCTCGCTCCAAGGTCGCACAACGCTCCCTTCTTGACTCCATTCCCGATATCACATAAGATCGTAAAACTCCCTGGATCCTTCAACTTGGGAGGAAGCACCTTGTGCACTAATGCACTCACCTCATGGTTCACCTGCACAAGCTTGGGCTCATCAACTCTTCTTCTTTTGGCTATCAAATCCTTCAGGAACTTGGCATAATTAGGCATCTGTTCCAAAGCATCATAAAAAGGTATGTTAATATGCAACTTTTTAAAAACATCAAGAAACTTGGCAAAATTTTCATCTAATTTCTTCTTCATGAACCGCTGCGGGTATGAGACCAGTATCACAGATTTGGGTACCCCCTATTCGTCTCGCTCGGTCTCTTTCACGTTCTTCCTTGCTTCTCTTGCCTTTTTCCACTTTGGAACTCTCTCAATCTCCTCAATTTTTTCCTCCTCAAGGTCTTTGCCCTTCTGGGAATCATCTATCTCAATTCCTTCCCCATTGTCTTTGCCTATCTGGGTTTCATCTACCTCAACCTCCTTCTCACCCTTCTCATCCTCATCTTTCTTCTCCTCAACTTCTTTCTCAATCTCTCCATGTAGCTTCTCCAAATCAGCAGGCATTGGAGGACCGTCATATTTGGTACCACTTCTAAGCTGGATCGTCTTGCACTGCTCTTTCGGGTTTGTCTAGGGCACAAATGGGTATTTGCCCGGCTCTCTAACCAACGATTTTGCAATCTGGCTTATCTGAAACTCTATGGAAGTGAATCACCTATTTTTCTCTTATTGAGTTCTATTGAGATTTACATCTCTCTTCTGAAGTTCTTGATCCCTCTGATCAATCTTTTTACTCATCTCCTTCATATCATACTCCAGTGAGGATAATCTCTTACTACCTTCCTCCACCTTTTGGAGTATAGCTCTCAACATCTCATCTGTTGAGGTACTTCCTTCTCCTCCTGGGAGTTTGGAGCCAGGGTCGACATTTGGAGGCACAGTTATACCCGCTCTCGGGTTACTGTAAGATAAGTTCTCATTCTTCCTCCATTGATTTTGAGGGGACTGCTGGCCTCCTTGATACCCCTGAGTATTCCTCCATTGATTCTGAAGAGGCTGTGGACCCGGTGGTACAAACGGTTGACCATAAGTTGATCGCCCCTGATAATTTCCACCTTGATAGCCATTATGATTATAATGAGGCCCTCCCATATAGTTGGACTCCTCATGCTAGCTTGCCGGCTGATCCACTTTCTCACTCACTGCAGTATTCCCTCCACTCAGATTTTATCCAACCTCTAGATTGCTAATCTTCTCCATCATCACCATCAACAGCTTTCTAGTACCCTCACTCTCATCCATTTGATAAGCTCGCTGAAACTCTTGTGCCTCATTCCATTGCCCAGCATTCTTGACAATGTTATCAATAATCTCTCTACACCGAGCTGCACCACAATTCAATAACGCTCCACTTGCACATGCATCAAGGTGGTCTTGACCTGGCTTGCTAGCTCCACAGTAGAAATAAGACATTATATCACCTTCGTTGTACCCATACTGCGGGCACTCAATGAGCATATTATAGTATCTCTTCCAAGCCTGACGTAATTCCTCTCCTGGCTTCTGTTTGAAAGATGAGATCTCTAGCCTTACTTTGATCGTTCTAGACGGAGGGTAGAATCGCTCGAGGAACAGACGCTCGAGCTCGTCCCATGTGGTTACACCTCCCCATGGGAGCGTGTTATCATACCACTTCTTCGCGATTCCAGTTAAAGAGAACTGGAACAACCTGAGCCTCTTGGTATCTTCAGACATGCCATTATGGTTGAAAGTTGAGGCAATCATCAGAAAATCCTCAAGTGAGTGTGAGGATTATCCTTTCCGACCTCCTCCTTAAATTGATTCTCGACTAGCATCTTCAGGATCCCTGGGGAGATAGAAAAGTTGTTTGCCTCTACTGGTGGCATTGCTACACCATCATAATACCGTTGCAGCTGTACCACATACCTTCCTCTGATTGCCATACCAGGATCAACGTTCTGAGGAACGTGCTGAGGGTAACTGGTGGTGGAGGTATATGAGGGATTGATAGTTGGTTATAATTGGGTTGTGGGGGGTAGTATGGTGGATAAAGGTATGGTGGGTATGTGTATGGGTATGGGTATGGGTAAGGTGGGTTGTTGTGTTGGTAGACAGGGTTATTAAATGGGTTGTTTGGGTTTTGTGGGTTTTCATTGATGACATGATTCTGGTTTGGTGTGGGATTATTTTGGTTATATGGGTTTGGGTTTTGGTTGGTTCCTTCCCCTTGGGCTGCTAGCTTTGGACTATTGACTCCCTCAGTTCCCTCAACCCTCTTCACATTCTGATTAAGCCCTTCTGTCTCAAGACCCAAATCGCTGTTGAAATTCTGATTTAAATTCTCGTCACCTGGGGTAGTTATCCTTCTCTGGAAGGCTCGATTCCTTCTGGCTATAGTCTCAGGGTCTAGCTTTGTTCGATCTTCGCTCGTTTCTCCCTTTGAGCATGTTTTCATATACCTAAATACTCAATAAGAAAGATCAAGCACACCAGACTACAAGTAATAAAACAGAAAATAAAAGAACTCATTACTAACTACAAAACTATCTCCAAGTCCTACTCAATGGACATACATCGCCATCCCCGGCAACGGCGCCATTGACTTGAGCGCAAAATACTAGCTATACTAGTAGTTACCCCACAAGAGTATGAGATCACAGTAATATGGGCAAGTATAGGGACCAAGTAGTATCGAACCCAAGGGAAGGTGTGTATGCGAATAGAGCCCTGGAGATCTACGCATTGTAGTTAATATGAATGGATGTTCGGTTTTAGGAATGAAATTAAACTACTCTAAAGTCTACTTCTATCATTGCGAATTATGAAATCAAATAAAATATAAGGGTTTAATCAAGTACGAGATGGTGATGGTCAGGATAGGAATCCCTACGTATACTAACGCAGCTAGTACGATAATTAAAACAACCGTGATGTGTAAGTATTAATCCTAAGTGTACTAAAACTAGGGAATCTACTTCCCTAATCTAGCACCAGATTGAAAGACTAAAAGCTCAAGAATTAATCCTAATACTTCGTCATATCAACCTACTTCACAACCCACTAAACAAGTTATATGGATTATTCTTAATTAATGAGACCCTTATTTACCCAAGGTGATACGGTCGTCCTCCTTAGATAAACCGGTAAATTATAAACCCCTTCTATAACCCTATCGTTAAGCCTACTCATTATCAAAGAGTGATAAAATCGTCCTCTCTCTAATAATTTTTGTACTCACTTCCAAGATAATTTTAGGGTTTATTTTAAGAATTCAATTAATTAAGAGAACTAGTGTTGGTCCCACTAGTTAGATTGATTGCGGAAGCTTAAGTTAAATGTCTTTCAAATTCTTTTTACAAGAGAACAATAATCAAAAGAACAATAAGTAAATGAAAGCAATAAAGAACACAAGATATATAGTGGTTCGGATTTGAATATCCTACGTCCACTCTCCCTTATATCCAAGGGGTCTCACTACCAACCTACTCACTTACTTACTCACTGGAATTGTGAAGTACCAGTTCCTTCTTACAACCTCTTTAGATTTGACTTCAATCTAAAGATCAAACAGCCAACAACCTTGTCTGATGGATGAACAGGTTGTGGTTTCAATAACTCCTTAAGAGTAGATAAGTATTATGAACAATAAGAGTGCTTGGAATGAATATCAAAAGCTTGGATCAACTTATATGCGTGTGTAGTCTATCTAGAGCTTTTTCTTGAACTGCACTCTTGTATTTTTAGAGAGGATTAGGGCTAGCCGTTGGAGGGCTAATCCAATCAGATCCTCTATATAAGGAAGCCTCAATCAATCAATTCCCTAATTGATTGATTGGGTTGGTGGGATCCTTGGATTGATTATCTTCAAAACTTTCCAATCCTGATCTTGTTGACTTGATTTGAATCACCAACGGTCAATAGCTTCCTCTGCCTAACTCTGATTCTCTCCAGAAAAGGCAAGACCAGACACCAGGCAACCTCGGTGTCTTCTGGTCCTAATCTGGTGAACAACCAGAATACTCAGTAGAAACAGGAGATCAAACTGAGCATCTTTTATTCCACCAGACTCGTCTGGTCTGGACTCGTCTGGTCTGGGGAAGGTCATCTACCTCTGGTCAGATCTCATCTGGTGAAGTCTTCTGGTGGAGTCCTCTGGTGGGGTCTTCTGGTGACTCTTCTGGTGAAGTCTTCAGGTCTGACAGTTCTCCCTAGACTAAGTCCTAATCTAGATCATCATCTGGCTAACAGGTCCAGATGGTCCTATTACATCCTCTGGTTTATTTTAACTCATCAAAACTAACAATTTTTATCCTAACAATTTCCCCCTTTTGATGGAGTTAAAACACTACCAGAACTGATCGCAAAGAAGAATTTAAGCAAAAAAAAAACAGTAAAGAATAAGACCTTAGAATAGATCTTATCAGGCAAACAATTAATACAACAAGAGGTTTTCTTTTCAACAGAGAAGATATGAATTTCATTGATAATAAGGACAACAGTGATTACAGATTACAATGCAATTCTGGTCCTATCTAAGCATATCTTCTGTTTTCCTTGGGCACCAGAAACCTATCCTGGACGGCCTTCAACTCTGCAGAAGATGTTGGAGTGAAGTTTACCAACACCTTTGTCTTGTACAGTCTCTTCAGCTCAGCCCAATCAACCTGGTCTCCTGCCATGGGAGTGTTAAGATAAGTGAACTCACGGGCAGTCACCTCCAGGTTGAACTCAATGGTTGAGTCCATCAATTGCTTGTACAGCTCTGCATCATAAGCTTGCATCCAGGTGTGAAAGGTTTTGTTGATCAGCTCATTATCCTCTGGTGCTGGCCTCTGGATATAGTGTTGGATGAACTAGAGAGTCTTTGCCTCCTTCCATTTTTCAATCAAGGGCACAGGCACAGTAGAGTCAAAAGACCCTTCTGTCCTGAGAGGCAGAATGTTCATCACTTCAATGGGAGCTTTCCTCCTCTGGCTCGAGCCACTTGCACCAGAAGAAGCACCTGCTTCTCTGCTCTTCTTGTTTTGCCTCCTAACATATCTGAGCCTCTGCTCTTCATCTATGTTCTTCCTGATCCTTGCTTGCTTCTCCCCTGGAGTCTCTTCCTTGTATCTCTTTTGAGCTTCTTCAACAACAGTCTCAAGGAAGCTTTTCTTGACTCTCCTGATCTTCCTCTTTGCAGGTCCAGAGATGGAGATTGGATCCTACTCAGCTTCTGACTCCTCTTCTGCAGCAAGCTGCTTAGCCATGGAAAGAGATTTGAACTCTTCCTTCTTCTTCTTCTTCTTCTTCTGCAACTCAGCCTGGGCCAAAGTGTTCTCCAGCAGGTCCAGACGAGCTCCATGGCTGAAGAGAGTTTCATTTGTGGTCCTTGCCAGATCAGTTCTGGCCTTCTCTTCCCCCTTTTTAACTTCATCAAGGAGGGGCTCCACAACCTGCCTTATAAGATCAGGCAAGGCAGTGTTGGAGGAAGAGTGAAGATCACGCAGCTGCTTGGCTTCCTCCAGGTAGGCTCTTGATTCAGCAACAAGCCTTTCCTGCTTCTCCAACATCTCCTGGAGGGAGTCTTTCAACTTGGCAGTCTGGATCATCTGGCTGGCCATCTCAACTTTAAGCACAGAGACTGGCCTCATCTGCTCCAGCACGTGCTCCTGGAGCTGCTTCTGGCTGTGCATCACATCCAGCTTGACAAAGAGGTCATTTGCCTTGAAAGAAGCTTTAACTTCTGCCAGAGAGGACTTGATCTGCTTCAGGAAGATCCTCCTCTCTTGCTTGATCTGATGCTCTATCATAGCAGGGGCCATATGTTGAATAGCTTTTGAAAAGCGCCCTATCTGCATGATCTGCTCATTGAAGAATGCTTTCATCTTCTGGAGCACAGCAGGAGACATCTCAAAGTCCTCCTCGTCTGAATATAGCTCTGGAGGGAATGAAAAATGAGGACCAAAGTTGTAAGAGAAGCCCTCTGGAGTGAGCATAACTGCTCTCTGGATTATGAGAGTTCTGATGAGGACCTTGGCTGCCTCTGGTGTCTCCAACTCTGCTGGGTTTTGTATGTTTAGCTTCTTATTCAGCTCAATCTCCCACGCAGTGAAGACAGAGGGAGACATCTCCTCCAGCAGAAGCATGAGATCTTCAACATCTTGGAGTCTGGCCATACTCCAAACCTTGGCATCCGTCAGATCTGCCAGGAGGGGTGAGTGCTCCAACAAAATTGGAAACTGCTCTCTTAGCCAGAGCTGAGCACTCACACTCATACTCTGCCTGATGGGACCCATCTCATCAGAAGAGAAAATAAAAGGTTTGGGCCCAGAGGCAGATGAGGAAGGTGCTAAGTTAGCAGGCTCAAGTGAAGCTTCCTCATCTTCACTATCATCGCTTGTTAAACAGGTGGGAGAAGGGGGAGGGGCAGGGAATCCCAGAGCCATAGAAATGGTTGGGTCCTGGTCAGTGTTGGTTTGGAGAGGGTTAGGGTTTTGTGAGGTGGAGGGGATGGGTTGCTCTGCACCAGAAGAAGACGGGATCTCTGGTACAGAAGGTGTAGGAGGTATTTGGGATGTGGAAGTGTTTGGAGGGGGGATTTCTGCACCAGAAGAGGTTGAGGGCACCTCTGGTACAGAAGTTGGGGGAGAGGGGTTTGTGGGAAGATGTGTTTGGAAATTTGGGGGAGAAGGTGTTTGGGTAGGATTAGTGGAGGGAGTATATATGGGGGTATCTGGGAGAGTCTGCTCTGGTGGAACAATAGGGTTTCCAGAAGCAGATGGGGTTTGGGGAATATTATCTGGGGGAGAGGTAGAGGGGGAGACAAGATTAATAGGGGTAGAAGATGGAATAGAAGGGTTTACCTCTGCTGAGTCAACATCAGCAGGTACAACATGCTCTGGAGCATCCTCCAACATCTGGGAAGCCTCATCAATGGCCTTCTCCAAGGCCTCTCCAAGATCAGATCCAGAGTCTGAATATTGAAATATGGCCCTCTTGGCCTTGGATTTCTTCTTAAGAGGTTCAACCTCTTCTTCCTCTTCCTCCTCTGATGGCTCATCCACCAGAAGGGTTTTCTTGGCCTTCCTGCTAGTCTTTGACTTCTTAGCAGAGCCCTTCCTGGCCTCCTCAGGCCTCTTCCTCTTGGCTGCTCCAGCCTTCTTAACAGCTTTATCATCATCACCCTTCTTCTTAAGCACTTCAAGAAGGGGAATCTGGTCCTCCTCCGAGGAACCAGAGAAAGCAATGGTTGAGGAACCAGTTGCTTCAGCAGCTTTCTTATGGGTCTTCTACTTCTGCTGCTGCCTCTGCCCCTTTGCAGGTGAGGGTACTGCCTGTAGAGGAGGGGCAGGGATGGCTTCTTCCCCATCAGAATCAGGATGGCCATGAAGGGGACCATCCTTAGAAAATAATATCTTGGACTTGTGAAATCCTCTGCACCAGGATTCTTTCCATCTCTTCTCTGGCAGCAAAGAGTCCAAGATCAGAGTAAGTTTCGTTCCCAACGAAACATTTGCAGTGAAATAGAACTGCATCTCCCCTGGCTTGGAAGGACAAGCCTCCTTGTTCACTTTCACCTTATTCTTCCTCAAGACGCCCCAAAAGAACTCTGCCCAGTTACATTGGACGCCGTCATACAGAGCCCTCATCACACACATTCGTCCATTAAAAATCGCATCCGTGCTGTGATTCTCACACATCAGCACCTTCACCACAATATCAAAAAGTACCTTGTACTGTTGCCTCAAATGTTTGTCCAAGAAGCCCTTTGTGATGTTCTGGCAAGAAGAACGAGCAAACAATTTGAAGGAACCCACAATATCATCCTCCTTGTAGGTTAAAGGATCCACCCCTTCTACAGAAACATTTCCAAACAGCGCACAGAAGTCATGCTTGGAAAACACCAAATCCTCCTTGTCAATCTTTGACGAAATATGGTCTTCATTGATCTTCATTCGTACCAGAAACTGGGCCGCATAACCATCTAGGGTGCGAAAATCTCTGGGGACTGTGGAGATCAACTTTTCAACTCCGAATCTCCTCAATAATTCCAGAATAGCAAGTGCAGACGAGTTCTTTGTGGTGTAGAAGTCGACCACCATTTCCGTTTTCAATTTCTTCATCATCAGGGTATGGTCAAAGTTGCACGGAGGGGCCATTTCTGTGAAAGAGAGTGAGAGAGAAAAAAATACTTTGCAGAGAGAGGTTAGGGTTTGAAAGGATATGAAACGTGAAAGGACAGATTGAAAGGAAATTTGATTTAAATAGGGTAATATGCGTGGCTTGAATAATAAATTAAGTGTGTACGCGTGTAATAGCAA
This sequence comes from Ballota nigra, assembly GCA_947034835.1. NCBI lineage: Eukaryota > Viridiplantae > Streptophyta > Magnoliopsida > Lamiales > Lamiaceae > Ballota > Ballota nigra. The sequence continues at coordinate 12,216,691 of OX344725.1, read as the reverse complement.
ATTTAATTTAGGAAACAAAATCAATTTTCGAATTGATTGACATATTGCACAGTGATTAAATCTGACGGCCACGATGAAAGACGAGATACAGATTTAATCTGGTGCGTTGGCATAGTCATTGGGACTGGGCATAAAGGGGTTTTGTGGCAGTCAAGAAAAAAAGCGAAATGATTGCCTAGACCCTATACCCTAGTTATAAATACACTCCGAAGTTGAAAGGTTTTAAGTGTACTTACTAATTTGAAAAGTATATCCCAATGAACAGAGGCCAGAGAAGTAAAGACATACCTGTCACCTGATATTGTAACCAGATGATACCACAGCAAGTCTGGTGCTACATCTCCTCTGATGGAGCTTATCTGGTCCTGGTCAGAGAAGACTTTGGATATTTTGGAATCTGACTCAGCACCTCATCTGGGACAAGTGTCACCTGGTGTATATCTCATCTGGAGATATACCTTCTCTAATATGTCTAATCTGCAGGTATGTTAGTTTAAGAAAAGAAATATATGAAGAAAAGTAACGAAACAAAGGATACTTCTCTGATGTTCCCCTTAAAACAAATCTATCTCTGGATCCAACAATCCTAACTCAAAAGCTAACTCTCTGAATCTGGTCTCAGCCAAAGGCTTGGTTAAAATATCTGCTCTCTGCTTCTCTGTTGCAATCTTTTCCATCCTTATATCTCCCTTCTCAACATGATCTCTGATAAAATGATGCCTTATATCAACATGTTTACACCTGGTATGAAGAACTGGATTCTGGGTGATTGCAATTGCACTATTACTATCACAGAAAATAGGAATATCCTTAGCTCTAATCTGGTAATCCCTAAGCTGTTGACTAATCCAGAGTAGTTGTGAACAACAACTCCCTGCAGCCATGTACTCTGCTTCTGTTGTTGATGTAGCAACCGAAGTCTGCTTTTTAGAAAACCAGGATACCAATTTATTCCCTAAAAATTGGCATGTTCCACTTGTAGACTTCCTATCTATTCTGCATCCACCATAGTCTGAATCTGAATACCCACTCAACTCTAAGTTATCATCTGCAGGATACCATAATCCTAAATTCACTGTTCCTTTAAGATATTTCAATATCTTCCTAGCTGCTTCCAAGTGACTTTTCTTGGGATTAGCTTGAAATCTGGCACAAACTCCTACAGCAAAAGTAATATCTGGTCTGCTTGCAGTCAGGTACAGAAGAGAACCAATAAGTGCTCTGTACTGAGTCTGGTCCACACTCTCTCCAGACTCATCTGGATCCATGTTGAAATTTGTCATCATAGGGATCTTGGCTGCTTTGCTAGATCCTACTCCAAATTTCTCTAACATGTTTCTGGTGTACTTTGCCTGATTAATAAAAATTCCCTTCTCTGATTGCTTAACCTGCAAACCTAAGAAATAATTCATTTCACCCATCATGGACATCTCAAACTGACTCTGCATGAGCTCACCAAACTTCTCACACAGCTTCTTGTTAGGGGATCCAAATATAATGTCATCAACATATATTTGGACCAGAAGGATGTCCTTTCCTTCTTCTTTCCTAAACAAGGTTCTATCAATCTTACCCTTAGTAAAACCATTGTCCAGAAGAAATTGAGATAGAGTGTCATACCATGCTCTGGGTGCCTGCTTCAGCCCATAAAGAGGTTTCTTAAGCTTAAACACCTTGTCACCTTGTTCAAAACCAGGAGGTTGTTCCACATACACTTCCTCAATGAGAATCCCATTAAGAAAGGTAGATTTCACATCCATCTGGTATACTTTGAACTTCATGTGAGCAGCATATGCTGAGAACAATCTGATGGCTTCTAGTCTGGCAACAGGAGCAAATGTCTCATCATAGTCTATTCCTTCAGACTGAGAATAGCCCTGGGCCACTAGCCTTGCCTTGTTCCTAGTAATGACATCATTCTCATCTTTCTTATTCTTGAAAACCCACTTAGTGCCTATCACCTTTTGATGTCTTGGTCTGTCTACCAGCTCCCAAACATCCTGTCTGGTGAATTGATTCAACTCCTCCTGCATAGCAACAATCCAATTTGAATCTTTCAGTGCCTCCTTGATGTTCTTGGGCTCAATCAAGGACACATAGCAACTGAATAAGACAGCTAAGTTAAGAGTTCTCCTAGTCTGGACACCCTTAGTTGGATCTCCTAAGATCAGGTCATTGGGGTGATCAACCAGGGTCCTCCTTCCCGTAGTTTTGCCTGGGTGATCATCTTCTGCAGTACCTTGGTGAGTATCACCGTCTGCAGAAGAGCTTTCCCCTACATGAGTACCAACCTCTTCTGGTTCTGCTCCTTGTGAAGGCTTCTGCTTCAGAGAACCAGGAGATGGGTCATCATCTGAATCTGAATCTGAATCAAGAATAGGTGGATTGACTTTGATAACTCTGGGTGTAGTCTGATTCTGGATCTCATCAGAAGACTTAGAGTCCACCTTGCACTCAAAAGCAGATTCATAAAAAACAACATGAGGTGTTTTCTCCACACAAAGTGAATTCTTATTAAAAACTCTAAAAGCTTTACTGGTGCTGGAATATCCCAAAAATATTCCATCAGCCACTTTAGCATCAAAGGTTCTTAATTTAGATTTCCCATTGTCATGGATGAAACACTTACATCCAAAAACATGAAAATATGAAACAGATGGGGTTTTACCTTTCCATACCTCATATGGAGTCTTATTATGTCTCTGGGCAATTAGGCATCTGTTCTGAGTGTAGCAAGCTGTATTAATGGCCTCTGCCCAAAATCTCTGTGGAGTGTTGTATTCTGCCAGAAGTGTTCTTGCAGCTTCTTTGAGAGTCCTATTCCTCCTTTCTGCTATTCCATTTTGTTGAGGTGTTCTGGCAGCAGATGTCTCATGAAAAATTCCATGGTCTTTGCAGTAATCTGCAATGTGTGAATTTAAAAACTCTGTTCCTTTGTCACTTCTGATCCTGACTATGCTCTGGTTCTGCTCATTCTGAATCTGCTTGAAGAATTCTGGCAGCTTAGTGATATTTTCATTTTTCTTAAATAAGAACACTACCCAAGTGTATCTTGAAAAGTCATCTACTATCACCAAGGTGTACTTCCTGCCACTGAAACTAAGAGGAGAAACAGGTCCAAACAGGTCCATGTGAAGTAGTTGAAGTACTCTGGTTGTGGTTGTGCTCTGGACATCCTTAAAGGAAGTCTTGGGTTGTTTACCCTTCTGGCATGAACCACAAACCTGATTCTTCTTAAACACTTCATTAGGAAGACCTCGAATGAGACCTTTTCTGGCAATCTTGTTCAATGTTTTGAAGTTAAGATGACACAATCTCTTGTGCCAAATCCAGCTGTTCTCTGCAGATCCTTTTGCAACCAGGCAAGCATTTCTTGGGCAACTGCTAAAATCTACAAGATAAATGTTACCCTTCCTCAAGCCTATTAGCAAGATATCATTATAATCAGAAGAGAAAACAGTGCATGAATCACTAGAAAACTTCACTGAGTATCCCTTGTCACAGAATTGGGATACTGAAAGAAGATTATGCTTGAGTCCTTCTACATAATAGACTTCATCTACAGATACTCCATTGAAGGTCAATTTTCCAACTCCTCTGGTGACTCCATAGTTGTTGTCACCAAACATCACTCTTGGTCCATTCAATGGCTTGAAATCTTGGAGATTATCCTTCTGGAAGGTCATGTGCTTGGAACATCCACTATCAATGTACCAGACATGGTTGCTTGAAAGTCCTTTCTCCAATGGACTCTTATCTACCTGCAGAGAAATCAATTAGGTCCCCTGCTAGTGCTGGGTCCTGATTGGTTAGTTGCAGGTTTTGTAGGAATCCATAGATAAAGATCATCCCTTGATGGATGAGGAGATCTTATCTTCCTTCCAAATCTATCTACCAGCACATGTCCTCTGACAATGACATATTGAGCTACTGGTCTGATAAGGACACCTTTCCTATAAACAGGTCTGGTGTACCTTTTCTCAAATCTGGCCTTTGGAATGGCCTCCCTCAAAGACATGGTCTTAAAGGTCTGGTTGTAAGGGTACATCCTAGAAGAACCATATCTGGTGTCATTACTTCCCAGATCAGTTGGTTTTCTATAAATGGGTCTGGAAGACCTCCTCTGGTTCTGAGAATTAGACATGTTCTGGTGATTATAGTTCCTTTGAGTATACCTATTCTGGAATTGATTCCTCTGAGAAAATTGTCTCTGGGGTACCTGGTGCTGTTGAACATTGTTCCTTCTCTGGTAGTTATTACTCTGATTGGTATCCCCCTTTCTTGAGTGTTTCCTTTGAGGTCCCCTAATCTGGTTAGGTTCCCTTTGAGGATTTCTCTGGGGTCCTCCAATTTGAGTAATTTCTACTCCTTGGGACTCATTGTTCACAGAACCATCAATCTTCAATGGTCCCCCTTGTTGACACTTATTCACTAGCATATTCTCTTCCAGAACAGTCAACTCTTCTGGACCATATGTTATGTGATTAATAGAGTGATTCATTTTCCAGTCAGGATTGTGAACCACCTTGTAACCATTACCAGTTAAGTCTTTATCATCCCAGATTTCTACCAATTTACCAGCTCTTACAGACTTGTCTTTATTATAAAAGTATTTATGAGTTTTAGAGGTAATTCCAGAATATCCTAAACCACTCTTATCACAAATGCGCTGAGAAGACTCTGATATGATAGATACAACAGATGGTATCTTAGGAGCTTCTCTGGGCATGGGTATCTCCTCTATGTTGTGAGCAACTTGTTTTCCCTTGATAAGAGTCTGGTATTTGGCTCTGAGTTCATTGATCTCATCTTCTTGAGAGTTCTTTTCTTTCATGAGTTGATCTACCAGAGTATCTCTTTCCGTGATCTTATCCTGAAGTTCAGAGACTTCTTTGGAATGATCTTTCATGAGTTCTCTGGTGGATTTATGCTCATGAGAGAGAGATTGAACTTCAGCTCTGATCCTACCATTCTCTTTCTCAAGTTTTTGACAGAGTTGGACACAATTTTGGAGATCTGATAGCATTTGTTGCATATCAGACTCTCTGGAGTTACCAGATGAATTAGAGGATTCAGTACATTTGGAATTTGATAGGACTAGAGTAGTTTCATTTACCTCAGTGATGTCTGCCATAAGACACACATCATCATCTGATCCAAAGTCAGAAGAAGAAGAACTGGAACTAGTATCCTCCTCCTTTGCTTCTGCCAGCAATGCTCTCTTGTCTGCATATCTCCTATCTCTCTTGATTCTTTTCTCTTCTCTTTCCCTAGGAGTGAGTTGAGGACAATCATAACTACAGTGAGCAGTCTTGTTGCATGTGTAGCAGGCATTGTCTCCTCTGGGACTAGGACTTGGCTCTCTCCTCCTCTGGTTGTAGTCTGATCTGGCTGGACTACTCTCTCCTCTAGTAGTCAGGTCTGCCAGAGCTACCATCCCTCCTCTGATAATCTGATCTCCCAGAGTTGCCAGGGTTGTCATCTATCCTCCTTTCTGGAGTTCTGAATCTGGTCTCCCTTGAGTCTCCAGATGTCTTCTCCTTCTCTGCAGGCTTGAAGGAATTCTTTCTGTCTCTGGTAGATTCCTTCCAATGCCTTTTGTACCTGCCATATTTTGAACTCATTTTATCTAATTTACGAGTTAGAAGTGCTACCTGCTCCTTGAGGCTCAAGTCATCTGCAGTAGACTCCTTTGGCTTGACATCAGGCTTGATGGTTGAAGAGAATGCAACACCTTTCTGACCAGAAGAGGAAACCTCTTCTGTTTGATCCTCCTCTTGAAGATCATACTCATAGGCTTTGAGATCAGACAACAGAAGATGATGATCCAGAGTATTGAGATCCTTGTTGTCCTTGATCACAGTGACTTTAATTCTCCACCTGCTGGTTAGTGAACGCAAGATTTTACTATTAATTTCTTTTTCAGAGTAGGTCTTACCTAAGGCACTAGCCTTGTTCAGGAGATTTGTGAGACGCATGTCCAGCTGGTCAATAGTCTCGTCTGGTTTTATCTTGAAGGTGTCAAACGAGTGTTGAACAGCTTGGAGTTTGTTGTCTTTGATCTTCTCTGTTCCCTCACAGAGTAGTGCCAGTTTGTCCCACATCTCCTTGGCAGTGGCACACGTTCTGACCTTTTCAATCACCTCTTTGGTAAGTGTGTTGATGATCTCTGTTCTTGCCACCTGGTCCAAGTTGTAGAGCTTTCTTTCATCATTATCAAGCTCATCTTTCTTTTTTAGGATTCTCTGCCTGGGGACTCTATCCTCTGCAGTTTTCTGTGCAGCTTCACTAGTTTCTTCTCTGGACTCTGACCTGCCACTATCAATAGGAGTCCAGTAAAATTGAATGGGGCCACTTTCAACCACATCTAGCATGCGGTGGTGAATAGCTCCAAGATGATTGCTCATCATGAAACTCCAGTGGCTGTAATCCTCAAAAGAGAATTCTGGGAGCTTACGGCTCTTGTAAGAAGATTTTGCAGACATTTTGATAAAATTAAGGGAAATAACAAGAACTTGAACAAAAGCACTAAAGAGCAATGGATCTGCCCGGTGACCACCAAAAGCTTTTCAAAGCAGTGGTCGTTGGACACACTGCTCTGATACCACTTGTAGGATCAAGCGCTTGCCACTAGACTAAAAGCCCAGACTTGTAGTAAGGTGCTACTTTATTTTCTTTAACCCATATCTAGCTGCAGCGCCACGGGCGGCACCCAACTATGCCTTTAATCGAGTGAGCGGGCAGGACTTGAGCGCTCAAGCCTGGAAGGCAGGAGACTGCTAGGATATTTCCCAACAATCCCCCCTAGCAGTATCCTGACTTTTCGCCAAAAATACCACTATTTGCGCCATGGGGGACTCGAACCCGTGACCTGTGCTCTGATACCACTTGTTGGTCCCACTAGTTAGATTGATTGCGGAAGCTTAAGTTAAATGTCTTTCAAATTCTTTTTACAAGAGAACAATAATCAAAAGAACAATAAGTAAATGAAAGCAATAAAGAACACAAGATATATAGTGGTTCGGATTTGAATATCCTACGTTCACTCTCCCTTATATCCAAGGGGTCTCACTACCAACCAACTCACTTACTTACTCACTGGAATTGTGAAGTACCAGTTCCTTCTTATAACCTCTTTAGATTTGACTTCAATCTAAAGATCAAACAGCCAACAACCTTGTCTGATGGATGAACAGGTTGTGGTTTCAATAACTCCTTAAGAGTAGATAAGTATTATGAACAATAAGAGTGCTTGGAATGAATATCAAAAGCTTGGATCAACTTATGCGCGTGTGTAGTCTATCTAGAGCTTTTTTTTGAACTGCACTCTTGTATTTATAGAGAGGATTAGGGCTAGCCATTGGAGGGCTAATCCAATCAGATCCTCTATATAAGGAAGCCTCAATCAATCAATTCCCTAATTGATTGATTGGGTTGGTGGAATCCTTGGATTGATTATCTTCAAAACTTTCCAATCCTGATCTTGTTGACTTGATTTGAATCAACAACGGTCAATAGCTTCCTCTGCCTAACTCTGATTCTCTCCAGAAAAGGCAAGACCAGACACCAGGCAACCTCGGTGTATTCTGGTCCTAATCTGGTGAACAACCAGAATACTCAGTAGAAACAGGAGATCAAACTGAGCATCTTTTATTCCACCAGACTCGTCTGGTCTGGACTTGTCTGGTCTGGGGAAGATCCTCTGCCTCTGGTCAGATCTCATCTGGTGAAGTCTTCTGGTGGAGTCCTCTGGTGAAGTCCTCTGGTGGGGTCTTCTGGTGACTCTTCTGGTGAAGTCTTCAGGTCTGGCAGTTCCCCCTAGACTAAGTCTTAATCTAGATCATCATCTGGCTAACAGGTCCAGATGGTCCTATTACATCCTCTGGTTCATCAAAACTAACAATTTTTATCCTAACAACTAGCACTAAACATCACGAGTTATCCTAATTATGTACCAACATCCTACTTCTACGAGTTCATCCTACCCCAAATATGCAAGAGTTCTAGCCTAACATGGTAAAAGAAATAACGAAAACAATCACAGTAATGATGAACATTTGCATAATTGAATAATCAAAAGAATTGGAAAGCATAAACGAAAGAATATCTCAAAATCTCAATAAATCTGATAAAGTAGGGTTTAGAAGTCTCAAAGGTTCAAGAACGAAAGAATTAAATGAAAGGAATCAAAAGAAGTATCTAAACTACGAATTCGTAAGATCAAAACCTCGTTTACAAGTGTGAAACTCTCCAAAATCTCTCTACCAAGCTCTAAGTATGCAAAAATATGAACCGGGATAAAAAAAATTCTAAAAAAATGAGCTTGGGATCGGGTATTTATAAGCAACGGTCCGAAAACGGGTGAAAATGGTCAAAATCTCGCAAAACTGGGTTTGGTCGAGCACTAGCGCTCGAGCACTTGTTGGTCGAATGGATGCCTTTACAGAACTCTTAGGGTGCTCGACCTAGGTCGAGCGGGGGCATTCGAGCTCATGTGTTCGAATGGTTTCAGTGGTTGAATGGGGGCGTTCGAGCTCTTTTGGTCGAGCACTTTTCGGCTGCTGCACACTTGTTCGAAAAACCTTCATATCTTCTCAACCGGGAGTCCGTTTTGGCCGATTCAAACTCCTACGAACTCCTATTTTCGCCCTCTATCCAAATATGAACATTAAAGAGACAAATTAATGAGTTTATGAAAATTATGCTCAAAGGACTCTAAACACTCATCAAAAACACACAAAACATAGGCAAATCGGGCTACAAAACATAACAATTTCAAGCCTAATCAACTTGCCTAAGTGTTGTATTAGTCAGGCTAGTATTGGTTAGGTTAGTAAGTTAGAATATTTTATATTCACAGGTACACAGTGAGAGGAGTACTCATTGTTGGCAATCAAGACTGAAGCCTGAAGACACAAGAGCACCATCCTGAACTTATAGGAGTTCATCTAAGCTGGCCGAGTAAGTGTGTTAGGATAAAAGTTGTTTAGTTTTGATGAGTTAAAACAAACCAGAAGATGTAATAAGACCATCTGGACCTGTTAGCCAGATGAGGAAATAGATTAGGACTTAGTCTAGGGGGAACTGCCAGACCAGAAGACTTCACCAGAAGAGTCACCAGAAGACCCCACCAGAGGACTTCAACAGAGGACTCCACCAGAAGACTTCATCAGAAGAGACTAACCAGAGGTAGATGACCTTCCCCAGACCAGACGAGTCCGGACCAGACGAGTCTGGTGAAACAAAAGATGCTCAGAATCATCTCCATGGCAATGAAGTTGAGGTTGTGTCTCCTCCTTTCATCTGCAGTAAAGTTGTCTTCATCCTTGGGCCATTCTTCTCTAGGATCTGCAATAGTATCAGCTGTGGTTCTTGGGTTAGGAGTCATAAAAATAAATGGACCTTTTGTTATGACTCTGAGCATTTCATCATGAACACAAGCAAGATGTGCTCTCATCCTGATCTTCCAGAAATCATAATTTTCCAATGAGAATTGTGGAAGCTTGTGACGTGACATATGGTTCAAAGGATTAACTCTCATGTTGTTTTCTGCTGGTGGTGCAACCCTAGCTGTATTGTTAGTCATTGTAGATAAACAAGGATTATCAAAAGATCAATTCAGTTGACCAAATAAAATTTACCTTTTGAACACAAAAGTATACTAGAACAATGGTCTTTTGAACCACTGCTCTGATACCACTCGTTGGTCCCGAAACGAGTTATACAGGTGTATGGGGGGGATACACCTGCTGTTACAAATTCAAACTTTTCTTTAAACAATATCAGATTTACTCAAACCAGTGAACCTTCAGTTGACTCAGAAGTCTGCTGATGATTGACTTAAGAAAGCTTACTGATATATTAGCTCCACTGAAAGCTCGTGACTTTCAGGTGAGTTGCTATCTAATTAGCTTTCAGGTTCGGATTAATGAGCCCTTAAGAAATACTTATTTTACTTGATAAAAACTTGTTTGTTCAACACACACTTATAAAATAACAGAAAGTAAGTACACAAGATGTAAAGCGGTTCAGAGAAGAATCTCCTACGTCCACTGTCCTGATCAAATAGGAGAATTCCTTTCACTTGGAATTCCTTGTGTCATAGTGCCAAGGTGCACTGATCAAATAATCCTCTCTTAGGATATTTGATCCCTAGGATAAATCCAGGTCCTAGTTCCCAACAACCAGCTTTCAGACTGATATAAAAAATCAGCTTACTAACACCTCTAACTCTATCTCTCAACCTAATTTTGGGGTAGGGGATTTGGGTAGGGTTTTGGTTCCAACTTTGTGTGAGATAATCCTTACAAGTTTAGCTCAGAAGCATAAGGATGAATTATCTCTATCTAAGCTTTGGATATGACTATAAGCTTGTTTAAAGAATGTTTTGTAAAGCTCTCTACAAATAATGAAACACTTGGGAAACTAGAGTGATTTCGAGTGCTTCATTTGTGCATTTGTGAATGTAGAGATTGCTTTGTTCTTTGAATTTTCCCGTACATGACAATGAGCACGACCCTGTATTTATAGACCTTCTTGAAAATCTTCCCGTTGGAGATGAATCTTCTCAAGTAAGTCTCTTGCATCTGATTGGTTCAAACGACTCTATTTAAGTTTTATGTCGCATTAAGAACGGCTCGAAAGACTTTGCCTGCTACTAGCTCTCTGAAAAAGTTAAGGCAAGACTTTTGGTACTTTCCAGTCTGTGATAGGTCGGCTGTCAGTAGAGTACACTTACGTGTCAACTTCTCATTAGGCCGCATAGTTGCCTTGCTCATAGTCTGTTTGGTTTTAAGGTGGAACTCTACTGAGAGAACCTTCTTATTCCTTCATTTATTGCAAGCTTTACTGACATTCAATTTGCCTTGTTCCAACCAGATTAACTAACAACTTTTAATGTGTTTAGCATTGAATGTGCTTTGTTAGTCTTCATCAGTAGACTTCCTTTCCTCTACTGATGGTACTTCCCTTTGTATAAATGTACTTAGAAAACATTTTATACTTAAGGTGTCTTCTCCAGATGACCTCTTCCCAGTAGACTTGTCTTCAGCGGATGTCTCTTAGATACACTCCAAGAATTAGCAACTGCACTTTAGTTCCCTAACACTTGAACTGGTTAGTTCTAATCTAACTCTACTGAATATAATTTACTTACAGTTAACTTAGGAGGAACATTTTGGCATCTTAATCAAAACATAATCCTATACAATTTCCCAACACCAGATCACCATGGGAGTGTACAGATGATTACCTTGAATTATATCGCAACAACTATCATCCTACTATCCAAAATCCTGCCTTGAAAAAAGGCAGACTGAATATCTCTACACCTATAGCTGCAGCCGAACCGTGGGAGAGGATTGGACTTGCTCACAACATCATGGCTCAATTAGTACAGAGATGGAGAGCAGGGGATCACTCGATAATAGGGGAAGAAGCAATGCATGTGATGGATGCAGCATGCAAAACACTTGAGGGACCCAATCATCCATGTCCATCTATAACTGCAGTTCGACATCAACGTAGGAGATGAAAGCATGTGGCTTACATGTTGATTAATCTTTTTTTTTTATAAATGACATTATGGTAATTTATAATTCTATCTACTTGTTGACATAATTTTTATTTTGATTTCAAATCATGTTTTCATGAATTAATATTTTGATTTTTAAGCTATGTTATGGTTAATTCATATTTAGATTTATAGTTATATTATGGTGAATGCATATTTTGATTTTCATGTCATGCTGGAAATGTGTGTTCAGGATAATGAAAAAAAAATTGATAAACATATAATTGAATTTATTTAAAAGTGGGACATATTTAGCTTAGTTCACCTGTAGAATAAAAAAATTCAGCTAAAGTGCCTGAAATTTTGCATCATTTTCTATCACACTGGCTGAAATTTTTCAATATTTTCAGCCATTTTGACTGATATTGTGCAATCATTCAACAGTGAAACTCCAAATATTCATTTCCAATAACTCTCACTACAAGAAAGTAAAGAATTGCTTACGAAATTTTCCAACAAAGAATGTTGTAGTAAGAATTGTCTACGACTTGCCTACGAAATTTTTTGTAGGCAGTCTCAAATATGAAATTTTTTTGTTGGAAATTATGTAGGCAATTATTTATTTTCTTGTAGTGTCAATGTAATATAAATAGTTTTAAAAAAACTAGGAAGCTCATGTGATAAAATGTCTTAAATTCCAAAGCATCACAAGGTTCAAACAAATTAAACATGATCATCTAAGTCAACTAATGACATGCAGGTCGTATGCAATCTTCCACCCTTCAGCTATTGGAAAGTGTTTTCGATCCCACATGGTAGCCATTGGTGGGTATGGATGACCTTTACGAAGAAATACCTGCAAATTAATTTTAAAAAAATGATGTCAGAGTACAAAAAAATTTATGTAGGATGACCAACTAACTAGTGTTAAATGTCCATACCTCAACAAAATGATTATTATTTTTCAAACCAATACAAACGATTTTTGGAGAAGGTGGTATATCTGATATGAGAAGAAAGAATGTGAGTGATATCTGTGGGGATAGGGTCACAAACGCTACATTATATGCAGTCGCCACTAGATGGCCCATATATGGCAAAAGAAACCAGTGTCCATGTGAGGCTACTCTATCAAAATAATTAAGTGTGTTGTACACTACACCCACAATTTCCTTCTCTATGAAAGTATCTTCATATAATTGAGGGTAAGACATCAACTCACGCATGCAATCAGTACGAAAATGGGTCCATGAGCAGTAGCAAAATCCCAGAAGATCAGCTATAGCCCGAAAACCGCAATGTTCGTCTCCATCGATATTTTTGAACCCACGGATGTAGTTTTGAAATTCAGCGGGCATAAACCTAATAAAGTTTGACGGTGAAGCTGAACGATCTTGGTTGTGTGCAACCTGTTGGAGAAATTACATATTAGAAAGATATAATTTTAAAAAAAAATTAAAGAATCCTTTTGGTTATCATTACCGGTGGCTTTTGCTTAGTGAACATCGATTTTGTAAATATAGTTTCGGCCACATAAACAACTTCTAAATTATTCAAGCAACTCTCAATGATGGACTCCTGAATTTTGAAGAAATTAGGGTCTCTTTTAGTGGATATCTCAATTTTCTTTTTGCCTTTCGATGCCTTAGGCCGGCGCGTGTCCGTAACTGTGGTCCTGGCTCAGTTAAAAGAGTTATCACGGGATTAGCAACTTCCCTTAGTTGTTTCAGTATCAACAGTTTCCCAGATTCTGTCGAATTATTATACCTTCTTTGTATGTAAAAAAAGCATCGCCAAACCGATTGTCAATGTCAACTCCCACATTCTCAGAAGTGTATAGCTCCATGTCCAACTTTCTCTAGAAACCATCAATAGCCTCAACCGGTATTGGTTTGTCTGATCGAACATAATTTGATAGCTCGCAAGCACATGTCAATCCACAAACTTTCCTCAATAAACAATAACATCTATCTGGATCCACATCGTTCTTTTTAAGTTCCTCCAACTGATTGTATATCTTTTCCAATGCGGCAATTGAGACTGCCCCTCGAAGCATTTTGAAAATGTTTAAACTGAACTTATGCATGGCCACATTGACACTTTTTTCAAATGAGTGTTTAATTGCAACGTGGCTGGTTTAAAAAAGTGTGTTTATCTTAACCCAACATGTCTCAAAATTACCCATACTATGTGTAGGTATTTTTTTCAAGACTGAATGGTGACCTTCAATCCTGAAAAAGTAAACCCATTAACATTCTTTAGAAATTAAATATCAAATAATAATATTGACAAATGTGGTTAGTAATGCTACCTATTTGTTGTTGTATTGTCGTAGTGCACAATAGTGGATGTCCAGGCCGTTACAAATCTCTCTTTATACGGTTTGATCCAATTATTTGTGACATAATCGATGACTACTGAATACTCAGCATATCCTTCTTGTAACCTCAAATATGCCTCCTCAAATTCTTCTTCGGTTGTTGCATACATCACTGAATTCCATGAACTATTGAATGCGTCCCACACTTCTTTATTAGGAAAAATATCCTTTGCAATTTGCAAGCACATTTTCGATATGTGCCATCTGCAAAAAAAAGTACATAATAGAGGGAAATATTTTCTCTACAACATTCATTAGAGCTTTATCCCTATCTGTAACAATCAATGATGGAAGAGGAGTTTGGTCGAAGAGATTCTTCCAAATACCTAGAACCCATGTGTAGTTGGCTTCTTTCTCTTGCTCCAAATATGCAGATGCCACACAGAAGGTCAAATTTGTTGAGGTGACACCCACAATATCGAAGTACAACATCTTGTACTTGTTTGTCTTGTATGTGCAATCCATCAACAACACTTTAGGAAATGCACGCAGTAATTGAATACTTGTGGGATGAGCAAAGAAAAGGTCTCTCACTATGTATGTCTGTTCATGACTCCTGTTGACATGAAAATATTTATGGTGCTCGAACTTGCCCATTAGATATTGCATTTGTGAGCGTCCACAATGTTCAATCACTCTATGCTTCGCTCGGGTATTGCAGACCGTCCTAAGCGTGGACTTATTATTTAGATTCTTTATCTTTAAAACTTCCAAAATGGACGTTGGTGTAGCATTAGTTTTGGATAATTGTATAATGTTTTCCACTTCCTCAGCAGTTAATCGATCCACATATGCATGTCCCTCGAGGTGTTTGGCTATGGGATGATTATGTATCCCACATTTTACCTCCAACTCCCACTCACCCGTTGGAGAAATTTGCCGCCCCTTCAACAAAAAATGGACATCCACATTTTTTAGTTACAATTGTCCTCTTCCTTTTGAATTTACTAGAATTTTCATTACCTCCAAGAATATCTTCTTTATCACCTTCCTTAACCTTGAGTGGACGATATTTTCCACCGTACTCACAACCCATAAACACCTGAGGATTCCCCCCCCCCCCCACCATTATCGGAGCGCTTCACAATAATAACTTGATTATGATCAACACCTGTTGCACGTACCCATTCTTCCATTGCAGCACGAGATTTGAAGTACACCCTAGTAGTGAAGACATTAGTGTAATCCATCACCAACTCATTAGGAACGTTATTGTTTTCATTCGTAGGACCGTAATTATCATTATTTGGTGAATGATGGTAATCAGGACCTATTGTCCCCTAAATAGATAACACAAAATATATTAATTGTGTAAAAAACAGTTCAAATTTTAATATAATAAATGAGGAAAATATAAAAAAATCGTCTAGCATGATAGGTGAAAATGCACAGTTTCTGCCATAATGACTTATAATTGTTCCAAAAAAAAAAATCGTCTAGCATGATAGGTGAAATATTTGAAAGTTTTCCACCATCTTGACTGAAATAGTTACAAAGTTTCCACCACCTTGACCAAAATAAATTTTCCACCATCTTGACCGATATATTTACAAAATTTCCACCACTTTGATTGAAATTTTAAAGATTCCAGTGCTGTAATTTAAGGTACTGGTAGCGATTTTTTTATATAAATCAATAAAAGCATGATAAAATACCCTACAAGAGAACTATAAACATACAAGAAAATGGAGAAAAATATACTTTTTGATGGGAAGGTATTTCATCCACCATAACTTTTGTTTCACCTCGAAAAAACGTCAATTTACTGCCGGAAAAAGGTGGGGCCAACGTGTATTTATTGTCAATGTAAATAAGGAGGGTTTATGCATAGAATTATGTGCAGACGACAATTGTGCGTTGTTTTCTATGGTGAAAAAAGAAGTGGGTGTATTTTACTTATAAAGGATAATTCAGACAATTATATTTAAGTAAGATTATAAATAAAATAAAGGTGGATTTGTTTATGAAAAAAGTGGGTACAAATATCCACGACCAATAACTAAATGAATTTGATCAAGGTTAGTTGTTAAATATTAATTGTATTGTATAGAAATGACGTCGGTCGATTATTGTTTCTTGAGACGTAGAGATCGTGAATTTTTAGGTATAGTTAACCTAAAATTTTAAAATACAAGTCAGGATATGTTTTTAATGTACATTGAACCCATAAAAGCTCAATTTCATCGTTCAAATCGGTTATGAAATTGAGATTCTTTAGAAAGGATAAACTTTTCTTATTCAAAGTTATCCACATTGCCAATATTTTACACATGTTTAATTGATTTGGTTAGTTGATGTGTTTTTTAGTTATTAAAAAGAATTGTTTAAATAAACTTTTTGTTATTGGTTGACTTTGATTCTCATCTTATTTATTTTGGAATTTTAAATTTCGTCCTACAATTTATACAAATTTGTATTTTTTTTATCATGTTACTTGCTACACCAGGTAACTATTCCGGTAAATTTCACGTGACACCAATTTTTAAAATCAATTTTGACTTTTTAAAATCCAATTTACTTAATAAGTTTTGAAATTTGATTCAAAATCACATAATTTGTGATTTAAGTTTAGAATAATTTTAGAGTTGAACTACTAAATTGAGTATTAAATCATTGGTATATATCTTTGAAATATATTTTATTATAAATATGGACAAATAATTATTTAAAAAATAGATTAGATATATTTTTTAAATATAATTTACAATAAATATTGAGAAATAATATAAAAATTGTAACGCCCCGAATCCAGAATATATTAATTATATCAGATTCGAAGTATTACTGTGATCAAAAGTTCGAACTATAAATTTTTTGAAGGAAATATAACGGAATTGGATGATGAGTTTCATGCAGCGGATAAGTGAGGAGAAATATTATAATAATGTATCTCACACATAAGTATAAATATGTGTATATAAAGTTGGATAGAGGGTTCTGTATCTTCAGGATAATACACACTGAGTTTTAGTAACTGAAACATACGGTAAATAGTATCGTCTTGTATAGCAGTAGCGATAACATTTATTTAGGAATAGAATAATAGGCATCATTGTATTATTAATAGTATTTTAAGCAAGCGGGAAACTTTGTGTCTTCTGCATCACTGTCCTTGCTCCCCGTAATCGAAATCTGCAAAGGGGTTAGGAAAAAGGGGCGTAAGAATTGAATTCTCACGTATGGGTGATTTGCAACGTCATGAGATTGGTAAATCCGAAATATATTAAATTATACTCATTGATAAAGCATTTATTTTATTCAACCAGTTTCACATATAAACAAGATTACAATATTCCATAGAAGAAACAGTTCATATAATAATTTATTGGTATTAAGCATATTTCGCATAATATAATTGAAGCAGCACAAGTTGATTCACATTAGGGCAGAGCCCAAAATATATTCACGTATTGTCACAAACTGTCAAACCATATTCGTACGATCATTCCACTTCCAACAAACTTACTCTTTTCCACCACAACAAACTTACTCTTTTCCACCACAACAAACTTACTCCTTCCAATCATCATCAAACTTACTTCATCCAACCACAACAACCCTCAAAATAATAGCAAACCATCAATGACCTTTTACCCAGTGCACAACATAGGCGGCTGACCCGGGGACCAGATATGTTTGAATCAACAACCTACATTCCGAGGGCGTCCCCGACAGCTCCCGGAGGTTGGATTAAAAACTCGATCCCAACTCCGTGCTTACTAACTTTCCATAAAACTGACACGTCAAACTTTATAGAGAAAATTACTTGATTGACAACTGAACTGATTCATGCTCACATAAGGTACTTACTCATGCAATGGTGATCGATTTACAAAACAACAGGCATCATATATCATATATAGTCATATCACATAATTCAAACAGCTATATAATAGGTGTTACATTTATGTTGGATTAGACATTTTTGATTGATTTAGTCGAGTTCAGAAAATACCAGCACAACGTTATTATTAGCAGATCAAACAACTGATCATCACCTACCTGACCGTTCCGAGTCCTGTGAATGATGTATAGGCAAATGATCGAGTCCTCCGTGCGTGTCCCGAATAGTATAGAATCCTAATAGGGAGTAATCCGATTAAAAGATCGACTTTTGAATTTGGAAGACTTAAGAGTTTGAATCTCGGGGATTGAGTAGATTGTTGCCTTTAGAAAACTATTGAAAGCTTAAGTTTCCAAAGGTTGATTTCAACTTGGTAAGTACACCCCTTTTTAAGAGGAGGCGTATTAGGGGGTGTATTTTACTAATTTCCCTTGTCTCTTTAACTAAAAGCCTTTTATAAATTTGAAAGTATTATCATAATAATTATTATTCTTGGAACTACTTAAAAGAATAAGATAACTATTTTAAAAGTATTAATAAGAATAAAGAAAAGGTTTTTCTTTCTAATATTTCTATTTCTCATTTTAAAAGAATTCTTGAATATAAAATTCATATTTTATAAATAAAATTCCCTTATTAGAACTTATTAATAGACTTTGAATTTCTAGGAAAATTATATTATAAACTAATATAGTTTATAAAAAGGTATTCTTATTTTCTAATATTAGTGATACATTTAAAGTTGGTTTGTAATACTTCTAAAACAAAGGAATTATATTAATTTCTCCAAGAAACTCTTTTTATTGGATACTAGCTTGGATATTAAAAAGACTTATCTTGTGTTTCTAATTTTCTAACAGTCGTACAAGGGAAAGACGAGTTTCCCTTTGTCTACGGATTCAAAACAAAAGCATTAACAATTGTGAATCATCATCCAACAATAATACCCACACATTAAAAAAAAGATACTAATGGACTAAGCTAATATCACCATATCACTAAAACAGTGACACTAAACATCTACAAGAGTAATACTAGTCCACTAAGTCCCCAAACTACAACAACTCAACACAACAGTTCTTAAGAAAACATCTACTGCTACTAAACAACAATCCAAGGTCCAATTGGAAACAAACTCATACTAACAGTCAGTGAAGGTATGAAATTGGAAAACAACAGAAGAAAGAAAAATAAGGATTCAACACAAACATTCATCCTCTTCCGTTTTCTTGTTACACGGTTCTGCAATCGTTTCGATTATAATTTCAGAAATTACGAAAGAAGAAAGCGAAGGTAGAAACCTTACGTTCTCCGGGTTCGAGGTGGTCAACAGGCGGCCTAACGACATCGATTGAAAACTCGGTGGTTCGCTTATAAAAATTTGGCAGCCTAATGGTGTCGTTCGGGGATTTGGAAAAATGAATCGAACAGCCTAACGATATCGTTCGAGGTCTCCAAAAATTCCGGCAGTAGGGGTTCGCATCCACGACGTCATTTTGATCGGCAAATTGAATGAAAATAAGGGTCTTGGTTAGAAATCGAATTTAATCGGTATTGAAATTAAAAGAAGGATTTTCTTGAATACTCACTGGAAAGAAAATTAAAGAAGCGGTGGCTGGGCTGAAGGAGGCGGCGGCGATTTGGCTTCGGCTTCGACGGAGGACAGGGGAGGCGGCGGCGCTGGGCCGCGTCGTGGCTGATCCAAAGAGGCAGCGCTGGATCGCGTCGCGACGGCTGCTCTTCCATCACGAAGGGAGGCGGTGCGGCAGTGCTGGGTTTGAGCGGCGGAGGGAAAAGGGGTGACGGCGGCGTGATCGGAGAGAGCGAGAGAGGAAGAGGAAGAGGCAGAAGGCGATGCGACTTCGTGGTTGATTGTGTTCAGCAAAGACGACAGCGGCAGCGGCCGTTCGCCGGAAAAAGGGAAGGAGAGGCGGAGGTTTTTCCACTTGAAGAGAGAAGGCAGAGCGTCTTTGTGTTTTTTAGAGAGAGAGATAATATGGAAACTGATTTCTTCATGAAATGAAAAGTGGGGAGAGAGAGAGTTAAGTTATCTTTCTTTATACAGATATTTACCAATTCTAATTAACTCCCTTTTGAAAATGCTTTCAAATCCGTATCCTCCAATATCTTTCTAATTAAAAGAAAATTTAAAAAAAGCAAAAGACAATTAATTTAGGCTGGTAAGAAATAAATCCTCTGCTGATATTTTTCTGTACTTGATTGATAAGGAATTTAGGCGTGTTTGGTTTAAAGAATTTAATTTGAAAAATAACAGTGTCTAAAATAAATTAATTAGTTTCTAGAATTTTGATTATTCACATAATTACACGGATCGAAATCCTAAATTTTAATTTAATTCTCATAGTTCCTTATTCGCTTGAAAGATTCGATTTCTTTCTTCGAATTTAGAAATTTATAAAAAGGGTATATATTTAAATTACACAATAGCACACAAAATATTAAAATTAATAAAAAAATAAGGGAAGAGAATAAAATAAGGTTTTTAATTAAAGAAAAAGGGTATAGAACGGGACGGGGTGTTACATCCTCACCCCCTTAATAGAATATCGCCCCTGAAATTCAACTCTTAGGTACTACTTAAGTATTGAGGGTATTTGGCTAGGACTTCATCCTCTCTTTCCCAAGTCGCTTCTTCTTTCTCGTGTCGGCTCCATTGGACAAGGACTAATGGTATTTCTCGGTTTCTTAACAAGTGCAACTTCCTTCCTAGGGTAATCACCGGGACTTCTTCGTAAGTCAGGTCACTGCTTAGACCTAATTCTACGTGATTAATAACATGTACTTCCTGAGTGTAGATATATGGAACACATTATGCACTCGTGACAACTCTGGGGGTAGTGCTAAGCGATAAGCCACATCCCCGATTCTGTTCAGGATGTCAAATGGTCCAATGTATCGCGGCTTTAGCTTACCTCTTTTCCCAAAACGGATTAGACCTTTCAATGGTGCAACTCTGAGAAATACTTTCTCGCCAATGTCAAATTGTAAATCCCTTCTCCAGGTGTCTGCATATGACTTCTGACGGTCCTGGGCCGTCTTGATCCTTTCTTTAACCCTTGCGACTATCTCAGCCGATCTTTCGACTAGCTCAGGTCTGAGAATCTTTCGAATCCCGACTTCATCCCAACAAACTGGCGATCTAAACCTCTTCCCATAGAGTGCTTCGTACGGCACCATTTGTATTGTCGCCTGATAACTGTTGTTATATGCGAACTCTACCAATGGAAGATGGCTTTCCCAACTTCCTTCAAGATTTAGAGCGCAAGCTCTCAGCATATCTTCGAGCGTCTGGATAGTTCTTTCTGATTGCCCGTCAGTCTGTGGGTGGTATGCGGTGCTGAATTTCAATTCAGTCCCCAAGGCTCGTTGCAAACTTCCCCAGAACTTGGAGGTAAAATGGAGGGTCTCTATTGGATACTATCGAGACTGGTACATCGTGCAGACTGACTATCTCAGCTATGTATAGTTGGGTAAACTTGTCCAACGTATACGTCATCTTAATAGGGATAAAATGGGTAGTTTTTGTAAGTATATCTACGATAACCCAGATGACATCGTGATTCTTCACCGTTTTCGGAAATCCGGTGACAAAATCCATAGTGATGTTCTCCCATTTCTACTCTGGCATCTCCAGAGGATGCAATAACCCTGAAGGTCATTGATGGTCTGCTTTAACTCGTTGGCAGGTTAAACAACTCTTGACGAATTGAGCTATCGACCTCTTCATACCCCTCCACCAAAAGTTCTCTTCAGTCCCCGGTACATCTTCGTCTCTCCGGGGTGAACGGTGTAAGGAGTGCTATGTGCCTCTTTCAGAATTTTGTTTCTCATTCCTTCATCCTTAGGTACACAGATTCTATTATCGAACATTAAAGCTCCATCAGTACTCAACACGAATCTCTGAATGGTTCCTTCCTCAGCATGCTTACGTATTCCTCTCAAGAATTTATCGTCCTTTTGCGCTCCTAGGATCCTTTCTCGTAAGGTCGGTTGTAGGGTGAACGCGTAAACCATAGAATCTGCACAACACTGTGTGGAAAATTCCAAGTTTAAACGAGAGAGTTCTCCTATTAGTAGCAACTGTGTGGTCGGAACGATGCTTAGTTTCGTATCTTCCTTTCTACTCAAAGTGTCTGCCACTACTTTCGCCTTTCCAGGGTGATAGTGGATAGTGCAATCGTAATCTTTTACCAATTCAAGCCATCTTCTCTGACGCATGTTCAATTCTTTCTGCGTGAAGAAGTATTCTAGGCTCTTATGGTCAGTGTAGATCTCACACTTTCCTCCATATAAGTAGTGTCTCCAAATTTTCAATGCGTGAACTACTGCGGCCAGTTCTAAGTCGTGCATTGGGTAGTTCTGTTCGTGGTCCTTAAGTTGCCGGGATGCATAAGCTACAACTTTCTTATTCTGCATCAGAACACAACCCAAGCCTGACAAAGAAGCGTCTGTGTATATGACAAACCCTTCTGATCCGTCTGGGATGGTTAACACAGACGACGTGGTTAGCCTCTTCTTTAGCTCTTGGAGACTTTCCTCACAAGTTGAATCCCAAGTAAACTTCTCGGTTTTCTTGGTCAGCATCGTCAGTGCTTTCGCAATGCTGGAAAAGTCCTGTATGAACCTTCGGTAGTACCCTACTAACCCAAGAAAACTCCAAATTTCATTGACGTTAGTAGGTGCCTTCCAGTTCATGATGGCTTCTACCTTTGCTGGGTCCACTTCAATTCCTTTTGTGGAGATTATATGCCCTAAGAAAATAACACGGTCGATCCAAAATTCACACTTGCTGAATTTGGCATACAACTTCTCTCGTCTCATTATCTCTAAGACTGCCTTGAGATGTTCTTCGTGTTGATCTTTGCTCTTAGAGTACAAAAGTATGTCGTCGATGAAGAGGATAACGAATTGATCCAGGTACGGATGAAACACTCTATTCATCAGATCAATGAAGATCGCCGGAGCATTTGTTACTCCAAAAGGCATCACGATGAACTCGTAATGTCCATACCGAGTCCGGAATGCTGTCTTCGGAATATCCTCGCTCTTGACCTTTAGCTGGTGGTAACCAGACCTTAGATCGATCTTTGAGAATATGGTAGCATTCTTTAACTGATCGAACAAGTCTTCTATCCTCACGAACAACATGGGCGCTCCCCATGATGATGCACTAGGCCTGATGAACTTCTCTTCAAGCAAGCCTTGCAGTTGTTCCTTCAGTTCTTCTAACTCCTTTGGCACCATTCGATAAGGTGCTTTAGATACTAGTGCTGCCCCAGGTATCAAGTCGATGGAGAACTCTATCTGACGATCAGGAGGTAACTCGATTAATTCCTCACGAAATACGTCAAGATATCCATCCACAATTGGCACCTTGATGCGCAACTTGTCGTCTTTCTCTCCTGCTGAGATGTGGACGAGGTAAGCTTGGCATTCCTCTTTTCGTAATATCGCTGCAGCTTGGATTGCTGATATTACTCGGGTTTCCTTCTTGGTCTTGATTTCACGAAACGTGAAGCGTTGGCCATTACGGGTTTCGAGGTCGATCTCACGTTCTGTGCATTTTATTATCACTTTGTTTCTCATCAATGCCTAAGATTATGTCAAAGGTTTTCATCTTAAGGATGTGAAGATCGGACTCTATCAGGTGATTGTCTAGCGTTAGGGGTAAACCTCTAATTCGACCCTCAATTTCCATAGTAGTTCCAGATGGAATACTCACATTTAAAACTTTTTCTTTTTCCTCGACTAATCCTAACTTTCTTTTAAAGTTATCAGATATAAAGGAATGAGATGCTCCAGTATCAAACAATACATACGCAGGTTTTTCAAGTACAAAGACAGTAACTGCTAGCATCTCATGCTGCTCAGGCTGAGCTGGTCCTTTCAGGCGAAGTTGCTCTCCGCTGCTTTCTCCTTCCTCTAGGATAGCATTCACGTGGCCTGACCTTCTCTGACCCTGGTTGGGCGGACCTCTGACTGGGGGTCCCGTCTGACGGTTATTAAGTGCAGGCAGCTGACGAGCCTGGTAATTGTTTGCCTATTGTGGGCGGTACTGAGCATTGTTAACCGATTGGCGGTTGATGCTTGGTGGCTGAGCACATTCATTGGACTTGTGCCCTGGTTGATTGCAACGAAAACAAATTACTCCTCCCTGACTATAGGGTCCCCAGTGTCTCCTTCCACACCTTTGACAGTTCTGGTTGGCTCGAGGACCAACAAAGTTATTTCCCCTGGATGGCGGAACGGGATTCCTTTTAAAGTGTGGCTGCTAATTCCGATTGGCAGGGATAGTAGCCGGAGTCTGTTTGTACTCCAAGTTTTGGCTGATCGAGACCAGTAATGCTCGATGGAAAACTTCTCCATAGCTTGGCACCTGAAGGCCAATTACAATTCCTGCTATCTCGGGCATCAAACCCTGCTCGAACCTGTGAGCTTTCCTTTCATCGTCACCCACCAGATGTGGGGCATAATGAGACAGCTGATTGAACTTTCTCTCGTACTCTATCACTGAGAGAGTTCCCTGTCGAAGGTTGACAAATTTCTGTTCTTTCCGATCCCTCAAGACTCGTGGAAAGTACCTGTCTAGTATAGCTTTCTTAAAATCCTCCCAAGTAAGGACCTGTCTAGCTTCTTCGTCCATAGTTCGCTCATAAGACTCCCACCATTGGGCTGCATCCTCCATCAGTTGGAACTGGGCACATGAGACTTTCTATGCATCAGCCAGTGCCATGAGTCTGAAGATACGTTCCAATCCCGATATCCACTCCTCAATCTCGAAGGGATCTTCTTTCCCATTCAGCCTAGGTGGCTGCAGTCGTCGAAAATGTTCGACAAAGTCATTCATCCTGGGCGCCATCTGAGGCATAGGCCCGTATAGTGGTGGAGGAGGTGGTGGAGCTTACTACTGAATGTAGTTCTGAAGAGAGATCAGTATTCCCCTTGCAATATCGTTTTCTGGCGTGGCCTGTTGAGGCGGCTCAGGTTCAGCCTAAGGGGGTGGGTCTTATCCTATAGGATCTCTTGGTTCAGGAATGAGGTTAATGCGGGGTCATCCACGTCTACGTCCTGGTGCCATTCTAAAGGTAGTTCTGATCGGAGAAGAATAATATTGTAACGATAGGTGTGAAAAAGTTATAAAAACATAACCGGATTAACCAAATCAACACAACGCTAGCACTGAAACACGTGTGGTACGTAATTCACCGCGACGCATCGGGGCCCTCAATGGTACAGTGCTCACATTCACACAGTATTATAGGAACCAGTGGTGTGTCATTAAACGATAATCAGATAAAATATATGACAGTCAATATATAAAGCAAGTAAAACACATTGACAAGCAGTGAGCACATAATAAGTGTATATATATATATCTGAAAAGTTTTGGTTCTACGGAGTCAGTCTCCTTACATTACATCATAGAATGCAAAAGGTTTCTAGGTAATGCTAAGACATCGTGTCCTCACATCAATATGGACCACGAGCGATAAAAGGAGGGGTTAGAGCTACACTGCTATGACCTATAAGGAAAAATGACCACACAATTGACTACTACTATATGTCAAGCGGCTACCCCCTATACTATATATATATGCATCTACTACTATATACAAGGTCCGGAAGTCCATCTAGTCATCAACCTCTGACTCTGCTGGGGGAATCTACCTCTACCCCTGGCTCATCTGCCTCAACCTCTGCTACCCCTGGCTCAATCCCTTCTGGCTCTACTACAGGAGGTGCGGCTTTCCCAAAGCCGAAAGGTCCCTCCCCAGCCGACTCGCTACCCAGAAGGCGATGGAGGTATCCCGCTGCGCGAGAGTTGCCTCCAAGTACATCGTGGACCTCCTGAGAGTGGTACGGGATAACTCATCTTGGGAGTTCGCAGCAGTCCTAGATGCGGCAGCTGAGACTCGGGCAAGCACTGCGTCCTCGTGGAGAGCTCCGGACATGGCAAAATCACACCGGGCAATCCCGACGGCCTGTCGGGACAGGGTGCGGTTTTCATCCGCGTGCCGGATCCCCCTCTGGGCCTCCACCCAGTAGGCATCTAGGTGAACCTGAGGTCCATGCTCTGGGTCATCTACCCTCATACGGGCCAATAGTCCGCCAGCAATGGGGCGGAAAATCTCGATCACTCCTCCTGCGAATCGGGTCGCAGCTGCGAAGTCGATCTCAATGTGGGGCTCTGGGGCAATCTTTGCCCTTTCGCGCGACTCTATAAAGCGGGCAGTGAAGGCATCGATAGTCTCTCCTTCTAACTGCTCAATCTCTAAGTACTGAGCCACATCCATCTTACGGGTTTCCTATAGGGAAAGGAAAGTTCTAGTCAAATTTTAGTTTTAAAGATAAATAACCGTAATGTAAACATTTAAAGCACGTAATCAAAGAAATCACATAATATCATTTATGAAGTTCACAATTTATCCAAGTATTCTTATCAATTATTCGAGGTTTGAAAGCAACTTAGACTCGATTTTTTGGTTCCTCCTTTATAGTATGAACATTGATTTGAGTTTATCGTAACCTTTTTTATCGTGTAATATTATGAAGTCAAGCTTTTGTGAATTTGTAGGCCTTTAAACAATTTTATAAAAAGTAGTAATGTACCTTCGAGGAGCTTGTAGACAGTAACCAGAGACACGTTTCCCCCGGGAAATTTAATATTTTTAATACTTAAGTGATAATAAATAATTTTAGTGTGACGGGAAACAAGATTTGGGGTTAGGTCAGAAAGTTTTGAACTTAGGCTCTGATACCACCTGTAACGCCCCGAATCCAGAATATATTAATTATATCGGATTCGAAGTATTATTGTGATCAAAAGTCCGAACTATAAAATTTTTAAAGGAAATATAATGGAATTGGATGATGAGTTTCATGCAGCGGATAAGTGGGGAGAAATATTATAATAATGTATCTCACACACAAGTATAAATATGTGTATATAAAGTTGGATAGAGGGTTCTGTATCTTCAGGATAATACACACTGAGTTTGGGTAACTGAAACATACGGTAAATAGTATCGTCTTGTATAGCAGTAGCGATAAAATTTATTTAGAAATAGAATAATAGGCATCATTGTATTATTAATAGTATTTTAAGCAAGCGGGAAACTTTGTGTCTTCTGCATCACTGTCCTTGCTCCCCGTAATCGAAATCTGTAGAAGGGTTAGGAAAAAGGGGCGTGAGAATTGAATTCTCACGTATGGGTGATTTGCAACGTTATGGGATTGGTAAATCCGAAATATATTAAGTTATACTCATTGATAAAGCATTTATTTTATTCAACCAGTTTCACATATAAACAAGATTACAATATTCCATAGAAGAAACAGTTCATATAATAATTTATTGGTATTAAGCATATTTCACATAATATAATTGAAGTAGCACAAGTTGATTCACATTAGGGCAGAGCCCAAAACATATTCACGTATTGTCACAAACTGTCAAACCATATTCGTACGATCATTCCACTTCCAACAAACTTACTCTTTTCCACCACAACAAACTTACTCTTTTCCACCACAACAAACTTACTCCTTCCAATCATCATCAAACTTCATCAACCACAACAACCCTCAAAATAATAGCAAACCATCAATGGTCTTATTCCCAGTGCGCAACATACGCGGCTGACCCGGGGACCAGATATGTTTGAATCAACAACCTACATTCCGAGGGAGTCCCCGACAGCTCCCCGGAGGTTGGATTAGAAACTCGATCCCAACTCCGTACTTACTAACATTCCATAAAATTGACACATCAAACTGATTCATGCTCACATAAGGTACTTACTCATGCAATGATGATCAATTTACAAAACAACAGTGTTGGGATATATTTTAGTTTTGATGATTTTCCAAAACAACATGTAATAGGTTTGAAAGCAGTCAGGATAGTATCTTTTAGTTTCAGGTTAGGCTAGGTTGTTTCTCAGTAGAACAGGTTATCAGTGAAGGAAGAACTCAGCTGAGGGGGGAACTCAGTGAGGGGGAACTCTACTGAGAGGAACTCAGTGAGGGGGAACTCTGCTGAGAGGAACTCAGCTGAGGGAAGAACTCTACTGAGGGGGAACTCAGTGAGGGAGAACTCACTGACAGAGCCTGAGGAAGTCAAGATGACATCACAAGGAGAACAGTCTGAAGCCATGTCAGAAGACCTGAACCTGAAGAGAAGCCTGAAGGAAGTCCCACTGAGTATAAACCTGACTTTCTAAGCTGGTCAGTGGACTACTCAGTGAAGAGCATGATCAAGAGGATCAGTGCTGTGCCTAGTAGGACCTGAAGGAGTCAGGCTACTGAGGCTGGGAAGCTTGACAAATAGCCTTATGTCAACTCCCCTGAGTGGACTTCAAGTCTACTGGAGGAAGTCCACTGAGAAGACTTAAAGTCCAATGATGGATCCTAAGAGGACTTCAAGTCTACTGAAGAAAGGTATCCTGAGAGGATTACAAGTCAGCTGAAGACAAGTCGCCTGAAGTCAGGACTACCCTGATCAAGTACCCTGAAGAAAAGAGCCGTTGGACTCAGTCCACGTGGACCAATCAAGTCAAGGCAGCGAATCTGACAAAAGCTGACAAGGCCATACTTTACTGAAAATGAGGATTTCACTCCAGAGATAGTCTGGATTTGAATGTTACTCTCTCCAACGGTAACATTCAAATCCACACTATAAATACAAACTCAAGCTTCATTTGTAAGAGTGCGAATGCAAGAGCTGGAGGTGTGAGAGTGGTGCAAGTTCAAGAGAGTCATAAGGAGGCACCATCTCCATCAAGAACACTGACCTGAGTTCTTCATAGTCATAATTGAGTGTTCCAGTTTGTATACTCGAGCTCATCATATACATCCTAAGCTTAGAGAGATTTACCCAACCTTAGCTTAAAGGCTAAAACCATGTAAGGGAAAATCTCACCTAGTTGGAGAGAACCAAACCAAACTAAACCCTTTCCAGAATAGTGTTAGGTGTTGCAGTGAGGTGAGGACAGGCAGTCCCTGAGTGAAGAGGGATGTGAGGCCAGTTCGAGAGGCAGCTCCGCGGAGGGGTGTGAGTCCAGTTGTGAGTGCACCTTGGCACGTTAAAAACAAGAATCCCGGGTAGTGGATTTCCTGTTAAATCAGGCAGTGGATGTAGGAGCTTGAGCCTCCGAACCACTTTACATTGTTGTGTTCTTTATTGCTTTACTGACTTGCATAACATCAGTGTTAAAACAAAAATTTCTCCTAATTTCCCATATTGTCCTTGTTTGTGAATGAAAGAAAACGGGACCAACAATTGGTATCAGAGCGGGTTGTTCACATGACCACTGATCTAGTTTTGTTAAGAAAATTGGTCAACCGAGCATATCTTAAATGTTTTAAAACTATGGGAATTTCTGCATATTTCAAACTATTACATGTGCTCTGACCTCATTCTTGTAATAAAAAATCTTTTTGTTAGAAGTTTTGGAATCATCAATAAGGGGAAAATTGTTGGGATATATTTTAGTTTTGATGATTTTCCAAAACAACATGTAATAGGTTTGAAAGCAGTCAGGATAGTATCTTTTAGTTTCAGGTCAGGCTAGGTTGTTTTCAGTAGAACATGTTATCAGTGAAGGAAGAACTCAGCTGAGGGGGGAACTCAGTGAGGGGGAACTCTACTGAGAGGAACTCAGTGAGGGGGAACTCTGCTGAGAGGAACTCAGCTGAGGAAAGAACTCTACTGAGGGGGAACTCAGTGAGGGAGAACTCACTGACAGAGCCTGAGGAAGTCAAGATGACATCACAAGGAGAACAGTCTGAAGCCATGTCAGAATACCTGAACCTGAAGAGAAGCCTGGAGGAAGTCCCACTGAGTATAAACCTGACTTTCTAAGCTGGTCAGTGGACTACTCAGTGAAGAGCATGATCAAGAGGATCAGTGCTGTGCCTAGTAGGACCTGAAGGAGTCAGGCTACTGAGGCTGGGAAGCTTGACAAATAGCCTTATGTCAACTCCCCTGAGTGGACTTCAAGTCTACTGGAGGAAGTCGACTGAGAAGACTTAAAGTCCAATGATGGATCCTAAGAGGACTTCAAGTCTACTGAAGAAAGGTATCCTGAGAGGATTACAAGTCAGCTGAAGACAAGTCGCCTGAAGTCAGGACTACCCTGATCAAGTACCCTGAAGAAAAGAGCCGTTGGACTCAGTCCACGTGGACCAATCAAGTCAAGGCAGCGAATCTGACAAAAGCTGACAAGGCCATACTTTACTGAAAAGGAGGATTTCACTCCAGAGATAGTCTGGATTTGAATGTTACTCTCTCCAACGGTAACATTCAAATCCACACTATAAATACAAACTCAAGCTTCATTTGTAAGAGTGCGAATGCAAGAGCTGGAGGTGTGAGAGTGGTGCAAGTTCAAGTGAGTCATAAGGAGGCACCATCTCCATCAAGAACACTGACCTGAGTTCTTCATAGTCATAATTGAGTGTTCCAGTTTGTATACTCGAGCTCATCATATACATCCTAAGCTTAGAGAGATTTTCCCAACCTTAGCTTAAAGGCTAAAACCATGTAAGGGAAAATCTCACCTAGTTGGAGAGAACCAAACCAAACTAAACCCTTTCCAGAATAGTGTTAGGTGTTGCAGTGAGGTGAGGAGAGGCAGTCCCTGAGTGAAGAGGGATATGAGGCCAGTTCGAGAGGCAGCTCCGCGGAGGGGTGTGAGTCCAGTTGTGAGTGCACCTTGGCACGTTAAAAACAAGAATCCCGGGTAGTGGATTTCCTGTTAAATCAGGCAGTGGATGTAGGAGCTTGAGCCTCCGAACCACTTTACATTGTTGTGTTCTTTATAGCTTTACAGACTTGCATAACATCAGTGTTAAAACAAAAATTTCTCCTAATTTCCCATATTGTCCTTGTTTGTGAATGAAAGAAAACGGGACCAACAATTGGTATCAGAGCGGGTTGTTCACATGACCACTGATCTAGTTTTGTTAAGAAAATTGGTCAACCGAGCATATCTTAAATGTTTTAAAACTATGGGAATTTCTGCATATTTCAAACTATTACATGTGCTCTGACCTCATTCTTGTAATAGAAAATCTTTTTGTTAGAAGTTTTGGAATCATCAATAAGGGGGAAATTGTTGGGATATATTTTAGTTTTGATGATTTTCCAAAACAACATGTAATAGGTTTGAAAGCAGTCAGAATAGTATCTTTTAGTTTCAGGTCAGGCTAGGTTGTTTCTCAGTAGAACATGTTATCAGTGAAGGAAGAACTCAGCTGAGGGGGGAACTCAGTGAGGGGGAACTCTACTGAGAGGAACTCAGTGAGGGGGAACTCTGCTGAGAGGAACTCAGCTGAGGGAAGAACTCTACTGAGGGGGAACTCAGTGAGGGAGAACTCACTGACAGAGCCTGAGGAAGTCAAGATGACATCACAAGGAGAACAGTCTGAAGCCATGTCAGAAGACCTGAACCTGAAGAGAAGCCTGGAGGAAGTCCCACTGAGTATAAACCTGACTTTCTAAGCTGGTCAGTGGACTACTCAGTGAAGAGCATGATCAAGAGGATCAGTGCTGTGCCTAGTAGGACCTGAAGGAGTCAGGCTACTGAGGCTGGGAAGCTTGACAAATAGCCTTATGTCAACTCCCCTGAGTGGACTTCAAGTCTACTGGAGGAAGTCCACTGAGAAGACTTAAAGTCCAATGATGGATCATAAGAGGACTTCAAGTCTACTGAAGAAAGGTATCCTGAGAGGATTACAAGTCAGCTGAAGACAAGTCGCCTGAAGTCAGGACTACCCTGATCAAGTACCCTGAAGAAAAGAGCCGTTGGACTCAGTCCACGTGGACCAATCAAGTCAAGGCAGCGAATCTGACAAAAGCTGACAAGGCCATACTTTACTGAAAAGGAGGATTTCACTCCAGAGATAGTCTGGATTTGAATGTTACTCTCTCCAACGGTAACATTCAAATCCACACTATAAATACAAACTCAAGCTTCATTTGTAAGAGTGCGAATGCAAGAGCTGGAGGTGTGAGAGTGGTGCAAGTTCAAGGGAGTCATAAGGAGGCACCATCTCCATCAAGAACACTGACCTGAGTTCTTCATAGTCATAATTGAGTGTTCCAGTTTGTATACTCGAGCTCATCATATACATCCTAAGCTTAGAGAGATTTTCCCAACCTTAGCTTAAAGGCTAAAACCATGTAAGGGAAAATCTCACCTAGTTGGAGAGAACCAAACCAAACTAAACCCTTTCCAGAATAGTGTTAGGTGTTGCAGTGAGGTGAGGAGAGGCAGTCCCTGAGTGAAGAGGGATGTGAGGCCAGTTCGAGAGGCAGCTCCGCGGAGGGGTGTGAGTCCAGTTGTGAGTGCACCTTGGCACGTTAAAAACAAGAATCCCGGGTAGTGGATTTCCTGTTAAATCAGGCAGTGGATGTAGGAGCTTGAGCCTCCGAACCACTTTACATTGTTGTGTTCTTTATTGCTTTACTGACTTGCATAACATCAGTGTTAAAACAAAAATTTCTCCTAATTTCCCATATTGTCCTTGTTTGTGAATGAAAGAAAACGGGACCAACAATTGGTATCAGAGCGGGTTGTTCACATGACCACTGATCTAGTTTTGTTAAGAAAATTGGTCAACCGAGCAGATCTTAAATGTTTTAAAACTATGGGAATTTCTGCATATTTCAAACTATTACATGTGCTCTGACCTCATTCTTGTAATAGAAAATCTTTTTGTTAGAAGTTTTGGAATCATCAATAAGGGGGAAATTGTTGGGATATATTTTAGTTTTGATGATTTTCCAAAACAACATGTAATAGGTTTGAAAGCAGTCAGGATAGTATCTTTTAGTTTCAGGTCAGGCTAGGTTGTTTCTCAGTAGAACAGGTTATCAGTGAAGGAAGAACTCAGCTGAGGGGGGAACTCAGTGAGGGGGAAGTCTACTGAGAGGAACTCAGTGAGGGGGAACTCTGCTGAGAGGAACTCAGCTGAGGGAAGAACTCTACTGAGGGGGAACTCAGTGAGGGAGAACTCACTGACAGAGCCTGAGGAAGTCAAGATGACATCACAAGGAGAACAGTCTGAAGCCATGTCAGAAGACCTGAACCTGAAGAGAAGCCTGAAGGAACTCCCACTGAGTATAAACCTGACTTTCTAAGCTGGTCAGTGGACTACTCAGTGAAGAGCATGATCAAGAGGATCAGTGCTGTGCCTAGTAGGACCTGAAGGAGTCAGGCTACTGAGGCTGGGAAGCTTGACAAATAGCCTTATGTCAACTCCCCTGAGTGGACTTCAAGTCTACTGGAGGAAGTCCACTGAGAAGACTTAAAGTCCAATGATGGATCCTAAGAGGACTTCAAGTCTACTGAAGAAAGGTATCCTGAGAGGATTACAAGTCAGCTGAAGACAAGTCGCCTGAAGTCAGGACTACCCTGATCAAGTACCCTGAAGAAAAGAGCCGTTGGACTCAGTCCACGTGGACCAATCAAGTCAAGGCAGCGAATCTGACAAAAGCTGACAAGGCCATACTTTACTGAAAAGGAGGATTTCACTCCAGAGATAGTCTGGATTTGAATGTTACTCTCTCCAACGGTAACATTCAAATCCACACTATAAATACAAACTCAAGCTTCATTTGTAAGAGTGCGAATGCAAGAGCTGGAGGTGTGAGAGTGGTGCAAGTTCAAGGGAGTCATAAGGAGGCACCATCTCCATCAAGAACACTGACCTGAGTTCTTCATAGTCATAATTGAGTGTTCCAGTTTGTATACTCGAGCTCATCATATACATCCTAAGCTTAGAGAGATTTTCCCAACCTTAGCTTAAAGGCTAAAACCATGTAAGGGAAAATCTCACCTAGTTGGAGAGAACCAAACCAAACTAAACCCTTTCCAGAATAGTGTTAGGTGTTGCAGTGAGGTGAGGAGAGGCAGTCCCTGAGTGAAGAGGGATGTGAGGCCAATTCGAGAGGCAGCTCCGCGGAGGGGTGTGAGTCCAGTTGTGAGTGCACCTTGGCACGTTAAAAACAAGAATCCCGGGTAGTGGATTTCCTGTTAAATCAGGCAGTGGATGTAGGAGCTTGAGCCTCCGAACCACTTTACATTGTTGTGTTCTTTATTGCTTTACTGACTTGCATAACATCAGTGTTAAAACAAAAATTTCTCCTAATTTCCCATATTGTCCTTGTTTGTGAATGAAAGAAAACGGGACCAACAATTGGTATCAGAGCGGGTTGTTCACATGACCACTGATCTAGTTTTGTTAAGAAAATTGGTCAACCGAGCAGATCTTAAATGTTTTAAAACTATGGGAATTTCTGCATATTTCAAACTATTACATGTGCTCTGACCTCATTCTTGTAATAGAAAATCTTTTTGTTAGAAGTTTTGGAATCATCAATAAGGGGGAAATTGTTGGGATATATTTTAGTTTTGATGATTTTCCAAAACAACATGTAATAGGTTTGAAAGCAGTCAGGATAGTATCTTTTAGTTTCAGGTCAGGCTAGGTTGTTTCTCAGTAGAACAGGTTATCAGTGAAGGAAGAACTCAGCTGAGGGGGGAACTCAGTGAGGGGGAAGTCTACTGAGAGGAACTCAGTGAGGGGGAACTCTGCTGAGAGGAACTCAGCTGAGGGAAGAACTCTACTGAGGGGGAACTCAGTGAGGGAGAACTCACTGACAGAGCCTGAGGAAGTCAAGATGACATCACAAGGAGAACAGTCTGAAGCCATGTCAGAAGACCTGAACCTGAAGAGAAGCCTGAAGGAACTCCCACTGAGTATAAACCTGACTTTCTAAGCTGGTCAGTGGACTACTCAGTGAAGAGCATGATCAAGAGGATCAGTGCTGTGCCTAGTAGGACCTGAAGGAGTCAGGCTACTGAGGCTGGGAAGCTTGACAAATAGCCTTATGTCAACTCCCCTGAGTGGACTTCAAGTCTACTGGAGGAAGTCCACTGAGAAGACTTAAAGTCCAATGATGGATCCTAAGAGGACTTCAAGTCTACTGAAGAAAGGTATCCTGAGAGGATTACAAGTCAGCTGAAGACAAGTCGCCTGAAGTCAGGACTACCCTGATCAAGTACCCTGAAGAAAAGAGCCGTTGGACTCAGTCCACGTGGACCAATCAAGTCAAGGCAGCGAATCTGACAAAAGCTGACAAGGCCATACTTTACTGAAAAGGAGGATTTCACTCCAGAGATAGTCTGGATTTGAATGTTACTCTCTCCAACGGTAACATTCAAATCCACACTATAAATACAAACTCAAGCTTCATTTGTAAGAGTGCGAATGCAAGAGCTGGAGGTGTGAGAGTGGTGCAAGTTCAAGGGAGTCATAAGGAGGCACCATCTCCATCAAGAACACTGACCTGAGTTCTTCATAGTCATAATTGAGTGTTCCAGTTTGTATACTCGAGCTCATCATATACATCCTAAGCTTAGAGAGATTTTCCCAACCTTAGCTTAAAGGCTAAAACCATGTAAGGGAAAATCTCACCTAGTTGGAGAGAACCAAACCAAACTAAACCCTTTCCAGAATAGTGTTAGGTGTTGCAGTGAGGTGAGGAGAGGCAGTCCCTGAGTGAAGAGGGAAGTGAGGCCAGTTCGAGAGGCAGCTCCGCGGAGGGGTGTGAGTCCAGTTGTGAGTGCACCTTGGCACGTTAAAAACAAGAATCCCGGGTAGTGGATTTCCTGTTAAATCAGGCAGTGGATGTAGGAGCTTGAGCCTCCGAACCACTTTACATTGTTGTGTTCTTTATTGCTTTACTGACTTGCATAACATCAGTGTTAAAACAAAAATTTCTCTTAATTTCCCATATTGTCCTTGTTTGTGAATGAAAGAAAACGGGACCAACAATTGGTATCAGAGCGGGTTGTTCACATGACCACTGATCTAGTTTTGTTAAGAAAATTGGTCAACCGAGCATATCTTAAATGTTTTAAAACTATGGGAATTTCTGCATATTTCAAACTATTACATGTGCTCTGACCTCATTCTTGTAATAGAAAATCTTTTTGTTAGAAGTTTTGGAATCATCAATAAGGGGGAAATTGTTGGGATATATTTTAGTTTTGATGATTTTCCAAAACAACATGTAATAGGTTTGAAAGCAGTCAGGATAGTATCTTTTAGTTTCAGGTCAGGCTAGGTTGTTTCTCAGTAGAACATGTTATTAGTGAAGGAAGAACTCAGCTGAGGGGGGAACTCAGTGAGGGGGAACTCTACTGAGAGGAACTCAGTGAGGGGGAACTCTGCTGAGAGGAACTCAGCTGAGGGAAGAACTCTACTGAGGGGGAACTCAGTGAGGGAGAACTCACTGACAGAGCCTGAGGAAGTCAAGATGACATCACAAGGAGAACAGTCTGAAGCCATGTCAGAAGACCTGAACCTGAAGAGAAGCCTGGAGGAAGTCCCACTGAGTATAAACCTGACTTTCTAAGCTGGTCAGTGGACTACTCAGTGAAGAGCATGATCAAGAGGATCAGTGTTGTGCCTAGTAGGACCTGAAGGAGTCAGGCTACTGAGGCTGGGAAACTTGACAAATAGCCTTATGTCAACTCCCCTGAGTGGACTTCAAGTCTACTGGAGGAAGTCCACTGAGAAGACTTAAAGTCCAATGATGGATCCTAAGAGGACTTCAAGTCTACTGAAGAAAGGTATCCTGAGAGGATTACAAGTCAGCTGAAGACAAGTCGCCTGAAGTCAGGACTACCCTGATCAAGTACCCTGAAGAAAAGAGCCGTTGGACTCAGTCCACGTGGACCAATCAAGTCAAGGCAGCGAATCTGACAAAAGCTGACAAGGCCATACTTTACTGAAAAGGAGGATCTCACTCCAGAGATAGTCTGGATTTGAATGTTACTCTCTCCAACGGTAACATTCAAATCCACACTATAAATACAAACTCAAGCTTCATTTGTAAGAGTGCGAATGCAAGAGCTGGAGGTGTGAGAGTGGTGCAAGTTCAAGGGAGTCATAAGGAGGCACCATCTCCATCAAGAACACTGACCTGAGTTCTTCATAGTCATAATTGAGTGTTCCAGTTCGTATACTCGAGCTCATCATATACATCCTAAGCTTAGAGAGATTTTCCCAACCTTAGCTTAAAGGCTAAAACCATGTAAGGGAAAATCTCACCTAGTTGGAGAGAACCAAACCAAACTAAACCCTTTCCAGAATAGTGTTAGGTGTTGCAGTGAGGTGAGGAGAGGCAGTCCCTGAGTGAAGAGGGATGTGAGGCCAGTTCGAGAGGCAGCTCCGCGGAGGGGTGTGAGTCCAGTTGTGAGTGCACCTTGGCACGTTATAAACAAGAATCCCGGGTAGTGGATTTCCTGTTAAATCAGGCAGTGGATGTAGGAGCTTGAGCCTCCGAACCACTTTACATTGTTGTGTTCTTTATTGCTTTACTGACTTGCATAACATCAGTGTTAAAACAAAAATTTCTCCTAATTTCCCATATTGTCCTTGTTTGTGAATGAAAGAAAACGGGACCAACAAACAGGCATCATATATCATATATAGGCATATCACATAATTCAAACAGTTATATAATAGGTGTTACATTTATGTTGGATTAGACATTTTTTATTGACTTAGTCGAGTTCAGAAAATACCGGCACAACATTATTATTAGCAGATCAAACAACCGATCATCAACCACCAGACCGTTCTGAGTTCTGTGAATGATGTATGGGCAGATGGTCGAGTCCTCCGTGCGTGTCCCGAATAGTATAGAATCCTAATAGGGAGTAATCAGATTAAAAGACCGACTTTTGAATTTGAAAGGCTTAAGAGTTTGAATCTCAGGGATTGAGTAGATTGTTGCCTTTAGAAAACTATCGAAAGCTTAAGTTTCCAAAGGTTGATTTCTATTTGATAAGTACACCCCTTTTTAAGAGGAGGTGTATTAGGGGGTGTATTTTACTAATTTCCCTTGTCTCTTTAACTAAAAGCCTTTTATAAATTTGAAAGTATTATCATAATAATTATTATTCTTTGAACTACTTAAAAGAATAAGATAATTATTTTAAAAGTATTAATAAGAATAAAGAAAAGGTTTTTCTTTCTAAGATTTCTATTTCTCATTTTAAAAGAATTCTTGAATATAAAATTCATATTTTATAAATATAATTCCCTTATTAAAACTTATTAATAGACTTTGACTTTCTAGGAAAATTATATTATATACTAATATAGTTTATAAAAAGATATTCTTCTTTTCTAATATTAGTGATACTTCTAAAGTTGGTTTGTAATACTTCTAAAATAAAGGAATTATATTAATTTCTCCAAGAAAACTCTTTTTATTGGATACTAGCTTGGATATTAAAAAGACTTATCTTGTGTTTCTAATTTTCTAACAGTCGTACAAGGGGAAGACGAGTTTCCCTTTGTCTACGGATTCAAAACAAAAGCATTAACAATTGTGAATCATCATCCAACAATAATACCCACACATTAAAACAAAGATACTAATGGACTAAGCCAATATCACCATATCACTAAAATAGTGACACTAAACATCTACAAGAGTAATACTAGTCCACTAAGTCCTAAAACTACAACAACTCAACACAACAGTTCTTAAGAAAACATCTACTACTAAACAACAATCCAAGGTCCAATTGGAAACAAACTCAAACTAACAGTCAGTGAAGGTATGAAATTGGAAAACAACAGAAGAAAGAAAAATAAGGATTCAACACAAACATTCATCCTCTTCCGTTTTCTTGTTACACGGTTCCGCAATCGTTTCGATTATAATTCTAGAAATTACGAAAGAAGAAAACGAAGGTAGAAACCTTACGTTCTTATGGTTCGAGGCGGTCAACGATTGGCCTAACGGCGTCGATTGAAAACTCGGTGGTTCGCTTACAAAAATCGGGCAGCCTAATGGCATCGTTCGGGGATTTGGAAAAATGAATCGAACAGCCTAACGGCGTCGTTCGCGGTCTCCAAAAATTCCGACAATAGGGGTTCGCATCCATGGCGTCATTTTGATCGGTAAATTGAATGAAAATAAGGGTCTTGGTTAGAAATCGAATTTAATCGGTATTGAAATTGAAAGAGGGATTTTCTTGAATACTCACTGGAAAGAAAATTAAAGAGGCGACGGCTGGGCTGAAGGAGGCGGCGGCGATTTGGCTTTGGCTTCGACGGAGGACAAGGGAGGCGGCGGCGCTGGGTCACGTCGCGGCTGGTCCGAAGAGGCGGCGCTGGGTCGCGTCGCGACGGCAGCTCTTCCGTCACGCAAGGGAGGAGGTGCGGCGGCGCTGGGTTTGAGCGGCTGAGGGAAAAGGGGCGACGGCGGCGTGATCGGAGAGAGCGAGAGAGGAAGAGATAGAAGGCGATGCGACTTCGTGGTTGATTGTGTTCAGCGAAGACGACAGCGGCGGTGGCCCTTCGCCGGAAAAAGGGAAGGAGAGACAGAGGTTTTTCCGCTTGAAGAGAGAAGGCAGGGCGCCTTTGTGTTTTTTTAGAGAGAGACATAATATGGAAACTGATTTCTTCGTGAAATGAAAAATGGGGAGAGAGAGAGTTAAGTTATCTTTCTTTATACGGATATTTACCAATTCTAATTAACTCCATTTTGAAAATGCTTTCAAATCCTTATCCTCAAATATCTTTCTAATTAAAAGAAAATTTATAAAAAGCAAAAGACAATTAATTTAGGCTGCTAAGAAATAAATCCTCTGCTGATATTTTTCTGTACTTGATTGATAAGGAATTTAGGCATGTTTGGTTAGAGAATTTAATTTGAAAAATAACAGTATCTAGAATAAATTAATTAGTTTCTGGAATTTTGATTATTCACAAAATTACACGGATCGAAATCCTAAAATTTACTTTAATTCTCGTAGTTCCTTATTCGCTTGAAATATTCGATTTCTTTCTTCGAATTTAGAAATTTATAAAAAGGGTATATATTTAAATTACACAATAACACACAAAATATTAAAATTAATAAAAAAATAAGGGAAGAGAATAAAATAAGGTTTCTAATTAAAGAAAAAAGGTATAGAACGGGACGGGGTGTTACAAAAATATGTTGAATATCTCTTTAAAATATATATATTATGATAAATTCAGGTATTTTGTAGTATAAAAGATATTTCAACTATATATATATATATATATATATATATATACACACACACACAAATCGGTCTACATTTGGA
The DNA here is from genome assembly GCA_947034835.1 of Ballota nigra. Taxonomy (NCBI): domain Eukaryota; kingdom Viridiplantae; phylum Streptophyta; class Magnoliopsida; order Lamiales; family Lamiaceae; genus Ballota; species Ballota nigra. Next base: position 12,176,768 of record OX344725.1, on the reverse strand, counting down.
AACTATTGAGTTTTCCCGCAAAAATTATTGCTAAATTGAGTAATATTTATTTTTAATCTTTTTTAATCTCTGGTATATATCTTCAAAATATATTTTATTATAAATATTGACATATAATTGTTTAAAAAATATATTGGATGTATTTTTAAAATATAATTTATAATAAATATTGATAAATAATATAAAAATATGTTGAATATATCTTTAAAATATATATTATGATAAATATCTCTATTTTGTGGTATAAAGGATATTTCATTTATTTTAAATAATAGTAATTAAATATATATGTGAATGATCAATGTATAAAAATAATTTGATATATAGTTTGTAGAAGTTTATTTTTTGTAGAAGTTATTAAAATAAATATTTATTAATCTGGAAAAAAAATAGAGAGATACACAACATACTACAATTTTAGGACCTTAAATGCACTATAAAACATGAAAATCCCCATGGCACAAATTCATACAATTGGTAAGTAATTTATATTTTAAAAGATAGGCTCCACATCCTTCTCATCTCTCTCAAAAGCCAGATCTAATCAGTTTTTGTTTTCTCTCACAATATTTTAAATTTCAGATCCTCTCTCTCACACCCACTCCCACCGCCACCACCACCACCATAGCTACCTCCACGCTGCTGCCGCCATCACCACCGCTCTCTCTCTCTCTCAACGCGAACCAGACACCGACGTGAGGAAATTCATGACCATCAGGGGCTCTTCTTCTCCATCGCGTTGACAAGACACCGATGATGGAAGACGATGTTGGCTGCCGCCGGAATCTTGTCCATCGGGGCTCTTCTTCTCCATCGCGTTTCTGCATATGGATGCAAGAATGAGGAAATTTCTTCTCCATCGGGGCTCTCTCTATTTCCCTCTCTCTTTCTCATGATCGACGCACCAGAGGCAGATCTGGATGCGAGTTGTCACTTCGTGAAAAAATACACGGCGGCGCCACAAGCGGATCTTTCTAGGGGTGGTGCTCACACGGTTGGGGATCTATGAATGGAGGTGAAGATTGATTTCAGGCGTCTGTGGAATTTGAGAGACAGATTAGATGGAGATATGCGGACGGAGGCGGTGGCAGCTACTGTTGGAATCAGGTCCTCCGGCGGCGCCCTTCTTATTCAGGTTTTTAACATTTTATTTCAAATTAATTTTTTTTCTTTAATTAATTACATTTCTCGAGCTTAGAGTATAATCCACTGAATATATAAGCTAAAGTTTATGTATTGACAAAGAAAATAGGCATGGGTGAGCTTTTATGTGGATGATGCCTGCGGTGAGCTTTTATGTGGATGCTTATTCTAGAATTTTGGAATTGTCAAAGCAATCACAGAGAAAAGAAATTAACACGGCAGAAATCAGGGGTTTTTCAGTGATCAATTTGGTAGGAATACTTAATTTTGGATTGTAATTTTGGTATATTTATTTAAGCTTTGTTATACATGTGAATGAGTGTGGTATATATAGTATATGAGCAGAATATAAAAACATGGCCTGACTTTTTTTTTAGGTATCAAATTACAAATAGAGTTGAAGGTTTCTGGAATTTCAAACACGAAAACGCTTTCTGTTCATAATTTAGCGGCCTTGTTCATAATCTTAGAGTGTTTATTTATAATTTATGTGCATTTGTGCACATTTTTTTAGCCGTCTATTAATAAATTATTAGGTTGTCTGTGCCTAATTTTGTATATGTAATACTTTTGGAATTTTTTTATATGTAATTCTCAAATTAATAATGATAGAAATATTTTTAATTTTGGATTTTCTTGAATTCTCAAATATTTATATTTTATGTTCGAAATATTTTATACTTGTGTTCATAAAAATTATGTTTATGTTCAGAGTTATAATACACCCGAAAATAACAAATATTTTTTATCATACTTTTACCTTGGGAAATGTGCAAAAAAGTCGGTCAATATTGTGTCAGATTTTGTAAGAATCTGAGTTTGAACATGGGTCTAGCGAAATGTATGAATGTGACACCAAACTGTAGCAAATTGTGTCATGGGATATTTGTTGTTGTATTTGGCATTTAAGCTTATAGGATTGTAGTAAACAACAAGTGCCAAAAAAAAAAAAAATAAGACAACTCTTTGATTTTTGGCAAAGTATAGAGTGAAAATAGTTCATACATGAACCATTTGAAGTGTATTAATTATTTTCACTAAAATGTATTAGTTGTTTTCATTGAAGGGTATTAATTATTTCGAACTGAAAAGTATTAACAATTAAGGGTATTAGTTGAAGGGTGCAAAGAGTATTAATTGTTTAACTAAAGGGTATTAGTGGTTATACTAAAAAGTATTGCAAAGTGATTTATGAATGAACCAATTTCACTCTATACATACTCTTAATTTTGTGTAGAAGAAAGATTATCTAGATGACAAAATATAGAGTGAAAATGGTTCATACATGAACAATTTGAAGTGTATTAGTTATTTTCACTAAAGGGTATTAGTTATTTTCACTGAAGAGTATTAGTTCTGGAGGGTATTAGTTGTTTTCACTGAAGAGTATAAGTTCTGGAGGGTATTATTTATTTTCACTAAAGGGTATTAGTTGAAGGGTACGAAGAATATTAGTTGTTTAACTAAAGTGTATCAGTGGTATTAGTGATTATACTAAAAAATATTGCAAAGTGGTGTATGTATGAACCAATTTCACTCTATACATACTCTCAATTTTTTATTTTTTTTTGTAAGAGACAGATAATCTAGATTAATTACTTTAAAGAAAGATTATAGTAAACATATAACAATTAATATATCAATATATTTTATTAGGCAAACCACCAAGTACATATGAGCATTAAACAATTACAGGGTATTAATGGTTAATATTAAAAAGTATTACAAAGTGATTTATGTATGAACTAATTCTACTCTATGCATACTCTATTTTTTTGTAGAAAAGAGAGATTATCTAGATTAATTATTTCGGAGAAAGATTATAGTAGACATATACTCCCTCTGTCCCAGTTTTGTTTTCCCGTTTGACTGTGCGCGAAGTTTAATGCGAGAGTTGAATTTTAGTATTTAAATGAATAAAGTAGTATTGAGAATGATAAATGGTGAATAAAGTAATATTTAAATGAATAAAGTAGTATTGAGAGTGGTGAATGGTGAATAAAGTATTATTTAAATGAATAAAGCGGTTTCCATTTTAGGGATGAGAAAACAAAACTGGGACGGACCTTTTTGGCAAATGAGAAAACAAAACTGGGACGGAGGGAGTAACAATTAAGAGTAACTCCTGTGCGAGACCGCCTTATCCCATAAGATGGTGAGATGAGATATAAATTGGGCATTCCACATTAATACTTTAACATGGGTGGGTGTTAATTTGTGATGTCTCATGCAATGAGAAGGTCTCACACAAGTTTTACAACATTTAATATATAATTTTATGAATATATTCTATTGAGAAAACCACCAAATACATATGAGCATACCTATCATATTGGAATAAAGTTTGGGAGATACATTTGGTTAATTAATTAACATACAAAAAAATACATAAGTTAATGCACATTGTCGTCTGCAAATAGGGGTGGGCATCGGGTCGGATTTTGCGGGTTCAGGATTTTCGGTTCGGGTACACGAAATTTCGGGTTGGAAATTATATTATTCGAACCTGACCCAAATTTTTTGGGTTACCCGAAATTCGGGTTACCCAATTTTTCGGGTACCCAATGCGGGTAACCCGAATTTTTTTGTTCTTTTTTCCTGTTTAAACGTTCAAACATAATATACTACCTCACAAAGTCATTTCATTCATCAAACATAACAAATGATCCTATTTCACCAAACAATAACATAAACAAATTTAAAAAGTTACTAAATAGGTTTTCAATACCAATTACCAAAGTCGAGCAAATACAACTAAAAAAGTGAATATTTCATACTTAATATAAATACTCTATTAAAGCATCAACTCCAACGAAAATTGTAGCAAACTTCTTTCTCCACTCATCGAGGCATCAAGGCATGAATGAACGAGCAAACATAACAACACTTGAACTTCATCCTCCACTCATCAAATATTGAAATTGCAACTATGAAACACCAATACTTAACTTCATTATAATATTAACATTTGATCTTATTATAATATATAAATTGCATGTTTATTGAAATTAATTATAATTAACATAAATAAATATATTAAGTTATATGTGTAATTTCGGGTAACCCGATCGGATATTTTGGGTAGACATTTAATACCCAAACCCGAATCCGATTTCGGGTAACCCAAAATTCAGGTTTTATAATTAAAAAATCCGAACCGATCGGTTTTTTTTAGATTCGGATCGGGTACCTGAAACCGAATGCCCACCCCTATCTGCAAAGGAAGGGAAAAAGTAAGATCTCCAACGAACTCTATATTCCTCAATATTTTTTACCTCTACATTCAGAATAATTTCAAGTGATCATAATATGAACGAGTGCATTCCAGATGAAGACAGTGCAAAGCTTTGTATGGACAGACCCAACACAGGAATTGATAGAAATTAAGGATTTCGAATCTCATACCTAAATTAAATTTGGAGGATATAGAATAATGTCAGTTATTTATTCATAAAAATATGTGTGAAATGTATACAATCTTAAATTGCAAAATTATTTTAATGCATGCATTTATCTCAATATTATAAAAATAAATCTTAAAAAATTAATATGTACGGGTAACGTATAAAATAGAAGACTTCATAAATGATTTTTTTTAATTGGAAAAGAAAAAAGTAAAAATACTCCATTGATAATTATACAAATGTATCATTCAAAACTACATTTAGAGAATGGTGTGGGCGATCTGTATTATTTGAAGGACAGAGTTATACTTGCACCTACACTAGAATAACTTGAAGCGTTATGGTGTGTCGAATCATGATTTGAATTTGAAAGTTGAGACTTCAATTATGTTACTAAAAAATATAGAATATTCAAGAGGATTGTGCAACAGAACTAGATTGACTCCAATAAGACTAGGTGACAGTGTTCTGGCAGGTACATACATAATCAGAAGCAATTTAGATGAGATAGTGTTGATCCCTATACTTTTACTGACTCTATATGACCCGAGACTTTCGTTCAAGTTTTAGAAGAGATAATTCATATTAATTGTCTCATATAAAATATCAATATGAGTCAATGATAATCACTCGCTACTATTAGCATATTCTTGATTTTTTAGAGTGATTATTCACAATAATTTGAAGATTTTGATGTGTGGTGACTGACGATGAACGTTCATCGAGAATTGAAAAAAAACTTTATAATTTTTAGGGAGGTGTTTCAAAATCTATAGTCCTTTCAATTTTTTTTACATCCTATTTAATATGGATTCGTAGATATTACAAAAATTTCTTACTACGTATATCATAAAAAATTATATGATTAAATACAAATAGTATTAAGATTGTCTCTTATAAATAAAATATAAGATTTATTACACTTTACTTTCACAAAAGTTTCTTGACATATACATTACATTCAGATGGGATAAAATAAGAGGTTACATTTAATTTTTATTATCTTATTTTGTGTTTACTTTAATGTATATGATACAATTGAATTTAAATATTTTTATATGCTCAATATTAATAGAAATCCAAAAATATGTAAAAAAAATCAATTGCCCAAAGGAAAAGATAAGACAGCATTAGGGATGAAAATAATTACCAACAATTCGTTGATTAGGGGAAAAAGATAAGGATTTGGCAATCCGTTGAATAGGGAAAAATAATCAGCAGCAATCCGGCAATTCGTGATGCTATTTTGACAGCAAGAGTCCGGCAAGAAGAAGATAAATAAAGAGAAAAACAGGGGAAAATGTATGTCGAAACCTGGACTGATGAAATTGCACCTCAATTAGGGGAAACAACGTCAATTTGTTTGTTGCACGTGCGACGATCGGCGAATAATGCTGGCTCACATCAAGCAAATTGTTTGAAGGTGAATTCGCTTCTTGTTGTGTTTCATTTTATCAACAAAAATTTGAATCTGTCCTATGAACTTTATGAATTTGCTTCTTCTGCGATTAAGAATCTCACTCCACTTTCTGGAATTCTATTCTGAATTTACATATGATGCAGTTAATATATATATTGGTATCATATATTATAAAATACTCACAAAATTACCCAATCAAAATCGCACAACTTTACTGTAGGTGTGTGATTAGGCGTAAAATTGTTATGATTTATAGCTCATTTTTCCCGTGTTTTGGGTGAATTCGATGAGTATTTAGAGTCAATTGAGTACTATTTTCATAAACTGGTGAATTTGCCTTTTGATGCACGTAGATGGATAGAGGGCGAAAAATGGAGTTTGTAGGACTTTGAATCGACTCAAACGGATGTCCGGATGAGAAGATCTGGAAGAAATACGAAAGGTATTAGTTCGTGCAAAGAAAAGTATCACTTGGCTCAAAGTTGGAGATGCTAGAGCACCACCGCTCGAGCTAGAGGGGGGTCGAGCGCCTAATAGGCTCTGGAAGTTAAGGCACTCGACCAGGTATCGGTCGAGTGCATCCATTCGACCACTAGTACTCATTCGACCACTTCACGGTCGAGCACCACTGCTCGACCAAGAGAACCATTCAACCACTAATGGTCGAGCGCCATCGCTCGACCAAAGGGCACTCGAGCGCTATTTTGACACTGGAAGTCAAGGCCGCTCGACCACCACTCGAGCGTGCGAGATTTTAGCCCTTTTCACCCGTTTTCGGCCCGTTGCTTATAAATACCCGATCCCAAGCTCGTTTTAGATACCCTTTGATCACTTTTTATATTTTTGCATACTTAGAGCTTGGTAGAGAGATTTTGGAGAGTTTTATACTTGTTATCGAGGTTTTAATTTACGAATTCATAGTTTAGCTACTTCTTTTGAATCTTTTCGGTTAATTCTTTCTTTCTTGAACCTTTGAGACTTATAAACCCTAACTTTACCAAATTTATTGAGATTTTGAGATATTCTTTTGTTTATGCTTTCCAATTCTTTTGATCATTCAATTATGCAAATGTTTATCGTTCTTGTGATTGTTTTCATTTTCGTATTCACCATGTTAGGTTAGAACCCTTGCATGCTTGGGGTAGGATGAACTCGTAGAAGTAGGATGTTGGTACATAATTATGATAATTCGTGATGTTTAGTGCTAGTTCTCTTAATTAATTGAATTCCTAAAATAAACCCTAGAATTATCTTGGAATTGAGTACGAAAATTATTAGAGAGAGGACAATCTTATCACTCCTTAATAACGAATAGGCTTAAGGAAAGGGTTTTAGAAGGGGTTTATAATCTACCGGTTTATCTAGGGAGGACGACCGCATCACCTTAGTTAAACAAGGGTCTCATTAATTAAGCATAATCCATATAACTTTTTTAGTGGGTTGTGAAGTAGGGTGATATGACGAAGTATTAGGGTTAATTCTTGAGCTTTTAGTCTTTCAATCTTGTGCTAGATTAGGGAAGTTGATTGCCTAGTTTTAGTACAATTAGGATTAATACTTGCACATCACGGTTATTTTAGTTATTGTACCAACTCCGTTAGTATACGTAGGAATTCCTATCCTGAGCATCACCATCTCATATTTTATTAAAACCTTAGTTATTCGTTTGATTTCATTACTTGCAATATTAGTGGTAGAATCTAGAGTAGTTTAATTCCATTCCTAAAACCGAACATCCATTCATATTAACTACGTCGCGTAGATTTTCAGGGCTCTATTCGCATACATACCTTCCCTTGGGTACGATATACTTGGTCCTTATACTTGCTGATACTACTGTGTTCTCATACTCTTGTGGGGTAACTACTGGTAATACTAGTATTTTGCGTTCAAGTCAGTGTGCCATCCGACCTCTCTTTCTCAAGATCAATCAAAATATTTTCGCTTTTTAAGTCATGATGGATAATGCGTTTAGAATGTATTTCAGCTAATGCGGATGCTATATCTCGACCAATATATAGTGCCAAGTCTGGAGCTACATGCTACTTGCCAGCACTTGATAACTTATCCACATAAATATTGGTTAGTTTTGTTTTATTATGCTTTGGTATAATTAAGCTTTTTTAGTACAATTCTAGTGCTTAATGAAGCTTTTTGTTCTGACCTCGCATAAAAGTCCTCATCTCCTTGGTAGTAATTGTTTTCCTCCGGCTAAGTTCTTACCAGTCAAATGCAGTTGATTAATGAGTAGAAGTTGTTTTATTTTCCAGTAGTTATATTTTGCAATATTTCTTCCGAGCTGCATCTAACAGTGTCTTGTTTATCCAGTTCTTTATTTTTCCCCCTTCTTTGGCTCAATAAATTTTTATGAATTCGGTTAGATTGTGCCTCCTCCTTCCTGGGGACTTTAGTGCCTTCTTGAAGATAGGAGATTTTTCATTGTGAATTAAAAGGCTCAAGCATTTCACAAACTCAATTTAGGATCCAATTTGTATCAAAGATGATAGTTCGAGTTCCAATTTATAATTTATTTATCCTATATATATATATATATATAGTGTGTGTGTGTATGAGAGAGAGAGAGAGAGAGAATCTTCTATGTTTCCGTATATGCAGGTGCATGTATACTTGCGGTGCATATTGAAATAGAGTCAGGAAAATAGAAACAAATAAATTAATCTTAATTAATAAAAAACTAAAGAAAAATTAATTACATTATTCCTAAAATTAAATTATTTGAACATATATGATGTCCATAAAGTCATCTCTACTTCTTCTTAAATAGTCTCTTCCAACCAGACGAAGACGGGCTGCAAGAACCAGTCGAACTTTCAAATTTACCTGGACTAGGTCCACTTTTTTATCGTTTTGTCAATTTCTAAGGTGGTGTGCTAGGGGAAGTATCACCACTTTTATGATTTTGAAAATTCGACGATGAAACCTCATCACCACTGTCATCACTTGAAAGATCGATGACAGAGATATCTTTATCAGCAACTATATGAACTATTTTTTAATTGTAGAAAATGACATATAGTTGAGAGTATAGCGGGTCATCTCCATAACGATAGGCCGCCATTAATTGGTCGATCTAATTTTGAAAAAAAAATCCATTGTAGAAAAATAAATAAACATACATTTGAAGTTTAAATATAGATAAAAATAAAAAAAATACTTTGATTAATTTTTCCCACGTAGAATCTGGAGCATTTATAACATTATCTCGTTGTTTCCAAACAACGTTCCGATAATTGATGAGATGGTGGAAATAGTAGAAACATTTCTCCAAAGACCTTATGCAGTCTTTGACTTCTATATCCTCAAATTGGCTGCGTATTGTATCGGAGAGACGTGAAGTGATCAGTGAAATACAGACGGGGTCATAGGCCTCATCGCCAAACCTCCACTTACCTTTGTTCAGGTAATCGGAGAGAATAGTAATGAGTGTAAGGGTAATTGACATACTCCAATAGTCAGTGTAAAAAAAAGCATTTTGGTATGCTTTCTTTGTGATGAAATTAGATAAATTTGTAGAAAATAGTTATCTTGCCAATGATATAATTAGTAGAACACCAAAATATATATAGAGGTATATTGTAGTTCTTCCTAGTTCCTATAATCTAGCCTTTTTAATTTCATTTACTAATTCTGACTTAGATGCATTATTACAGTGAAGAGCTTTACTATATCTTCGTAGAATCATTCATATACACATATCTTCCAATTACTCAAGTATTAGTTGTATATTTTTCTCCAAAATCAAATATAATTTTTATGTTCTCAATATATGTAAGTGTTTCTTTTAATTTTTTTTATTGATATCTAGAAAGAGTTAGATAACCATTTTGCAATTAACTGTTATATCAAATAATACGTGTCATCATAAATTCATATAGATAGATGTTGAATCCGTTTAATCATATTGAAATACTAAATTAAAACCCAATACGACTATACGAGCCACTGATAATGACTTTCTGATCAATAAACCTCTAATATTAACCGTACCAGTTTGAACATTAGATATATACACATTAAAAAATGCATATATGTACGAGTATATAGACGGGGTCATAGGCCTCGTCGCCATATCTCCACTTACCTTTGTTCAGGTAATCGGAGTGAATAGTAATGAGTGTAAGGGTAATTGACATACTCCCAATAGTCTGTGTAAAAAAAAGCATTTTTTGGTATGCGTTTGTCATTGTGATGCAATTAGATAACTTTGTAGAAAATAGTTATCTTGTCAATGATACAATTCGTAGAACACCCAAATATATATAGAGGTGTATTGTAGTTCTTTCTAGTTCCTATAATCTAGCATTTTTAATTTCATTTACTTATTCTTACTTGATGCATTATTATAGTGAAGAGTTTCACTATATCTTCGTAGAATCATTCAAATACCCATATCTTCCAATTACTCAAGTGTTAGTTGTATGTCATTCTCCAAAATCAAATGTATTTTTTATATTCTCAATATATGTAAGTATTTCTTTTAATTTTTTTAATGATTTCTTGAAATAGTTAGATAACCATTTTGCAATTAACTGTTATATCACATTATACGTCTCCTCATAAATTCATGTAAGTAGATGTTGAATCCGTTTAATCATATTGAAATAATAAATTAAAACCCAATATGACTATACGAGCCACTGATAATGACTTTCTGATCAATAAACCTCTGATAGTAACCGTACCAGTTTAAACATTAGATATATACACATTAAAAGATGCATATATGTACGAGTACACATACGGGGTAATAGGCCTCGTCGCCATACCTCCACTTACCTTTGTTCAGGTAATCAGAGAGAATAGTAATGAGGGTAAGGGTAATTGACATACTCCAATAGTCTGTGTAAAAAAAAATATTTTTGTATGCGTTTGTCATTGTGATGCAATTAGACAACTTTGTAGAAAATAATTATCTTGATATAATTCGTAGAACACCCAATTATATATAGAGGTGTATTGTAGTTCTTCTTAGTTCCTATAATCCAGCCTTTATAATTTCATTTACCTATTCTTACTTGATGCAATATTATAGTGAAGAGTTTTACTATATCTTCGTAGAATCATTCAGATACACATATCTTCCCATTACTCAAGTATTAGTTGTATGTTTTTCTCCAAAACCAAATATAATTATTATGTTCTCAATATATGTAAGTATTTCTTTTAATTTTTTTAATAATTTCTTGATATAGTTAGATAACCATTTTGCAATTAACTGTTATATCACATAATACGTCTCATCATTAATTCATATAGATAGATGTTGAATCCGTAAAATCATATTGAAATACTAAATTAAAACCCAATACGACTATACGAGCCACTGATAATGACTTTCTGATCAATAAACCTCTGATATTAACCGTTACCAGTTTGAACATTAGATATATACACATTAAAAGATGCATATATGTACGATTATACAGACGGGGTCATAGGCCTCGTCACCATACCTCCACTTACCTTTGTTCAGGTAATTGGATAGAATAGTAATGAGTGTAAGTGACATACTCCAATAATCCTTGTAAAAAAAAGCATTATGGTATGCGTTTGTCATTGTGATGAAATTAGACAACTTTGTAGAAAATAGTTATCTTGCCAATGTTATAATTCGTAGAACACCCAAATATATAGAGGTGTATTGTAGTTCTTCCTAGTTCCTATAATCTAGTGTTTTTAATTTCATTTACTTATTCATACTTGATGCATTATTATTGTTGGTTCCGAAACGAGTAAACAGGTGTATGGGGGGGGGGGGAATACACATGTGGTTACAAATTAAAACTTCTTGAAAACTTATCAAGTGACTTCAGAGAGTAACTCGTCAGTGGACTTTTAGTCTGCTGAGAATTACTTGTGAAAGCTTACTGAGATAATACCTCCACTGAAAGCTCAAGACTTTCAGTTGAACTACTAGCTAATTAGCTTTCAACTGCGGATTAGTGAGCCCTTTAGAAAACTCGTTTTACTTGATAAACTTTGAGTGGACAACACACACTTAGGAAATAGCAGAATGTAAGTACACAAAATATAAAGTGGTTCAGAGATGAATCTCCTACATCCACTGTCCTGATCAAACATGAGAATTCCTTTCACTTGGAATTCATTGTGTTATAGTGCCAAGGTGCACTGATCAATTAATCCTCTCTTAGGATGATTGATCACTAGGATAATTCCAGGTCTAGTTCCCAAAACAAACCAGCTTTCAGACTGATACAAAATAATCAGCTTACTAACACCACTTAACTCTAACTCTCAACCTAACAACTGAGTAGGGTTTTGAGTAGGGTTTTGGTTCCAACTGTTGTGAGATAATCCTTACAGTGTAGCTCAAGGCTTATGATGGATTATCTCTTTCTAAGGTTTGGATATAGCTTTTAAGCTTTGTTACAGAAGGTTTGTTATGCTCTCTACTGAATTGAAACACTTGGGAAACAAAGGTAATTTCGAGTGCTTCTTGAAGTTTATGAATGTAGAGATAGCTTTAATCTTGTGAGTTTCCCGTGCATAGAAATGAGCACGTCCTTCTGTATTTATAGGCTTCCTTGAAAATCTTCCCGTTGGATTTGAATCTTCTCAAGTAAGTCTTCTTGTATCTGATTGGTTCAAACGACTCTTTTTGAAGCTTTAAGTCTTGTCAAGAAACGGCTGAAAGACCATGCTTGTTCACCTAACTTTCTGTAGATTGCTAGGGAAAGACTTTTGGTACTTGTCAGCCTGGGGCAGGTTGGCTGTCAGTAAAGCACACTGACGTGTCATCTTCTCATTGGACCTTCAGTCTGCTTGCCCAGATTCTTATCTTTCTTTAAGGTGGATCTCCTCTGAGAGAACCTTCTTATTCCTTCATTTATTGTAAGCTTCACTGAAATTCGTTTTGCCTTGTTCCAACCAGATTAACTAACAGCTTTTAATGTGTTTAGCATTCAATGAGTTTTGTTAGTTCTCATCAGTGGATCTTGGTCCTCTCCTGATGGTTTTAGCCTTAGTGAGAATGCACTTAGAAAACATTCAAGACTTAGACTACTTTCTCAGATCACTTGTCTTCAGCGGACTACGTCTTCAGCAGACATTGTCTTCAGCGGACTTCATTCTTCAATACACTCTAGAAATTTCTAACTGCACTCCAGTTCTCAACATTTAGAACTGTTTATTAAAATCTAACTCTACTGAATCTTTTACTTACAAACAACTTAGGAGGAACATTTTGGCATCTTAATCAAAACTTAAGTCTATACAATTTTCCAACAATTATAGTGATGAGTTTTACTCTATCTTCGTAGAATCAATCTAATACACATAACTTCCCATTACTCAAGTATTAGTTGTATGTTTTTCTCCAAAATCAAATATAATATTTATGTTCTCAATATATGTAAGTATTTCTTTTAATTTTTTTTGTAATGATTTCTTTAAATAGTTAGATAACCATTTTGCAATTAACTGTTATATCACATAATACATTTCATCATAAATTCATATAGATAGATGTTGAATCCGTTTAATCATATTGAAATACTAAATTAAACTCCAATACGATTTTAAGAGCCACTGATAATGACTTTCTGATCAATAAACCCTCTGATATTAACCGTACCAGTTTGAACATTAGATATATACACATTAAAATATGCTTGTACGTACGAGTATACAGAGGAGGTCATATGCCCCATCGCCATACCTCCACTTACCTTTGTTCAGGTAATCGGAGAGAATAGTAATGCGTGTAAGTGTAATTGACATACTCCAATAGTCTGTGTAAATAAAAGCATTTTTGTATGTGTTTGTCATTGTGATGCAATTAGACATCTTTGTAGAAAATAGTTATATTGCTAATGATAAAATTCATAGAACACCCAAATATATATAGAGGTGTATTGTAGTTCTTCTTAGTTCCTATAATATAGCCTTTTTAATTTGGGGGAGTTACTATAAAATACAATTCATAAGTAATACTATCTAAAAACTCTCACAAAATATTTGTATTAGCATTACCTACAAAATGACTACCAATTTGACCAAAGTAGGCCTTTAAAAAATCACCAAAAAGGAAGTCAATACCTTCCATACAGAAAAGGAGTGAAAGACGCAGTCACAATTTAGAAAGGGGTAACTATAGTTTCAAATTCATATAATTACAAAACCTTATCTCACGCATAAGAATGTACATGTGCATTATTACTATGTCTAATTTTTACCCTATTCAAGTATATGTGGTGATTGATGCACATTTGAATTGGTAATATAAAATTATGTTAATGAACAAAACCAATCAGAATTCTACATTAAAAGTGTGTTATAAATATTGGGATTTTTATTTTTCATAACATTTTAATGTGTCAAACGTTGCACATGTGGATGTACATTTTTAATATGTGAAGCACTGCACATGTACAACTACGAGTAATTAATTGGAATTATGAATGATGTGCACGTAGAATGAACATTCCACATTATCATCAGTAATTAAAATAACTAGAATGTACGTTTTTAATGACTGCAACATTGCACATGTACAACATTGTTTAATTTGGCAAATCATAATTACCCAAGTGCAAAGTTCGTAATTGGAATAGAGTACATTTTAGAAAAAAAAAATACACACTTGGACAACTGTAGAAAGTAGGAGTAATGTATATGTGAATATAAGTATCTTTTTATTTATATGTAACATTGTAATGTGTAATTTTTTATAAGAAGATACTGCACATAAACCTTTCCACGTTTAAAAAAAAATGCACATGTCCAAAGATTTAATATTCATAAACCTCAGAATAGTATATAAAATGTGCAATCACATAAAAACTATTACACAGTAGAAAACAACTAATGTACACAAATAAAAAATGCACTCAACCTTGGATTAATTCAACAACTATACATTAAGAATGGTATAAAAAGTGACATTATTCACCCCAGAAATACCATATAACTATTACACTAACTTTCCTACATTAACTCCACATGAAAATAATTAATACGAAGATCCATTCACTAAAAATACCCCCTAATAATTATGGATCAGTTACAATACCGTTACCAAAATAAAACATACCAAAAGACCAAAGAAGTAAAACCCTCACTCAAATTGAAGCAAAAGGTAATAAGAAAAATTGGTAGTATCTTAAACTAAGAACACTTAAAAAATTGTATCAACAAATAATTACTCCTTTTAATTTCATTTTCCTATTCTTACTTGAAGCATTATTATAGTGAAGAGTTTTACTATATCTTCGTAGAATCATTCAAATAAACATATCTTCCCATTACTCAAGTATTAGTTGTATGTTTTTCTCCAAAATCAAATATAATTTTTATGTTCTCAATATATGTAAGTGTTTCTTTTAATTTTTTTTATTGATTTCTAGAAATAGTTAGATAACCATTTTGCAATTAACTGTTATATCAATAATACGTCTCATCATAAATTCATATAGATAGATGTTGAATCCGTTTAATCATATAGAAATACTAAATTAAAATCCAATACCACTATACGAGCCACTGATAATGACTTTCTGATCATAAACCTCTGATATTAACCGTACCAGTTTAAACATTAGATATATACACATTAAAAGATGCATATATGTACGAGTATACAAACGGGGTCATAGGCCTCGTCGCCATATCTCCACTTACCTTTGTTCAGGTAATCAGAGTGAATAGTAATGAGTGTAAGGGTAATTGATATACTCCAATAGTCTGTGTAAAAATAAGCATTTTGGTATGCGTTTGTCATTGTGATGCAATTAGACAACTTTGTAGAAAATAGTTATCTTGTCAATGATACAATTCGTAGAACACCCAAATATATATAAAGGTGTATTGTAGTTCTTTCTAGTTCCTATAATCTAGCCTTTTTAATTTCATTTACTTATTCTTACTTGATGCATTATTATAGTGAAGAGTTTTACTATATCTTCGTAGAATCATTCAAATACACATATCTTCCAATTACTCAAGTGTCAGTTGTATGTTTTTCTCCAAAATCAAATATAATTTTTATATTCTCAATATATGTAAGTTTTTCTTTTAATTTTTTTAATGATTTCTTGAAATAGTTAGATAACCATTTTGCAATTAACTGTTATATCACATTATACGCCTCTTCATAAATTCATGTAGGTAGATGTTGAATCCGTCTAATCATATTGAAATAATAAATTAAAACCCAATATGACTATACGAGCCACTGATAATGACTTTCTGATCAATAAACCTCTGATAGTAACCGTACCAGTTTAAACATTAGATATATACATATTAAAAGATGCATATATGTACGAGTACACAGACAGAGTCATAGGCCTCATCGCCATACCTCCACTTACCTTTGTTCAGGTAATCAGTGAGAATATTAATGAGGGTAAGGGTAATTGACATACTCCAATAGTCTGTGTAAAAAAAAAAAGCATTTTTATATGCGTTTGTCATTGTGATGCAATTAGACAACTTTGTAGAAAATAATTATCTTGATATAATTCGAAGAACACCAAATTATATATAGAGGTGTATTGTAGTTCTTCTTAGTTCCTATAATCTAGCCTTTTTAATTTCATTTACCTATTCTTACTTGATGCATTATTATAGTGAAGAGTTTTACTATATCTTCGTAGAATCATTCAAATACACATATCTTCCCATTACTCAAGTATTAGTTGTATGTTTTTCTCCAAAATCAAATATAATTTTTATGTTCTCATTATATGTAAGTATTTCTTTTAATTTTTTTAATAATTTCTTGAAATAGTTAGATAACCGTTTTGCAATTAACTGTTATATCACATAATACGTCTCATCATTAATTCATATAGATAGATGTTGAATCCGTAAAATCATATTGAAATACTAAATTAAAACCCAATACGACTATACGAGCCACTGATAATGATTTTCTGATCATTAAACCTCTGATATTAACCGTTATCAGTTTGAACATCAGATATATACACATTAAAAGATGCATATATGTACGATTATACAGACGGGGTCATAGGCCTCGTCACCATACCTCCACTTACCTTTGTTCAGGTAATTGGAGAGAATAGTAATGAGTGTAAGTGACATACTCCAATAATCCTTGTAAAAAAAAGCATTATGGTATGCGTTTGTCATTGTGATGAAATTAGACAACTTTGTAGAAAATAGTTATCTTGCCAATGATATAATTCGTAAAACACCCAAATATATAGAGGTGTATTGTAGTTCTTCCTAGTTCCTGTAATCTAGCCTTTTTAATTTCATTTACTTATTCTTAGTTGATGCATTATTATAGTGATGAGTTTTACTCTATCTTCGTAGAATCATTCTAATGCACATAACTTCCCATTACTCAAGTATTAGTTGTATATTTTTCTCCAAAATCAAATATAATTTTTATATTCTCAATATATGTATTTCTTTTAATTTTTTTAATGATTTTTTTGAATAGTTAGATAACCATTTTGCAATTAACTGTTATATCACATAATATATTTCATCATAAATTCATATAGACAGATGTTGAATCCGTTTAATCATATTGAAATACTAAATTAAACTCCAATACGATTTTAAGAGTCACTGATAATGACTTTCTGATCAATAAACCCTCTGATATTAACCGTACTAGTTTGAACATTAGATATATACATATTAAAATATGCATGTATGTACGAGTATACAGACGAGGTCATAGGCCCCGTCGCCATACCTCCACTTACCTTTGTGCAGGTAATCGGATAGAATAGTAATGAGTGTAAGGGTAATTGACATACTCCAATAGTCTGTGTAAAAAAAAATATTTTTGTATGCGCTTGTCATTATGATGCAATTAGACAACTTTGTAGAAAATAGTTATCTTACCAATGATATAATTCGTAGAACACCCAAATATATAGAGGTGTATTGTAGTTCTTCCTATTTCCTATAATATAGCATTTTTTTTAATTTCTTTTACTTATTCTTAATTGATGAATTATTATAATGAAGTATTTTACTATATCTTCGTAGAATCATTCAAATACACATATCTTCCCATTACTCAAGTATTAGTTGTATGTTTTACTCCTAAATCAAATATAATTTTTATGTTCTCAATATATGTAAGTATTTCTTTTAATTTTTTATAATGATTTCTTGAAATAGTTAGATAACCATTTTGCAATTAACTGTTATATCACATAATACGTCTCATCATAAATTCATATAGATAGACGTTGAATCCGTTTAATCATATTGAAATACTAAATTAAAATCCAATACAACTATACGAGACATTGATAATGACTTTGTGATCAATAAACCTCTGATATTAACCGTATCAGTTTGAACATTAGATATATTTACATTAAAAGATGCATGTGTGTACGAGTATACGGACGGGGTCATAGGCCTCGTCGCCATACCTCCACTTACATTTGTTCAGGTAATCGGAGAGAATAGTAATACGTATAAGTGTAATTGACATTCTCCAATAGTCTGTGTAAAAAAAATAGCATTTTGGTATGCGTTTGTTATTGTGATGCAATTAGACAACTTTGTAGAAAATGGTTATCTTGCCAATGATATAATTTGTAGAACAACCAAATATATATAGTGGTGTATTGTAGTACTTTTTAGTTCCTATAATCTAGCCTTTTTAATTTCATTTTCCTATTCTTACTCGATGGATTATTATAGTGAAGAATTTTACTATAACTTTTTAGAATCATTCAAATACACATATCTTCCCATTACTCAAGTATTAGTTGTATGTTTTTCTCCAAAATCAAATATAATTTTTATCTTCTCAATATATGTAAGTATTTCTTTTAATTTTTTTAATGATTTCTTGAAATAGTTAGATAACCGTTTTGCAATTAACTATTATATCACATAATACATCTCATCATGAGTTCATATAGATAGATGTTGAATCCGTTTAATCATATTGAAAAACTAAATTAAAACCCAATACGACAATACGAGCCACTGATAATGACTTTCTGATCAATAAACCTCTAATATTAACCGTACCAGTTTGAACATTAGATTACGAGTATATAGACGGGGTCATAGGCCTCGTTACCATACCTCCACTTACCTTTGTTCAGGTAATCAGAGAGAATAGTAATCCGTGTAAGTGTAATTAACATACTCCAATAGTCTGTGTAAAAAAAGCATTTTGGTATGGGTTTGCCGTTGTGATGCAATTAGACAACTTTGTAGAAAATAGTTATCTTGCCAATGATATAATTCCTAGAACACCCAAATATATATAGAGGTGTGTTGCAGTTCTTCCTAGTTCCTATAATCTAGCCTTTTAATTTAATTTACTTATTTTTACTTGATGCATTATTATAGTGATGAGTTTTACTATATCTTCGTAGAATCATTCTAATACACATATCTTACCATTACTCAAGTATTAGTAATATGGTTTTCTCCAAAATCAAATATAATTTTTATGTTCTCAATATATGTAAGTAATTTTTATAATTTTTTTAATGATTTCTTAAAATAGTTAGATAACCATTTTGCAATTAACTGTTATATCACATAATACATCTCGTTATAAATTCATATAGATAGATGTTGAATCCGTTTAATTATATTGAAATACTAAATTAATACCCAATACGACTATACGAGCCACTGATAATAACTTTATGATCAATAAAACTCTGATATTAATCGTACAAGTTTGTACATTAGATATATACACATTAAAAGATGCATATATGTACAAGTATACAGGCGGGGTCATAGGCCTCATCGCCATACCTCCACTTACCTTTGTTCAGGTAATCGGAGAGAATAATAATGAGTGTAAGTGTAATTGACATACTCCAATAGTCTATGTAAAAAAACAATTTTGGTATGCGTTTGTCAATGTGATGCAATTAGACAACTTTGTAGAAAATAGTTATTTTGCAAATGATATAATTCGTAGAACACCCAAATATATATATATAGGTGTATTGTACTTCTTCCTAGTTCCTATAATCTAGCCTTTTTAATTTCATTTACTTATTCTTACTTGATGCATTATTATAGTGAAGAGTTTTACTATATCTTCATAAAATCATCCAAATACACTTATCTTCCCATTACTCAAGTATTAGTTGTATGTTTTTCTCCAAAATCAAATATAATTTTTTATGTTCTCAATATATGTAATTATTTCTTTTAATTTTTTTAATGATTTCTTGAAATACTTAGATAACCATTTTGCAATTAATTGTTATATCATATAATATGTCTCATCATAAATTCATAAAGATAGATGTTGAATCCGTTTAATTATATTGAAATACTAAATTAAAACCCAATACGACTATACGAGCCACTGATAATGACTTTCTGATTAATAAACCTCTGATTTTAACCGTACTAGTTTGAACATTAGATATATACACATTAAAGGATGCTTATATGTACGAGTATACAGACGGGGTCATAGGCCTCGTTGCCATACCTCCACTTACCTTTGTTCAGGTAATCAGAGAGAATAGTAATGAGTGTAAGTGACATACTCCAATAGTCATTGTTAAGAAAAAAGGTATTTTGGTATACGTTTGTCATTGTTATGCAATTAGACAACTTTGTAGAAAATAGTTATCTTGCCAATGATATAATTCGTAGAACACCCAAATATATATATAGGAGTATTGTAGTTCTTCCTAGTTCCTATAATCTAGCATTTTTAATTTCATTTACTTATTCTTACTTGATGCATTATTACATTGAAGAGTTTTACTATATCTTCGTAGAATCATTCTAATACACATATCTTCCCATTACTCAAGTATTAGTTGTATGTTTTTCTCCAATATTAAATTTAATTTTTATGTTCTCAAAATATGTAAGTATTTCTTTTTATTCTTTTTAATGATTTCTTGAAATAGTTAGATAACCATTTTGCAATTAACTATTATATCACATAATACGTCTCATCATAAATTTATATAGATAGATGTTGAATTCGTTTAATTATATTGAAATACTAAATTAAAACCCAATACGACTATACGAGCCACTGATAATGACTTTCTGATCAATAAACCTCTTATATTAACCGTACCAGTTTGAACATTAGATATATATACACATTAAAAGATGCATATATGTACGAGTATACATAAATTATAATGGTAGACTAAAATCGAAATCAAATTTATCCATAAAATTGGATCAATATGTAGTTAATTAAATAGGTCCCAAATTTCTTTCTAGGTAGGCGCTTCAAGTTGATGCATATAAGTACAAATAATCTTAGGAAGCATAATTTTGTACCAGTTCAAATGGTGTGTTGGGATATGTTTTAGTTTTAATGATTTTCCAAAACAACATGTAATAGATTTGAAAGCAGTCAAGATTGTATCTCTAGTTTCAAGTCAGACTAGGTTATTTCTTATTAGAATAGGCTGTCAGTTTAGAAGAACTCAGTTGAGGGAACACTCAGTTGAGGGGGAACTCAGCGAGAGGGAACTCAGCAACACAGCCTGAGGATATCAAGATGACACCAAGAAGAACTGACTGAAGCCATGCTGTAACCTGAAACTGAAGAGAAGCCTGAAGGATGTCCCACTGAGTGTAAACCAGGCTGATCTAAGCTAAGTCAGATGGACCACTCAGTGAAGAGCATGATCAGGAGGATCAGTGTTGCACCAAGTAGGCCCTAAAGGAGTCAGGCTACTGTGGTCAGGGAAGTTTGTCATTCAGCCTTATGACAAACTTCTTGGAGTGATCTTCAAACAGTCCCTGAAGGACAACTACACCGAAGACGTTCAGTCCACTGAAGATCATTAAGTCAGTGAAGGATGAAGCTACCTAAAGTCAGTGGGTCTTGGTCAACCCACTGAGTCAAAGATCCGTTGGATCTAGCCCACATGGACCAATCAGCACAAGGCAGCAACTCTGACACTGACAAGGCCGCATTCCAAGAAAAGTGGTTCAAACCATTAATTGTACGGATTCAAATGTAATTTCCTCCAAAGGTTATATTTGAATCCACACTATAAATACAAGCTAATAGCTTCGTTTCAAGTGTGTGTGAAGTGAGAAAAATCAACACCTACAAGCTATAAGGGTGTGTGAGTTGTTAGAGAGTCATAAAGAAGTGTTCCTCACACCTACGACACTGACCATTAGGGTTTTCACTTATATTCATTAAGTTTCAAGCTTGTAACTCTTAGCTTAGAGAGGTTTTCCCAATCTTAGCTTAAGGCTAATACATTGTAAGGGAAAAACTCACATAGTTGGAGAAACCAAACTGAAACCAAAACCCTCTTGTTAGGTTTGTTGGTAGAAGTTAGTCAGTAAGGAGGGGCATCCCAGAGAGTGGCGTGAGTCCAGTGTATCTGTGCACCTTGGCACGTTAAAAACAAGAATCTCAGTTAGTGGATTTCCTGTTAAATCAGGCCGTGGATGTAAGAGCTTGAGTCTCTGAACCACGTTAAACTGATCGTACTTATCTCTTAAAGTATTTACTAAAGTGTAGTGAAAATCTGCTCACTGAGAGCATTGTTAAAAAGGAAACTTTGGTTAAGTATTCAGGTCAGGGAGAACCCTTCTCACTCACCAGTTCAGGCAACGCACTCGAGAGTTCAGCATCTCAAGTCACTGTGTTGCTTAGAGCATGAGTCTTCAAGTCTTCACTGACTTGGTAACTCAGCCTCTAAGCAGCGCAGTGACTTGAAGTGTAATCTCTCGAGTCACTGCGTTATTCAGAGCATGAGCCTCCAAGTTCTCACTGACTTGGTAGCTCAGCCTCTGAGTAAAGCAGTGACTTGAGTTTCCATCACTCTTGCTGAACTCCCTGAGGAAAAGGTTTAAAAAAAATGTTTGCTCCTGAATTCCCATTTTGATATTCGTAAACGGGACCATCAATTGGTATCAGAGCAGTGGTTCATAAGACCACTGACTTTGAATACTAATAATTTCAGAGGAGAAACTGTTTAACTACACAAACCCACAATATAAATTATAAACCACTAACAACATTCAAAAATTAAAACTAGGGTTTATATTTTGATACATTAAACATAAAACTTATGAAATAAAGAACAACTCGTTGTGGTGCCGTCCGATCATGCTATGGTGGCGGTGACATCAATATGTGTTTTTCATATACATTACCTGAAGAATGGAGAAGGTGTCCTTCGAATAAGAAGTAGGAAGTGTATGGATCATTGGTTGTTCTACTTTTTTAATAATTAAAATAAAAATTTCATAAGTATAATAAAAATTTGAGGGAAGTGTATTTCCTTAATTAAGGAGGGCTTTTTCACATGGCCCAAAACTATGTGGGAAAGAATTTAGGCACAGGGTATTTGCACTTACATCTATGTTAAATACACTATTAGGATGAATACACTAATTTGTGTATATCTATGAACTCTAAAGTTCAGTGTGCAAGATGTGAATCGTGCCTTCTTATAACTCCCAATATAATGCACTAAACACTCACACCTTCACAGCTCGTAGGTGTTGATTTTTCTTACTTCACACACTCTTGAAACGAAGCTATGAGCTTGTATTTATAGTGTGGATTCAAATGTAACCGTTGGATGAAATTACATTTGAATCCATACAATTAATGGTTTCAACCACTTTTCTTGGAATGCGGCCTTGTCAGTGTCAGAGTTGTTGCCTTGTGCTGATTGGTCCACGTGGGTTGGATTCAACGGATCTTTGACTCAGTGGGTTGACCAAGACCCACTGACTTTAGGTAGCTTCCTCATTCACTAACTGATGATCTTCAGTGGACTGAACGTCTTCAGTGTAGTTGTCCTTCAGAGACTGTTTGAAGATCACTCCAAGAAGTTTGTCATAAGGCTGAATGACAAACTTCCCTGACCACAGTAGTCTGACTCCTTCAGGACCTACTTGGTGCAGCACTGATCCTCTTGATCATGCTCTTCACTGAGTGGTCCACCTGACTTAGCTTAGAACAGCCAAGTTTACACTCAGTGGGACATCCTTCAGGCTTCTCTTCAGGTTCAGGTCTCTGGCATGGTTTCAGATAGATATTCTTGGTGTTATCTTGATATCCTTAGGCTGTGTTGCTGAGTTCCCCCTCGCTGAGTTCCCCCTCAACTGAGTTCTTCTCAACTGACAGCCTATTCTACTGAGAAATAACCTAGCCTGACCTGAAACTAAAGATACAATCCTGACTGCTTTCAAACCTATTACAAGTAGTTTTGAAAAATCATCAAAACTAAGCATATCCCAACAATCTTTTCCTTCTCGCACTTAATTAATTATTAGAGATTATAGATAATTATTATTTTTCATTATCCCCATAGTTCCATACTCACGGAGGCAGACACAATGGAAACAGTTCCATGGAGCCCCCAGATGAGGAACTCTAAATAGTCCAATCTAAAAAGGGTAGCAGTTTGGGTAAGAAGATTTATGATGCAGAAAAGTCTCACATATTCTGTCTAAAGAAGTATTATAAGGAGGCAAACAAAAAGCTCACCTAGAATAAAAATAAAAAAGGAAAACAATTTGACCATCTTCTAATATCCCGAACTATATAGATAGTCATCTACTCTGATTGTTCGAAAATTTCAACTAATAAACAATTATTTCCCCATTCCAATTCTTTCCTCAGGGAGATGATGTAAAAAAAATTCCACCAAAATGAATAAGCACAATAATTAAGCTACCCCCCTGCATCTATTGTAAGTCAAATCCAAAGTTTAATTCTCATGTGTTTTTGGATGGTTTATGTTTGTCTTCTACTAGCAAATTACCAAGTTTTAAACATCGAAATGCAAGAATGACACCCTACCTAGTATAAGCACAAACAGAAAATAGTTGGAAAATGCAACATAACTCTCTGTATATACACTAGAGAGCAATGATAATATGCACATGAGGATTTTCACATAAATCCTAATTCTACAGCAAATAATTCAGAAACATATGTTGCGGCAAACAGTGCTAATTGCTGGAATTAGAAAAGAAAGAATTAAGCCTTTTTCCAGAGCGGAACCTAACAATAAGGGTTCCCAAACATCTGATGAAACTTATCTTGCGTCGAGCATTGGCGGATAGACTATTTACTTCCTCGTCTAAGCAGCAATGGAATCATAATATTCACAAAGGGAGGAAGCTCCACAAAACTGAGTAGATTTTGAATCAACGGTGGAGATTCCTAAACCTTCTTTAGCGACGAGGCACCGTAGGCGATCCATAAGTCGTCGCGTGAGAAAATAATTCCTGCAGTTAAAAAAGATTAGACGCGGAATTGCTTAATTTTCTCATAAGTAAAGTGTCACATGGGCCATCTCTAATTAATTTTAACTCTTGGGCCTAATCATTAGTTTAGTTTGTAAAAGGGCCTAACAATATATTTAATTTTGGTCCAGCAATTCTAGCAAATTTAGGCCCAATGTTAATTTTAATTTTTTTTGGCCCATAGAATAAATAAAAAGCCCAATGATGAAAATAGAGAGGCCCAAGGCCTATGCTTGTCTTTCCTGGAAGTAGCAAAGGCCCAGGTTATTGGCACTACAAAATGAAATAAATACACTACACAAAATTTAATTCCTAAAGCAAATACTTGAAATGACAATATTATCCTTCTAGTCTTTCATCCAACACTAATTTTAGTGAATACACTCCACCTGATTTTCATAATCCACGTTCGAACAAGGAAACCAATTTCGAGCAATACAAACGAACTCCATACTTCAAGAATGTGACTCACTATCAATCGACCACTAGGCGCTTAAAACGTGTTTTGTCAGCCTACATTGTAAGGATGAACGATATGTAAGTGTTTTTGGTATTTTTAGAAACTAGGTTTTTTAAATGTTGAAGAGTATATTTTTTGTTGGTGCTATGATGTTTTTCATGCATATTATTGTTCATTGAGTGTATAAAATTGTATGGGTATGATAATACTATTGTTGTTTGCTTGTTTCGAACAATTTCTTTAAAAAAGATCGCGATTGCACTTGTTCGACTCTGGTTATCCGAACATGACCACAATGTTCGAAATTTTTTTCCGAACACGAACATAATTTTTGGAAAAAAAATTCGAACAAAAGTGTTCGAAGTTTTTTTCAAATAATTGTGTTCATGTTCGGAAAAAAATTCCGAACATTATGGTCATGTTCGGATAATCAGAGCCGAACAACAGTCATCGCAATTTTCGAATTTGACTGACGACAAGCGGACGACGGCGGGAGATGAGTTCTCTTTGCGACGGCAACGGACGACGGTGTTGTGGCCGTGGCTATGGATGACGACGAAGGATGTTGAAGATGGAGTGTATTCAAAATATGTAGGGTATTTTAGGAATAAAATATAGTGTATTCATCCTAAGTGTAGTGAGTTTCTCCATGTAGTGTATTTACTCCACAATGTAGTGCCAATAACCTGGGCCAGTAGCAAAGGTTGGAATCCTTCGGCCGATAGCAGGTGCCCATGTATGCCGAACTGAAGTCGTCACAGCCCAGACCCGTCAAGTCGAGCCAACTCCTCTCGCACACTCTGCTCACCCCACGGCGCAAATCACTGGGAATCGTCGCTGCCAAGCCACCATTATCACCCCTGCGCCCAGAAATTGGAGCCGCCCAGGACCGTTCGAATCTCACCATAATTCCGCCGCCATGAATGAAAAGCCGCCGAAGTCGATACCTACTGTCATCACCGTACGCGAGCACGATACCCTCGCCTCTGTGCGACCACTGTCGGGAGTCGGTCGAACCAGATCCTCTCACTGCCAAACCGTCGGAGTCGACTTCTTCCTTGGGTTGGGTCAACACCATGAGAATAAGGATTTGAGCGTTAAGATAAGGTGGTGATGTGGGCATGTGAAACCACGATGGCTATGGAAAATTTTTCTTTTGGGTAGGAGAAAAATTATAGAATTTGATGAGGATAAAGTTTGAATTGGCAGCGGTTTATATAGATTAGGGTATTCACAATTCTGTAATCTAATTGCCCAATCGGTAAAGACTCGTGCTGATAACGTGTTGTAAAATAAAGAGCGCAAAGCAAAAACACCGATTTATTTACCAAGTTTGTCATGAATGACTACATCTGAGGGAGTTCCAAGCCAGGAGTTTTCCACTATATTTCTGTGTGTATACAATACTGAGTACAGAGATATATTTATAATATCGAAACCTTAAACAAAACCCTAAAGCCTATAAGGCTACTTGGCCCATAAGTAATGTCCACATTAAATCTTCTGGACTTGGCATATCAAATATTCTAGATTTACAACAAATTTAATTAATAAAATAGTAAGTCTTACATATGCTATATCGTTTCACAGTGAAAAAGTATAAATTAAGCATTGATGAATTAATACTTTAAATTGAATTAATATTAATTTGTGCTAGTTTTTAAATTCTTTTACCATGCACTACAAGAAAAATGAGTTTTTACGACGTTGGATAGACAACGATTTCGGAAAAAAAACGTTGTATAAAGTTAAAAACCTGTTGCATAAAGTATAACCGTTGTCTATCAAATCAGGCATTTGATGATATACGACGGGTATGGACAACCGTTGTAGTTCCGCTTGTAAATGCGCGAAAAACGGGTCATATACAACGGTTATACACCGTTGTAGTTCATCGTTGTTTTTTTAAGGAATGAATAGAAAGACAATGCTTTTCAACCGTTGTATTTCCAATTTGTAAAATGAAAAAAGATACACATGTTGGTGATCGGTTCTAATAGTGAGGATTAGTGGTCGTTTTAACCGGTTTTAGGATCACCAAACAAGAACGTTTGATTGATTACCACCGTAAATGGTAAATTCAATAATTCGTTTGGTAGAATCGTAAATACGAGTATTGAATTCGTACTTATTTCGTGTGTGTGCACGTTTTAGTGTGTTTGTGTGTGTTTTGGGAGTATTTTTTAATTTGAACTTATATTTCTTAGCTGGAGAACAACTATTTATAGAGATCATCAAGTAAGTGGTGTACATGACTTTTGGACTTCCTAGCCTGCATGTTTGACACGTGTCCTTTGACCTTATTTGACCTTATCTAAGCTGAAACTTAGTTACAAAGTCTTATCTTTGGTCTTATCTCGGATTCATTATTGTTTGTCTTGATGGCTTGATTAGTCCAGCATTCTTCCTTTGTAGAAGTTGTTCGCATCTTGTATGCATGGTTCGGAATTTGTTCGTCTCTTTGCCCCTTGTAGATGAGTTCCAGGATCTTTGTTCTTTGTTCGTCAGATTTCTAGCAAGCTATGAGACTTGGTATTGTACACCTCTTGGGTTGGTAGATACACTGCCTCGTGAAAATGTTGTTTGTCATCAATGACATGGCGTAGGGTTCATATCTAATCCCGGATCTCTGGACTTTTTCGCATAAGGTTGTTAGTCAAGGAAGTTGCTCGTCACATTGTACACTTACCGAATTAGCTTATGCACCCCCTTTTTGGTTAATCTTTATTTAGCCCTTAAACTTTGTTCGCCAATATAAGATGTTCGCCTATCAACAGCGCACATCCTTTTTCAATGAATTATTACAACAACGTTTTTTTAGCATTGTCTTTCCTCAATTTTAAAACAAAAATTATTATCTTCTAAAAATCAAAATAGATCATATATTAAAATCAACACTTTTAATTAGGGGAAATAACACTTTATTTATTTGGAATGACACATTTAATAAATTGAAGTAACACATTACAAATACACATAAAAAATAAGAATAGCAATTTATCATTGGAAATAACACTTTTAAACATTTTTCAATTAACACTTTTACAAATACATGTACATGGAACGACACTTTTACAATTATATCTTTGAAATAACACTTTTATTTATTTGGATTGACACTTTATTAAATTGAATTAACACCTTTTCAAATAGACATAAAAAAATAGCACTTTCATCTTCTAGCACTTTTGTAAAAAACTAGCACTTTTAGAAAGACTTAGAAAAATTTTTAGCTTTCAATTTCCCTACCCCATTTTCCACTCTCCCGCGCAGGCTCATCCACCGTGCCCTAGTTCGTCCACCACTGTCTTAAATCCACGTCCATCGTGCCCTAGTTCATCCTCCACCGTCCTCAATCCTCCTTGAAGATGGGTTGAGTTGGGGATTAATGAAGCGGTCGTGAAATAATAGGTAAGAAATTTCTTTGCTCTATCTCTCTACCTCTCTTTCTCTTTTATATACACTTGCTATTGGTGTGTTTGTGTCCTGCCCTAATTTAGAAAATTAACTTGTGTGAAGAATTCGTACATGCATATAAGGTGTTCGATAAAATGACTGGCAAAGATTGTTTATGAAGAGTGCTACATAAATGGATAAAGTAATGTGTATAAAGTTGTGTTAGATTGTACAAGTAGCTTAAATATGAATGGATAAAGTAATGTGTGTGTTAAATAGTGCATTCAAGGATCCATGTATGTATAGTGCTTGATATCATTGCTGCTATGATAGATTTTTTGATGTCGTGTAGCTGATGCCTTTTGGTTGTTCTGTTTGTGTTAATAATGCTTACAGTGAGTGAAATGATGGCAGTAGGGAGGCCGGTTTTGATGACTAGATCTAAATAGCTTCCATGGAAATGCAACATGTTCCATGATGGAGGATTTAATCCTTCTTGTAGTTTCCCTGTCTGATTTTTAATTAATTAGACATTAGAATAATTAATTGTGATTTGTGAATTAATGCATCATAAATAATTTTGAAACGTAGGAAAACTTACAACACTGATGCCATGATTTTGTGCCTTAAATACAAAAACCAACAGAGTTGAGAGGATCACATAGGCTAATGGGGCACCAACTGAAACCCAAAATAAATTTGGCTTTTCTTTATGCCCTGTTGATTAGGCGTGAAATTGTCATGATTCGTCACTCGAAATGCCCGTGTTTTGGTTGATTTATATGAGTATTTAGAGTCAATTTAGTATCATTTTCATAAACTAATGAATTTATCTCTTTGATGCTCATAGATGGATAAGGGGTGAAAAGAGGAGTTCGTAGGACTTTGAATCGAGTCAAACGGATGCCCGGATGAGAAGATATCGAAGAAATACGAAAAGTATTAGTTCGGGGGAGCAAAAGTATCATTGGAGTGCACAAGCAAGGAGTACTCGTGCACCCCTACACGAGCAGTCGTGTATAGTGCACGAGTAGGTGCAGGTCGTGCACTAGTGCACGAGCACTCGTGCACTGTGCACAAGCAGAAGCAGCTCGTACACTAGTGCACGAGCAAAAGCAGCTCGTGCACTAGTGCACGAGCAAAAGGGGGTCGTGCAGTTTTTGCTCTCTGGACGATTTGGGGTGCTCGAGTGGAATGAGCTCGTGCACTAGTGCACGAGTAGTGCACGAGCTTGTGTGATTTTTCGGCCCATACGTTCCCGATTCGACCTGTTGCCTATATATACCTCTTCCGAGCACGTTTTTACACACAACTTGAAACGACCACATACCACTTGATAGATTTTGACGTTTAGAGTTTGTTTTTGGAGAGGAAGGAGAGGAGCAAGCTTGACTTTTACGTTTTCGAGGTTTTCGTTACAAATTCATAGCACGGTTTTGCTTTTTTAGTTTCGATTCTTTAGACCTTTGTTCTTGAACACGTTCAGACTTCGTTTATTGATTTAATTTCAGTTTATTCTTTTATTTCTTTAAACCCTAGTTTATGATTGATCTGTTCTTCGTTATAACTATCATGTTCATGTTCGTTACTTATTCAATTATTATTATTTACGTAAAATCCATGTCTAGCTAAAACCCTTGCATGCTTAGGGTAGGATGAACTCGTAGAAGTAGGTTGTGGGTACGTAATTAGGGTAACTCGTGACGTAGGGTTTTAATTCTCTTAATTAATGAATTCTTAAAATTAATCTTAACTTTACTTTTGAATTTCGTTCGAAAAGTGTTAGAGAGAGGACGATCTTATCACTCTTTAACAACAAGTAGACTTAACGAGAGGATTTAGAAAGGGTTAATTCATCTACCAGTTTAGCGAAGGAGGACGACCGCATCACCTTAGTTAAATTAGGGTCTCATTACTTAAGAACAATCTATTAACTTGTTAGTGGATTAGTGAAGTCGAGTGTTAGGGTAAAGTATTAGGGTTTAGAATCTTGAGCTTTCATCTTGCATTCTTTTACTTAGGTTATTTCTTGCACGTCACGGTTATTTTGATTATGTACCTGCTCCGTTAGTATACGTAGGGATTCCTATCCTGAGCATCACCATCACTCATTTGAATACAACCCTTAGTTAATTCGTTTTTTTCGTTCTTTAGTTTAATTAGTTTACTTTAGTTAGTTATAATTAATTCTTCTAAAAAAAATCCAAAAATATTACACTCATATTAACTACGACGCGTAGATCTTTAGGGATCTATTTGCATACAAACTTTCCCTTGGGTTCGATATACTTGGTCGATATACTTGCTCATACTACAGTGAACCTGTACTCTTGCGAGGAAGCTACTAGTAGAAGCTGGTATTTTTTATTCAAGTCAATGGCGCCGTTGCCGGGGATGGTGTTGTATGTCTTTTGAATAGGACTTGTAGATAGATTAGTAGTTAGTAGTGAGTGCTTTATTTTTTGTTTTATTTTTATTTTTATTTATTCGGCAGTTGGGTTTTGATCCTTCTGCTAGTGTGTCAGGTATATGAAAACACGCTCACAAGGCAATACGAGCGAAGATAGAATACCGTTGGACCCTGAGACGATAGCTAGAAGGATCCGAGCTTTCTTGAGAAGAATGAACACTGCCGGAGGAGGGAAAGAACCAATGGACCTCAGTAATGAGTTGAATGATGCAGCTAATGATTTTAATCAGACAGTAGACCGGGTTGACGACATTGGAGGAAGTGGTAGTCAGAACCAAGATCCATCAGGGGAAAGCCAAAACCCGGGGACACAGAATCAAAACAGTCCAACTCATAATATTGTTCAAAACCCTCATAACAACCTTGCTTACCCACATCCTAACTTACCACAAAACAACTTACCATACCCACCTTACCCATACCCACCTTATCCGTATCCACCATACACGTATCCTCCACCTCCTGTGTACAACCAACCACCACCACCCCAACAAGTACCTGTACCAGCTGCTAATCCTCAGCATATTCCTCAGAACGCAGATCAGAATATGGCTATTCGAGGAAGGTTTGCCGTGCAGCCACAACGGTACTATGATGGAGTGGCATTACCTCCAGTAGAGGCAAATAACTTCTCGATTTCCCCGGGAATTCTAAAGCTGCTTACAGAGAACCAGTTCAAGGGGGTGATCGGGAAGGAGAATCCTCATACTCATCTGAGGAGTTTTCTAATGATAGCCTCCACTTTCAATTACAATGGCATGTCTGAAGATGCCAAGAGG
This sequence comes from Ballota nigra, assembly GCA_947034835.1. Taxonomy (NCBI): domain Eukaryota; kingdom Viridiplantae; phylum Streptophyta; class Magnoliopsida; order Lamiales; family Lamiaceae; genus Ballota; species Ballota nigra. The sequence goes on along the minus strand of OX344725.1, from coordinate 12,144,466 downwards.
CTTAGGTTGTTCCCATTCTCATTGACGGGAATAGCTAAAGAGTGGTATGATAATACGCTTCCAGGGGGAGGTATTACCACTTGGGTCGTGATTAGGCGTGAAATTGTCATGATTCATCACTCGAAATGCCCTAGTTTTGAGTGTTTTTTATGAGTGTTTGGAGTCAATTGAGTATCATTTTCATACACTAATGAATTTGTCTCTTTGATGCTCATAGAGGGATAGAGGGCGAAAATAGGAGTTCGTAGGACTTTGAATCGACTCAAAAAGACGCCCGGATGGGAAGATATCGAAGAAATATGAAAAGTACTAGTTCGAGAGAGCAAAAGTATCATTGGAGTGCACAAGCTAGAAGAGCTCGAGCACGTTGTGCTCGAGTTGGTCGTGCAAAGTGCTCGAATTGAAATGGGTCGTGCACTGAGTGCACGAGTCAGTCGTGCATAGTGCTCGAGCTGAATCAAGTCGTGCACAAGTGCACGAGCTCGACTACTCGAGCAATTTTGAGGTTCTGTTGGTTTTGGAGTGCTCGACCACACATTACTCGTGCACTAGTGCACGAGTAAGTGCACGACCAGACACGGATTTTGGCCCATGAACTCCCGATTCGACCCGTTGCTTATATATACCCCTTCCGAACACGTTTTTTACAACTACTTGATACCATACTACGTTTGGAGACTGAGTTTTGAGAGAGAGGAAGAGGAGAAGAGACGAGCAAGTTTATTTTTACGTTTGTTGAGGTTTTCTTACGAATTCAGGTCACGATTTTACTTTTTAGTTTCGTTTCTTCCTGTCTTTTGTTCTTACATACGTTGAGACTTCATTTTGTTTAATTAATTTCAGTTTATTCTTTTAGATCTTAAAACCCTAGTTCATGTTCGATCTTTTCTTCGTTATAATTACCATGATCATGTCCGTTACTTATTTAATTGCTTTAGTTTACGTTAAACCTATGTCTAGCTAAAACACTTGCATGCTTGGGGTAGGATGAACTCGTAGAAGTAGGTTGTGGGTACGTAATTAGGGTAACTTGTGACGTTAGGTTTTAATTCTCTTGATTAATGAATGCTTAAAATTAATCTAGACTTTACTTTTGAATTTCGTTCGAAAGGTATTAGAGAGAGGACGACCGTATCACTCTTTAACAACGAGTAGACTTAACTAGAGGGTTTAGGAAAGGTTAATTCATCTACCAGTTTAGCAAAGGAGGACGACCGCATCACCTTAGTTAAATCAGGGTCTCATTAATTAAGCACAATCTATTAACTTGTTAGTGGATTAGTGAAGTCGAGTGTTAGGGTAAAGTATTAGGGTTTGGAATCTTGAGCTTTCACCTTGCATTCTTTTACTTAGGTTATTTCTGGCGCGTCACAGTTATTTTTATTATGTACCTACTCCGTTAGTATATGTAGGGATTCTTATCCTAAGCATCACCATCTCTTACTTGAAAACAACCGTAGTTAATTCGTCTTCTTTAGTTCGTTAGTATAATTAGTTTATTTTAGTTGTTTTAATTAATCTTTCAAAAAACCCAAAAAAATTACACTCATATTAGCTACGACGCGTAGATCTTCAGGGATCTGTTCGCATACATCCCATCTCGTGGGTTCGATATACTTGGCCGTTATACTTACTCATACTACAGTGAACCCATCCCCTTGCGGGGAAGTGACTAGTAGAAGTTAGTGTACATCGCTTCAAGTCAATGGCGTCGTTGCCGGGGATGGCGTTGTATACTTTTTGAATAGGACTTGTCGATAGCTTAGTAGTTAGTAGTGAGTGATTTTACTTTTCTGTTTTTTTTTATTATTTTGTGCATATTCGGCAGTTGCATTTTGATTCTTCTGTTAGTATTTCAGGTTTATGAGAACACGCTCACAAGGCAATAAGAGCAAAGAGTGGTTACCTGCAGATCCTGAGACAATAGCAAGAAGAAACCGAGCCTTCTTACGAAGGATGAACGCTGTCGGAGGGAAAGAACCGATGGACATCACTCATGAGTTGGATGATGTCGAGAATGAGTTCAATCAGGCATTGAACCGGGTTGACGGCACTGATGGCAATACTAGCAAGAATCAAGATCCGTTAGGAGAGAGCCAGAGCTAAAACCCGGGTACTCAGAACCAAAACAACCCAGCTCATAACATGGTCCAAAATCCTCAACACAACCCTGCTTACCCACATCCTAACCTACCACCAAACAACTTACCCTATCCACCCTACCCACACCCACCGTATCCTTACCCACCATACCCGTATCCTCCACCTCCAGTTTACAATCAACCACCTGTTTACCAACCGCCACCACCCCAACAAGTACCCGTACCAGCTGCTAATCCTCAACACGTTCCGCAGAACGTAGATCAAAATCTGGCTATTCGAGGGAGGTTTGCAGCACAGCCACAAAGGTACTATGATGGTGTGGCATTGCCGCCTGTTGAGGCAAATAACTTCTCGATTTCCCCGGGAATTTTAAAGCTGCTTACAGAGAACCAGTTCAAGGGGGTGATCGGGAAGGAGAATCCTCATACACACCTGAGGAGCTTTCTCATGATAGCCTCTACTTTCAATTACAATGGCATGTCTGAAGATGCCAAGAGGCTGCGGCTGTTCCCATTCTCATTGACGGGAATAGCCAAGGAGTGGTATGACAACACGCTCCCACGGGGAGGGGTAACCACATGGGCCGAGCTTGAGCGTCTGTTCCTCGAGTGGTTCTACCCTCCATCCAGAACAATCAAAGCAAGGATTGAGATCTCTTCCTTCCGCCAGAAGCAAGGAGAGGATTTACGCCAAGCGTGGGAGAGATACTCAAACATGCTGATAGAGTGCCCGCAGCACGGGTACAATGAGGGGGATGTGATGGCATTCTTCTACAGTGGTGCCAACAAGGTCGGGCAAGACCATCTAGACGCCTGTGCTAGTGGATCATTCCTTAATCAAGAAATAGTGAGGTGTAGAGAGATCGTGGACAACATTGTCACGAATGCCGGGGCTTGGAATGTGGATGCAGACTTCCAAAGAGTTAATCAGGTTGAAGAGGGTGAAGGAACGTGAAGGCTGTTGATGGCCATGATGGAAAAGATCAACAACCTCGAGTTAGGGAAGAATTTGGTTGGAGAGCATGCAGCAGAGAATGAGAGAATAGACCAGCCAAGTGGACAGCAAGAGGTAGCCAATTACATGGGAGGTCCGTATTACAATCAGAATGGCTACCAAGGTGGAAATCAGTATGGAAGGCCTTCTTATGGCCAACCTTTTGTACCTCCAGGCCCACAGCCACCTCAAAATCAATGGAGGAACACACAAGGATTTCAAGGAGGCCAACAGCCTCCTCAAAACACATGGAGAAAGAATGAGAATTTCTCATATGCTAACCCAAAAGCTGGTATTACTGTTCCAGCAGGTGTTGATCCGGGGTCTAAACCTCCTGGTGGAGAAGGCGGTGCATCAACCGAGGAGATGTTGAGAGCTATCCTTCAGAAGGTGGAGGAAGGAAGTAAGAGGTTGTCATCCTTGGAGTACGATGTGAAAGAGTTGCATAAAAAGGGTGATCAACGTGATCAAGAGCTCCAGAAGATGAACGTTGAGTGGACTAGAACTCAACAAGAGAACAATCGAAGGTTCACTTCCATAGAGTTCCAGATGGGCCAGATTGCAAAGTCATTGAATAGAGAGCCGGGTAAATATCCTTCCATGCCGGAGGGGAACCCGAAAGAGCATTGCAAGGCGATCCAGCTTAGAAGTGGAACCAATTATGAAGGTCCTCAGATGCCTGCTGATTCTGAGATGCCCCAAGTTGAGAAGGGGATTGAAAGTGAAAGAATTGAGAAGAAGGTTGAGGGTGAAAGCACTCAAGCGAGCAAAGAGCTTGAAGAGGAAAACATTGAGAAGGGTGAGAGAGTTCCTAAGTGGAAGAAGGCAAAGGAAGCAAGGGAGAAAGTGAAAGAGACCGAGAAAGATGAATGGGGGGTACCCAAATCTGTGATACCCGTCCCATATCCACAACGCTTCATGAAAAAGAAGCTTGATGAGAAATTCGCTAAGTTCCTTGATGTTTTTAAACAATTGCATATTAATATCCCTTTTTATGATGCTTTGGAACAGATGCCCAATTATGCAAAGTTTTTGAAGGACTTGATCGCGAAGAGGCGGCGAGTGGATGAGCCGAAGTTGGTGCAGTTGAACCACGAGGTGAGTGCATTAGTGCACAAGGCACTTTCTCCAAAGCTGAAGGATCCTGGGAGCTTCACTATTCTTTGTGATATTGGGAACGGGATCAAGAAGGGAGCATTGTGCGACCTCGGGGCGAGCATAAATCTGATGCCGTTGTCGCTTTTCAAGAAATTGGAAGGTGGTGAACTTCAACCCACAATGATGACGCTTCAACTAGCCGATCGGTCTATTTGTTGGTCCCACTAGTTAGATTAATTGCGGAAGCTTAAGTTAAATGTCTTTAAAAGTCTTTTACAAGAGAGTAATAATCAAAAGAACAATAAGTAAATTGAAAACAATAAAGAACACAAGATATATAGTGGTTCGGATTTGAATATCCTACGTCCACTCTCCCTTATATCTAAGAGGTCTCACTAACAACCAACCAACTCACTTACTTACTGGAATTTGGAAGTACCAGTTCCTTCTTACAGCCTCTTTAGATTTACCCTCAATCTAAAGATCAAACAGCCTACAACCTTGTCTGATAGATGAACAGGTTGAGGTTTCAATAACTCCTTAAGAGTAGATAAATATTATGAACAGTAAGAGTGCTTGGAAAGAATCTCAAAAGCTTAGATGGACTTATGCGCGTATATGGTATCTCTAGAGCTTTTTCTTGAACTGCACTCTTGTATTTATAGAGGGGATTAGGGCTAGGCGTTGGAGGGCTAATCCAATCAGATCCTCTATATAAGGAAGCCTCAATCAATCAATTCCCTAATTGATTGATTGGGTTGGTGGGATCTTTGGATTGATTATCTTCAAATACTTTCCAATCCTGATCTTGTTGACTTGATTTGAATCACCAACGGTCAATAGCTTCCTCTGCCTAACTCTGATTCTCTCCAGAGAAGGCAAGACCAGACACCAGGCAACCTCAGTGTCTTCTGGTCCTCATCTGGTCAACAACCAGAATACTCAGTAGAATCAGGGGATCAAACTGAGCATCTTTTGTTCTACCAGACTCGTCTGGTCCGGACTCATCTGGTCTGGGGAAGGTCCTCTGCCTCTGGTCAGATCTCATCTGGTGAAGTCTTCTGGTGGCGTCCTCTGGTGAAGTCCTCTGGTGGGGTCTTCTGGTGACTCTTCTGGTGAAGTCTTCTGGTCTGGCAGTTCCCCCTAGACTAAGTCCTAAACTAGATCATCATCTGGCTAACAGGTCCAGATGGTCCTATTACATCTTCTGGTTTGTTTTAACTCATCAAAACTAACAACTTTTATCCTAACAATTTCCCCATTTTTGATGGAGTTAAAACATACCAGAACTGATCAAAAGTAAACTTAAGCAAGAAAACAATAAAGGATAAGACCTTAGAATAGATCTTATCAGGCAAACAAATAAGACAACAAGAGGTTGTCTTTTGAACAGAGAAGATATGAGATTTTCATTGATAAAAATGACAAAGATGATTACAGATTACAAAGCAATTCTGGTCCTATTCTAAGCATATCTTCTGTTATCCTTGGGCACCAGGAACCAGTCAAAGAATCTATCTTGAATGGCCTTCAACTCTGCAGAAGATGTTGGGGTGAAGTTTGCCAATACCTTGGTCTTGTACAGTCTCTTCAGCTCAGCCCAATCAACCTGGTCTCCTGCCATTGGAGTGTTGAGAAAATGGAATTCAGGAGCAGTGACTTCCAGGTTGAATTCAATAGTTGAATCCATCAACTGCTTGTACAAATCTGCATCATATGCCTGCATCCAAGAATGGAAAGTCCTGTTGATGAGAGCATCATCCTCTGGTGGAGGTCTCTGGATGTAATGTTGAATGAACCAGAGAGTTTTGGCTTCTCTCCATTTTTCTATCAAAGGCACAGGAACAGTTGAGTCAAAGGACCCTTCTGTCCTGAGAGGGAGGATGTTCATGACTTCAACAGGCCTTTTCCTCTTCTGGCTGGATCCACTAGCACCAGGAGTGATACCAGCTTCTCTGGTCTTCTTATTTTGCCTTCTAATATATCGGAGCCTCTGCTCTTCATCTATGTTTTTCCTTATCCTTGCTTGCCTCTCTTCAGGCGACTCTTCCTTGAATCTCTTCTCTGCTTCTTCAACCACAGATTCAAGGAAGCTCTTCTTCACTTTCCTTATCTTCCTCTTTGCAGGTCCAGAGATGGAGATTGGATCCTGCTCAGCCTCTGACTCCTCTTCTGCAGCAAGCTGCTTAGCCATGGAAAGAGATTTGAGCTCTTCCTTCTTCTTCTTCTGCAACTCAGCCTGGGCCAATGTATTCTCCAGCAGGTCCAGACGAGCTCCATGGCTGAAGAGAGTTTCATTTGTGGTCTTCGCCAGATCAGTTCTGGCCTTCTCTTCCCCCTTTTTAACTTCATCAAGGAGGGGCTCCACCACCTGCCTTATAAGATCAGGCAAGGCAGTGTTGGAGGAAGAGTGAAGATCACGTAGCTGCTTGGCCTCCTCCAGGTAAGCTTTAGACTCTGCAACAAGCCTCTCTTGCTTCTCCAACATCTCCTGGAGGGAGTCTTTCAGCTTGGCAGTTTGAATCATCTGGCTGGCCATCTCCACTTTGAGCACAGAGACAGGTCTCATCTGCTCCAGCACGTGCTCTTGTAGCTGCTTCTGGCTGTGCATGACATCCAGCTTGACAAATAAGCCATTAGCCTTGAAGGAAGCTTTTACCTCTGCCAGAGTAGACTTGATCTGCTTCAGGAAGATTTTCCTCTCATGCCTGACCTGATGCTCTATCATAGCAGGGGCCATGTGTTGAATTGCTTTGGAAAAGCGCCCTATCTGCATGATCTACTCGTTGAAGAAAGCTTTCATCTTCTGGAGCACAGCAGGAGACATCTCAAAGTCTTCCTCATCTGAATATAGCTCTGGAGGGAAGACAAAATGAGGACCAAACTTGTAAGTGGGGCCATCTGGAGTGAGCATTACTCCTCTCTGGATGAGCAGGGTGCGAATCAAGACTTTAGCTGCACCAGGGGTCTCCAGCTCTGCTGGGTTCTGAATATTCATCCTCTGCTTTAGCTCAATCTCCCAAGCAGTGAAGTTGGAGGGACCCATTTCCTCAAGCAAAAGCATTAGGTCCTCCACATCTTCAAGTCTTTGCCTTGCTCCAGACCTTGGCATCAGTAAGCTCTGCCAGGAGTGGTAAGTGCTCCAGAAGAACTGGGAAATGCTCTCTTAGCCAGAGCTGAGCACTTACACTCATACTCTGCCTAATGGGACCCATTTCTGCAGATGAGAAAGTGAAGGGTTTGGGCCCAGAGGCAGAGGAGGAAGGTGCTAAGTCAGCAGGCTCAAGTGAAGCTTCCTCATCTTCACTATCATCGCTGGTTAAACAGGTAGGAGAAGGGGGAGGGGCAGGGAAACCCAGAGCCATAGAAATGGTAGGGTCCTGGTCTGTATGGGTTTGGGGAGGATTGGGATTTTGAGATGTAGAGATGGAGGGAATGGGTTGCTCTGCACCAGAAGAGGATGGAAAATCTGGTACAGAAGGTGTAGGAGGTATCTGGGAGGTGGAAGTGTTTGGAGGGGGGATTTCTGCACCAAAAGAGGTTGAGGGTACCTCTGGTACAGAAGGTGGGGGAGAGGAGTTTGTGGGAAGATGTGTTTGGGAATATGGGGGAGAAGGTGTTTGGGTAGGAATGGTAGAGGGAGTATATACTGGGGTATCTGGGATAATCTGCTCTGGTGGAACAATAGGGTTACCAGAGGCAGATGGGGTTTGGGGAATATTATCTGGGGGAGAGGTAGAGGGGGAGACAAGATTAATGGGAGAAGAAGATGGAAGAGAAGGGTTTACCTCTGTTGGGTCAACACCAGCAGGCACAACAGACTCTGGAGCATCCTCCATCATCTGGGAAGCATCCTCAATTGCCTTTTCCAAGGCCTCTCCAAGATCAGATCCAGAGTCAGGATCTTGAAGAAGGGCTCTCTTGGCCTTGGATTTCCTCACAAGAGGCTCAACCTCTTCTTCCTCTTCTTCCTCTGAAGGCTCATCCACCAGAAGGGTTTTCTTTGCCTTTCTGCTAGTCCTTCGCTTCTTAGCAGAACCTCTCCTGGCCTCGTCTGGCTGCTTTCTCTTGGCTGCTCCAGCCTTCTTAACAGCTTTATCATCATCACCCTTCTTCTTAAGCACCTCAAGAAGGGGAATCTGGTCCTCTTCTGAGGAACCAGAGAAAGCAACGGTTGAAGAACCAGTTGCTTCAGCAGCTTTCTTCTGTGTCTTCTGCTTCTGCTGCTTCTTCTGCCCCTTGGCTGGTGAGGGAATAGATTGAATAGGAGGGGCAGGGATGGCTTGCTCTCCATCAGAGTCAGCATGGCCATGGAGAGGGCCATCCTTGGAGAAGAGGATCTTGGATTTGTGATAACTATGGCACCAAGATGCTTTCCACTTCTTCTCTGGAAGGAGAGAATCCAGAATAAGAGTTAACTTAGTCCCCAAAGAGACATTTGCAGTGAAGCAGAACTGCAACTCTCCTGGCTTGGAAGGACAAGGCTCCTTCTTCACCTTCAGCCTGTTCTTCCTCAGCACATCCCAAAAGAACTCCGCCCAATTACACTGAACACCATCATATAAAGCCCTCATCACACACATCCTGCCATTGAAAATGGCATCTGTGCTGTGATTTTCACACATGAGTACCTTTACCACTATATCGAACAACACCTTGAACTTCTGCCTTAAATGCTTGTCCAAAAAGCCCTTTGAGATATTCTGGCAGGAAGAACGTGCAAAGATCTTGAAAGAACCAATAATGTCATCCTCCTTGTACGTCAAAGGATCCACTCCCACCGCAGAAATGTTCTCGAATAATGCGCATAAATCGTGCTTAGAGAACACCAAGTCATCTTCATCAACCTTGGAGGAAAAGTGATCCTCGTGAATCTTCATACGAACCAATAACTGGGCCGCATATCCGTCAAGGGTACGAAAGTCCTTGGGAGCTGTGGAGATCAGCTTCTCCACCCCTGCTCTCTGGAGCATCTCCAGAATCGGCAGCGCAACAGGGTTCTTGGTGGTATAAAAGTCCACCACCATCTCCGTCTTTAACTTTCTCATCATAAGAACATGATCGAAGTTGCACAGGGGAGCCATATCTGTGAAAGAGAGATAGAGAGAGAGAGAAAGAAATTCTTTGCAGAGAGAAGTTAGGGTTTGAAAGTATGGAAACGTGAAAGGACAGATTGAAAGAAAGTTTGATTTAAATAGGGTATTACGCGTGGCTTGATTAATAAATGAAGTGTGAACGCGTGTAATTTCAAAATTTAATTGAGTAAACAAAATCAATTTTAGCATTGATTGATATTTTGCACAGTGATTAAATCTGATGGCCACGATGAAAGGCGAGATACAGATTTAATCTGGTGCGTTGGCATAGTCATTGGGACTGGGCATAAAGGGGTTTTGTGGCAGTCAAGAGAAAAAGCGAAATGATTGCCTAGGCCCTATACCCTAGTCTTAAATACACTCCGAAGTCGAAACGTTTTGAGTGTACTTACTAATTTGAAAAGTGTATCCCAATGATTAGAGGCCAGAGAAGTAAAGACATACCTGTCACCTGATATTGTAACCAGATGATACTACAGCCAATCTGGTGTTACATCTCCTCTGATGGAACTCATCTGGTTCTGGTCAGAGAAGACTTTGGATATTGTGGAATCTGGCTCAGCACTTCATCTGGGACAAGTGTCACCTGGTGTATACCTCATCTGGAGATATACCTTCTCTGATATGTCTAATCTGCAGGTATGTTAGTTTAAGAAAATAAATGTATGAAGTAAAGTAATAAAACAAAGGATACTTCTCTGTTGTTTCCTCTAAAATAAATCTGTCTCTGGATCCAACAATCCTAACTCAAAGGCTAACTCTCTGAATCTGGTCTCAGCCAAAGGCTTGGTTAAGATATCTGCTCTCTGCTTCTCTGTTGCAATCTTTTCCATCCTTATATCTCCCTTCTCAACATGATCTCTGATAAAATGATGTCTTATATCAACATGTTTACATCTGGTATGAAGAACTGGATTCTGGGTGATTGCAATTGCACTATTACTATCACAGAATATAGGAATATCCTTAGCTCTAATCTGGTAGTCCCTAAGCTGTTGACTAATCCAGAGTAGTTGTGAACAACAGCTCCCTGCAGCCATGTACTCTGCTTCTGTTGTTGATGTAGCAACTGAAGTCTGCTTCTTAGAGAACCAGGATACCAATTTATTCCCTAAAAATTGGCAAGTTCCACTAGTAGACTTCCTATCTATTCTGCATCCACCATAGTCTGAATCTGAATAACCACTCAATTCTAAATTGTCATCTGCAGGATACCACAATCCTAAATTCACTGTTCCCTTAAGATACTTCAATATTTTCCTAGCTGCTTCCAAGTGACTCTTCTTGGGGTTAGCTTGAAATCTGGCACAAACTCCCACATCAAATGTAATATCTGGTCTGCTTGCAGTCAGGTACAGAAGAGAACCAATAAGTGCTCTGTACTGAGTCTGGTCCACACTCTCTCCAGACTCATCTGGATCCATGTTGAAATTTATCATCATAGGGATCTTGGATGCTTTGCTAGATCCTATTCCAAATTTCTCTAACATGTTTCTGGTGTACTTAGCTTGGTTAATAAAAATTCCCTTCTCTGATTGCTTTACCTGCAAACCCAAAAAGTAATTCATTTCTCCCATCATGGACATCTCAAACTGTCCCTGCATGAGCTCACCAAACTTCTCACACAGCTTCTTGTTAGGGGATCCAAATATGATGTCATCAACATATATTTGGACCAGAAGGATGTCCTTTCCTTCTTCTTTCCTAAACAAGGTCATATCAATCTTACCCTTAGTAAAACCATTGTCCAGAAGAAATTGAGATAGAGTGTCATACCATGCTCTGGGTGCCTGCTTCAGCCCATAAAGAGCCTTCTTAAGCTTAAACACCTTGTCACCTTGTTCAAAACCAGGGGGTTGTTCCACATACACTTCCTCAATGAGAATCCCATTAATAAAGGCAGATTTCACATCCATCTGGTATACTTTGAACTTCATGTGAGCAGCATATGCTAAGAACAATCTGATGGCTTCTAGTCTGGCAACAGGGGCAAATGTCTCATCATAGTCTATTCCTTCAGACTGAGAATAGCCCTGGGCCACTAGCCTTGCCTTGTTCCTAGTAATGACATCATTCTCATCTTTCTTATTTTTGAAAACCCACTTAGTGCCTATCACCTTTTGATGTCTTGGTCTGTCTACCAGCTCCCAAACATCCTGTCTGGTGAATTGATTCAACTCCTCCTGCATAGCAACAATCCAATTTGAATCTTTCAGTGCCTCCTTGATGTTCTTGGGCTCAATCAAGGACACATAGCAACTGAATAAGGCAGCTAAGTTAAGAGTTCTCCTAGTCTGGACACCCTTAGTTGGATCTCCAAGGATTAGGTCATTGGGGTGATCAACCAGGGTCCTCCTTCCCGTGGTCTTGCCTGGTTGATCATCTTCTGCAGTACCTTGGTGATTATCACCACCTGCAGAAGAGCTTCCCCCTACAGGAGTTCCAACCTCTTCTGGTTCTGCTCCTTGTGAAGGCTGCTGCTTCAGAGAACCAGGAGATGGGTCATCATCTGAATCTGAATCAAGAACAGGTGGATTGACTTTGATAAATCTGGGTGTAGTCTGATTCTGGGTCTCATCAGAAGACTTAGAGTCCACCTTGCACTCAAAAGCAGATTCATCAAAAACAACATGAGGTGTTTCCTCCACACAAAGTGAATTCTTATTAAAAACTCTAAAAGCCTTACTGGTGCTGGAATATCCTAAAAATATTCCATCAGCCACTTTAGCATCAAAGGTTCTTAATTTAGATTTCCCATTGTCATGGATGAAACACTTACATCCAAAAACATGAAAGTATGAAACAGATGTGGTTTTACCTTTCCATACCTCATATGGGGTCTCATTATGTCTCTGGGCAATCAGGCATCTGTTCTGAGTGTAGCAAGCTGTATTAATAGCCTCTGCCCAAAATCTCTGTGGAGTGTTGTATTCTGCCAGAAGTGTTCTTGCAGCTTCTTTAAGAGTCATATTCCTCTTTTCTGCTACTCCATTTTGTTGGGGTGTTCTGGCAGCAGATGTCTCATGAAAAATCTCATGGTCCTTGCAATAATTTGCAATGTGTGAATTCAAAAACTCTGTCCCTTTATCACTTCTGATTCTGACTATGCTCTGGTTCTGCTCATTCTGAATCTGATTGAAGAATTCTGGCAGCTTAGTCATAGTTTTATTTTTCTTAAACAAGAACACTACCCAAGTGTATCTTGAAAAGTCATCCACTATCACTAAGGTGTACTTCCTTCCACTGAAACTAAGAGGAGAAACAGGTCCAAACAGGTCCATGTGAAGTAGTTGAAGTACTCTGGTTGTGGTTGTGCTCTGGACATCCTTAAAGGAAGTCTTGGGTTGTTTACCCTTCTGGCATGAACCACAAACCTGATTCTTCTTGAACACTTCATTAGGAAGACCTCGAATGATACCTTTTCTGGCAATCTTATTCAGTGTTTTGAAGTTAAGATGACACAATCTCTTGTGCCAAATCCAGCTATTCTCTGCAGATCCTTTAGCAACCAGGCAAGCATTTCTTGGGCAACTGCTAAAATCTGCAAGATAAATGTTACCCTTCCTCAAGCCTATTAGCAAGATATCATTATAATCAGAAGAGAAAACAGTGCATGAATCACTAGAAAACTTCACTGATTTTGCACTTTGACAATGAATCACCCTTCCCATGACTGAGTCTGGAATGGTGGTGTAGAGAATTCTATTTCTTAACCAACTCTGGACCAGAAGACATCGAGGTTGCCTGGTGTCTGGTCCTGCCTTCTCTGCAAGAATCAGAGTTAGGCATTGGAAGCACCATTGGTGTTTCAAATCAAGTCAAACAAGATTGGATTGGAAAGAATTTGAAGTCAATCAATCTAAGGATCTCATCAACCCAATCAATCAATTAGGGAATTGATTGATTAGAAGCTTCCTTAAATAGAGATCTGATTAGATTAGCTCTCCAACGGCTAACCCTAATCTCCTCTATAAATACAAGAGTGCAGTTTCAAAGAAAGGTTCTACAGAACTCTCACGCGCACGAAGTCATTTCCAAGCCTTAGTTCTTATCACACTAAAGCACTCTTATCTTGTTCATAATTCTATTCACTCATTAAGGAGTTATTGAATCTCAACCTGTGCATCTGTTAAGACAAGGGTAAAGATTGTAAGGCTTTAGATCGAAGTTAGATCTAAAGATTATTGTAAGAAGGAACCAGTACTTCACAATTCCAGTATGCAAGTTGTTGGTTGGTTGGTAGTAATGCCCCTTTGAATAAGGGATAGTGGACGTATGATCGTTATATCCGAACCACTATATATCCGGTCTTATTTATTGCTTTCCTTTCATATTGCTTATCTTTAAGTGCCCTTCTAAACGATTTTGTTAAAGACTTTACTTTGCTTTAAAGCTTCCGTAATTAATCTATCGAGTGGGACCAACAAAGTGTCAGGATGAAGAGCATGATCCTGAGATCATTGCTAACTCAGCCTGAAGGGAATGGGACTACACTGAGTTATTGGGAAAAACTTGGAGTAGGATCCAAGCATTGCAAAAGAAATGTCAGCGCCGGAAGACGTACGTAGATGAGGACAAACCTGAACTCAGTAAAGACAAGACTGAACTGAAGAATGAGTTCTGACATTCTCACCTACCTGATGACGTGGACCAATCAGAGCGCAACAAGTCATGTACGGAAACTAACCTGAACCTGACATCCCTACACAGGTCAACGGGCAAGCATTAAATGCACATTACCAAATCCATGCAAGGACGACAGCTGCATGGGAAATATGTCCATTGAAAGTATCCTACATGAAGATGACTAGAAGGCTATCTCTCCAACGGATAATTATTCAAATTCATCTATAAATACAGAAGACCTTGGACCCAAGTAAGGTTATGGGAAATTTCGAAGCTATAAATTACTCAAACTCTCAGCGTTCAAAGCAATCATAAAGAAGCACTCGAAAAGCCTTTAATTTCCCAAGTGTTTCTTGAGTTAGAGAGTTATTCTGTATTCCACTGAGCTCATTAGATATATCCTAAGCTTAGAGTGATTATCCAATCCTTAGCATAGTCTTGTCTTGTAAGGATAATCACACCTTAGTTGGAAACCAAACTGAAACCAAAACCCTCTTAGTCAGGTTTGTTGGTGGAAGTTAGTAAGTGAGTTAGAAGGAAGTAAGTAAGGGTCAGTGAGTGAAGCTGATCTGAGTGCACCTTAGCACGTTAAAAACAAAAAAAATCCTTAGTGGCTTTTCCTGTTCAATCAGGATCGTGGACGTAGGAGCTTGAGTCTCTGAACTACATTAAACTCCCTGTTTTCTTACTGCTTTGATATCTGTTCTTAATTGCTTATTTTATTACGTCATTCATTGCATATTTTATCAGGCTTGAATCAATCAGCCTGATCATAGAACTCAGAGCACTGCCCTTCTAACCACGGCTTTAGAAAAAGATAATCAAGTTTTCAGAAAGCAAACATTAAACAAGACTTTAATCTTTCAGGGCTTACACATTCCGCAATGAACATAAGTAGATAGTTTGCCAACTGACTTGCACTCAGTGTTGTTGGTGTATTATCTACTCAGTGTTCAACACCAATCTGAGTAAAGGGACTCAGTAATGTTTTAATAAAGAAAAATATGTATACGTGTATTCCCTCCCTCCATACATGTATCTCTCAGTCTTGTACCGGGACCAACAAGTGGTATCAGAGCAGTGGTTCAAAAGACCAACTGACTTTGAATACTAATAGTTTCAAAGGAGAAACTGTTGGTGGTTACTGAACAGGTCTGTGTTTTCATTCTTTGAAAACTCTGCATCATGACTTCGAGAAGACTTGAAGCTTCATTGCCTGAATTCTCTGTTTCTAACTTTGTCCACTGGAGATTCAGATTGGAAGCACATCTAGAGGCTGTCCATGACCAGATGTCGCGTGTCATCAAGGAAGGACCCATAAAGATCACTATTCCTAATGTCAGAGGACTAGGGAATGATCATCTCCCCATTGGTGAATAGGTTACAAAGGAGAGGAGCCAGCTGACCAGTGATGAGATAAAAATGATAGGATTGGACAAGGTGGCCAAGAATATCATCCTGCATACGGTGCCTTTCGAGGAGTCATCTAGACTGATGCACTTCACTACAGCAAAGAAGGTCTAGGATGAGCTGAATCAGATGTGCGAAGGTTCAGAGAAGATAAAGGAGAACAAGAGGAATATTGCCATTCAGAAGTTTGAAGCTTTCGAGATGCTGCCTAAGGAAACTATTGATCAAATGGAGTCAAGATTCATCAAGATGATGAATGAGCTTGTGATGCTGGGGAAAGATGTTCCCAAGAGAGAAGTTGCCTCAAAGATCCTGAATGTCCTTCCCGAGAGATGGGATAATAATGTTGTAATGCTGAAAAACACTCAGGATATGAGTAATATAACTTCTGCTTTACTTTTTTCAGAGCTCAAAGCGTTGGAGTACGATCTGAACAAGAGAAAAAAGAAAGTAGTTCCTGAAGAGGAAGAGAAAGTTCCATAGAAAAGTGTGGCTTTCAAAGCCAGGCCAGGGCCTGTCGAATCCTCATCAAAGTCACTGATGGAGATGAGCAAAGAAGAGCTAGCTGAGGAATACATCATGATGGCCAGATAATTTGACAAGTTAAATTCCAGGTTTGGTCGTTATAAAAAGTATTATCAGGATAACCGTGATAGGAAAACTAAAGAAAACCACCAAAGTTCTAGAAGATATGAAGAATGATGGAACACTGACCAGAGACGCGATCGTGGTGATGAAATGAGACATTCAGATCCGAAACCCGATCGTTGAGATGTGGACCCAAGACGTACTCGTGAGGATAGGCACTCAAGGAAGAACGAAAGCTTATCAAGACCAAGGGAACCTGACTCAAAAAGGAACCCTGAACCAAGAAAAGAACGAGGAGATGAGCCAAAGACATGTTACAACTGTAACAAGAGTGGGCACTATCAGTACGATTGCCCAGAGATGAGTGCTAGGGAAAGAGAAGACAGGAGGGCCAAGAGAGACCAAAGGTTTGCAGACAGGAGAGCCATGCTCGCTGAGAATGCAACCAATTCAGATGGTCCTGAGAAAGGGCGCCCGAACTCTTTTCTGATGACGAGTACGATGACTTGTGCCTTATGGCGAGGGAGGAGCCTGAGGTAACATCTAACTCTATATGCGGTTCACACAGTGGTCAAAATCCTGAGCTTAGCTCAGAGTCAGTTAGAGAAATGAACCTTCAGATCTGTCTAGATCAATTGATGGTTGATTTCTCCAGACTGCAGTAGACTAATGTCTTTTTTGCTAAGGAGAACAAGAAACTGAGTACTGAAGTTCAAAACCTGAATGACCAGTTGACTCAGTCAGATCTTAAAGAGTCAGCTCAAATTGTGAGACTAACTCAGGAAATTGACATGATCAGTGTTGAGCGTCTCCCAAGAGAGAAGATTCTGAAGGAACTAGCTGATGAGGAGTTGGTCAGGAAGGAAGAATTGATAGCACTTAGGAGTAAATTTGATGACCTCTTTGCCAGACATGAAATCCTGAAAAAGAGTGAGGACTCTCTTAAGCAAAAGGTTGCAACAATGAATAAATCCTCAGTGGCTAGAGAGGAAATATATAGTAATCAGGTGCTTGGGAATGAGAAAAAGGGGCTTGGATATGTCCCTAAGAAATCCTCACAAGGTCATACTCATTTTGCTTCAGGGAGCAACACTGTGAGAGTTTTTGTTCAGGCAGGCAAGAGTACAAAGAAAGTTGTATTCGAAGCCCGCAAAACTGACAGAAGTAAGAAAAATGATGAGACAGTTAGGGTTGCCCTGAATGTTGTAAAGCTAAAACCAAAGGAAAAGACTAAACAACCTAAGGAGGTCCCTGAGAGCTCAGGCCAGAAGAAACCTCAGCGTAAGCAGGGGAAGACTCAGGCCAAGAGCACTCAGACTGCTCAGCGGGGATACTATCATGCATGGCAATACCCTCAGGGAATGCCAGGTATGATAGCACCTCCATGGTTTTGGCATCCTGAAGCCTATAACTGCTTTCAGTTCCCTCACTTGCCTAGGGGGAATAGAAAGCAAGGCCCTCGTCAGGAACATACCTCAAGACCTACTGTACCCAGGCCTAGGAAGAACAGGAAGTCAGCCCAAAAGGCACCCACTCAGGCTCCTGCAACTCTTAAGCCTGACACTCATACACCATCTTCTTCTCAGGCTAAGAAGAAGAAAGTTATGTATGTGGATGTTTCAGGAAGACAGATTTACCACTCTGAGGCAATTAGGGTTGTTAAGCAAGTCTGGATCCCGAAGGGTACAATTGACACCATAGGACCCAACACCCAATGGGTACCTAAAGCCTGATCTGTTTGCAGGTGGATGTGGATCACAACAAGAGGAGAGAAGACTCAATCAAAGCTGTTTGGTACCTAGACAGTGGTTGCTCAAGGCATTTGACTGGAATGAAGAGTCTCCTTCAAGAGTTTCAAGCTAAAGATGGTCCACAGGTAACCTTTGGTGATAACTCAAAAGGTTTTACTAAAGGGTTTGGTGTTTTGAAAATAGGTACAATCAGAGTGGAGAATATGTCCTTTGTTGAAGGACTGAAGCATAACCTGTTGTCAGTAAGTCAGTTCTGTGACAAAAGTTTCAGTGTTGAGTTCTCATCGAATATATGTTCAGTCGAGGATAAATCAACACAAGTGCTTCTATCAGGTATTATGAAAGGTAATGTTTATCTTGCTGATTGGAGCAACACTGTTCCTAATACTTGTTTTGTTGCTAAAAGCTCTTCAGATCTCAGTTGGTTATGGCATAAAAGATTAAACCATCTGAACTTCAAGATTCTTAACAAGATTTCTAGACTTTCACTTGTTGAAGGTTTACCTAATGAAGTTTTTAGCAAGGACCATGTGTGCAAGGCTTGTCAGGAAGGAAAGCAGGTCAGAGCTACATTCAAGGAGAGAGCTACCTTCTCAACTGACAGGGTTCTTCAGCTCTTGCACATGGATTTGTTTGGCCCTGTAACACCTGTGAGTATGAATGGTAGGAAATATACCCTTGTGGTTATTGATGATTATTCTAGATATACTTGGGTTATTTTCTTGTTAAATAAAAAGGAAACACAGGTGAAGCTTCCGGAGTTGCTCAGGAGACTCAACAATGAGAAGAATCAGTCCATTACTAAGATCAGATCTGACAAGGGCAATGAATTTATAAATTCATATATTTCTGACTTTTGTAATGAACTTGGTATAGCTCACGAGACTTCTGCAGCTAGAACCCCACAACAAAATAGTGTCGCTGAGAGGAGGAACAAAACACTGAAGGAAGCTGCCAGGACCATGCTGGTTGAGTCAGGAATACCCAAGAAGTTCTGGGCTGAGGCAATCAACACTGCATGCTACACTCAGAACAGATCCATGCTGAACAAATAAATGCTCAGACCCTATATGAGACATGGAATAAGAGGAAGCCTCGTATCTCTTATTTCCATATATTTGGTTGCAAGTGCTTCATCCTCAACAATGGGAAGACCCAATTGAAAGCCTTTGATAACAAATCTGATGAAGGAATATTCTAAGGATATTCTGAAGTCAGTAAAGCCTTCAGGGTTTACAATTGAAGGACCCTTGTTGTGGAAGAATTACCACATGTTGTATTTTCATGAATCTGTAACTGAGTCTAGGGTAAAAGTGTTGGATCCTGATTCTGAGGAGGTCACAAGGAGAGTGACAAGGCTGAGCTTGAAGAATCAACCTGATCCCAAGGTCAAGGCAGTACATATTCCATGCTGGGATGATGACGAAGATCAGGATGATGATACAAGAGCCACTCCTAAGCCCCACACATCAGGAACAGTTGAGCCTCAGACTGAGGAACAGGGCTCAACCCGAGGTAAGTACCGTCAATGAAGATGCGGTCGCAGCAGAGACGGTCACTGAGTCAACTTATCAAGGGGGAATCAATGTCCCTGACATTGAGTTGGTAAATCTCTTTGGTATAGACTCGGGTTCATCCCCTTCTGTTCATTTCCCTGAGTTCATAGAACCTGTAGATACTAACATTGCAGGTACATTAGGGACAACTTTGAACAAGAGAATATGGCTAGAAGATCATCCCATTAACCAGGTTATTGGTGATCCAACTGAGGGAGTCAGGACCAGGCGGTTCCATGGTAAGAGCGCACTATTCTATTGCTTTCCCTCTGAGCAAGAGCCTCATAATATTGAAGAAGCTCTCACTGACTCGAACTGGATCATAGCCATGCAAGAGGAGTTGAATCATTTCACAAGGAATCAGATTTGGGAAATGGTAGATAGACCTAGGCATCAGGGAGTAATTGGTACCAATTGGGTCTTCAAGAACAAGATGGATGAGAATGGTGTTATTGTGGGGAACAAGACAGGGCTGGTTGCAAAGGGGTATTGTCAGTCTGAAGGGATAGACTACGATGAGACCTTTGCTACAGTGGCTAGGCTAGAGGCTATCAGGTTGTTCCTTGCTTATACAACATACAAGAAGTTTAAGGTGTATCAAATGGATGTCAAGAGTGTCTTCCTAAATGGTGTACTCAATGAAGAGGTATATGTGGAAATACCTCCAGGGTTTGAGGTTGGAGACAGAGTATACCACTTGAAGAAAGCACTCTATGGACTTAAGCAAGGTCCTAGAGCTTGGTATGATACCCTCTCCCAATTCCTGACTGACCATGGGTTCAGGAAAGGAACCGTGGATAGGACATTGTTCAGGATCACTGAAGGTGATGACATTCTCTTGGTCCAGATTTATGTGGATGACATAATATTTGGATCACCAAATCATCAGCTCTGTGAGAAATCCTCTAAGTTGATGACTGGTAAATTTGAGATGTCTATGATGGGAGAGATGGACTTCTTTTTAGGATTGCAGGTCAAACAGACTGATCAAGGGATCTTCATTAATCAGGCCAAGTATACAAGAGACTTGATTCAGAAGTTTGGAGTTTAGAACTGCAATCCAGCTAGGATCCCAATGAACACAAATTGGAGGATGGATCCTGACACTGAAGGGACTTCAGTGAACCAGACTGAGTACAGAGGGCTGATTGGATCATTGTTGTACCTGAATGCAAGTAGGCCTGACATAACTTTTGTAGTTGGTATGTGTGCTAGGTATCAGTCTAACCCCAAGAAAAGTCATTTGGAGGCTGCTAAGAGGATACTTAAGTATTTGAAAAGGACAGTTAACATGGGACTATGGTATCCTTTAGATGACAATCTAGAACTGACTGGGTATTCAAATGCTGATTATGGAGATTGTAGGATTGATAGGAAATCAACCTCAGGGACATGACAGTTTTTGGGGAGTAAGTTGATCTCTTGGTTTTCTAAGAAACAGAATTCAGTTGCTACATCCACAACAGAGGCTGAGTATATGGCTGCATGTAGTTGTTGTGCTCAGGTTTTATGGTTGAGACAACAATTGAGAGACTACCAAGTGTTTGCAAATGAGGTCCCAATTTATTGTGAGAACAATGGTTCCATAGCAATCACTCAGAACCTAGTGCTTCACACAATGTGCAAGCATGTGGATATTAGGCATCATTTCATAAGAGATCATGTAGAGAAGAAGGATATTAGGATGGAAAAGATTCGCACTGACAGGCAGAGAGCTGACATCTTGACAAAGCCTTTGGCTAAAGCAAGGTTTATGAAACTGTTAGTGAAGTTAGGTCTCTTAGATCCGGGAGAGCAATCAGCGTAGGATCTAGGGGAAACTAAGGTTCGAAGTAGAAGGGGGAACTCAGGCCAGACTCGACTCAGCAAGATATCAGGATGCTACAATGTCACTCTGACAGGTATGAGTTCTATCCTGACCTTTTTGAATTTGAACCGTCTCACTGAATCTCCCACCCTGAAAATCGTATTGAATGTAGTCCGTTATCATTTAAGACGCGTCTTTTGATATTTAAACCCATGCGGGTCGGAGCATTTAATACGTTCAGTTACTTTTTCACATATGTGTCCATATTCTACGGAATGTGACTGACGTGAGGAAAATGATTATACATGAGTTAATCCTGGCCCTTTATTTAAAAAACTTTTCAAATTCAGGGTTAATCTCAACCACACGTCAGAGTAATTGATTAATTCATATCAATCTGAAAAATCATTTGAGAAATTTACGCAAACACTAATTTACACTGCACACTAAACTTTCTCTCGTTCAAAAACTTTCTTTGTATAATTTCTCAAATCTTCAAATCTTCAATGGCTTTTATGGACGCATACTGGTCTGTCGATGACTACTCTTCTATTATCGAGAGAAAGCTAGTCCACATGGAATAAGTAATCTCCATGGATGGCTTGTGCTTAAATGTAAAGAAAATCAAGCCAATTTTCGACTAGATTTCCAAGGACGCTCTCACGAAGTACTTCTCCAGCAAACCCTATATGGTGCTTCCGAAGGCGGTGGTGGAAGCATACATTTATATATTCACGAGGAAGGGTGAACTATTCACAAAGGTGACGGTGTTAGTGCCCAACGGAAAGAAGGATAAGGACGGGGAGGAGTTGTACGATGAGGAAAAAAGGGATATAGACCTGAGGAAGACGGCCAAGGAAGTCTTTGGATTACCCAGCTCAGGGGCGAATCCTAAGACATACATGGAGAATCAGGATGGTGAATTATTGAAGAGATTCACCAAGTTAGGCTCATCCGATTTTAGGGTGAGGATGCTTAAGGACACCCTGAAGCCTGAATATCGTGCGCTCATCGATGTAGTGAGCAAGATGATCATGGGGGTTGTTGGCTCCCACGAGCAGATCAGCACCAACAAGCTCAGGATCATGGGTGCTATGATCGATGGAATAGAGGAAAACTGGGAGCAGTTGTTCTTGGACCAACTGTCTCATGCAGCTCAAGACAAGTTGAAGAAGGACGAGGACTCAAAGCACATCTCAGTCGGTGTTGCCTTACCATTCAGGATGAGGCTCTCAATGCTCATCATCCACGCCTGTCCCAGATGTGGGTTCGATATGGAGGCTGAGCTATCAGCGAAGAAGGTGATGTTCACCACGGAGGGTGACACCTACTCCATCCTTGGGCTCCCTGACCCCAATGTACCTCCCAAGGGTCAGAAGAAGAGAACTCAGCCCAAGGGCAAGAAGACTGTCACAAACCTCCTGGAGCGGGTTGATGCGCTCTATGAGAAGGCTCAGGACACTGTGGCAGAGGTGGAAGCTGAGAGAGAGGTCGCTGAGAAGGCTAAGGAGGAGAAGATAGGCAAGCTGAATGATTGCCAAATTCGTTAAAGCACAGATCTGAACTCACTCGCAAGTGTACGAGATCGTTGTTATAGTAAGGCAATTGACCAAGTTATAAAATTATCGAACCCAAAGGAAGAAAGTGGTTAACTAAGTCGATTCATGTTGGCATGCAAGGAAATTAAAGGATAAGTTCGGGTTGGCTATATGCTACTAAACAAGGAAATTAAAACAAGCAAACTAGCAAGCAATAAAAGAAATCTATCTAATTTTGTGAGACGAAGTGCAAGGGGATTTGAATGCCTCAAATGGTTTCCGCAATGTAATCCTTAGGATCGATCCTCAACTTATACAAAATTTCAATTGCAAATTGATTGTACCAAGTATTCCCTTCACCTAAACCTTCAACAGACTATCAAAGGCTTAGGGCTTGTTGACGGTATCCTATGTCCCAACTCTCTCTCGACGAATTGGCACAAGATAAACACATCTATTCACTCCCCACTCACACCCAATGGCTTTCTCAAATTAATGTAACTCTAGTCTACACTAACAAGTATCCACACATTGATACATGCAATTCATGCATAGAGCTAAATTAATTCCAATCAACAAGGGCACGCAAGCAACATACAACTAAAATAAGCACAAATTTAAGATCAATCTCAATTCTCATATAACTTTCACCATTCAAGACATACGGAGGTTTTGATGCTTAGGATATCTTCAACCTAGTGAAACTCAAGTAGGATTGTCAAGCCATTTCTATGTATCAATTTGGATTTGCTAAAAGACCTCACCAATTACCTAAACAACCATCCAAGCAATTGATGTCTAATGATGGGGTTCTTTGCGATCAAATCTCTCTCGACGAATCAAACACAAATAGACGTATTCAATCATTAATCTCACACTCATTCATCTAATCATGTTCATGTAACTCTCGTCTACGCTAAACATGCCTCAACAAACAAGCTACAAGAGATTAACAATCAAAGCTCAGTACAAATCCATCAATAGAAGCAAAAATCCAAATATCAACATAGATTAGGCAAAGAGAAATCCCAACTCAAGATTTCACATGGTATCAAACATCCCAAGCATCAAAAGGGTTAGCCCATGGTTTCACAAGTTAAAACCATAGCTAAACAAGAACAAACTATTAAACTCATAACTAAATAAACATGAAATTGCAATAATAAGGAATTCTAAGCTAAATTACTCTAATGATTCAAAGAAAAATAAAAAACTAGAAATGAAGGTGAAATTTAACTATTCTAGTGTGTGGGGTGTGTGTCCCCTAAGTGAGTGTATGGTGTGTGTAACCTCAAAATCTGGGGTTCCCCTTCTAAAATCCGAATTTCATGCTTAAATACTCTTTTTTTCGATCATTGGCACATGTCCCGATCTTAGAATGGAAAAATCTGAAATTTCAAGGTGCACGAACGTGCAGATGTGCACGACCGTGAAGATGTGCACGACCACACCTCTTGGTCGTGCACAACATATAAAATGCGCTTAACGTACTGAAAATCCAAACTCTTGGCTTCACACTTTTTCTTTAGGTGCACGACCGTGTGCCTTTGCACGAGCACCTGCCCTTGGTCGTGCACGACCAGCTGCACGACCACATGTAGATCTTCATTTTTGCTCGATTCGAATTCCATTTTTTATTGTTGCTCACTTTTTCTTCCCTTCTTCTTCATCTCTCATCTTCAATAATCCTCTCCTTGAGCTTGCATTGACCTTTTTAGATCGAATTCCTTCTTTCTTAAGCCCACTTCTTGATCGATCTCAATAATCACGTATTTGATCCAAAAATGCTCAATTTTCTACAAAATGAATCACACATACCTTTCTCCACAATTAAACACAAATGATCAATTTAATCCAAATAATTGCAATAAATTCAATTAAATTTAGCAAAAATAGTACACGAATTTCTAGCAAAAATCACACTAATCACCCCCCAAACTTAAAGTGCTGCTCCTCCCCGAGCAACAAAATAAAATAGAATAAGTGGGAGGATTGCGAGAAATGAGTGTCAAAAAGATTAATAGCAATTCCCAAGTTCTTTCAATCTAGTCAAGCTCTTAAGTACAAAAATCAACTAGCAAATTCACAAGTTATGTTCAAATCAATGCAAGATCAAGGCTCAATACACAATTTCCTCTCAAGTATGTGTATCACTCATCACTCAAAAGTGTATCAAGGAAAGTATGCTCTCAACAATCAATTCACATAAGTGCACTACAATAAGCTTGTCAAACATCTAAGTTCTCCACCACTTGCTAAGTGATCAATCCAAGAATCAATGAGGACTTGCATTTAGTTGTAGTGTTGGGCTCTTTGGTTAAGGTGGGAAAAATTTGGATAAAGTAACTCACAAACTAGTGAAGTGAGAGGTCAAAATGACATGGTACATCTCCTAACTCTCAAAGAAAAAGTCGCAAGTGATCAAGTTGCAACTCAAAATTCCAAACTCCAACAATTTACTAGTTCTCATTTTTTTAAGCACATTCTTCACCATCAACTATCAAGCACCTTTTGAACTTGAAACTCTACCAACTAGCTATACAAGAGAGATTTTCTTCTCAATTTCTTTCTTTTCACAAACCAACTCAATCGTTTTCTTGTACAACATTGCACTCATCTTTTTCTCTTTCTTCAAGCTTTTCACTCTCACACAAATTCATCCACCAAATTCACATTAACACTCAACTCAGCCTCACTATCCACATTCAAGCTCCACTAGCTTATAAGAAAAATTAGGCTAAAAAAAAGGGATAATCAGGCTAAATTTGTAGGTTGCCAAGAAAATAGGTCAATAGGCTCAAAAGGGCTAACTACGGAAAATTTTCATATGGTACGAAAAATTTGGCTAAGTGACTATTCAAATCAAAGATGGCCTCATATCAATTTCAAAGATTTTGTAGCGTCAAATAAGACAATTGACAAGTTCTAGAGCACACAAGCATGAATGATACTCACAAGAAAGAAACTAGACCAAAATGTATGTAAGTCTAAAGGCTCTAAAGCTCACGAGCTTGTCTAATCATGGATCAAGCATAAAATCGAGCATAATCATCACATGAACAAGTTAACAAGCAAGTCTCAATCAATACCATCAAGCTCAACTAAATCTCAAAAACCAAACAATCACCATCAATTAAGCCTCTAGCACCAAACCACAAAAATTTAACTCTCAAATCAACAAAATAAGCTACCACTAAACATTTAAGCTCAACAATTATACCAAATACTCAAATAAGCAAAACTCTAAGAAAATTAGGTGTGTGTCTGTGCAATGTACAAATGAAATCTAAAGTGCACCGGTGCAATGTAAAATATATAAAAAAAATCAAAATAACCACCCCAAACTTAGACATTGCTAAGCAATTCTAAGTTTGGGGTTTACTACCTCCAATTAGCACCAAGCACTTTCTTCTTTCTTCAAGACACGATCACCTAATGAAAGCTCCTTGAGTATGCTCACATTTTTCTAAAAAGCACATCTCTTGAAAAATATCACACCCTCAAATCTTCATATGCCAAGATAAAAACTCATGTACAAGTATGTATCATCAATTAAACCCAAGATTTTCGAACAAAAATGACAATCAATAAGCTCTCACAAATGGGCTGCCCACTTTGGACCTATTTTAAATGCCTTGGGTCATTCTTAAATTGATTTGGGCTGAAATAAATGCTTGCAATATTAAAATGACCCCAATTAATTCCCTTTCTATACTCATTTCTCAATCGATCCCAATAAGCACGTATTTGTATCCAATAATCTATCTTCTGCAAAACAAATAAAATACACCTTTCTCGATAATTAAGCACAATAAGGCAATTTAAATATAAAAAATGCACAAAATCCTATTCAAATAAGTAATTTAAGTGCACCAATTTCGAGCAAAAATACACTAATCACTGAAGGTGGTGCTGAAGAAGAAGGCCACGGCTAAGGGGAAGAAGGTGACTGAGAAAGTCTCCAAGACTGACCTTCCAGAGGTTGAGGAGACTGACGATGACGCCAGGGAGGATGAAGAAGAGGTTGTGGAGAAGCCTAAGACTTTAAAGAGGCTGAGGAAAGGAGTGAAGGGGTCAGCGGTGAAGAAGATGGGGAACCTGAGTCCTCAGAAGGAAGGGAACGAGTCAGGATCTGCCGAGGCATCTAACTTGATTCAGGTAAGGAGGACCATTGAAACTGCTAAAATCCTCCAGCCTGAACAACCAAACCCAACCCCCACTGAACCCCAACCCACTGAACCCACTTCCAACCCCACTGAAAACCCCGAGCCAAACACTGACCTACCCCCACCCCAAATCGAGTCAGAGCCAAATAACCTCAATCTTTCCCGAGCCTGACAACCAACCTGAGCTACCCAACCTTGAGGATTTTCCAGTTACATCCAAAGATCCAAAGGAAACCGACCCTGAACAAGATCTGATCATCGAGGTAGCTGGAGATGATGATGACTATGAAGACCTCACATCTCTTCTCTTCCTAGACTCCATTAAAGGTAGGGCGGAGAACTGGGTTGTTCGAAGCTTCCCTTCACTGAACAACTACCCAGAGCTGAGGGAGCACATGGTGGACATGAAGGCCTGGCTAGAGTACAAGCAGACAACATGTTTAAGCAAATAATATTGGTGGAGCTGAAGGGATGGGACTTCTGGTGCTCAGAAGAAGCGAGGATGAGCAACTACTTCGGCATTACGAGCTACCTGGAATTGCTGGAGATGGAGGCAGTCAGGGAGCTTGTAACGAAGATGATCGCCATGCGAGCTGAAAGGTCAAAGTTCTTTGACACTCCTGAAAAGGACAACAAGGACGATGATGACGATGGAGACAATGGCCCCGATGGCAGTCAGGCTGGAGAAAATATGGTTGAGGAAACGACAAAGGAGATAAATGAGATGACCACTGAGCAAGATGCTCAGGGGGAAGGTGAGAAGGAGACTGCGTCCAAGGGTAGAGCAGTTGATGAGTCCAACCAGGTTGGATCATCTGCCAATGATACATCAGTAAATGACGGGACTCTCTGCCCTGAGACAAAGGAGGATGATGTAGAGGCATCCAAGGGGACTCCTAGTTCTGAGGACTTGTTTCCAAAGTTCGAGCTGACTTGGTTGAGCCTGAGCAGACGACCATGATCACTCCTGAACTGCCTTCAGTGCACCCTGAAGAGGGGACTGAAGCTGCAGGGGCTGATAAGGGAGATCAACCACTGACTGACGGAGCTGACGATGAGGTGGTCATCACAGGAACCCAACAAGGCAACTTCACTAGCATCATTCAAGTGAAGCAAGAGGAAACAATTAAGAATCTCGCTGAGATCCAACATGAGATTGCACTGCTCAAAGCTGGGGCAGAGAACAAGGAGAAGGGGATTCAGAAGCAGCTGAAATGGGTGAAGTCAACAATAAAGACGGTTTCCACCTCTGAAGTGAAGAGCTTGAAGAAGCTGATGGTGTCAACTATCAAATCCGTCAAGTTAGAGAGGAAGACTGTGAAGAAGTTATTTGCCAACACCTTGACTCAACTGAATTAAAGCACGACGAGAGGATGCACAAGGCTGTAGAGAACTTGGCTTGTCAGGCTGTTGAACTATTTTCTCAGGCCTTGAACAACTCATTGGCCAAGATGGCACTGGAGTCAGCAAAGATCGCTCATGAGTCTGAAAAGATTGCTTTTGAGACAAAGAAGGCTTTGGAAGAGTCAGGGAAGATGGAGGCAAGGCTGACACGTACTGAGCAAAGCCTTCATACCTCAATGGAGATATTTTAGAAGAAGCTCAAGGCCAGTATTGCTAGTGCATCCTTTGCGGGAACATGGATTGCCACGGGAGTGGATTTGCTCAAGGAAGGAGTTAAAGAAGTTCAGTCTCTGACTGCCTTTGTGATCAATAATGGTGAAGAAGTGTTCAAAGAAGCAGCAACCAAGGCTCTCCCACCTCCTCCTGCCAAGGATGATGCCAAAAAGGGAAAAAATGAGAAGTCTAAGAAAAGATCTCACCCTGAGGCATCTGAGGCTGAGGAAAATGTGCTCATCATGAGGACTCCCCGCAAGTCAACCAGGTTTGAAGTAGCTGCAAAGGCTAATGATCCTTCCAAGGAAGTTCCTAGATTGCCAACCATTCCAGAATCTTTAGAGCGATCGCCATTAAGAACAAGGAAGAACCCTATTACATATGATGCCGATAAAGTGGCTGAGTTATGTGCTGAGGCATGGGGATCTGCCCCTGAGAAATCTGAGGCTGCGCGCAGGGCTGAAATTGCTCAGAAGAAGAAGATGAAGATTTTGGAGAAGAAGGTTGAGAAACTCACTGACATCACTGAATTGCAACAGAGAGAACTCGATGATGCGATGATCAGTTTGCTAAGGAGGAAGAAGGAGAAGCCTGAACCAAGAAAGTACAGGAAGAAGGCAATGGCAAGGAAGACTGGATTACTTCATGTTAAGAAGCCTGAGAAGCCTACTCAGAAGACTGCACTCATTGATGACTTCATCTCTGAGAAGCTGAAGGAGTTTCGGCTGGATGCAAGGGACGAGTTCATCAGGTTATGGTATATTGTGAAGAAATAGGGCGACACTGAAGACATTGATGCCCACTTCATCGACTTCATGTCTGACAACCATCCTAAACTTCTCAAAGGAATCCTGAAGGAGGCTGATGGTGTGAAAGTGCAAATTAAAACTCATGTGTTCCTGACTCGTCCACCATCACTCCAACCCAATGGAAAAGGCTATGATTCGAAGGCTATAATGACTGAAGTGTTCAAGATCGCCAAGGCTGGAGGGTACCTGAATCAACTAGATAGAGTTGACGAGCTGAAGGACAGAGTCTACAATGGCTATGGACTTCGACCTGAACTGAGGAAAATCTAGTTGTACCCTGGACTTTTGTAATAGATAGGATTCATTATACTCATGATCACATTCATCAATGAAATCTATTACTTTGCCCACAGACAAAAACTCATTATCTTTTTGGCTGTTATTTAAATTTTTGTACTTATCAAGAACTGCTCTAATACTGACTTTGTCTTATAGATTAGGACTTGTTTCCTCTAAGTGTTTTGATGATCTTTTCAGTGTTTTGGCATCATAAAAAAGGGGAAATTATTGGGATAATGTCAGTTTTGATTAGATCCCAAAGACCCTGAAAAGATGACTTACCTAAGTGTTGTATTAGTCAGGCTAGTCTTGGTTAGATTAGTAAGTTAGATTATTTTATATTCACAGGTACACAGTGAGAGGAGTACTCATTGTTGGCAATCAAGACTGAAGCCCGAAGACACAAGAGCACCATCCTGAACTTATGGTAGTTCATCTAAGCTGACTAAGTAAGTGTCAGGATGAAGAGCATGATCCTGAGATCATTGCTAAATCAGCCTGAAGGGAACGGGACTACACTGAGTTATTGGAAAAGACTTGGAGTAGGGTCCAAGCATTGCAAAAGGAATGTCAGCGCTGGAAGACGCACATAGATGAGGAAAAACCTGAACTCAGTAAAGACATGACTGAACTGAGAATGAGTTCTGACATTCTCACCTACCTGATGACGTGGACCAATCAGAGCGCAACAAGTCATGTACAGACACTGACCTGAACCTAACATCCCTGCACAGTTCAACGGGCAAGCATTAAATGCACATTACCAAATCCATGCAAGGACGACAGCTGCATAGGTAATATGTATATTGAAAGTATCCTACACGATGATGACTAGAAGGCTATCTCTCCAACGGATAGTTATTCAAATTCATCTATAGATACAGAAAACCTTGGACCCAAGCAAGGTTATGGAAAAATTCAAAGCCAGAAATTACTCAAACTCTCAGCGTTCAAAGCAATCAAAGCATTCACAATGAAGCACTCGAAAAGCCTTTAATTTCCCAAGTGTTTCTTGAGTTAGAGTGTTATTCTGTATTCCACTGAGCTCATTAGATATATCCTAAGCTTAGAGTGATTATCCAATCCTTAGCATAACCTTGTCTTGTAAGGATAATTACACCTTAGTTGGAAACCAAACTGAAACCAAAACTCTCTTAGTCAAGTTTGTTGGAATTTAGTAAGTGAGTTAGAAGGAAGTAAGTAAGGGTCAATGAGTGAAGCTGATCTGAGTGCACCTTGGCAAGTTAAAAATAAGCAAATCCTTAGTGAATTTTCCTGTTCAATCAGGACCGTGGACGTAGGAGCTTGAGTCTCTGAACCACGTTAAATTCCTTGTGTTCTTACTACTTTGATATCTGTTCTTAATTGCTTATTTGATTAAGTCATTCATTGCATATTTTATCAGGCTTGAATCAATCAGCCTGATCATAGAACTCAAAGCACTGCCCTTCTAACCACGGCTTCATAAAAAGATAATCAAGTTTTCAGAATGCAAACATTAAACAAGGCTTTAATCTTTCAGGGCTCACACATTCCGCACTGAACATAAGTAGATAGTTAGCCATGTATTATCTACTCAGTGTTCAACACCACTCTGAGTAAGGGGACTCAGTAATGTTTTAAGAAAGAAAAATTTGTATACGTTTATTCCCCCCCTCCATACACGTATCTCTCAGTCTTGTACCGGGACCAACAGTGAGATCTCTTAATTATATTTAGCTGGCTTCTATTATCTTCAATCACTAACAATATTTAATTGATTAGCCACAGAATATGAATGAACTAATCTTTTGACTTCCACTTTACCCTTGTCTGGTTCTGGTCTGCTTGATGGTGAACCTTTTATGTCTTTTGCTTCAAGGGTGGATACCAGAGGACCTCAGTTCTTCTAGTTTTTCACCAAAATGGAAGTTGGCATCATGCCAATGCTTCTGAGCTGAACTTATAAGTCTTCTGGTTTTCTGGAGTCTTCTGGTCTCTAGAATCTTCTAGTCTGGGATAGTCTAGTATCTCTTCTGGGATACCTCTTCTAGTTGACTCTTCTGGCTTCTAATCTGGTCGACTTTTTTTGTATGATTTGGTTCATCCTAGACTAAGTCTTATTCTAGACCTATATTATTCTTCAGTTGACTAACAGCCTCAGCTGGTCCTATTACATCTGGTTTTAACATCTTCAAAACTTTCTACGTATAGAATTTATCCTAACGTGTTATTCTGTCTCCATTAAAGTACATCTTGTCCTATTGTGTTAGCTGTCAGTTTGGTCAAGTAATCACTTGGAACTTTGTGTCCACTTGCTAGGTTTAAGAACCTTTAGTCTTTTCACTTCCTAAGTTCTTGTGAGTGAGTGTACAAGCAATACTTCACTCCTCCAGATATGATTATGCAATAACCATAGAGGTCTTCGAACTATAACTTTCTTCTTGAGCTGGAGGGTTCTTCTTCAAACTGTTGAATTAGGTCCTTGAGTTGTATAATCTTTATCAACTGTAGGATTATCATTCTACACCTGTAAGTTCCCTTCTCCTAACTGAAAACTTAGAAAAATTCTAAGTTTCTTTATTTTATTTTTTTGTTCCTACAAAGTTAGTAGGCAACAATATACAATACTATGCATTTTGTCATCATCAAAATCAAAATAAAAGAAATCAAGAAAAAATATCCTAACAACCAACATCTCAGCGCAATCCCTCACTTGGTGGGGTTGCCAAATACGTGGACTTTCTACCTTTGCTCGCCCCATTCGACACCAAATGCCCAAAAGCTGATCTTCTCAACCAGTCATGAACTGAAGGGCGAGGAGTTGAAGGTGCTCGACCTTCGCCAACATGTGAAGGTATATCTTTAGCCTTGCTATTGGCTCTAGGCCTCTCGCAAAAGCCTCTCCAACGCATTAGTTCTGGAAGTTCCATGACTAGATTCATCCATTCGGCTAAAATAAAACTCTTTGGCTTCCCAAAAGATCACTAGCATTAACTTTGCCTTTATCTTTCCGAATCTGGTGAACATGTGCACTATCCACCTCGTTAGACTATTCGGCATTCACCTTTTGGTGTGACTGCTCGCCAACCGATCAACCACAGTTTTTGTGCAAGATGAACCCACCTGCTCGCATTGTTTCTGGAGGATGCAGAATAGGATTATGGTTTTCTCTATATCTTTATGGTTGTGGACTAGTGATTCCAACTCTGGAGGTATGTTGTTACTATAAGTGACTTGAAAGTTCCTGCTAGATATAACTTGTACGCACCTCGTCTATCGAGCAATCGAGGAGATTCTAGTGGGCGATGTTTTTGCTGTGCATTCGAGAGACGTGCATCCTGGGATCGAACCATTTTTACTTTAAAAACAGTTTTTGTGAAGTGGCTTGTTTATTTCAAAGCAAATCTAGGTTTTCTAAGCCTTATTCTCCACTGTGTAAGGACTTTCTAGAAGGTTTCTCAACAAATTTAATAAAAAAATAATGATTCAAAACCTGGAACAATCTTTTCACATTCTTAAGAACAACTAGCTTTGTATGCACAATTTTGACTGTTTACAAACCCTAATTTGTGCATGCATACATTTAATATTCTTAAGAATGTGGTGGTCACCACGTTTTTATCACGTTCATGCCCAACACACCTGGAAATCATCTATTTGCATACTCATTTTTCTGGAGACGAGTTGAGAAATTCAAGAAATACTTTAATCTTCAAACCTTCAAGTACAAACCTTGATCTTAGAAACCATTTTATGATGAAGGATCAGGCACCTTCTTCTAGCGCCGATTTGTTGATGGTCTTTTACTAACAGGGCAATTAGTGGCTGTTACTAAGAGATCATTAAACAAAACATGCATTTATAATGATGGAAGCTAATTTAGGAAATAGATTAAGATGAGGAGTTATTTGATATGAAGTATGGATATAAAAATTATTTGGACAATATAATAGTGTTATTAGTAAATTTTTTCATCTTTTTTATTGATAAAAATGGGGGTATTTGTACAAATACAAGCAAGTGGGAGGTGACATCTTACTAATCTCTTTTTTACATGGATGACAAGTGTTAAGACATTTATCATTTTCTAATTCAATGCTTAATTAAAAAGTTATATATATGTAATCTAGAATAATAGACTGCTTGACTCAGAGCCACGTTGGTGAAGATTTTCATCTCTGCTCTCCCCCAACATCTTGTTTGATCTCGGCTTATGGATTGGTGCTAACCTGGTCGACTGTTATCTTGGAGCCTTTGGACATATAAGGTTAAATTGCTAAGTTGCTCGGTGGGTGGGTTTGCTCTCTCTCAAATGCATGTCTGATTTGATTTAAGCTTCTAGTTTAACTGTTAATGACGTTAAGTTGTTCCCGTATGTCATATAGATGTTCCTCTATCAACATTTGTTGGACCATATGTGCACTTGTTTAGCATGGATGCTAGGTGTGTGGTGGAAGATTTTGATGGTCTTTTTTTACATGTGCTGAGAATTTTTTTTAGAATGGTCGATTCTAAGTGTTCTACTTATATGGTGGAGTAAGCATTCTCTTGTTTGAGAATGATGGTTTTTTGGTTTAAGAATCATGATTGTTGGTGTGCAGACAATGGAATTCTCTTTTATTTTACTAAGGTGGAGATTGTTGGACCTGTGTTTTTTTTTTTTTGTTAAATAGAATAATGGTATTTGTCCTATATCGGTTAAAAATATTATTTTAAGAAGCATAATTTTTTTTTTGTTACAAGTGCTCCAAGCAATACATTTTAGTTTTGTGTTTGATCCTTAAATATCCATTTTCATATTATTTTTGATAGAGTCTAATGAGAAAGGTGAGAGTCATTGTAGATTTACTCTAGTATAGAAGGGTTGAGTGAAAGAGTGTGATTTTATGTGATTGAAAAAATTCATTGTATAATGATATCTCTTTTGTGGGTCTTGGTTTTTTTTCCGATATTAGAATTCACGTTACATTCTTGTGTTGATGATTGTTTTATTTTTTGGGTCAACCACATGTAGATACAAAATATGGCACTCTAAGACATATAGTAACAAAAACTTTTTGGAGTTTCATGTCACTACAAAACTGACTTTATGTCACTGTGATGTGACATAAAGTTAGTTTTGTCGATTTTGCATATACTATAGCATGTTTGCGTGTACTATAGTGTAATTATTTTTACTATAGTTGATTGTAATATACTATACTATTTTTATTTATACTATACTTATCTTCGATGTACCATAACATAATATATTTATATTCAATATAATATAACTATTTTTTAAATTTCATTTTCCCCCATTCTTATATTTAAATTTCTTTTGAAATTTTTGTTTTCCTTTTATATTTGAATTTTTTTAATATACTATACCATTTTTAAAAAATATTGTTATATTCAATATTTATTATTTACCATATCTATTATCAATTTTATCAATAATATTATTTTTTAGAAAAACTGAAATTATTCACTTTGAATTTTCATTTATCAAAATCAATTCACCTCGGTGTACCATAATTGTATTCAATGTACTATAGTTATATACAATATACCATATTTAGTGTACCGATTAAATTACAATTATACTAGTATAGAGTTACATTTCAACTTTATAAAGTTACATTCCAACCACATTCTTCAATAATTCCCAAATAATTAATTCTATGAAAATAAAAATAGGGGCACTTGCATTGGAGTTAACTTTCAAACTCTAAATTGCATACAAGTGTAGTACCTTTTTACACTTGCATTTGGGTTAACTTTTAGACACTATTCATTGATTAGACATCTTCTTTTAAATTTGTTTTTCAATTTTTTTAATTTGCACTTGCATTTCTGTCCACTTTTTTTTTTTTATTAAAATTACAACTTTTTCCCTGCATTTTTTATTTTGTAATTATTCTCGCAAATGTATAGTACAAAAGATAATAACATAGTACAAATTTGAATAATAGTATAAATTTTTAATTTGTGTAAATGAATTATTTGTACCACAGTGTAAGATATAATACTATAGTGTAAGATATAATACCATAGTACAAATTTATAATTGGTAGTACAAGAGTGTGGACATTAGTGCAAATAAATTATTTGTACTATGGTATTAAACATTAATACCATAATTTACATTTTTATTAATAAACAAACTCTCTTCTTCTTCTATTCTCTTCTTCCCTTCTCTTCTTTCTCCAATTTCTTCAATTTCACCATCAACTTCCGACACACTAAAGACAGTTTAACCTCCCAATGGAGCAAATATAAAACACAGGCAAACATTAGGAGTGGAAAAGAAACGAAGAGACATGAATCTGTGCGAGGCAATATTAGAAAACCACAAAATCAATACCTTGAAGAGGGAATCACCAGAATCAGAGATTGTAATAGAAGAAGCAGGAGGAGAACGACTGTCACCGGAAATAGCTACAGTAGGCGGCGATGGAAGGAGTGGCCGCATGGGAATCCCAAATCCCCCATTTACAAAAACCCTAAATCTAGAACTTACTTGCTTCAAAATCAGAGCAAATTTGGAACTCGGAGCGCCGATTGAGGCGGTGGTGGCTTCGATTGGTGACAGGGGATGGGTGAGCGGCGCGCGGTGTTGATGATGATTGAGGCAGCGACACTACGGAGGCGACGGTGCTATGCGCAGTGGTCGATTAGCGGCGGCGGCTTTTGGCGGCGTCGGTTAGCGGAGTTTGTGAGGCGGCGGTGGGCTAGGCACTGTTGCCGGGAGGTTGTGAGGCGGCACTCGTCGCCGGAGCAGTGAGGAGGTGGGCGGCGTTTTTAGGAGAGAAGTGAGAGAACATTTTTGTTGGGAGAGAGAGAAGGAAATATCAATATGAGATAGGGTAGGAGAGAGATAAGGGGTGGGGGATGGGTTCAAAAAGTTAACCCCTTTGCTATTTTAAAAAGGGGCTTAACCACATTGCAATTTTACATCAAAATACTACACTACACTGCTATTTTCCCATAAAAATATAGAGAAAGCCTAAAGATTCCCAAATAATTATTTCTATGAAAATCACAAATCCACCACTAAATAATACAAGAACAATAATACAAATAACCAATTGCATCCATAGGTACTGAAATTATGACGAAGCGCAAACAATTTGCCCAGAAATCCAACATAAATGAACTCCAACAGTGGAGAACAACTATCATAAGCTAAATCAGTGTTAGAATTTGTAGGAAAATCAGCAGATCTCATGAAAAGAAATTGTCGAATCTTGAAGCTGGGACGATCATGTAACCTTACAAAATAAAAAATCATTTCATTCATCTACAACATTCATACCAAAATCACAGTGTAATTAATTTATTCTTCTTTCTCTATTTGAATTAATGCTGAAAGAAAATCTAAGGAAAAAAAAGAAAAAATACTGACAAAATCAAAATTAAAAATAAGAATGTGCAACCCGAATTTTACCTGGATGAAAAGAGAAAATGGGGAGTTCTTCTCTAGTTACTCTCTGGATGAAATCATTGTTGAATTCAATTTGGGGAAAAAAATTAATTCTGGACGAAATGGGTTTTGATTTTGAGGTCCGTAGATCTCTTCCACAGAGTTCATCTTCAACCTCTTCGCACAGGTCCGTAGATCTACCCCCAACCGCCGGACTTTCTCTTCTTCTCGATCCGCCACCACCGGACTTCCTCAATGTGGATTTTAGTCGGTGTGGATTTTAGTCCTACATTAGAAGACCTCCATTCGAAGACCTCCCAAAACTCGGTGTGGATTTTAGTCACCGCCGCCATTCTCAGCCGCCCATAACTCCATTTTCGAAGACCTCCATCAGATCCAAAGAAAAGCCACCACCACCGCCGCCGCATCACCACCCCTTTTCTCCACCACCGCCACATCACCATCCCCTTTTTCCACCACCACCGCATCGCTGCCGAGAAGATTTAATTGACAAGGGACAGTGGAAATTGAAGGGAGAGAGAAGATTTTATCGACTGATTTGAATTTGGGAGAAAATTTAATTGACAGGAGAGAGAGAGAACATTTCCATATTTCTTGGTTTTGAATTATAATACAATAAAAGTACAATGGGCTCAGAGTAACATTTTGTATTGGAATGAGCCTGAGTTGGAGTTGAATTAAATAATTTTTAAGATGGCCCAGACTAAATACCCCTCCAACTAATGAAGATACACCTCCATCAACATTTCAGTATTTTATTAAAATTGTAAAATTACATATAAAACCTTAATAATTAATTAAAAGGAAAACCTAAGACTACATGCACCACTCATCTCATTCTTATGCATAAAACGTTCAACCATATATGTGTGAATTAAAAAAAAATGAAATTTGTCTTGTTTCCATCATAATACGTGTTGGAATATAGGTTAGATGTTTTGAAGATGTTAAAATAAAGAACTTGTAAAAGGACTAGCTGAACCTGTTAGTCAGCTACAGATTAGTCTAGGTTTAGAATAGGCCTTTGGTTAAGGGGGAAGAAATTTGAGGTGACTAGATGAGGTGATTAGATGAGTCACCAGAGTAGATGAGTCTGACCAGAGGAGTCTGACTAGATGAGCTCTGACCAGACAAGCTCTGACCAGATGAACAATGACCAGATGAGCTCTGACCAGATGAGATGCCCAGAAGACCTCTACCAGAAGACCCAGACCAGAGCAGATGAGTCCAGACCAGATGAGGGAGACGAATTAGTTCACCCACATGGAGGTTGTGTGTAATCTGGAGATAAGGAGATCTTGGAGTTCATTGATGGAGAAGAAGGCAATCTGGAGAATCAACTGATGGAGGATCTGATTGATTGGGTGATTGAAGTCAACTAATCAATCATATAATCAATCATTGATTGATTATATCCCTCCAATTATGGTTGTTTGAATTGCTAGCATTCCAACGGCTAGTTAATTCTCACAACTATAAATAGGAGTGTTTTGGATGAGTTCTACACAAGAGTCGGGTAAGAGAGCACACAAAAATACACGAACTCTCCACTCACTCACCTTTGTCCTTTCACGTATATATACTCTTTAGGAGTTTTTAGTTGG
The DNA here is from genome assembly GCA_947034835.1 of Ballota nigra. NCBI lineage: Eukaryota > Viridiplantae > Streptophyta > Magnoliopsida > Lamiales > Lamiaceae > Ballota > Ballota nigra. Next base: position 12,106,017 of record OX344725.1, on the reverse strand, counting down.
AACTTTACTCAACCTATATCATATAGAAAGGTTGGAGTAAGCAAGTGTACGAAGGAGCTGGTACTTCACAATTCCAGAAGTTCGTACGTTGGTTGGAGAGAGAGTCCCCTTTTGAGAAAAGGATAGTGGACGTAGGACAAGCTGGTCCGAACCACTATAAATCCTGGTGTCATTTACTTTTCTGCACTTTAGATTTCTGCATTTCCATTCTAGCACTTTATTTAAAAAGGGATTTTCTCAAAATTAAGTATAAAACGTCTTCCGCTGGATAACCTTTTTGGGACCAACAAGTGGTATCAGAGAAGTGTGTCCTAGACCACTGCTTTGAAAAGCTTTTGGTGGTCACCAGGACCAATCCAATTTTTTTTTTTTTTTTGAAAAACCTAAATATTTGTTGTGCTAACAATTTTTGCAGAAATGGGCTCGAAAAAAAGTAGTAAAAGAGACACTAGGAGTTACTCCAAAAGAAGCTTTGCAGATAAGGAAGAAGAGGTATCCACTTCTAGTTCATCATCTAATTTTAGACCAGACGAAGAGATATGTCTAGTGACAGATGAGGTATGTAATCGAACTTCCTCTTCTTTTTCATCTTCTTCTTTTTCTGAACAATCAGTGGAGTCTGATGTGCAAAAATTGCTATTAGATCTCCAAAAAATATATACAACTTTATCAAAAGTTGGAAGATGAGAACACAATCTGTAAGCAGAAAATCAGAAGCTTTCACAATGTCTAGGCAACTCAGCTGATCTACTAGCTGAACAAAATCATACACTGGTCGAAGAGTCTTCTGACTTGATAACCAGGTGTACTGAACAAGTTAAGCTGATAGAAAGGTTGATTGTTGAAAATGTTAAGAAAAAAAATGAATATAACCTGCTTAAAGCTAAGTTTGATGAACTCTTCCATCAAAACAAAATTGTAAGAGAAAATGAGGACTAAACTCAAGATGAGAGTGGAGCAGCTGACTACAGCAATTAATATTGTGTCAAATATAGATGCCTCATCTCAAAGAGAGCATGATAAGACATGCCTTGGATATTCCAAACCTGAATTCTCACATGTTCAGAAAGAAGAACAACCTAGAAATTTTATTGATAAGGGCAAGAGGTCAGCTGACCAGACAACTCAGCCTAATGGGCAGATGAGTTCTAAAACTCAAAAACCCAAAAGACAGAGGAGAAATTTTAAAAGACCTCAGCAAGGCCAGCAAAGTAGAAAACAGCCTGGACCATCTCAAAAGAAGCAGTCACAACTAACTCCTACTCAGCTACATAAGACTTTTAAGTTATCTGCCAAACCAGCTGGAACTTTTGATGGTTCTAGTAAAACTTATCCTTATCAAAAGAATTTCAAGACTGTTGCTTTAAAATAAGTTATTCCTTCTACTGGACAAGCTCATAAGAGAAGAAGAGCCTCTAGAAGAAATAACCATGTCGAAGCCTCTTGTGTTCAGTGTGTTTTTGTGGATATGTATGGAAGGAAGATAAGATCACCTGATTGAAAAAGGGATGATCTATTCTTGTGGCTTCCTAAATATTGTGCTAACCCCCTTGGACCCAAAAGGGTACCAAAAACTTGATTGCCTGCAGATACACAAGAAGACCAGCTGATGTTTTGTCCCAATATCAGCTGAGCATATTTTGAGGGGGAAGATCAGTTGACCCAGCCTGCTAGACTCTTTATCTTGTTATTTCATATTTTCTTGTCTTGTTTTATTTCAGTTCCTTAAGTTTAAACATCATCAAAAAGGGAGAAATTGTTGGGATATAGGTTAGATATTTTGAAGACGTTAAAACAAAGAACTTGTAATAGGACTAGCTGAACCTGCTAGTCAGCTACAGATTAGTCTAGGTCTAGAATAAGTCTTTGGTTAAGGGGGAAGAAATCTGAGGTGACTAGATGAGGTGATCAGACGAGTCACCAGAGCAGATAAGTCTGACCAGAGGAGTCTGACTAGATGAGCTCTGACCAGACGAGCTCTGACCAGATGAACTCTGACTAGATGAGCACTGGCCAGACGAGGTCTGACCAGATGAACTCTGACCAGATGAGCTCTGACCAGATGAGATGGTCAGAAGACCTCTACCAGAAGACCCAGACCAGAGCAGATGAGTCCAGGCCATATGAGGGAGACGAATTAGTTCACCTACATGTAATATGGAGATAAGGAGATCTTGAAGTTCATTGATGGAGAAGAAGGAATCTGGAGAGTCAACTGATGGAGGATCTGATTGATTGGGTGATTGAAATCAACTAATCAATCAAATAATCAATCATTGATTGATTAAATCCCTCCAATTATGGTTGTTTGAATTGCTAGCCTTCCAACGGCTAGTTAATTCTCACAACTATAAAACGGAGTATTTTGGATGAGTTCTACACAAGAGTCGGGCAAGAGAGCACACAAAAATACACGAACTCTCCACTCACTCACCTTTTTCCTTTCACGTATATATACTCTTTAGGAGTTGTTAGTTGAAACTTTACTCAACCTATTTATCATATATAAAGGTTGGAGTAAGCAAGTGTACGAAGGAGCTGGTACTTCGCAATTCCAGAAGTTCGTAAGGTGGTTGGAGAGAGAGTCCCCTTTTGAGAAAGGGAGAGTGGACGTAGGACAAGTTGGTCCGAACCACTATAAATCCTGGTGTCATTTACTTTTCTGCACTTTAGATTTCTGCATTTCAATTCTAGCATTTTATTTAAAAAAGGGTTTTCTCAAAATTAAGTATAAAACGCCTTCCGCTGGATAACCTTTTTGGGACTAACAATACGATCATACGAAACAACAACAATTAATTCATTTTTTTTAACTGTATTCTAGTGAAAATGAGAGCATTTCAACCTTTATATGTATATTTTTTTTGTCCCTTATTAGATAGATTTTCTCTTTAATGTATAAACCCTAGTTTAAAATGTTGAATGCTTTTAGTTGTTTATATATGTGTATGTGTGTGCGAAATACTGGTATTTTAGGCATTGAATAATGTTGAAAGTTGAATGATTGTCATTTCCGCATTTTTTTTTCTTTTTAAATTTCCGCCAAGGCAGTTTTCAGTCCTGGTTAGCCGAAAGTTTTACAAATTCTCTAACACCAACTGCCGAAATTTTGAATGGTTAACGAGTTTCCGAAATCTGGTTAATTTTTTGGAAATATTTTGCCAAAACATTGTGTTAATTTTGGAAACAGTGTGCCGAATACTACTTATTAGATTTTTTTTATTAATAAGGGTATAAATGGTAATATAAGGGCTGTGTATCTACTAATACTAATTAAAATGAGTGGGTGAATTTAGATGGATGTGTATCTCCATTAGTTGAAATGATATTTAGCCTGAGCCTTTTAAGATTTGTTGTGATCTAAAAGAAGGCCCAAATTTGTGTATGGGGATGTGTTTTTCTCTTAATTTTTATCATTTTCTTTTTTGTTTATTTTCGTTTGCTCCTTATGGAATCAATTTCCCAAATAGCACTCACATATATATTTTTATTAAATATAATTATGAAAACTATTAATTTACTCTAATTCCTTTGAAAATTTGAGAGGGGTCAATAACCCCTTGACCCCATCACAGGTCCGTAGTCCCTTAAAACATAAAAAAAAAAAAAAAAAAAAAAATGTAGATTTTATATGAAAATGTTCTATGATATGTTTGTCATGAAACTATTTTAATCTAATATTTAATTAGGAGTATCGATAATCTCATAAAAAATATCATTAATTTGAATTCAAGAAAATTTACCACAATTACAATATAATACCACTGACCCAAATTAATGATACTTCTGATGAGATTATCAATACTCTTGGTCAAATATTCGATAATTTAAAACAGTTTCATGATAAACTTATCATAAACTATTTTCATACTATACTTTGCCAAAAAAATATAGATAGAATAGAATAAGCACATTAAATAGAACCAATAAGTAATTTCGCAAAAAAAAAAAAAAAACTATATCTTAATTTACACAAAGAACGTAGGAGAGAGTTTCACAAATTCTATTTTGTGAAACACAACCCCGTATATGACTATTATCCTGTCAAATAGTTGCGATTATTTTAGGGCTTCGCCTCGATCGCTCTCATATATGAGCTTTCAACGTTCCTAAAACTCATTAACGATGTACAAAGTGTCCTAATTAATAATGTCTACTCAAACATATAATTAATTTGACAAGTAGTAAATATCATATAGGATTATAACTTAGTAAGAAGGGTAAATCTGCATCCGACTAAGAATGTTCTCAAAATTGTCAGTAGATTTCTGAATTGGATGTGAATGTATCCCTTCATAAGTAGTAACCACAATCCCTTCATCTTTAGATAGCCTCTGCACTTGCTTCTTCACATTGCAACCTTGTTGTGTGCACCTGTAATAGCTTCTGCAACAAATAACTTACTAATTAAGTATGCGAGTAATACCAATTGCATAGTGTTCAATAAAAACAACTAATATTATTTAGTGAAAATAACTGATAATAAACAACTAATATATTTTAGTAATATAATTAATATTATTTTAAAATACACTTGAGTTGCTTAATACGATTGATTCATATAAATATTTGCCTTTATATATATATATATATATATATATATATATATATATATATATATTACTCTTCTATCTTTCTTTTTCTTTTTTACCGTGGACTGATTATATTGAAAAGTGTGGATTGATTATACAAAAAAGTATAAGTTGATTATATTGAAAAGTATACATTGAAAACTGATAACACTGAATTTTTTTGGTGTAATCAACTCACACTTTTCAGTGTAAACAACTACAAACTGTTGAGTGAGTGCACTGTACACCAGATGCATACGAGAACTCGGCTTAATTTAAATCTTGAATATCCTAAAGACAAAAGGCTTTTATATATTTATATATATACCAGTTGCAAGATGTACTTTTAGAAAATATTAATTTGTTTCACTAAAAAAATATTTATTTATCTTTTAGTAAAAGTAGTAGGTGTTTTAATTAAACATATTAATGTGTTTTTTACTAAAAAAATAAAAATATTAGTATGCATTAATTGCATAGTATAGTATTGGTGTATAAGGCCTCTATACTTATTATGCAATTTTTTAACCAAAATGTTAATTGATTAATAAACCAATTAATTAATTAATTTGATCCCTTGAAGTCTGATACATCAATGCAAAGATCTCCTTAGTTTAGGAATTAATGTATCTTGACATGAAATCTATTCATCTTGGAGTTTGGGTAATAGGTTTGTGGAGGAGAATAGTCAAATCCCAAACTTTGACAGGAAAAGTGGATATCAAACGATGAAAAATTGATCAAACAATTGTTATAGAACCCCGCAGAACGGGGTAGAATAACTTCATAAATTAATTAATCAAATTATAATTATAGTCTAAATTAATGGGGGCAACCCCTATGCTCTATCACAACTTTCACAAATTAATGATACATAGTTTAGTTTTAAGGATGAGAGATTAGAAAATATAACTAATTAACACACTCTAGTATTAATTAGTTCAACTTCTAATCAATATGCATATACGTAAGAGTATTCAATCATCAACTATATAGTAATTCTCACCATAATTAATAAGTTGCGAAAAAAAAAAAATCAAACGAGTAAGTACTCTATATTTATGTTATATACTTAAATTTTTAATCTTGAATTACCACTTAATTTAGACAGCATGACGAGTAATTAATTTGTAAGCAATTGGGTAGAACTTAATTCAATTACAACAGTAAGTACTCTATATTTATGTTATATATTAATCTCAACATCCTATATTTTTGTGTAAATTCACCACCTCTTTAATTGTTTTAATTTGGTGCACATTTTATAATTATAACATAATTTTTTCAATCACGCGTTCGACACTTCTTTTGCTCTCCATGAGACGGTTCCATCCGTGAAAAAAATCTTCCATCCCAGCACTAAGTTACCATCATGCATAAAAAAAATTATGTTGAAAATGTAAACTGTATATTGGATTGGAACAATTTAGAGAGTTTGTGAATTTACACAAAAATGTTGAAAACACGATTAATCTAAAATTGAGTCAAAAGGTCATGAATTCATGTAGAATGACAAAGTATAAGAGTGAAAATGGTTCATATATGAACAATCGAAGGGTATTAATTATTTTCACTAAAAAATATTAGTTATTTTTATTGAAGCGTATTAATTATTTTCACTGAATAGTATAAGTTATTTACTGAAAACAAACTAAAATTTTTCAGTGAAAATAACTAATTCTCTTTAGTAAAAATAACTAATACCCTAAAATAATTCATGCATAAACCAATTTCACTCTGTACATACTCATATTGAATTACCCCAAACTTTTAAGTACCCTAAAAGTAATTGAAATCTTATTTCTTTTTTCTCACAATAATTTACATAATTCCCAAAAAAAAAAAAAAAAAAAAGAAAGAAAGGACAAACCTGGGGAATCTATTGTTCTTCACTGCCTTTTGACCATATTTCCTCCATCTATAGCCATCATCAAGTATATCAACTTGGCTTCTCGTTTGGAACGCGAATCTAGGTTTCCTAGACTTCTTCTCACCGTTTTTCTTCGTCTCCTTTTCCATAACCGGACCAATAGTAGTACCGGTGGCGGTGGTCGTAGTTGTATTAATATCGGCGCCGGCATGAAAATTTTCCATGGATGAGATGAGGCCCATGTACCCTTTATTCGGGTTATAATCATGTTGGATCAGTTGATCATCGTGTGGTTGAGGATTCATCATCGTCGTAAGATTTTGTACGAGAGCTGAAGAAGAAGAAGAAGGCGGCGACGATGATCGGAACATGGCGCCTTGATAATTATCCATCAGAAACAAAGAAAGAAATGGAAAATGAGGTTTCAAAGAATTTGGTGGAGAAGAGAATGAATGAGTTTTGATTTGTGGTTATAAAGGTAGGGTATATACAAATTGGTGTTGAATATATCTATTAAAGTTGACAAGGAAGCTAGCTTGATGGCTATGGCTTAATTAATTTAATTAATATATAGTACAATATGTACCTATATATACATACGCTTATTAGTTTGGTGTCTAGATATACGTATGAGTCAGGTCCTTAAAGTGCTTAAGAAAATAAATGCAAGTAAATTTACGTACGTAACTTATGTATTTTCTCGGATAAAAAAACTTATATACAGTGTTGTATGTTATATCCTCAAAATATATATTTAGAAATAAAAATTTTGCAAGTCAAAGAATTAACTCGCGTGTCAAACATGTAGTAACAGAGACAACATGTCTGCTCATATATTGCTACATCTCAATTTTATTTTCTCGTTTAACTGTGCGCGAAGTTTAATGCGAGAGTTGAATTTTAGTATTTAAATTAATAAAGTAGTATTAGAAATGATGAATAAAGTAGTATTTAAATGAATAAAATAGTATTGAGAATGATGAATGATGAATAAAGTATTATTTAAATGAATAAAGTAGTTTCCATTTTAGGGATGAGAAAACAAAATCGGGACGGACCTTTTTGACAAATGGGAAAACAAAATTGGAACGGAGGGAGTAACACACACCGCAAGAAAACAAAAATTACCTGTAAAGTTTTTTAACAAAAAAATTTCGTAGTGGAATTACTTACAACTTGACTACAAAATTTTCTAATCATGTGAACACTTTCATTCCTCAACCTACAAGCAATTTGCCTACAAAATAAAATTTATAGGTGATTATCTATAAACAATGTAGGTAGAGAATAAAAATGTTTTTATAATTAAAAAATTTTGCAGGCAATTTTGTATGTCCCACTACAAAATTTTAGCCTACAAAATTTTAGCCATATTAACAATTTCCATGGACAATTCTATGTTTTCTTACCGTGACATTATATTGACATGCAATATTATATGATAAAAACTTGTATGAGACCGTCTCATGACATGAGACCACACAAATTAACATCTACCCTACCAAAGTGTTAATGAGTCAATGTCCTAGTTACACTCATTCTCTTGTCTCATGCCATGAGACGGTCTCATACAAGACCTATCCAAATTATATATATTGTTAAGGTAAACAACATACTGTATGCATGATCAAATTTTGACCCGTGAGATTTATAAATTCACATATTTTTTTACTCTCAATTTTTTTTTCTTCTATTCTTTTAGGATATTGCACAAGAAAATTGATCATTTTTCAACAATGTATCCCTTCATATGTAATATCACATATGGGTTTATAAAGTGTTCAAGGAGGTGATTAGTAATAAATGCTATTTTTATAAAGTTGTTCAAAGAGGTGATTAGTAATAAATGTTATTTTTAGGATATTGCACAGAACAATATCACACAATAGAGTTACTCATTTCTCAAAAGTATTTGATAATATATATCACATTAACTTAGGTTTATAAAATGAAAATATTTCGAAATGGATTTATAGTGTGTTCAAAGTGGTGATTAGTAAATGTTATATAATTAAATCCATATGCATAATCAAATGATGCTTAAGATTATTAAAGGAATTAGTATTTGATATAGTGCGTCGTCTTTTGACCTCGCCCAACTTTATATGATATGTTATTACATGTTTCATTTGATTAATATAAAATCTGTCATAATAATATCACATTGTAGATACAATATCCTAAATAATGAATGTGGACAGCAGCGTGGTGGTTATAGAGTCATGGTTGTTTGAGATAAATCAAATATTATTTTGTTATAAAGGATATTTTATCTCAGGGACGTCCCCTAATAAACAATACTCCATTGCACAAAAGAATATTTTATCTTAAGAGTCCCCCTAAAATAAATAATACATGTGCAATGATGACGCAAATTGGGTTTTCATGATATGTTTTATCTTATAATTATACCTTAAATTAGCTAATAGTGATTGATTTTTTCTTTTTATCAAACACATGACAATAATTCCTACTGGCCTATGCAATACGATAATTTACTTTTTTCATCTCGTGACAAGGGACCTACTCTTTCCACATATTCAGTACAATTATTTTATGTTCTTTTTACAATTTTTGTATGTACGCTTGTACTATGTACGTATGCCAACCGTAACCAAATTGGTGGTTTATCAACACAATACATAATATTATTAGTGGGAAGTGAGCAGATGTCAAAAATCGTCCTATAATTTTAGTTTTGTATTTTGTTTTTTGTTTTTTGGTCATATATGTCTCAATATACCCATTTTATTGCTTTTGAATCCAATTTTAGTCTGTTTCTACGTTTTTTCAATCTTGGTCCAAGAACATTAAAACTAACACCAAAAAATTCAAAATTGAAAAGTTAATAACATACAAAATCAAAATTGGACGCATGATGATGGTTGATATTAATTCGATGTGAACATGACAATCAAATATAGTGATTTCAAATTTTGCATGCATGTGTCGAATTTGTCCCATACTTAGTTAGCGATTCTTCGATTGTAATCATGATAACGAGATTAAAACTAGTGTAATTATATAGTTTATATAGTGTAATTATATAGTTTATAAAAATAAAATTATTATCACTATAAGAAAATAAAAAAATTATCTACGAAAATTTTCAACAATTTACCTATAAATTTTATAATCATGTAGACACCTTCATTCCTCAACTGATAAGCAATATGACTACGAAATAAAATTCCTAGGTATTTATTTATTACCTACAAGCAAGTTGCCTATAAAATTTGCCTACGAAAATTCCGTAGACAAATTTCTTTATAGATAGAGAATGAAAATGCTTATATAATTAGATATTTTTGTAGGCAATTTCGTAGGCATTCCCCACAATGAAACTTGTTGTTGGAAATTTCGTAGCTATATTAATAATTCTTATAGGCAATTTTATATTTTCTTGTAGTGTACCTCCCCTTCTAAATAAGATAATCACTACTCAATTTTGATTATTGTTCCATTCTCCTATAATTATCATCATCAATCACTCCACTATTTACTTTTATTCTTCTTGTTTTTTTTTTTTTTTTTTGCCAAATTCTATTTTAAACTGGGGCATAGTATTAATAATACAACCACTAAGAAAATTTTCCCTCCGTCCCTAAGTTGTTTACCACTTTTTCCCAAAAGGTTCGTCCCAAAGTTATTTACCCCTTTTCTAAAATAGAAATAACACATCATCATAATTCTAACTCACACCCCTAAAAATATCTCTTATTTACTACACAATGTCACTGCTGGGCCCACATCTCTTGTTACTTTTTGTAATAAAACAATCACCTTTTGATAAATTGACTATATTACCCTTATGATAAATGTATTTTACAACACACAATAATAATAAACAACTCATATATTAATACCCGTGCCCAACCCTAATGGGTAAACAACTTAGGGACGGAGGGAGTATAATTTTTATTACGAGAACATAAATAAAAAATAAAAAAATTTCATTACTACCATTGAAGAATTTGAACCCCGCGCTCTGACTTAAAAGAGTATGTATAGAGTGAAATTGATTCATACATGCATCACTGAAGGATATTAGTTTTTTCATTAAAAAATATTAATTGTTTTCACTGAAGAGTATTAGTTGTTTTCAACGAAAAATCTTAGTTTGTTTTCGGTAGATAATTTATATTATTCAGTGAAAACAACTAATACTTCATGAACAATTAATACTTTTTTTATGAAACAACTAATACTCTGCAGTAATTTATGTATACACAAATTTCACTCCATACTTTGTCAACTTAAAATGGTTCAATTCTCATATAATTTGAGATTTATTGTACAAAATTAGAGTTTATCTTTCACGGTGAAAAGAAAAGGAAGTGAAGAAAACGTAGGTACAGTGGGTGGGTGGGTGGGTTGAGGCGGCGAAGCATGCAAATGGGTCAATGTTGATGAATGAAAAGGAAAGGCAGAGTCAAAGAAAGGATGCCATATCTGATAAATAAGCACTTGCACGTGTTCCTTGTTGGACCTTTGAATTTTCACCTCCATGTATATATATATTCCTTTTAATATTTTCCATGTAGACTTCTGGTATTAATTGTTACGCTCATTCATAATTTGACTGCTCCTAGTCCTTACATACAAAACACAGTCTTCATAATTTGTGATAATATGATATCATTCATTTATATTTCCTGGATAAAACAAAATTAAACTGTTGAAAGAAGAATTTTATTTCTAATGATGATTGGTGTATAGGGTAGATGTTGATTTAACATTTTTTTTAAGTTTAAATAATATATTGAATTCATGACCTCACGACATAAATAGCGGTGGAGCAACGGAAGGCGGGAATATAGAATTGGTGTGCAATTAAGGATAGATAATGTGGTGATTTTAATGTTCAAAATTGGTTAGTAAATTCTAGATTTGTTTTTGTTTTATAAGTTGTCATTGAAATATTATGTTAATTTTTTTAGATTGGTGGGTTTTGACTAGCTAGGAGACTGTAAATGAGTATCTCTGGTACCTTTATAATTGTATTCTTCAGTAGAATAAAAAATGTCTTTAACTTTCTCTTAAAAAAAAAAAAAAAAGAGGGAGAAAAGCAAAATTGCCCAAAATTTAAGGGGCACTTGATTTTTGCCCCTTTTTTTTACAAAAGATGTATATTGCCCAAAAAATATTAGCAAAACGGTTGACAAAGGGTTGTCACTCATGCCAACCTGTGTGTGTTGGGAAAATAGGGGTGTCCGGAATCTATTCGGGATGAAATTTTAAATACGAATTTAAATACAATTATTACTAGCATGAATTAATCCTAATTAATTCAAATAATAATTCCAACAACTAATTATCATCATGCATGTTAAATTAATTTCACATATTTAACTAGGCGGAATTAAACAAGTAAATATGCGATTAACGTACCTCTCGTAGTATTGGCCTTTGGATATACGGGACACTTGTAATCTCGCTCTATCAACCCAAAGCCTTCTCAAGTATTTCCCTTTTCACCTCACTTGATCGCCGGTGGGAGACGCTTTCAAGCAATTTAGTAAACTAAGGAAAAAGAAAAATATCTATGCTTCTTGATTTTTCCAACACATGGAATTATGTACTTGGAGATGAAAAAATCATCTCCTATTTATAAGAGGTGGTGATCGAAAATTATAGGATTAATGGGCTTGGAGAAAATCTTTTCTTAATCTCTAAGAAATCTTGAATATATCTCATATATTCTTTTCTCCAAAATAAAATATTCCACAAAAATCTCACACCCCTAAATAAATATGAAGTTTTCGAAAATTACATAGAAGAAATCCAAGATTTGGATCTTCTTGAATATATGAGATATTCTTGTATTCCTAGAATACATATCTTGCATAATATTTTTCCAAGAAAATCAACAAAATCTTTTTCCTCCTTATCATGCAATTTTAAAAATAATAGAGAAAAATCAGCATAATTATTTTCTTTTTATTTTAATCACCATATCATTATTGGGCTACTTAATGGGCTACTTGAGGGGCCTTAATGAGAATTAAGATTGGACCTCCTAATGGACTTCTGAATTTCAATATTGAGCCCCAATATAATTCAATCCATTAATATTAATTATTACCACTAATAAATTAATATTGCACTATCCATCTTAATCCATATTACGATAATATGGGCTCCCGGTTATTATTTCCCGCGTTTAGGATTATCAAGTCCATTAATTAATTAAGCTTCTGAATAGCTCTAAATTAATTAACATCTTTCACCTTGGAGTAAAGACAGCTCAACATTATTATTCGTACCGAAGAAACTAATTCTTCACTTGCAAGATTTGGTACAATAAAACTTCTGAGCCCACCAAGGGGACTAATCACACGAGCCGTACTCGCACGTGTTTCTCCGTATTAAATCTTAGCAACCGTCGTATGATTAATATTACTGCCCAAGACACAAAGTTCGAAGTCGCAATGATTCTCACCCAACATGAATCAAAGCAGTAACCATTAAGCACACACGGTCCTATTTAAGTGACGGAGATTAAGAAATCAACAACCACTGAGGTCTAATTCTTCACCTTTCAGAACAGAAGAATTTATCCTCGCTGTAGGACCTCTTCAACACATACTAAATGTGCTAGTGCAATCTCTTAGTCAAGACAGACCAATCTGAGCCTTACACATCGACCTTTCACGGCGGATTGTTCAATTCCACCTAGGTCGTGAAAATGTACGTTTAGTTACAAGTAAACTGTCAATGTCGTCTTCCGTGATCGGGTATCACCACATTAACTACTATGTAACACGTACTATATATTGAACGGTTTGCAATAGAAATTCAACATTCAATCATAACTAAAGCAAATGCGATAAAAGAATTATTCTCATAAAACGAGTGTTTGATACACGAGTTATACAAAGTAAAAGCATACTTTTACGTATAACTCCAACAATCTCCCACTTATACTTAAAGTCTGCTTTTAGTATACATCACGCATGTCTTAGTGTAGTAGCTTTACGTGACATCTCATGTCAACCTACACTAACCTAACAATTCCTCCTACTTATACTTAAAGCAGATTGGCAATAGTCTTGACTCCCATTCCATCCACATGTCTCTCGAATGTACTCTGAGACAGACCCTTTGTGAATGGATCCGCTAGGTTGTCACCCGACGCTATCTTTGCCACCTCTATATCTCCTCTCTTAACGATTTCTCGTATCAGATGGTATTTTCTTTCTATGTGTTTGCTGGCCTTGTGGGCTCTCGGTTCCTTTGAATTTGCAACTGCTCCGGCATTGTCACAAAAGACAGTTATCTTGTCGGGCAAATTCGGAACAACGTCCAAGTCCACTAAGAAGTTCTTGAGCCAAACTGCCTCTTTCGCTGCTTCACAAGCAGCTACATACTCGGCTTCCATGGTCGAATCGGCGATGCATTTCTGCTTAACGCTTCTCCATGAAATGGCTCCTCCTCCCATGCAAAACACACTACCCGAGGTTGACTTTCTTGAGTCTATGTCTGATTGGAAATCCGAGTCCGTGTATCCTACGGGAACTAGACTATCTGACTGGTAAATCAGCATCCGCTCCCGAGTTCTTTTCAGATACCTCAAGATGCACTTTACGGCAGTCCAATGGTCTTTCCCGGGATTACTTTGATATCTTGCCACCATGCCCACGGCAAAGCAGATATCCGGTCTCGTACACAGCATTGCATACATAAGGCTTCCTACGGCCGAAGCGTACGGAACACCTTTCATGTCATCTATCTCCGCTTGCGTCTTAGGGCTCATTTCTTTCGATAGATGGATTCCGTGTCTAAAAGGTACAAAACCTTTCTTGGAATCTTGCATGCTGAAACGCTTCAAAACAGTGTCAATGTATGAAGCTTGCGATAAGCCCAACATCCTCTTCTTGCGATCACGAGTGATTTTGATCCCAAGGATGTGACCGGCTTCCCTTAAGTCCTTCATATCAAATTGTTTTGACAGCCATACCTTTACGTCTGACAATACCTTTACATTGTTTCCAATGAGCAGAATATCGTCTACGTATAATACTAAGAATACCACCGTAGTTCCGTCACGCTTCTTATACACACAACTTTCGAACTCGTTTTGATCAAACCCATAAGACTTAATCACTTGATCAAAACACTGGTTCCAAGTACGCGATGCTTGCTTAAGTCCGTAAATGGATCTCTTGAGCTTGCATACGAGATTCTCTTGGCCTTTTTCAATGAAACCTTTGGGCTGTTGCATATAGATATCTATGCCGTCAAGACTTCCGTTAAGGAAAGCCGTCTTGACATCCATTTGCCAGATCTCGTAATCTAGGTGCGCAGCGATCGACAAGAGAATACGGATGGACTTAAGCATAGCTACAGGCGAAAAGGTTTCCTCATAATCGATCCCTTCTTTCTGAGTATACCCTTTGGCCACAAGCCTTGCTTTGAAGGTTTCAACCCTTCCGTCCGGTCCTCTTTTCCTCTTGTACACCCACTTGCATCCAATGGGTTCTACCCCACTGGGTGGCTCGACCAACTCCCACACTTGATTATGATCCATCGAACCCATCTCGGCTTCCATTGCCGTTTGCCATAACTCCGCGTCTTTGTCTTGGATTGCCTCGTCGTACGTCCATGGGTCTGATTCAACACCGGGAACCAAATCTGAAGATTCTCCTATCCCCATGAATCTCTCGGGTTGCCTAGGAACCCTCCCACTACGACGGGGTTCCGGTTGTGAAGATGTGACGTGTGGTACATCATCTTGTATACTTGGTATCAAGGTTTGACCTCTCAATTCTTCTAAGGTAATTTTACTTTTAGGTTTCCGATTGTTCATATAGTCTTCCTCCAAGAATTTAAAGTGTGTACTAATCACGGTCTTTTGATCCTTGGGACTATAGAACATACACCCTTTCGTTCCCGCAGGGTATCCTATAAACAACCTTAATTCCGAACGTAGATCCAACTTACCGGCTTCCTTGTCTAGCACGTATGCCGGACAACCCCAAATCCGCAAATGTCTTAGACTGGGCTTGCGCCCGGTCCACAATTCCATTGGGGTTTTAGGAACCGATTTGGATGGCACCAAGTTTAGAATATAAGTCGCCGTTTCCAAGGCGTTACCCCAAAACGACTTGGGTAAATCCGAATAACTCATCATGGATCTGACCATCTCTAAAAGAGTCCGGTTCCTTCGTTCCGCCACACCGTTCTGTTGAGGGGTTCCCGGTGCGGTCAACTGGGATACGATCCCTTCGTCCGATAGGTAGTTCAAGAATTCATCGCTGAGGTATTCGCCTCCACGATCTGATCGTAGAAACTTGATACTCTTTTCCCTATGTTTCTCGGCTTCGGCCTTAAACTCTTTAAACTTTTCAAAAGTTTCAGACTTATGCCGCATAAGGTAAATGTACCCATATCTTGAGTAATCGTCAATGAAGGTTACAAAATACTCATACCCCATTCTCGCTTTGATCGTCATTGGACCACACACATCGGTATGAACGAGTTCTAACACTTCCATGACTCTATTCCCCTTGGCTCCAAATGCCCTCTTGGTCATCTTACCCTCTAAACAGGATTCACAAGTTGGAAACGGCTCGACTTGGAGTGATTCCAAGGATCCATCTTTCACCAATCTCTCTATCCGCTTTAGATTAATATAACCTAGTCTAAGATGCCATAGAAGTGTTTCGTTCATCTTCGAAGAACGCTTTCTTTTATTGCTCGAAATGATCGACGTGTTATTAGATTCATTATTTGAGTGGTGTGCACACTTAATCGTATAGAGATTGTTTACCAACGTTCCATGACAGATAACATCATTCTTAAAAGAAACAGTAACAACTTTATTAAAAGTAACTGAATATCCATCAAAAAAACAATTTAGAAACCGAAATTAAATTCTTCCTAAAGTTCGGAACGTATAAAACATCTCTTAAAATTAAAACTCTATCTTCAAAAGATAGGTGCACTACTCCCACTGCTTCGGCTGCCACTCTCGTAGCATCCCCCAAAGTGATTGTGATCTCATTCTTGCTAAGTCGCCGGGTTAGCTGGAACCCCTGAAGAGTGAAACAAATATGATCAGTTGCCCCGGTATCCACTACCCAAACGTGGGCAGCATACGCCGCAACATATGTTTAAACGACTAAAGCATGAGACTTACCTTTCTTTCCACCCTTCTTAGGCTTAGAACAGGTCGCCCTCCAATGTCCCTTCTCACCACAATTAAAGCACTTACCCTTAGCAGCTTTCTTTCCACCTCCTTCTCCCTTTGCCTTGGGTTTCGCAACGGTTGGATTTGCTTGGGTCTGACCCTTCGTCCTCTTCCTCTTCTTCCCTCCCTTGGGACCCGAAGAGGAAGACGGACCGTTTGCCACCATAGCAACGGTTTGGTGATCCATTAGAGTCTCCGCCGATACCAAAGCTTGCAAGAGCTCGGGCAAACTATTTGCCCGGTCATTCATTTGATAGTTCAACTGAAACTGCTCAAAGCTTTTTGGCAGAGAATGGAGAACGAAATCGACCTTAGTAGGGAGGTCAAATTCCGCACCAAGTACTTCCAACTTGTTGAGATAGCCCATCATCTCGATTACGTGATCCCTTACGGGCGTACCTTCCACCATTTTCAACGAAAGCATCTTTCGCATGGTGATTTGCCTAGCCGTACGGTTCTGATGTTGAAACATCGCTTCAAGATTTTGCATTATCTCAGAGGCGGTCTCCATGTGTTGGTGTTGGTGTTGCAACACATCTAACATTGAAGCCAGAATAGTACACCTAGCCATCTCATCGGAGTCAAACCAACTCTTATGCTCTTTCTTGTCCGCTTTCGTGGCATCTTCGGCAGGCTCTTGGGGTTTAGGAGTAGTAAGTACCCACTTGTGGTGTTGAGCGGTTAGGACAATATTGAGGTTACATTTCCAATCAACATAGTTCTCACCAACAAGTTTGTTATCTTTAAGTATACTAAACAGTGGATTAAAAGGTTGTGACATGATGAACTGAGAATAAAACATACATTCATATCAATATCTAGAAAAATACGAAATTATCACATAATTCGATCACATCAATTATATTGAAACCTTAAAATAATATAATCATGCATCAGCCAACATCTCGAAACAATTTAAATGCGCCACGAGGGGTGGTCTATACATTTAAACACATTCAAGCGGATTACAAACTTAAAGTTACAAATCCTTAATTCAAAATTAATAGTTGGCTCCCACTTTGACCACATAGAAACTGACAGGGACTCCGAGGGGAGTAAGTTAATATCAATTTCCTATGCCTAAGTAATAACCATAATTAAATACAGGATTATTATTTCACTTTGAGCAAGCCACTCGTGGTGAGGGTCAATACCGCCACTAGTAATAATCCACAATCATCCTTTCGGAATCTATTCATGTGAAATCCGTTCTTTTGGCCGATCCGAGGGGGAAATGTATTCCAAAAGAACTTCACAAATAAATAAATTATGGAGGTCAAAATAATCCAATTTTAATATCCGGAATAAAATTGCGATTATAAAAACATACTTAGTAATTTTCGAAAGTAAGGTTTTTCTTGGACAATTAAATTCATGCAAACACATATTAACAAATAATAATAAGTGCACGAAATAAAACATCCATCAAAACAAAATTAAACACATTGGAGCACTTAAATCCAATTGTCATGGTTTAATTTCTTCACGTCTTGATGCGAAAAATCGTCCTTGTTGCTTTCCGACGTTCGTCTCGACGTGCTCCCACTCGAACAGCAACACTTCTTCAAAAACAACATCATTTGGGGTTCGGGACGACGTTTAAAATCACACGAAAAAAAAAACACGAATTGAAAAAATTCCACGGCCTGAAATACAGCGCGCGTCGGCCCACGAAGTGGGCCCGCGCGCTTCCCGGCCCGAGAAGCGCTGGAAAACAGCCCGAGGCGCGCTGAAGCGCAGCCCCGAGGCGCACCCGAGGCGCTGCACGGAGGCGCGCCGAGGCGCCGCCCGGGGCACCCCGAGGCGCTGCAGGCCCTCGCCGAGGTGCGCGCGGCGCCGTGCGCCGTTTTTTCGCCGTTCGTCCTCGTTTTCTTCACCCCTTGCATGATTTTACCTCCATACACGCACCACGCTTGTATGCGTCGTCCGGGTACGCCGTTTTTAATTCTTCGTTCTAAGTCACGATCCGGTTACAATTTATTTTTACAAACAAAAATAAATACTAGATCTAGACTAGTCTATTACAATGATCGAATCAAAATAAAAACAACTAATCTACTCGTGGATTTTCTCACGAGAAAGACGAATTCGAACGAATCGAATTAAAAACCAAATTAATTCACACGCATGAAATTAACAACATTAAAAAAACCATGACAATTGGATACCTGCAAAAAAGATCTAACAATTCTACTATCCAATTTCAATTTAATGTTCAACAATTTAAATTCCAATTTAAAATTCAGAGCCCGAAACCGTGGCTCTGATACCAGTTGTTGGGAAAATAGGGGTGCCCGGAATCTATTCGGGATGAAATTTTAAATACGAATTTAAATACAATTATTACTAGCATGAATTAATCCTAATTAATTCAAATAATAATTCCAACAACTAATTATCATCATGCATGTTAAATTAATTTCACATATTTAACTAGGCGGAATTAAACAAGTAAATATGCGATTAACGTACTTCTCGTAGTATTGGCCTTTGGATATACGGGACACTTGTAATCTCGCTCTATCAACCCAAAGCCTTCTCAAGTATTTCCCTTTTCACCTCACTTGATCGCCGGTGGGAGACGCTTTCAAGCAATTTAATAGACTAAGGAAAAAGAAAAATATCTATGCTTCTTGATTTTTCCAACACATGGAATTATGTACTTGGAGATGAAAAAATCATCTCCTATTTATAAGAGGTGGTGATCGAAAATTATAGGATTAATGGGCTTGGAGAAAATCTTTTCTTAATCTCTAAGAAATCTTGAATATATCTCATATATTCTTTTCTCCAAAATAAAATATTCCACAAAAATCTCACACCCCTAAATAAATATGAAGTTTTCGAAAATTACATAGAAGAAATCCAAGATTTGGATCTTCTTGAATATATGAGATATTCTTGTATTCCTAGAATACATATCTTGCATAATATCTTTCCAAGAAAATTAACAAAATCTTTTTCCTCCTTATCATGCAATTTTCGAAAATAATAGAGAAAAATCAGCATAATTATTTTCTTTTTATTTTAATCACCTTATCATTATTGGGCTACTTAATGGGCTACTTGAGGGGCCTTAAGGAGAATTAAGATTGGACCTCCTAATGGACTTCTGAATTTCAATATTGAGCCCCAATATAATTCAATCCATTAATATTAATTATTACCACTAATAAATTAATATTGCACTATCCATCTTAATCCATATTACGATAATATGGGCTCCCGGTTATTATTTCCCGCGTTTAAGATTATCAAGTCCATTAATTAATTAAGCTTCTGAATAGCTCTAAATTAATTAACATCTTTCACCTTGGAGTAAAGACAGCTCAACATTATTATTCGTACCGAAGAAACTAATTCTTCACTTGCAAGATTTGGTACAATAAAACTTTTGAGCCCACCAAGGGGACTAATCACACGAGCCGTACTCGCACGCGTTTCTCCGTATTAAATCTTAGCAACCGTCATATGATTAATATTATTGCCCAAGACACAAAGTTCGAAGTTGCAATGATTCTCACCCAACATGAATCAAAGCAGTAACCATTAAGCACACATGGTCCTATTTAAGTGACGGAGATTAAGAAATCAACAACCACTGAGGTCTAATTCTTCACCTTTCAGAACAGAAGAATTTATCCTCGCTGTAGGACCTCTTCAACACATACTAAATGTGCTAGTGCAATCTCTTAGTCAAGACAGACCAATCTGAGCCTTACACATCGACCTTTCACGGCGGATTGTTCAATTCCACCTAGGTCGTGAAAATGTACGTTTAGTTACAAGTAAACTGTCAATGTCGTCTTCCGTGATCGGGTATCACCACATTAACTACTATGTAACACGTACTATATATTGAACAGTTTGCAATAGAAATTCAACATTCAATCATAACTAAAGCAAATGCGATAAAAGAATTATTCTCATAAAACGAGTGTTTGATACACGAGTTATACAAAGTAAAAGCATACTTTCACGTATAACTCCAACAGTGTGCCAACCATTCGCCAACCTTTTGCCAATATTTTTTGGGCAATATACATCTTTTGTAAAAAAATGGGGCAAAAATCAGGTGCCCCCTTAAATTTTGGGCACTTTTGTGTATTTTCACAAAAAAAGAAGAAGCAAGCTCTCATGTGCACCAAGTGTACGGTGCACTCACTCAACAGTTGATATTGTTTACATTTAAAAGTTGGTTCCAATTACACTGAAAAGTTGGGCCCAATTAGACTGAAAAATACCATACACTAAGTGTACAAGAGAATTACTAAAAAAGAAAAATGTCTTTATCTGATAAAAAAAAATATACAGATGCTCCAAACACTTAAATTATCTTATTTCGTTTTAACATTTGTATTGGTTATGGAGAATGTAGGATTTTTTTAGACTTTTAAAGTTGAGGGTATTCAATCTGGATTTTTAAAGGTATTCAATACATATTTTAAAAAGTCTTAAAAAATCTTTAGGTATTCAACAGTCTATGGATTTTAATACTCTATAGATTTTCTTTGATTTTCTTCCAAAATATAAATAGATTTCTGATTAGGCGTGAAATTGTGATGTTTTGTAGCTCGTTTAGTCCATATTTTGAGTATTTTTTATGAGTATTTAGAGTCATTTGAGTAACATTTTTATAAACTTATCAATTTATTTCTTTAGTGCTCACAGTTGGAAAGAGGGCGAAAATAGGAGTTCATAGGACTTTGAATCGACCAAAACGGACTCCCGATTGAGAAGATATGAAGGTTTTTC
Source organism: Ballota nigra (assembly GCA_947034835.1). NCBI lineage: Eukaryota > Viridiplantae > Streptophyta > Magnoliopsida > Lamiales > Lamiaceae > Ballota > Ballota nigra. The sequence goes on along the minus strand of OX344725.1, from coordinate 12,084,629 downwards.
GAACAAGAGTACATCAGCCGGAAAACACTCGACCTGGAGGCACTCGAGCGCTTAGTGCTCGACCACCACCAGGTCGAGCGCCCTGCGACTTCTGTTGCATTTTGGCGCTCGACCAAGCCCACTCGAGTGCTTAGTGCTCGACCTGAGGCCCAGGTCGAGCGCCCTGAGCGGATTTTGCCCTGTTTTCACCGCGAATCATATAAATATCTGTTTCAAGCCTATTTTTACACATCTACACATATCTACACTCATTTTTCGAAGGGGAAGAACTTGAAAATGTTAATTTTAGAGTTTTGCAAGGATTTCAAGCTTGTAATCGAGGTTTTTATCATAAGGATTCGTTAGAACAATTAATACTTTGCACGGTTTTGATTTCTCTTTTCGTTTCTTGAATTCTTTGATACTTAGGCCTTAATTTCAGATTTTCGAGATTATTTTCCAGATTTTATTCAATTGCTTTCATAGATAGTTTATGTTCTTGAATTTCTTGATTTCATTCATACCTGCATTTATGCTTATGATCGTTAATTTCGTTATTGTTTTTATCCTTGAAACCACCATGTTAGGCTAAAACTCTTGTATGCTTAGGATATGATGAACTCGTAGAAGTAGGACGTTGGTACGTAATTAGGATAATTTGTGATTTTTAGTTTAGTTCTCTTAATTAATTAAATTCTTAAAATAAACCCTAGAATTATCTTGGAATTGACTACGAAAATTGTTAGAGAGAGGACGGCCTTATCACTCTTTAATAATGATTAGACTTAACGAAAGGGTTTTAGAAGGGGTTTATCATCTACCGGTTTATCTAGGGAGGACGACCGCATCACCTTAGTTAAATTAGGGTCTCAATAATTAAGCACAATCCATATAATTTGATTATTGGATTAGTGAAGTAGGTTGATAGAACGAATTATTAGGGTTAATTCTTGAGCTTTTAGTCTTTCAATCTTGTGCTAGATTAGGGAAGTTGATTGCCTAGTTTTAGTACACTTATGATTATTACTTGCACATCACCATTATTCTAGTTACTGTACCAACTCCGTTAGTATACGTAGGGATTTCTATCCTGAGCATCACCATCTCATATTTGCATACAAACCGAAGTTAATTAGTTTAATTCAGTCTTTAGCACATAGTTAGTATAATTTAGTTTAGAATTAATATTTTTAAAATAAAAAAACATACACTCATATTAACTACGACGCGTAGATCTTCAGGGCTCTATTCGCATACATACCTTTCCTTGGGTTCGATATACTTGGTCCTTATACTTGCTAATACTACTGTGATCCCATACTCTTGTGGGGTAACTACCAGTATAACTAGTATTTTGTATTCAAGTCAATGGCGTCGTTGCCGGGGAAGGCGATGTATTTTCATTGAGTAGGACTTGGAGATAGTTTAGTAGTTAGTAGTGAGTGATTTTATTTTCTGCTTTCTTTAGTTGTAGTCTGGTGCGTTTGATCTTTTTTGTTGAGTACTCAGGTATATGAAAACACGCTCAAAAGGAGAAACGAGCGAAGATCGAACAAAATTAAACCCTGAGACTATAGCTAGAAGGAATCGAGCCTTCCAGAGAAGCATGAATACCGCAGGAGGTGATGACATGAATTTGGATTTAGGCGGAGATTTGGGTCTTGAGACAGAAGGACTTAATCAGAATGTGAAGAGGGTTGAGTGAACTGAGGGAGTCAATAGTCCAAAGCTAGCACCCCAATGGGAAGGAACCAACCAAAACTCAAACCCACATAACCAAAACAATCCCGCACCACACCAGAATCAAGTCATCAACCAAAACCCACAACACTCAAACAACCCTTTTAACAACTCTGTCTACCAACACAATCACCCATACCATCCATACCCATACCCACCATATCCATATCCACAATACTACCCCCCACAACCCAATTATAACCAACCACCTATCCCACATATACCTCCACCACCAGTTTACCCTCAGCACGTTCCTCAGAACGTTGACCCTCCTAGTATGGCAATTAGAGGCAGATTTGAGGCTCAGCCTCAACGGTATTATGATGGAGTAGTTATGCCGCCAGTCGAGGCAAATAACTTCTCTATTGCTCCTGGGATTTTAAAGATGCTTACTGAGAACCAGTTTAGAGGAGAAGTAGGGAAAGAAAATCCTCACACTTACTTGAATATTTCCTGATGATATCATCTACCTTTAGCCAAAATGGGATGACTGAGGATGCGAAGAGGCTCAGATTGTTCCAGTTCTCTTTGACTGGGATTGCTAAGGAGTGGTACGATAACACACTTCCACGAGGTCGTGTGACTACATGGGCCGAGCTCGAGCGTTTCTACCCCCCGTCCAGAATGGTGAAGGCGAGGAAGGAAATCTCCTCATTCAAGCAGAAACATGGAGAAGAGTTGAGTCAAGCTTGGGAGAGATTCTCCAACATGCTCATGGAGATATCATGGCCTACTTCTATTGTGGGGCGTGTAAAGCTGCTCAAGACCATCTTGATGCTTATGCCAGTGGAGCGTTCCTAAATCGTAGTGCAGCTCAGTGCAGAGAGATAGTTGAAAACATAGTGAAGAACACGGGGCAATGGAAAGAAGATAAAGAATTTCAGAGAGTCTATCAGAAGGAAGAAAGTGAGGGAACGAGGAAGCTGCTGATGGCTATGATGGAGAAGATTAGTAACTTGAAGGTTAGACAGAGTTTGAGTGGTCAAAATAATTTGATGAGTGAGAAAGTGGATCAGCCAGCATGCCAGCAAGAGGTGGCCAACTATATGGGAGGGCCTAATTATAATCAGATTGGCTATCAAGGTGGAAATTATCAGGGGCGACCAACTTATGGTCAACCATTTGTACCACCAGGTCCACAACCTCCTTAGAATAAATGGAGGAATACTCAGGGGTATCAAGGAGGCCAGCAGCCTCTTCAGAATCAATGGAGGAAGAATGAAAATTTCTCTTATAGCAATTCGAGAGCGGGGATAACTGTACCTCCAAATGTCGACCGTGGCTCAAAACTCCCCGGAGGAGAAGGAGGTGCTACCACTGATGAGATGTTACGTGTTATTCTTCAGCAGGTGGAGGAAGGTAGTAAGAGGCTATCCTCTTTGGAGTATGACGTGAAAGAGATGAGTAAGAAGAATGATCATCGTGATCAAAACCTCCAGAAGAGGGATATGGAGTTGAATAGAATTCAGCAAGAGAACAATAGACGGTTCACTTCCATGGAGTATCAGATTAGCCAGATCGTGAAATCATTGGGTAGAGAGCCTGGAAAATATCCTTCTATGCCGGAGGGAAACCCAAAAGAGCAATGCAAGGCGATCTAGTTAAGAAGTGGTACCACATATGACGGACCTCCACTACCTGTTGATATGGAGGAAACCCATGAAGAGAAGAAAGAGGGTGAAGAGGTTGTGATGGAAGAAGCTCAGCAAGAGAAGGGGAAGAAAGATGAAAAGCGAGTTCCAAAGTGGAAGAAGGCTAGAGAAGCGAGGCAGAACGTGAAGGAAACCGAGCGAGATGAATGGGGAGTACCAAAATCTGTGATTCCAGTCCCATATCCACAACAGTTCATGAAGAAGAAATTAGATGAAAAATTTGCTAATTTTCTTGATGTTTTTAAAAAGTTACATATTAACATACCTTTTTATGATGCTTTGGAACAGATGCCTAATTATGCCAAGTTCCTGAAGGACTTGATAGCTAAGTGGAGGAGAGTTGATGAGCCCAAGTTGGTGCAGCTGAACCATGAGGTGAGTGCATTAGTGCACAAAGCGCTTCCCCCGAAATTGAAGGATCCTGGTAGCTTCACGATCTTATGTGATATCGGGAATGGAGTCAAGAAGGGAGCGTTGTGCCATCTTGGAGCGAGCATTAATCTGATGCCACTGTCGCTATTTAATAAGTTGGAAGGTGGAGAACTTCAGCTGATAATGATGACGCTTCAACTCGCCGACCGGTCTATTACTAGACCTCAAGGTGTGGTTAAAGATGTCCTTGTTAAGGTGGGTGATCAGTGTTTCCAGCTGATTTTGTGGTCCTAGAGATGGAGAAGGACGAGCACGTGCCCTTGATCTTAGGAAGACCGTTCCTAGCTACGACCGGAATGGTATTAGATGTGGCAAAAGGGAAGATCACGTGCAAGGTGGATGACCAGGAGATCAAGATTTCCCTACGAGGCCATGAAATACCCTATGGAAGAAGAAGATGTTGAACTTAAAGGGGTGAAAGTGGCCAGAGTAGAAATGAAGGGAGGAGTTGAGAAGAAAAAGTCCAAACTCAAGAAATTTCTTAGTAGGACTCCTCCAGATAAAGGGATGAAGAAAAATAGACCACCATCTAAGGTAAAGGGACATCAAGGAAGGGGATTTAACCATCACTCTTATGAGAGTAAGGGAGGTAATTTTGAGTATCATGTCCCATAAGCTCTTTTGAGTTCGGTCCAGCACCAGGGCCTTAAAAATAGCGCTTAATGGGAGGCAACCCATTTTTATTTATTTTTGGGTGTTTATTTCCCTTTTTATGTTTTGTGTTTGTGAATCGTAAGTGTTAACCTCGTAGTTGAGATTTTGTTGCAGGCTTTTGGTGAGGATGCCTAGAAGAACCAATTGAGAGGAACAACTTGAGAAAATGGATGGTGCAACATGTTGAGAGAAACATGAATTATTTGGATGAGGTAACCACCACCCCAAACTTAGAGAGTTTCACAAGGTCGAAGTTTGGGGTGGTGGAGGTTTTGTGTTTTATGGTTACATTGCACAGGCGCACGCCCTCTCTTTGAGTTGTGTTAGGTTGTTTTGTATCCTCTTATACTCCTATTGCGCTATTATTATCATGAACTAATATCGGTGCTATTAACTATTTTCATGCTTATTAATTCTTTCGTGCTTATTGATTGTTATCTTTGAGTGTGAATTTTGAGTTAGTGAGTTGTGAAGTTGAGTTAGGGACTATATTGTGTGAGTGTAGTAATTTGAGTTGATTTGAGGAGCATTCGTACACTTACGAACTTTCCTTTTGAATACTTGTGTGATGAAAAGTGAGAATTCACTAGGACTAGCATGGATGTGAAAGCTGTGAGATTTGAGCCTTAAAGAGATTAAAATTCATTAAATTGATCTCATCTTTTGTGAGTGGATCTTCACCTTAGAGGATGCTAGAACTTGTGGGTACTCTCGCTTCTGGATTGTGTCTAGTTTGAAATGCCGAAGGTGATTTTAGGTCATCTTTGAATTGTTGAGTCACTTAGCCTAAATAAGCATACCAATGACATTTATCCATTTTTAGCCCGTTTGAGCCTTAGCCTATTTATTTGCTAGCACATTTGAACTTATCCAAATTCTTAAACTCTTTTTGTCCCAATTTGAGTGGAGAATAGGAAAGGTTTTGAGTGGAAGTGATCGATTGAGTTGAGGAAGGAGAATTATTAATGGTTGAGTGAATCTGAGAAAAAGGTGTAATGATATTTTGAGTTGTGGGGAAGAACAAAAAAAATTTGGGAATGAGCAAAAGAAAACATGAGCTCATGTGTAAAGTGTGAAAAGGAAAAAAATGAGAGAGTGAAGTGATTGAAAAAAAAAAGTGAAAAGAGTTAGAGAAAAAAATTGAAGTGTTGAGAGTAGTTGGAATTGAAAAGTGTATTGCATGAAGATGATTGAAGTATTCTGTTCCTCGTTTAGAAGTACCGAAATTTGATTTTCTATTCTCCATTCACTTGAGTCACTTGTCCCATATAGTTACCCCACCCGTCCAAAGAGTTTTACATTACAACCTTGAGGAAGTTCTTTTTGATTCGGCATGGATTCTAGAGTATGGTCGAAGTTGAGAGTGCTTACAAGCCTATGGTTGCTGATATGTGTGATTGATTTATTGAGTGAGTCCCTTATTATTTCCAAACACTTGTGAGGGAGTGAAACACATCGTCGAGAGCACATCCATGTTTGATTTTGGTGTTCTTATTGTTTATGCATGAGTAGGATGAATGAGGTAAGTTTGTGTATGGGTGATCGATCTTTGAAGCTTGAATACTATTACTTGCATGATTTGGTTCTTTGATTCGTTCTTAACAATTTCACTTGACTTATTATTTCATTGCTTGAGGATAAGCAATATGATAAGTTTGGGGGGGGGGTTGATTAGGCGTGAAATTGTGATGTTTTGTAGCCTATTTAGACCATATTTTGAGTGTTTTTTTATGAGTATTTAGAGTTATTTGAGTAACATTTTTATAAACTCATCAATTTGTTTCTTTAGTGTTCATAGTTGGAAAGAGGTCGAAAAGAGGAGTTCGTAGGACTTTGAATCGACCAAAACGAACTCCCAGTTGAGAAGATATGAAGGTTTTTCGAACAAGTGTACAACAGCCAGAAAGCACTAGACCTGGAGGCACTCGAGCGCTTAGTGCTCGACCACCACCAGGTCGAGCGCCTGCGACTTCTTTTGCATTTTGGCGCTCAACCAAGCCCACTCGATCGCTTAGTGCTCGACCTAAGGCCCAGGTCGAGCGCCCTGAGCGGATTTTGTGCTGTTTTCGCCCCGAATCATATAAATACCCGTTTCAAGCCTATTTTTACACATCTACACATATCTACACTCATTTATTTCCTGCTATTACAATTGGACCAGTCATGGTGAAGAGTGTTGAAATATTGATATCGACACACTTGAAAACTTTTTCACTCAGTGGAATATTGGTGAAGGATTTGAGATTGGTGGTTCAATTCATGATCCATATACTCGGGAGGAACTGCCCATGGAGGAGGCCCATGTTCCATTTACTCATTAGTTCGGACCTTTGGAGGAGGTGGATGAAGCCTATAGGTACCACATGATGGTTAATGAATCTGTGTTGGGTGGTCACACATCTATGGAAGAGGAACCAAATCATTGGTCGAAGAAGTTTTTTTAGATGCTAACAATCGTTGATCAAAAGTTGTTTCCTGACTGTGATACCGAGATGCAGTTGTTATTCAATGCGCAGATGTTGTCCATCAAATCCGAAGGCAAAGCCAGTCAAAAAGTCTTCAATCAATTTGCAAAATTGTTCAAAAAGACCTACCTAAAGAGAGCACTGCGCCTGAAAATTTCTATCAAAGCAAAAGGTTGTTGAAGGAGATGGGTCTACCGTTTGAGAAGATTGATTGTTGTACAAACGGTTGCATGTTGTTTTAGGAACAGGATGCGAGTATTGATCAGTGCAGGATGTACGGCCACCCTAGGTACAAACCATCTGGTCGTAAGAAGGACAAGAAGAAGTAAAAGTTGAAGGCATTTAAGTCGATGTATTATCTTCCTATCACTCCTCGTTTGGAGAAATTGTATCAGTCTAGTGCCACTGCAAAAGACATGACATGGCACGCTAATGAGTGTTCTGATCCAGAATCTGGAGAGATGCAACATCCGGCAGACTCGGAGGCATGGAGACACTTTGACAGAGAGTTTTCAGATTTTGCGAGAGAGAAGAGAAATGTAAAGTTGGGTTTGTGCACCGACGGTTTTGCTCCATTCGGAATGCACAGAAAGAAGTATTCGTTGTGGCCTGTGCTGTTGACTCCGTACAATCTACCGCCTTGGTTGTGCATGAAGCCACAATATATCTTTTTGACTATCTTGGTGCCTGGTCCTAGAACCCTAAGCATAAGTTGGATGTCTATCTTCAGCCACTGATTAAAGAGCTCTTATCTCTGTGGCATACGGGAGTGGAGGCCTACGATGTGCATCAGAAGCAGAACTTCACGATGCGTGCTGCTGTTTTGTGGATCATTAGCAACTTTCCAGGATTTTCTATGTTATCTGGTTGGTCAACTGCTGGAAAACAAGCATGCCCGTACTGTACTGATGGATCTGATGCGTTCTATCTTCCGTTAAATAAAAAGGTGTCATGGTTCGACAACCATCGGAAGTTTCTACCTGTTGATCATCCCTTCCGAAAGGACAAAGTAAACTTCCTTAAGGGTAAACATGAAGTAGGTCGACCAAAACCACGGATTCGAAAAGGTATGCGTCTGAAACAGTACTTAATCAGTGATCTTATTTGTCTCATATAATTATGACTAACCATATATAAAATATTTCAGGTGAATCGTTGTTGTATGAGCTTACAGTCACTGATTTAATGAAGACCACCGAGGTGGGTGCAATGGAGCACAACAAACGTATAAAGGGTGGATGGAAAAAAAAGGAGTATCTTTTGGGATTTGCCTTACTGGAGCAAATTGTTGATTCGACACAACTTGGACGTGATGCATATAGAGAAGAATATGTTTGATAACTTGTTCCACACGATCTTGAATACAGAAGGCAAGACCAAAGACACTTCAAAATCCAGAGAAGAGTTGTGTCTGTTCTGTTCTCGTTCTGGCCAGTCTAAAGATCCACAGACAAGAGCGTATCCACAAGCCAGTTACACAATCACCAAAGCACAGAAAAAGATATTATTTAACTAGGTGACGGAGTTGAGCTTTCCAGACAATTTCGTTTCAAATTTGGGTAGGTTGTTTAAGCCAGATATAGGAAAGGTGAATCCGATGAAGAGTCATGATTGTCATGTGATCATGCAGCGGTTGTTACCAATTGCCTTTCGATATTCACTTCCGAAGGCTGTATGGAGTGCCATCACAGAGTTAAGTCTTTTTTTAGAGATTTAACCGCTTCAATGATTATTGTCGAAGACATGCAGCGTTTGGATAGGGACATCTCGGTTATACTGTGCAAACTAGAACAAATTTTTCCACCCAGCTTCTTTGACTCGGTGGAGCACTTACCCGTTCACTTAGCGTATGAAGCCTTAATTGGTGGTCCAGTGCAGTACAGATGGATGTATCCCTTTGAGAGGTAAACATATCTTATACTTAGATATCTAATATTTTGAAAGTTTATCTTGAAACCGTATAATTAACAGTAGGATGAATGCTTTTATATATAGGTATCTACACAATTTGAAACAGAATATTGAAAATACGGCTCACATTGAAGCATCCATTGTGAATGCATATCTTACCGAAGAGGTTGGAATATTTTGTTCATATTACTTCGGCGACCAAGTTCAAACCAAGATCAGAAATGAGCCTCGCAACTATGATGGTCGCGGAGTAGAACATCCCCTTCGTGAGTTTGAAGGTATGTTATCCGTATTCTTGCACGCAGGTTGACCACTAGGTAAGGGAGTCAACTGGTGGTTTAAGAGCAACTCGGAAGAGGAGACGATCCAATCATACGTTTTGATGAATACTCCTGAAGTGCAACCTTACATCAAGTAAGTACTTTCTTTTTAGATACATCCAGTTATACTCAATACTTTGTATAATTGTGATTTTGTTTTGTGACTACACTCGACAAAGAAGTACCAGGCATCACAGATGCAACAGTCGAAGAGTTGATTTCCAAACAGTTCATATATTGGTTTCAATCCTACGTGAGTTAAAATTAATTATATATATGACTATTATTTAAATACAACTAATCATGTTATATAATGCATTATATATATTTTCAGGGTGTAAATAACCAACTTTACAACCCACATTTGGAAGCTCTGAGCAAAAAGCCACTACGACAGTTGACATCATACAAAGGGTATTACGTAAATGGATACAAATTCCATATATATGCGTATGCTTCAACGAAAAGAACAACAAACAGTGGTATTTGTGTTTCAAGTGGGAGTGACAACGAAGCACCGACTGATTACTATGGAGTGTTGCAGGAAGTGATTGAAATAGAATATTCGGGGTGGCCATCGAGGAAAATAGTTTTGTTCTTGTGTGAGTGGTTTAATCCAGGGCCTACAGGAAAAAGAGTCGACCCAAACTACAAGATTATTGATATTCATGTCAACAGGAAGTACGCTGCCGCATACGAACCCTACGTCTTTGTAACTCAAGTGTCTCAGGTATATTATTGCAAATACCCGGAGTCCGGTAGACCACACTTAAGGACAGTTTGTAAAGTCAAGGCTTGGTCTTTAGTGGAACTTTCTAATTCATCCAACGAAGACACTGCACAACCTGAAAATGCATTTCAGACTGAGGTCCAAGAAGCTCAAACAGTGGTCCTTGAAGAAGGTGTCAATCTCGTAGTTGACTTGGTAGCAGCAAATCCAAAAATGACTATGAATGAGAGAGACGATGGGGACGAACAAGAAGAAGAGGAAGAAGAAGAAGAGGAAGAAGAAGAAGAGGAAGAAGAAGAAGAAGAGGAAGAAGAAGACGAAGAGGAAGAAGAAGAAGAGGAAGAAGAAGAAGAAGAAGAAGAAGAAGAAGAAGAAGAAGAAGAAGAAGAAGAAGAAGAAGAAGAAGAAGAAGAAGAAGAAGAAGAAGAAGAAGAAGAAGAAGAAGAAGAAGAAGAAGAAGAAGAAGAAGAAGAAGAAGAAGAAGAAGAAGAAGAAGAAGAAGAAGAAGAAGAAGAAGAAGAAGAAGAAGAAGAAGAAGAAGAAGAAGAAGAAGAAGAAGAAGAAGAAGAAGAAGAAGAAGAAGAGGAAGACGAAGAGGAAGAAGAAGAAGAGCAAGAGGAAGAAGAAGAAGAAGAAGAAGGGGAAGATGATAAAGAAGAGCAAGAGGAAGACGGGGAAGAAGATGAAGACGAAGATGAAGAGGATGATGATTAAATTCATTATTTAATCTTTTTGTAGTTCGTGACAATCATTAATTTGATGAATTTACAAAAAAAATGAGACTCACATTTAAAATAGTCTAAAATATTAAATTTATAAAATTAATAAAAAAAATTAGTAAATATATATATAAAAAAGAATTAGAAACAAAAAGAAATTAATTTGATGAATTTTTTTTTAAAAAAAGGGAGTCAATTTGGAATTATATACAATTAAATGAATAAAAATGAATGAATTAATAATTTAGAATAGTCTAAAATATTAAATTTATAAAATTAATAAAAAATTAGTAAATATATATATAAAAAAGAATTAGACACAAAAATAAATTAATTTGATGATTTAAAAAAATGGGGTTCAATTTGGAATTATATACAATTAAATTAATAAAAACGAATGAATTAATAATTTAGAATAGTCTAAAATATTAAATTTATAAAATTAATAAAAAAAATTAGTAAATATATATATAAAAGAATTAGAAACAAAAAGAAGTTAATTTGAATAATTTAAAAAAAAAAGGAGTCAATTTGGAATTATATACAATTAAATGAATAAAAATGAATGAATTAATAATTTAGAATTGTCTAAAATATCAAAATTATAAAATTAATAAAAAAGTTAGTAAATACATATATATAAACGAATTAGAAGCAAAAATGATTGAATTTGATGAATTTTAAAAGAAACGGGAGTCAATTTGAGGTTATATACAATTAAAAGCAAATAAACGAACAAGAATAACATGTGTCCTAGTGGTTCACACCTCTTCCGGTCTACTGGGAGGTCGTGGGTTCGATTTCCCTTGGGTGCATATTTGCTCATTTATTTATTATTTCTACAAGTCTCACAAGGGCTTATATACTACATGGATCACCCAATATGGGCTGGTGGGTCAGTGGCTCAGTGGTTCGCACTCCGCCCGGACCCTAAGGGGCGCGGGTTCGAACCCAATGAGCCATTTTTTTACGCTGGATTGCAGATTAGCGACCGCCACAAGTCGATCACTAATCAGAAAATAAAACAAAAAAGATTAATTTTTTCGAAAAATATATTAGTGACCGCCAGACGTCGGTCGCTAAATCATGACCCTGCCGGGTTGGACCCGATTGATCCAGCGACCGATTCCTGGACGGTCGCAGATTTGCGACCGATGTCAAAAGGCGGTCGCTAATATTAGCTACCCGCTTTTTAACGACCAATTTTTTTCGGTTAGAAATCGGTCGCTAATCACGTTTTGCGACCTAAAATCGGTCGCTAAAACCCATTTTTTTGTAGTGAGAAGGGATTTATCATCTACCGGTTTATCTAGGGAGGACGACCGCATCACCTTAGTTAAAATTGGGTCTCAATAATTAAGCACAACCCATATAATTTGATTATTGGATTAGTGAAGTAGGTTGATAGGACGAAGTATTAGGATTAATTCTCGAGCTTTTAGTCTTTCAATCTTGTGCTAGATTAGGGAAGTTGATTGCCTAGTTTTAGTACACTTAGGATTATTACTTGCACATCACAATTATTCTAGTTACTGTACCAACTCCGTTAGTATACGTAGGGATATCTACCTGAGCATCACCATCTCATATTTGCATACAAACCGAAGTTAATTAGTTTAATTCAGTCTTTAGCACATAGTTAGTATAATTTAGTTTAGAATTAATATCTTTAAAAATCAAAAAACATACACTCATATTAACTACGACGCATAGATCTACAGGGCTCTATTCGCATACATACATTTCCTTGACTCAATATACTTGGTCCTTATACTTGCTAATACTACTGTGATCCAATACTCTTGTGGGGTAACTACTAGTATAACTAGTATTTTGCGTTCAAGTCAATTTCACTTTCCAAAATCTCTCCTAATAACCAGAGATTTCTACGAATTTTAGAAAGTGTTACAAAATCTTTAGATATTCACTAGACTATGAATTTCCTTTTATTCTCTTCCATAAGAATATCAACAGGGCGGGGCGGGGACGGGAACCATTCGCCATCCTCGTCCCCGCGAAATCGTGGATTCCCCATCCCCATCCCTGCAACATAAATAGGAAACCTAATTTAAAGAACCTCTATTTCTAATATTTTTAGTTAACATATATATTAAAATGAAAATTATATAATTTGGAACTAATTGTTGGTGATCAAATTTAGTTGATAGGATTAGTGACTGTTTTAATTCAGTTTAAGATCACCAATCAATTTCGTGTGATTGATTACCACCGTAAATGGTAAATCGAAGATTTGGGATATGAAATCGAGAATACGAAAGTCGAAATTGTATTAATTTCGTATGTGTGCACGTTTTGGTGTGTTAGTGTGTGTGTTTTTTGGAGTATTTGTCAAATTGAACTTGTATTTCTTAAGCTGGAGAACAACTATTTATAGAGACTAGCAAGCATGAGGTGTCTATGGCTCTTGGTCTCCCTAGCATGCATGCTTGACAAGTGTCCTTTGACCTTAGTTTGACCTTATCTAAGCTGAATCTTAGTTACAAAGTCTTCATTGGTCTTATCTCGGACTTCATTGTTGTTCGTCCAGGTCGGCTTAGTATATCCAGAATGGTTTTTTCATAAAAGTTGCTCGCCTTTTGGGTGCATGGCTCAGAAGTTGTTCGCCTTTGTGTTTTACACAGATTGGCTTTGGGATTTTTGGTCCTTTGTTCGTTGACATACACCTCTTAGGCTGATAGATGCACCACCTTTTAATAATGTTGCTCGTCATCAATGACTTGGCAGAATGTTCATATCTGGTCTCGGGTCTTAAAACTTGTTCGCCAGTATGTTGTTCGTCGATAGAGTTGTTCGTCAGTTCATACACTCTCTGGATTGATTTATGCACCCCAACTTGATTTCCTTTGCTAATCATCTTTGATTTGGGGTTTGATTCTTCATAATCCTTTATTAAGGCTTTAACTCTTGTTCGCCTGGTAATGATTGATGTTCGCCTATCAACAATTGCCCCCTATCCTGACTAAATGTTGTCTCAGACGAGCAACTTTGGGGCGAGCAACTGTAGTTAGGATACTATATTACTGAAGATTCAGACGAACATCACTGAATCTGGCGAGCAATTCCGGGTTCACCGTTTCGTCTTTCCATGATCTGGGGGATGTACGAGGATGACGTGGGCGGCATGATTGCGCGCCGCCCACGCGCGAGTAGTCCCGAGGCCACGCGCCCCTATATTTGCATATAGGCCCTCTGATTTTCGTAATTGCTCGGAATTTACCCCGTTTTTCTTCATTTTGGACCATTTCTTTGGGATAATTACGGGTTTTTCCCCGTTTTTTCATGAAGTATAAATAGAAGTGGGAACTGAAATTTTCCCACTTCTTTCAACTCTGCTACAGTGCTCTATCGTCGTTCCTCCATTCCCGGCGAATTCAAGCTTTTTCCGACGAGATTTTCCTTGAATTCTTGCTTCCGGTTTAATTTCAAGGTAGTAATTTTGTTTTAATCACTTGATTTTCTTTTTATTTCTTTCTTTCATCTTCGAAATACCCCATTGCCGTCGTGTGGAAGTTTGCATCGTCATCTTCTCTGGAAATCGCCGCTGTCTGTGTCCTTCTTTCCCCCTATGTCTTCACATTCGAGCAATACATCTGAGGAAACCCTTGATCCTCTTTTCCCAATCGCGGCTCCCATCGATCAACCTCCCTTTGAAATTTCCTCGGCGTCATATCCCCACGTTGACTCGGTTGTTCGTTCAGTTGAGGATACTGGTGCTCGCCCATCCGGGAGGGAAATAATGGCTGTTGCGAGCAGGGATTCCGACGAAGGCTCTTTGTCCAGTGTTGAATCGGAAGATCCCCAATTTGACGAATTGACCCGTGAATTTCTGGAGGGGATAAACTTTCCATCTCCAAAGATGCTGGAAAATGAGATTCCAGTTGGAGTTGCTCGGCCTTTCGAATGGCGAGCATATGCTGAGGAATACGCGAACCACTTTGCTCGCCCCCAAAGACAAGTAATGGACTTGGTAAGAAATGACTTCCAGGCGAGCAAAATCAAGAGTGTTGTCCTCGAGGAGGATCTTGATTCGATCCGAGAGACCTACAAGATCCCGTATGATATTCATATGTGGGCTCCCAAGAGAAAGGAGAGAGCTGATCGCCCACCCCCAGGATGCACGACGATCAATATCCATACCTTGATGGCTGGTCTAAAGCTGCCGTTGCCCCCAGTCATTGGTCGTTTTCTAGAAGCGATCAACCTTGCTATTACTCAGATCACACCAATTGGATGGATGAATCTGCTCGGTGCCATGTGTTTGTTCGCCCTAGAAGGATATGTTGATCGCCTTACCGCGGATAAAATCAACTATCTCATGACAATCACTAGGTGTCCCATAGGTGAAGATGGCTACTACTACCTCAAGGCCAGGATCGGACTTAAGATGGTAGAAGGGGTGCCGAACAAGATTAGGGACTGGAAAGAGCATTTCTTCTTCATCGGGTGTGATTGTCGAGCATCTTCTGGTCCACACGGTGGCATTGTACGGATTAACTCTCCCGCTTCTTATGGAATAATTAAGTGTAAGTTTATCTTTGTTCGCTTTTGAATTGTATTGTTCTAATTTAACTTTTCTTGTTTGTTCGCAGGTCCTCAATTGCCCAAGTGGAACTCAGAAGAGGAAGAAGTGGGTGCGGAGTTCTTGTTCACTTCCTGTTTGGTCGGTTTGCGCAACAGAGCGGATAGGGCCATCCAGTACCTGAGCGAGGAGAAGTGCCAGAAAGTTGCTCGCCTTCTCACATTTCCTCACCATCTAGAGGCCCAGGTTGAAGTACCCCCAGGTATAGAAAATTTCTAACTCTTCCGTTTATAAATTTATTCGTTACTCGTTTCTCAAACTTGCTCGTCTAATAATAATAATTAAATTTTTCTTTTTTTTTAGGCGAGCAAGTTACCGTCGCCGTCCCTCTTTGCTTCGGACTCTTGGAGCAATGAGTATTCGAGATGGCACCACCCAAAGGTCGAAGGAAGAAGGGTGACCCGCCTTCTAAGGTGTTGGCGATGACCAACAAGGCCTCTGCTGCCGAGCAAGCCCATCGAACGTCCGTTCTGCCGAGCACATCGCCAAAACCGGCTTCCGCCTCCTCTTCTCTCGGTCTAAAAAGACTGAAGAAGGGTAACGGTACATACGTCTCCCAGGCGCCTCCCACCACTGACAAAGGAAAATCCAAAGTGGGAGGATCTGGTCGCCTGCCTTCCACCGAAGCTGCTCGCCCTCCTACAACCGATAAAAGAGGAAAGGCGAGCAAAGAAAGGCATACACCTCCTCGTGGGCCTGAGGACATCACCTATCTTGGGTGGGATGGAGCTAAGTTTGCCGAGTAAGGATTTTTCTTTAAACTCTTCCAAGAATTAAATTTGTTAAAAATTCACTAAGTGTTGAAACCTTTTTTGCTCGCAGGTATCGGCCAAATGACCACCCAGGGCGAGTAGACATACTTCACCAGTACGACTGCTCGAAGACCCCGGCGAACATTCGTGACATCACGGATGATCATGTTCGCTGGGCAACTGAAATTATTGCTCGCGCCTGGTCAAAATCATTGAACAAGGTCGTGCTCGCCCAAGGGGCCATTGACAACTTTCATTTGTCAATGGTGCAAGCTGCCAACTCCCTTGTATCCGCTCAAAGGGGAATGGCTCAAGTGGTGGAGCTGGAAGAAGCTGCTCGCCAACATGTTGCCACTGTTCGCCACCTTTCAGAAGAGAAGGATACAATGGCGAACAATTTGAATGGCCAGATTGCTCGGCTCAACAACCAGATCTCCCTCTACATCGACAATGAGAAGAAATACCTTGAAGAAATTCAAGGTTTATCTAGCGAATTGGGAGGCAAAGAAGCCATGCTCGGCGAGGAGAATAGCAAGCTGTCTGCGGCCGAGCAGAAGATCGCCGAGCTTGAGGCGGAAGTTGCTCGCCTGAGAGAAGTGTAGGCCAGCACCTTCACCCGCGATCAACTCGAGGCAGAGCTCCAGGCCCGGTCTGCCCCCATCTCCAACTTGGGCTACATCTGCGCTTATGCCGATTGCATCCGCATGGCTGACGCGTATGATTTTAAAGACATGGTGGAGGAGATGGGCAAAGACTTGTCCGAATTTCTGGAGAACTATCCCCCGCCGAACAACATTGAGATGCAGCTGGGGGATATTGCCGATCTGGGGGTAAAAATTGACTGCCTCGACCCCAGCATCATTATTACTCGCCCTCCATCTATGGTTGATGAGGGCGAACATGAGGAGGAGCCGGCCGCTGCGGACAAGCAAGCCGAGAGGGAGCAAAAAGTTGCCGAAGACATGGCAAGAGACATGATTGTCGATCCACCGGCCGACCAAGCTCAAAGTCCTACTCTTGCCGATCAAGCTCAAGACCCTCCTCCCGCCGAGCAGCAATAGGCTTAGGACTTAGTCCTTTTTCTTCTTTTCTTTGTAATAGTTGTTCGTTCCTTTTGTAGTACTTTTGTAATGGCTTTTCAAAGCTGTACTATTTTTTAGGCTTCAAAGCCTTTATTTTAATGAAGTGTCTTTCTTTTGTTTGCTCATTTTCTTATATATGTTAATTGCCTTTACATTTTTGTCAATGCTTTTGCAATTATAACATATAGTGTTGGGCCTTTGTTCGAATTGAACTTTGCCTTTAATGGAATTAGGGTTTAGCCTTAGGTTCTGTTCATTTTAAAAAACGAACAACCTTTGAGTGGCTTTGGTCCTCAAAATGGACTTGTACCTCGAGCTTTTGGACTTTTCCTCTTTGACGAACAACTACTATATTTAGACTTTGAAAAATTTACAAGTGTTGTAAGACTGCTCGTCACTAACATATATAACCTGACGAACAACTTTGAACACTAACTAAAAACATGCTCGCCTATAATATTTTTGCCGAGCAACTTTATCTAAAATTAAAAAAGATGAAACAGCACTAGACTATACAATGTGCCGAACAACTTTACATTCTATACTTAGCAAAATTTTCAAAAAATTAGGCAAGTTTTTTGGTTTGCCTTACTTGGTTCACCACCTGCCCCCCAAGACATTTGTTCGCCCAATCGAGGACTTGTTCATCTCATTGATAGCACTTCTTCAGATGTACATCATTCCAGGAGTATTGGGCTGGTTTGCCTTCCATATCTTCGATATCGTATACACCATTAACGAATTTTTCCGTTATACGATACGGGCCCTCCCAAGTTGGTCCCAATACACCTGGAGGTTGGGCGAGCAACTTTCTTAGAACCATATCTCCAACTCTGAATTCCCTGATTTTAACATGGGAATTATAATAGCGTTCTGCTCGCTGCTTATAGGTAGCATTTTTTAGCTCGGCATTTAGTCTTTTCTCTTCGAGCAAATCCATCTCGGTAGCTAGAGCAGAGTTGTTCGCCTGCTCATCAAAGTTGGTCGTTCTGAATGTGTTGGTCTTTAACTCGATTGGTATTACAACTTCTGTTCCAAAAGCCATTGCAAAAGGTGTTTCTCCGGTGCTTGACCTGGGAGAAACTCTGTATGCCCACAGGACTTCCGAGAGTTCTTCAGACCAACTACTTTTGCTCTCCACTAGCCATACTTTCAATGTATGCTTGATTATCTTGTTTACGGCCTCGACTTGTCCATTTGATTGGGGATGATAGGGCGTAGAGTAATGTTTTTTTATTCCCCACTTTAGACAGAAATCTCTCAACTCTTTTCCATCAAACTGCGGACCATTGTCTGTTACGATGGTTTGCGGAACCCCAAAGCGACAGACAATGTTCTTCCAAATGAAGTTGATCATTTTCTGCTGCGTGATTTTTACCATGG
This sequence comes from Ballota nigra, assembly GCA_947034835.1. Taxonomy (NCBI): domain Eukaryota; kingdom Viridiplantae; phylum Streptophyta; class Magnoliopsida; order Lamiales; family Lamiaceae; genus Ballota; species Ballota nigra. The sequence continues at coordinate 12,066,210 of OX344725.1, read as the reverse complement.
CTTCTGCTTCTGCCCATTTTGTATAATAGTTGACCGCCACAACGGCAAATCGAACACCTCCAACTCCTGCTGGGAAGGGACCAATACTGTCCATCCCCCATCTTGCAAATGGCCACGGGCTATAAACTGATACGAGCTGTTGGGTCGGGGTATGAATGTTTGGGGCAAAAATTTGACATTGATGGCAAGTCTTTGCTTTCTTAATTGCGTCTTGACGTAAAGTTGGCCAATAATAGCCTTGTCTGATAGTTTTGTATGCCAAGGCTTGCCCCCCAGTGTGATTTCCGCATACTCCAGCATGTATTTCTTCGAGTATTGCTCGTCCTTGCCCCCTAGGCAAACATTTGAGAAGTGGGATTGATATTCCCCTTTTGTAAAGCTGCTCGCCCACCAGAGTATATCTGACGGCTTGCTTTGTTAGCTTGGCAGCTTCAAAAAGGTTGTTTGGTTTTCCCCACTTTTCAAATATTTGACTATACTTGTTCTCCAGTCTTCTTCTTCACTTGCTTGTTCGTCAAGTTGGTTGACATTATAACTTCTCGTTGATGGATCATTCATCTTTGTAACTATAACGTCTGCCAACTCTGCAGGTCCTTCGCTTGTTGCTAGTCGGGCCAACACATCTGCTTCCGTGTCGCTTGTCCTTGGAATTTGTTCAATGAAGACTTGTTCTAACAAGGACATCAGGTAAGCAACAATTCGCTGATACTCGATCATATGATCGTCTTTCGCCTCGTATTCACCTCGGACTTGGTTCACAATCAATTGTGAGTTGCCGAATATTTGTAACCGTCTAACACCTACTACAAGAGATAGGTGGAGACCAGCAATAAGAGCTTCATACTCAGCTTCGTTGTTGGTTGCCATGAAACCAAATCTGATCGCCGAGGTGAATACTTATCTGTCTGGACTGATTAGAACCACTCCTGCCCCCGAGGCTATGTTGGTTGAAGATCCGTCAACGTAAAGATGTCAGGGGTGATCAAGTCCTCTCGTCGGATCTGGTGGGAAGGTTAGTTCGACAATAAAGTCGGCTAACACTTGCCCTTTGATCGCTGTTCGAGGAGCATAGGTTACCCCAAATTGGCTAATCTCTAATGACCATTTTAATAGGCGACCAACTGTGTCGGGGCGATAGAGAATTTGTTTGAGTGGGAAAGTTGTTAGCACTTCAACTTGATGATCAAAGAAGTATGGTCGTAACTTCCTCACACTCATGACAAGTGCGTACACCAGTTTTTCGGTTGGGGAGTATTTGATCTCCGCCTCATGCAAAGCTTGACTGACGTAGTAAATAGGTTGATGAAATTTGCCGTCTTCTCGCACCAGAACGGAGCTGATGGCCACTCTGACGCTGCCAAGTATAAATATAGCTTTTCTCCTGGGACGGGTTTTGATAGGATTTTAATATCTCCCAGGTACTCTTTGAGTTGGTCGAACGCCTTTTGACAGTTGTTAGTCCATGTGAACTGTCCTTTCTTGATGGCTTCAAAGAATGGACGACACTTGTCCCCCGATCTGGATATGAACCGATTCAATGCTGCTAGGCATCCTGTGAGCCTTTGTACTTCTTTTATCGAACGTGGTGGTTGCATATCCACGATTGCTTTGACTTTTATCGGATTGGCTTCAATCCCTCGTTGACTAACAAGATGATCCAAAAACTTTCCGGAATGGACTCTAAAACTGCTCTTCTTCGGGTTCAGCTTCATGTTGTAGTGTCGAAGAATTTTGAACACCTGGGTCAAATGTTGAAGATGGTCTTCCTTCGGAGGGCTTTTGGCTACGATATCGTCCACATAGACTTCTACCGTATCTCCAATTTGTTCATCGAACATCTTGTTCACCAACCTTTGGTATGTTGCTCCGGCATTGATGAGGCCGAAGGGCATTCTCTTCCAACACAACAAGTTTTTATTTGTATAAAATGCTGTGTTCTCTTGATCGTCTGGATGCATTGGAATTTGATGGTAACCGGCAAAGGTATCCATGAATGTTAGCATTTCATGACCTGCAGTGCTGTCCACCAACTGGTCAATATGAGGAAGAGGAAAGTTGTCCTTCGGGCATGCTGCATTAAGATCTGTAAAGTCTATGCATAGCCTCTAGGTCCCGTTTGGTTTCCTCACAAGGACTGGGTTTGCTACCCATTGTGGACAGATTGCTTGTCGGATCAAGTCGTTGTCTAACAACTTCTTTACTTCTTCATTCAAAGCCTGATACTTGTCTGGGCCATACTTTCTTCGTTTTTGATGGACAGACCTTTTTGCTTGATTGATGTTGAGTTTATGGCAAGCATGTTTTGGATCTATTCCCACCATGTCTGCATGAGACCAAGCAAAAACATCTAGATTTTTGCTGAGGAACTCTTTCATTCGGGATCTGTAAGGCTCAGGGAGCTCAGATCCTATGTATAATTCGAGATCCTGGTTTTCAGGATTAACTTTGAACGCCTCCAGTTCTTCAACGGGAGTTGCTCGTTGTTTTTGTCCTTTCCAACGAGGATCAAGTATTGGTTCCTCAGGGTTGAAATAATTTTCGATGTTCATGGGCTCTGCTCCCAAGCGGGGATCTAGATCATCCGTTGGTTCTGACTCATTGTTGTTAGTCAACACCTGGCCCTCCAAGTTATCTGACGAATGTTGCTCGTCACCAACCCATTGTTATTCGTCAGAATGATGTTCCCCATGGGTGGTGATGAGCTGCTCATCCAACACTTGCTCGTCAGGATGTTGCTCGTCAGTATCCATGTGGTCTTCCTCTATGTCCATCATGTTCTCCAGTATTGATGGTTCATCAGCAGGATAGCTAGTTATGGCCTCCACTATGGATACTAATGCATGTTTGGCCTGCAACTGTAGGAGACATTCCCTGGCTTTTCTTTGATCTCCTTTGATTGTGCCTGCTCCACTTACTGTTGGGAATTTCAAACAATAGTGGTAAGTGGAACATGCAGCTTTGAATCCATTTAAAAAGGGTCGACCAAGAAACCCGTTATAAGTTAAATCCTGGTCTACAACCAAGAAGTCAACCATTCTTGTAATATTTTTCTCGGGTCCGTTGGCCGTTACAAGTTGTACTGCTAAACTAACTATTCCCAATGGGACTGTTACAGCATTCCCAAAGCCTACTATTCTATGAGTCGAATCCCGGATATAGCCCGAATAATCTCCAAGATGATCGAGCGTCTTTTTGAACAGGATGTTGGTGTAGGCTCCAGTGTCTACCAACAATCTGTGGACTCGTGTTCCCATAATCTTTGTGCAGATTACGAGCGAATCGTTGTGCGGAGTTAATATTCCTTCCAAGTCGTTTTCGATGAAGGTCAATTCTGTTGTCTGCATGATAGACGGTTTAACCCCCATTTCTTGGACTTGATCGATCGCTCGTAACTCAGCCTTTCTCTTTCGATTGGAGATTGGTGGTCGTCCATCAGAACACCCTCCTGCGGGACCTGCAGGTTCCATCATGTATAAGTCTTCCAACGGACGAGCAGGAATGGTAGGAACTGGTCGTCCTGGTTTATTGTTTTTCTGAGATTGATCATCCTCATCCTCAGAGTTGTTCTCCCGAACTCTCTTTCCGGGTTGTCTTTTAACAAAGTCAGAAAGTTTCCCCTCCTCGTTGAACCGCCACAGCTGCTTGAGCAAATCTCTACATTCACTCGTAAAGTGCCCCACGCTTTGATGGTAGGCACAATACTTGTTAGGGTTGAGTTTGCCGGTGTCTTGACGGATTTTCCGTGGAGGGAAGAACAATTCCTTCTCTTTCACATTTTCATAAACAGTATCGACTGACACTGTTAGCACTTGATTCAACTTTTCCTTGAGCTTCGTCCCTTCAGTGAAAGCCTTCATGTTTTTAGGGACTCGATAGCTTGTTACGCCAGGTTTCTTGTTATTCTCCTTGGGATCAGCTTTGTTCTCCCCCAAGTTTGATTGCAAGGCCTCGTGCATGGAAACGAATATACCGGCTTGATTTCTGAATTCGGCATAACTTCTTGGGCACTTCAGACTTACCTCTTTCCATAGCTTTGATCCTTTCTTCAACCCGGCCATAACGACAACGATTTTCGTGTCCTCAATGACGGGTTCACCTTCTAACAACACCTTGTCGAACCATTCCATGAATGCCCGATCCGACTCGTTGTCATTTTGTTTTAGGTTCGATAATTGGTGTTTCTGGGACAAGTATGACCCCGCCGTTGAGAAATGAGAAAGGAACTCTCGACTCAGTTGAGTGAACGAGTGGATAGATGCTGGTGGCATCGCCGAAAACCACTTGTGCACCCGATCCCCCAAAGTTAAGGGGAAGTTTCGGCATTGAGTGGCGTCGCTGGCTCCCACCGAGACCATATAATCTAAATATTTCGTCAGATGAACTCTGGGATCAGCAACACCGTCATATTGTATGCTTGCCGGGAACTGGACCTTCTTCTGAATCGGGGCTTTCAGAATGATAGGTGATAGTGGTGAGGATGGCAAGCTGGTCGTCCCCACTCCTCTTTGTTGGTCCAACTGTCCTTGCATGCTCTCCACTGCCCTTCTTAAACTTGATAGCTCATCCAAAGATGCCCCCTGACTTGGAGGCTGTTCGACGAGCAAAGGTACCAACCTTTCTGCTCGTCGCAGTCCCTCACTCGGAGTGGGCAAATCTTGGAGTTGTTTTCTAGGGTTGCTCGCCGCATTTGGCCCTAGACGCCTGAAGGCAGACTGGGAGAGTCTCTCATGAACTAATGGGCGTGGTTGTTCAAATGTTGTTCGCCCACGCTCAACTTCCTGGCGAGAAACTTTCTCCTGTTGTTGGGGTTGGCCAAGTCTGTCCTGGGCACTGGAACGTGTAGTTCCATGGCTCGACATTGTTGTTCGCCGGCGAGCAGATTCAGCCTGGCCTTCTCTTGGTTTGACCATCTTGGCTTTGCCTTTATCCCGCCTGACCTGGGCACTGTTCACCTCATGTTGTTCGTCCCTAGCTGACCTGGCCCTAACAACTTCTATGGGTCTGTCCTTAGGCCTCACTTGTGAAGGCCTATTCTGATCTTGTTGTCTTTGAAGAGCTTGGAGAGCAGCAATAGTCTTGGCCAATTCATTAGGGTTGTTCGCCAGGGCCTCCATTTCGGGTAGGAGATTATGAGTTATGGCAGTGTGTTGTGATCTGTTCGCATACCTGGGATTACGATCCTGGTGGTCGGCCGACGAAGCTCGGGTGGGAGATGCTCTCCTTGACAAGCGTGATGCTTGGGTTTCCTTTGATTGAGGCATTTCGAATTAATTTGTCTTTGTTCTTGTGATGAAGAACACCAAGAACACTTCTATTTGAATCGTCAAATGTTTCTTGAAACTTTCTTGACTAATCACACTGAATCGGAGGTTCGAACCCTCCTTCTAGCGCCAATTTGTTGGTGATCAAATTTAGTTGATAGGATTAGTGACTGTTTTAATTCAGTTTAAGATTACCAATCAATTTCGTGTGATTGATTACCACAGTAAATGGTAAATCGAAGATTTAGGATATGATATCGAGAATACAAAAGTCGAAATTGTATTAATTTCGTATGTGTGCACATTTTGGTGTGTTAGTGTGTGTGTTTTTGGGAGTATTTGTCAAATTGAACTTGTATTTCTTAAGCTGGAGAACAACTATTTATAGAGACTAGCAAGCATGAGGTGTCTATGACTCTTGGTCTCCCTAGCCTGCATGCTTGACAAGTGTCCTTTGACCTTAGTTTGACCTTATCTAAGCTGAATCTTAGTTACAAAGTCTTCTTTGGTCTTATCTCGGACTTCATTGTTGTTCGTCCAGGTCGGCTTAGTATATCCAGAATGGTTTTTTCATAAAAGTTGTTCGCCTTTTGGGTGCATGGCTCAGAAGTTGTTCGCCTTTGTGTTTTATACAGATTGGCTTTGGGATTTTTGGTCCTTTGTTCGTTGACATACACCTCTTAGGCTGATAGATGCACCACCTTTTAATAATGTTGCTCGTCATCAATGACTTGGCAGAATGTTCATATCTGGTCTCGGATCTTAAAACCTGTTCGCCAGTATGTTGTTCGCGATATAGTTGTTCGTCAGTTCATACACTCTATGGATTGATTTATGCACCCCAACTCGATTTTCTTTGCTAATCATCTTTGATTTGGGGTTGATTCTTCATAATCCTTTATTAAGGCTTTAACTCTTGTTCGCCTGGTAATGATTGATGTTCGCCTATCAACACTAATAACATAATATTAAATAAAATATAGATGTAAAATAAATAATAAATTGAATAGAAAATTATAAAATATTGATTTGTAATTTAATTATAAATTAAAATTATATATATATATATATATATATATATATATATATATATTTTAATTATATAAAAAATAATGCAGGTCTCCGCGGGGATCCCGTGCGGCTGGGAATACTATCCCCAGTTCTAAAATATTTGGGTATATTGCATCAGCCACCCTAAACTAATGGTTGGAAATTATGGAATTAATTTGATTCCATTTTGAAATTTAATTCGATGTTGGAAATAAATTGTAAATTCATATTTACGTTTTTACGTTTTGAGTATATTAATTAATTATAATATATTTACTTACTCGATCAATTTTGGGGAGAAAAAAATATTAATTAAAACATAAATATCACACCTTAAAACATAAAAAATATGAATTGTTTCAAATTCCACCTCGAAAAATGGTAGAGAATGCCTTATTAATATATCCACATCATGCAAAAGTAATTTAAGTGAATATAAGTTTGCACGGGAACGTTTCATTGCCCCCTTTTTTTTTTAAGGTAATCAATTACAATAGTTTTCTAATATAATCAACTACAATAGTTCCTTCGACCACTCGGTACATGACAACGTCTTTTCATCTCGCTGTAGACCGGAACCGCAATCACCACAAGAGGGGGACCACTAGAACCCGCAACTCCGAACCACAACCACACTGCAGCCGGAAACGCAACCACTACAAGAGGGGAACACCACCCCACCACAAGGGGAACACCACCTCACCACAAGAGGGAAATAAATTCCTTCTCCATGTCTCGAACCCAAGACCTCTAGGATCTTAGGTGGTGGCCTCAACCAATTGAGTTACCAACACTTGACTCATTGGCCTTTTTAGTGATGTACTATGCATATATGTATCTTCGCGAGGAGTTGAAGAGTTATTAATTTAAAGAAACTCAAACTTGTTACTAGGGATGTTAAACGGGCCGCGTGCTAGCGGGCTAGCCCGTCTAGGTTCGAGGGGTCTAATGGACCGATTAAAATCCGGACTTTTTTGGCCCGGACCGGTTAGCCCGCCGGTTTACCGGGTTGGCCCGTATTCTTTTTTATTTTTTTATATTTATTCTACTTTTATTTACCTACTGTTACTATTACTTCATTTATTTACATTCTAATAGTTTTTTTAGTAAAAGTTCATCTTTAATTTTGCCAGATTATGAGAATTTTCTTTGCTAGAATTATGTAAACATCCCTTTAATTGTGGTGATTATTTTACAATTTTGTGTGTGTTATGTAGTCTCTTTTATAGGTTTTGAATAGCTCGTTTTTCATATTATTTAGTTAGTTTAACTTTTTTTTATTAAATGTATCAAATATGTACTTTATGAACAATTTTTTAACAATTATTGAATTTTTTAGTTTAAATGGTAGCGGATTACAATTACAAATCTATAATTTATATTAAAAATTAATTCTTTTATTTTTTTTCCCGGAGCCCGTTAGTAGCCCGTTTAGCCCGCGGACCGCTAGGGTTAGGGTTAGGTTTCGAGTGTTAGTAGACCAATTAAAATGAACCGTTAAGACTCGAAACTGTTTAGTTCCGTAGCCCTGTAGGGTTGACCCTATAGAGTTAGGACTAGCCCGTTTAACATCCCTACTTGTTACTGGACATATTACTTGGACACGAAGGGATGCAACGTCGAAATTTAGAATTCTTTAAATTATCACTTAGACTAGGTTATGTACTATGCATGTATGTACTTAATTCTTTAAATTATCCACATATTAGAATTCTTAAATATAGAATTTTCACATTTATAGATGTGAAAAATATGCAATTAGAAATTAATGTATAATACCTTTTTATAAGATAAAAATATTTCTTCTTTTTATTTTGCAAAATAAAAAATATTTTTTATTACTTATTAGCTTCCTTTTCCCACGATCAAAATGTATACTTGCGTCGTGTCCAATAAAAAAAAAAAGATGTATACTTGCGTTAGAATTCTTGGCTTTCTCCTTTGACTAGACTAATCCCATAAACTTCCAAAATATTTGGTCGTTTTCTTCGCGACGTGGCACGCGGAATTTTCTGTGCACAAGACAAAACAATAATGATTTATAATATTAATTGCTGGTTTGAGCTTCATTTGAATGCCATGTTCTTCTCCCTCAAAATAATATATTTTTATAAAAATTAATTACTATTACAAGAATTTTTCGACAATTACATGACTTTATCATATGTTCTTTACAATAAAAATTTGTATTGAGACAAGGGTGTGTATAGAATGAAATTGGGTATAAACGAATCATTAAAGAATATTAGTTGTTTTTATGAAAGAATATTAATTGTTTTTACGGAAGAGTATTAATTGTTTTCACTGAAGGGTATTAGTTGTTTTCACTGGAAAGTCTTACGTGTTTACTAATATAAACTAAGATTATTTAGTGCATACAACTAATACACTTTAAAATAATTAATATCTTTTAACCCTTCAAAAGGATCCGAAGGAGTCGTAGTTTGGCGATTTAGGTATAAATTATTTTTACTATATACTTTGTCTTGAGACAATATGACGCATGAGACGAGTTTTATGTATCATATATATATATATATATATATATATATATATATATATATATATATATATATATATATATATATATATATATATATATATTTCATATGATTAATGGGTCTAGGTTACCTCAATCCGATCCAATCATATTTTAAAGAGAAACACGACCCATGTATTAAAATGGAGATTTATCACAGGTATGAAATTATGTCAAATAAAACTTGTTAAATGTGTATACTCACAGATATATATATACACATATACAAACACTTAAATGCAATAGTGTAATGTCTAATATCTTAATTAGAAAAAAAAATCTGGTTTGTATAAAAATATAAAAAATTGCGTTTCATAATCATATCACATGGACAATAATATTATTTGTTTACTTTATGTGTTTGTTCATATATTATGTATCTTATTCTATGTTACAAGCAATTAACATAAGAATAGTTCTAATGTCTACTTGAGTGCATAATATACATTTGGATTTAAAAAATATTTTAAACAAAAATAAGTAATACCCAAAAAATTGATTAGTGATACCTTAAGAATTAATCCGTAATATTCAAACTCGAAAAAAAATATACAATTTAGTGTGTTTGTATGTGTTTTAAAAAAAATCAAAATTTAAAATGAAAATTGAATTTAAATCCAAATGCTGCTTAACGTAATATACTAAATAGTAAAATAAAATAAGTAGCATTATCAAGGTAAACAAGTAAAATTGTACGATTTTGACTTGCAAATTTTTCTAGTTTGCTTATAAATTTTTAGTCCCAAGAAAATTTTATTTCTTATCTTTTAGAAGAGTATTACACAATATAATATTGTTGTAGATATTGGCTTTTATTTATCTGTCTGTCTGTCTATCTATATCGTAAAACTTTGTACGATATATTGCAATCTTGGCGTGACTTTATACTCAAGATTTTATATGAACTATTATCCCATTTTTATTGAATTTTTTTTTTTTTATAATTTAAACTCAAATGTTTTAATACTGTTTTTTAATGAATATTAATAATTTAAATATCAACTTTTTTTGAATTATTATTGATACCCCTTAACAATAATATAAATGATAAAATTCTTGATACTCTTTATCAAATAGTTAATAAGTTAATCTTTTTAAAACAATATTTGGTAAATATTATTATTAACCATGTTTATATATACAGCTTGTCCGAATATTTTGTCTAAATTTGAGTCAACGAGCGCGAATTTGGTAGATAAATTTGGTCATTTGAAGCTAAACATTATAATTGTACGGCCGAAATGAAATTTTATATTCAAAGTTGTTAGTAAAAGATTGGTTCAGTCAGTGGTTCTAGAAAGGGGGGCACGTAAAAGAAATTCCCCGGTAAATTAATACTAAAATTTAAGATAAAGGTCAATAACAACCATTTCCAAAAATAATAATAAAAATTTGTACTTGATGCTCATGCATGAAACATATTTCATTTGCTTATTTGCACGATCAATAGTAGAGAACGTGTCCGACCTTTTAGACTAATCCGAGAAGCCCAATTTTAAAGATCCTCAAATTTATAGATTCAAAAAGAACTGAACTTTTTTTACCATACCCAATTTGCCTATCGGGCTGCTAGGACTCGGATTAGGCTTGGTCTGAACCAATGTACCGGCTTGGTGGTTTATTAATTTCATTTAAAAACAGTGTTCGAAAAGTCGGCCTAGTCGGCCGACCCGATAACCCCCAAAACGGCCAAAAAAACTCGCTGCTGGGCTTAGTCGGCGATTGCAAACTCACATTGAGAGAGGGAGGGAGGGAGGGAGAGGGAGAGAGAGAATCAAACCCATGCCCGTCATTCACCGCTACAACACCGCTCCCTGACCACCGTCGCGCGCAGCGCTCCTTTCTTAACTTTCTTCTTCTGAGGCTTGGGTGCACCTGGTCTTAATCTTTGTTGATAGAGGTATGGGGAACCTTTTCCATTAGGCACAAATGGAAGAGGTTTCCTATATGAAGTATTCTTTGAAGAATACTCATGCCTGGATATTGTCAGTTAAGGTTGCTTCATTTGTGAAGACCTCGACTAATAGTACCTCTGTTGAGTTCTATTTTGATTAGTCAAGTGAGCCTTTTCAGTAGGTTTTGGCTGTGCTTGACTTTTCTTTTGTTGAACCTCGGCTGGTCTTTTTCCTTTATCCAAAACTTGTGGTTGAAAGGCCACAAATTTAACAAAGATTCTCTTTGTGCCACTTGAAGAAACAACACTCAAAGGACCTTCTGAAGGTTTTGGAATATAACCTGCACCACACTTGTTATTGGGATTAATTTGAAGGTTTTGAATCTCCTCTATGGCAAGAAAGGGTTTGTTTAAAGCATCAATCCTTTTTAACAAGGTCTCTTCAGATTTATGTAAGACATCAATTTTCAGGAGAGATTTTTTTATTTGGCTTACCAGTTTTATATTCTCTTCAGTTAACCTTGTTTGGAACTCAGTAAGATCATTTATTAGTTGATCTTTCCCTTTTACTTGACTTTTGAGGATTTCCACCTCATTTGCCAATTCAATGGTGGATTTAGCTGAGTTAAGATTGGCCTGATTCCCTGACTCGATTAACTTGGAGTTTTCACTCAAGATGTTGGGATACGGTTTAGTTTTGATGATTTTCCAAAACCACGTGTAATAGGTTTGAAAGTAGTCAGGATTGTATCTTTAAGTTTCAGGTCAGGCTAGGTTATTCCTCAGTAGAATAAGCTGTCAGTTGAGAAGAACTCAGTTGAGGGAACACTTAGTTGAGGGGGAACTCAGCGAGGGGGAACTCAGCAACACAGCCTGAGGAAATCAAGATGACATCAGAAGAAGAACTGACTGAAGCCATGACAGAGACCTGAACCTGAAGAGAAGCCTGAAGGATGTCCCACTGAGTGAAAACCTGGCTGATCTTAAAGAAGTCAGGTGGACCACTCAGTGAAGAGCATGATCAGGAGGATCAGTGCTGCACCAAGTAGGCCCTGAAGGAGTTAGGCTACTGCGGTGAAGGGAGTTTGTCATTCAGCCTTATGACAAACTTCTTGGAGTGATCTTCAAACAGTCCCTAAAGGACAACTACACTGAAGACGTTCAGTCCACTGAAGATCATCAAGTCAGTGAAGGATGAAGCTACCTAAAGTCAGTGGCTCTTGGTCAACCCACTGAGTCAAAGAACCGTTGGATGCAGTCCACGTGGACCAGTCAGCACAAGGCAGCAAATCTGACACTGACAAGGCCGCATTCCAAGAAAAGTGGTTGAAACCATTAAATGCTGGATTCATATGTAATTCCCCTCCAACGGTTACATTTGAATTCACATTATAAATACAAGCTCATAGCTGCGTATTCAAGTGTGTGTGAAGAAAGAAAAATCAACACCTACAAGCTATGAGGGTGTGTGAGTTTTATGGAGTCATAAGGAAGCGTTTCTCACACCCACGACACTGGCCATTAGGGTTTTCACTTATATTCATTGAGTGTAAAGCTTGTAACTCTTAGCTTAGAGAGGTTTTCCCAATCTTATCTTGAGGCTAATACATTGTAAGGGAAAACCTCACATAGTTGGAGAAATCAAACTGAAACCAAAACCCTCTTGTTAGGTTTGTTGGTTGAAGTTAGTTGGTAAGGAGAGGCAGCCCAGGGAGTGGCGTGAGTTCAGTGTATCTGTGCACCTTGGCACGTTAAAAACAAGAATATCAGTTAGTGGATTTCCTGTTAAATCATGTCGTGGACGTAGGAGCTTGAGTCTCTGAACCACGTTAAACTGAGCGTACTTATCTTTTAAAGTATTTACTAAAGTGTTGTGAAAATCTGCTCACTGAGAGCATTGTTAAAAGAAAACTTTAGTTAAGTATTCAGGTCAGGGAGAATCCTTCTCACTGACCAGTTCAGGCTCGCACTCGAGAGTTCAGCATCTCGAGTCACTGTGTTACTTAGAGTTTGAGCCTCCAAGTTGTTGGTCCCACTTGATAGATTAATTGCGGAAGCTTTGAATATAAGTCTTTTACTAAATCTTTTTACTAGAGCACAAGGTAAAATAAGAATAAAGAAAGCAATAAAGAACACACGATATATAGTGGTTCGGATGTTAAAATCCTACGTCCACTCTCTCTTTTATCAAAGGGGTCTTACTAACCAACCAACCACTTACTGACTTTCTGGAATTGAGAAGTACCAGATCCTTCTTACAATACTCTTTAGATCTAATTTCGATCTAAAGCCTTTCAATCTCCAACCTTGTCTTAACAGATGAACAGGTTGAGATTCAATACTCCTTAATGAGTGAATGGAATGTATGAGCAATAATAAGAGTGCTTGAGTGATGAGAACTAAGGCTTAAATATATCTTCATGCGCATGAGAGATCTCTAGAGCCTTTCTTTGAAACTGCACTCTTGTGTTTATAGAGATGCTTAGGAATTAGCCGTTTGGAGAGCTAATCCAATCAAATCTCTAATTTAGGAAGCTTTCAATCAATCAATTCCCTAATTGATTGATTGGGTTGGTGAGATCCTTGGATTGATTAACTTCAAATACTTTCCAATCCGATCTTGTTGACTTGATTTGAATTACCAACGGTCAAATGCTTCCAATGCCTAACTCTGATTATTCCAGAGAAGGCAGGACCAGACACCAGAAAACCTCGGTGTCTTCTGGTCCAGAGCTGGTTCAGAAACAGAATACTCAGCAGAATCAGGAGATGATTCTGAGCATCTTTTGTTTCACCAGACTCGTCTGGTCTGGGGAAGGTATTCTGCCTCTGGTCAAACTCATCCGGTGAAGACTTCTGGTGGAGTCCTCTGGTGAAGTCCTCTGGTATGTCTTCTGGTGACTCTTCTGGTGAAGTCTTCTGGTTTGGCAGTTCCCCCTAGACTAAGTCCTAATCTATTTCCTCATCTGGCTAATAGGTCCAGATGGTCCTATTGTTGGAGTTATACGTGAAAGTATGCTTTTACTTTGTATAACTCGTGTATCAAACACTTGGTTATGAGAATAATTCTTTTATCGCATATGCTTTAGATATGATTGAATGTTGAATATCTATTGCAAACCGTTCAATATATAGTACATGTTACAATGTAGTTAATGTGGTGATACCCGATCACGGAAGACAACATTAACAGTTTACTTGTAACTAAACGTACATTTCACGACCTAGGTGGAATTGAACAATCCGCCGTGAAAGGTCGATGTGTAAGGCTCAGATTGGTCTGTCTTGACCAAGAGATTGCACTAGCACATTTAGTATGTGTTGAAGAGGTCCTACAGCGAGGAGAAATTCTTCTGTTCTGAAAGGTGAAGAATTAGACCTCAGTGGTTGTTGATTTCTTAATCTCCGTCACTTAAATAGGACCGTGTGTGCTTAGTAGTTACTGCTTTGATTCATGTTGGGTGAGAATCATTGTGACTTCGAACTTTGTGTCTTGGGCAGTAATATTAATCATACGACGGTTGCTAAGATTTAATACGGAGAAACGCGTGCGAGTACGGCTCGTGTGATTAGTCCCCTTGGTGGGCTCAGAAGTTTTATTGTACCAAATCTTGCAAGTGAAGAATTAGTTTCTTCGGTACGAATAATAATGTTGAGCTGTCTTTACTCCAAGGTGAAATATATTAATTAATTTAGAGCTATTCAGAAGCTCAATTAATTAATGGACTTGATAATCTTAAACGCGGGAAATAATAACCGGGAGCCCATATTATCGTAATATGGATTAAGATGGATAGTGCAATATTAATTTATTAGTGGTAATAATTAATATTAATGGGCTGAATTATATTGGGGCTCAATATTGAAATTCAGAAGTCCATTAGGAGGTCCAATCTTAATTCTCCTTAAGGCCCCTCAAGTAGCCCAATTAAGTAGCCCAATAATGATAAGGTGATTAAAATAAAAAGAAAATAATATGCTGATTTTTTCCTTTAATTTTCGAAAAATACATGATAAGGAGGAAAAAGATTTTGTTGATTTTCTTGGAAAGATATTATGCAAGATATGTATTCTAAGAATACAAGAATATCTCATATATTCAAGAAGATCCAAGATTTGGATCTTCTCCATGTAAATTTCGAAAGTTTCATATTTATTTAAGGGAGTGAGATTTTTGTGGAATATTTTATTATGGAGAAAAGAATATATGAGATATATTCAAGATTTCTTAGAGATTAAGAAAAGATTTTCTCCATGCCCATAAAATCTCTACGAATTTCGGTCACCCCCCTTTATAAATAGGAGATGATTATTTCATCTCAATGTACATAATTCCATGTGTTGGAAAAATCAAGAAGCATAGATATTTTTCTTTTTCCTTAGTTTATTAAATTGCTTGAAAGCGTCTCCCACCGGCGATCAAGTAAGGCGAAAGGGAAATACTTGAGAAGGTTTTTGGGTTGATAAAGCGTGTACGAGAGTCCCGTTTTATTCAAAGGCCAAGTTCTACAAGAGGTACGTTAATCACATATTTACTTGTTTATTCCGCCATAGTTAATATGTGAAATTAATTCAACATGCATGATGATAATTAGTTGTTGGAATTATTATTTGAATTAATTAGGATTAATTCATGCTAGTAATAATTGTATTTAAATTCGTATTTAAAATTCATCCCGAATAGATTCCGGGCACCCCTATTTTCCCAACAACTGGTATCAGAGCCACGGTTTCGGGCTCTGAATTTTAAATTGGAATTTAAATTGTTGAACATTAAATTTGAAATTGGATAGTAGAATTGTTAGATCTTTTTTGCAGGTATCCAATTGTCATGGTTTTTAATGTTGTTAATTTCATGCGTGTGAATTAATTTGGTTTTTAATTCGATTCGTTCGAATTCGTTTTTCTCGTGAGAAAATCCACGAGTAGATTAGTTGTTTTTATTTTGATTCGATCATTGTAATAGACTAGTCTAGATCTAGTATTTATTTTTTTTGTAAAAATAAATTGTAACCGGATCGTGATGAAGAACGAAGAATTAAAAACGGCGTACCCGGACGACGCATGCAAGCGTGGAGCGTGTATGGAGGTAAAATCATGCAAGGGGTGAAGAAAACGAGGACGAACGGCGAAAAAAAACGGCGCACGGGGGTGCACGGCGCACACCGTGCGCAACGGGCGCACGGCGCGCGCGCGCCTCGGCAGCGCCCTGCAGCGCCTCGGGGCGCCTCGGGTGCGCCTCGGCGCGCCTCCGTGCAGCGCCTCGGGCGCGCCTCGGGTGCGCCTCGGGGCTGCGCTTCGGCGCGCCTCGGGCGCTTTTCCAGCGCTTCTCGGGCCGGGAAGCGCGCGGGCCCACTTCGTGGGCCGACGCGCGCTGTATCTCAGGCCGTGGAATTTTTTCGGTTCGTGTTTTTTTTTCGTGTGATTTTAAACGTCGTCCCGAACCCCAAACGATGCTAGTTTTGAAGAAGTGTTGCTGTTCGAGTGGGAGCACGTCGAGACGAACGTCGGAAAGCAACAAGGACGTTTTTTTTTCGCATCAAGACGTGAAGAAATTAAACCGTGACAATTGGAATTGAGTGCTCCAATGTGTTTAATTTTGTTTTGATGGATGTTTTATTTCGTGCACTTATTATTATTTGTTAATATGTGTTTGCATGAATTTAATTGTCCAAGAAAAACCTTACTTTCGAAAATTACTAAGTATGTTTTTTTATAATCGCAATTTTATTCCGGATATTAAAATTGGATTATTTTGACCTCCATAATTTATTTATTTGTGAAGTTCTTTTGGAATACATTTCCCCCTCGGATCGGCCAAAAGAACGGATTTCACATGAATAAATTTCGAAAGGATGATTGTGGATTATTACTAGTGGCGGTATTGACCCTCACCACGAGTGGCTTGCTCAAAGCGAAATAATAATCCTGTATTTAATTATGGTTATTACTTAGGCATAGGAAATTGATATTAACTTACTCCCCTCGGAGTCCCTGTCAGTTTCTATGTGGTCAAAGCGGGAGCCAACTATTAATTTTGAATTAAGGATTTGTAACTTTTAAGTTTGTAATCCGCTTGAATGTGTTTAAATGTATAGACCACCCCTCGTGGCGCATTTAAATTGTTTCGAGATGTTGGCTGATGCATGATTATATTGTTTTAAGGTTTCAATATAATTGATGTGATCGAATTATGCGATAATTTCATATTTTTCTAGATATTGATATGAATGTATGTTTTATTCTCATTTCATCATGTCGCAACCTTTTAATCCACTGTTTAATATACTTAAAGTTAATAAATTTTTTGGAGTGATTTATATCGATTGGAAATATTTTTTTTTTTAAATTTGTCCTTACTGCACGAAAACACAATTGGGTTATTTATGTTAATATACCCGGCAAGCCTAATGATAAGTCAAGCAATGGGAAGAGGCAGTTTATGATCGGAAGCGTGACAATGAATGAAGTGCATCATCTTGACATTTCTGTCTGAGGATTTGAGGCGCGTTCATGAAGACATTGTATCCGCTGTTGAAATCATGGAACACCTTGAAGAGATGTTTTCACATCAGAATCCCATGACTAATCATTTCACCAAACATGACTCGGTCAAGTTGGAAATGGTGGAAGGAACGCCCATGAGGGAGCACGTTCTCGAGATAATGGCATACCTTAACAAGTTGGAAGTACTTGGTGCGGATTTTGATTGATTTCATATACCATTCCCTACCGAGAAGCTTTGAGTAGTTTCATCTGAACTGTCAGATGAATGAACGGACAAGTCGTTTGCCCGAGCTCTTGCAAGCTTTAGTTTCGGTGGAGGTGATAATGGAGCACCAGTCTAGTGCTATGGTGGCTAATGGTTCGTCTACCTCTTTTGGTCCCAAGGGAGGAAAAAAGAGGAAGAGAACCAAAGGCCGGATCCAAGCAAATCCAATTGTTGCGAAAGGCAAATGCAAAGGCAAGCATCGAAGGGGAAGTGTTTTAGTTGCGGTGAGAGAGGACAATGGAGGTCTGCCTGTTCCAAGCCTAAGAGGCTAGGAAAGTTAGGTAATTCACACACCTTAGTCGTCGAAACTTGTGAAGTGGCGTATGCTGTCTATTCGTGGATAGTGGATACGAGAGCTACTGATCACATTTGTTTCATGGGTTTAAGCTAACCCGACGACTTAACGGAAGTGAGATCCCCATCACATCGGGCAATGCTACGAGAGTGGCAGCTGAAGCAGTGGGAGAAGTGCGCCTATCTTGTGAAGATAGAGTTATGGTCTTGAGAGACGTTCCTCATGTTCCTAGTTTAGAAAGAACTCAACCTTCAGTTTCTAAACTGTTTAAATAGATACTCAGTTTCTTTTAATAAGGATGTTATTATTGCTTGAAATGATGAGTTTATCCGTTCTGGAACTTTAATGGATGATCTTTATACCATTATTTGGGCACACCACTCACAAAATTGAATCTAATAACACATCGATTATTTCGAGTAATAAAAGAAAGCGTTCTTCGGAGATGAACGAAACACTTCTATGGCATCTTAGACTAGGTCATATTAATCTAAAGTGGATAGAGAGATTGGTGAAAGACGGATCCTTGGAATCATTCCAAGTCGAACCATTTCCAACTTGTGAATCCTGTTTAGAGGGTAAAATGACCAAGAGGGCATTTGGAGCCAAGGGGAATAGAACTACGGAAGTGTTAGAACTTGTTCATACCGATATGTGTGGTTCAATGACGATCATAGCAAGAAGAGGTATGAGTAATTTGATGATTACTCAAGATACGGATACATCTACCTTATGATGCATAGGGAAAGAAGTATCAAGTCTCTACGATTTGTTCGTGGAGGCGAATACTTTAGCAATGAATTCTTGAACTACCTATCGGAAGAAGGGATTGTATCCCTGTTGACCACATCGGGAACCCCTCAATAGAACGGTGTGGCGGAATGAAGGAGCCAGACTCTTTTAGAAATAGTCAGATCCATGATGAGTTATTCGGATTTACCCAAGTCGTTTTGGGGTAACGCCTTGGAAACAATGACTTACATTCTAAACTTGGTGCCATCCAAATCGGTTCCTAAAACCCCAATGGAATTGTGGACCGGGGCGCAAGCCCAGTCTAAGACACTTGCAGATTTGGGGTTGTCCGGCATACGTGCTAGACAAGGAAGCCGGTAAATTGGATCCATGTTCGGAATTAAGGTTGTTTATAGGATATCCCATGGGAACGAAAGGGTGTATGTTCTATAGTCTCAAGGATTAAAAGACCGTGATTAGTTCGCACTTTAAATTCTTGGAGGAAGACTATATGAACAAAAGAAAGCCCAGAAGTGAGATTACCTTAGACGAGTTAAGAGGGCAAACTCCTATACCAAGTATACAAGATGATATACCACATGTCATACCTTCACAACCGGAACCCCGTCGTAGTGGGAGGATTGCAAGGCAACCCGAGAGATTCATGGGAATTGGAGAATCTTCGGATTTGATTCCCAGCGATGAATCAGACCCATGAACGTACGACGAGGCAATCCAAGACAAAGACGCGGAAGTGTGGCAAACCGCAATGGAAACCGAGGTGGGTTCGATGGATTATAATCAAGTGTGGGAGTTGGTTGATCCACCTAATGGGGTAGAGCCCATTGGATGCAAGTGGGTGTACAAGAGGAAAAGAGGACCGGACGGAAGGGTAGAGACCTTCAAAGCAAGGCTTGTGGCCTGTGGCCTGTAGCTATGCTTAAGTCCATCCGTATTCTCTTGTCGATCGCTGCGCACTTAGATTACGAGATCTGGTAAATGGATGTCAAGACAGCTTTCCTTAACGGAAGTCTTGATGGGATCTATATGCAACAGCCCAAAGGTTTCGTTGAAAAAGGCCAAGAGCACCTCGTATGCAAGCTTAAGAGATCCATTTATGGACTTAAGCAAGCATCGCGTACTTGGAACTAGTGTTTGATCAATTAATTAAGTCTTATGGGTTTGTGATCAAAACAAGTTCGAAAGTTGTGTGTACAAAAGATGTGACGGAACTGCGGTGGTATTCTTAGTATTATACGTAGACGATATTCTGCTCATTGGAAACAATGTAAAGGTATTGTCAGACGTAAGGGTATGGCTGTCAAATCAGTTTGATATGAAGGACTTAGGGAAAAGCCGGTCACATCCTTGGATCAAGTTCACTCGAGATCGCAAGAGGAAGATGTTGGGCTTATCGCAAGTTTTATACAAAGCCACTGTTTTGAAGCATATCAGCGTGCAAGATTCCAAGAAAGGTTTTGTACCTTGTAGGCACGGAATCCATCTATCCAAAGAAATATGCCCTAAGACGCAAGTGGAGATAGATGACATGAAAGACGTTCCGGACGTAGGAAGTCTTATGTATGCAATGTTGTGTACGAGACCGGATATCTGCTTTGCCGTGGGCATGATGGCAAGATATCAAAGTAACCCCGGGAAAGCACATTAGATTGCAATTAAATGCGTTCTTTAGTTTCTGAAAAGAACTTGGTATGGAATGCTGATTTAACAATCAGACAATCTAATTCCCATGGGATACACGGACTCAAATTTCCAATCAGACATAGACTCCAAAATACCTACCTCGAGTAGTGTGTTTTGCATGGGAGAAGGAGCCATGACATGGAGAAGCGATTTGCAGAAATGCATCGCAGATTCGACCATGGAAGCCGAATAAGTAGTTGCTTGTGAAGTAGCGAAAGAAGCGGTTTGGCTCAAGTACTTCTTAGTGGACTTGGACGTTGTTCCGAATTTACCCGACAAGATAACTGTCTTTTGTGACAATGTCGGAGCAGTTGCAAATTCAAGGGAACCGAGAGCCCACAAGGCCAGCAAACACATTGAAAGAAAACACCATCTTATGCGAGAAATCGTTAAGAGAGGAGATAAAGAGGTGGCAAAGATAAACGTCGGAGGACAACCTAGTATATCCATTCACAAAGGGTCTGCCTCTGAGTACATTCGAGAGACATGTGGATGGAATGGGAGTCAAGACTATTGCCAATCTGCTTTAAGTATAAGTGGGAGGAATTATTAGGTTAGTGTAGGTTGACATGAGATGTCACGTAGAGCTACTACACTAAGACATGCATGATGTATACTAACAGCAGACTTTAAGTATAAGTGGGAGATTGTTGGAGTTATACGTGAAAGTATGCTTTTACTTTGTATAACTCGTGTATCAAACACTTGGTTATGAGAATAATTCTTTTATCGCATATGCTTTAGATATGATTGAATGTTGAATATCTATTGCAAACCGTTCAATATATAGTACATGTTACAATGTAGTTAATGTGGTGATACCCGATCACGGAAGACAACATTAACAGTTTACTTGTAACTAAACGTACATTTCACGACCTAGGTGGAATTGAACAATCCGCCGTGAAAGGTCGATGTGTAAAGCTCAGATTGGTCTGTCTTGACCAAGAGATTGCACTAGCACATTTAGTATGTGTTGAAGAGGTCCTACAGCGAGGAGAAATTCTTCTGTTCTGAAAGGTGAAGAATTAGACCTCAGTGGTTGTTGATTTCTTAATCTCCGTCACTTAAATAGGACCGTGTGTGCTTAGTAGTTACTGCTTTGATTCATGTTGGGTGAGAATCATTGTGACTTCGAACTTTGTGTCTTGGGCAGTAATATTAATCATACGACGGTTGCTAAGATTTAATACGGAGAAACGCGTGTGAGTACGGCTCGTGTGATTAGTCCCCTTGGTGGGCTCAGAAGTTTTATTGTACCAAATCTTGCAAGTGAAGAATTAGTTTCTTCGGTACGAATAATAATGTTGAGCTGTCTTTACTCCAAGGTGAAATATATTAATTAATTTAGAGCTATTCAGAAGCTCAATTAATTAATGGACTTGATAATCTTAAACGCGGGAAATAATAACCGGGAGCCCATATTATCGTAATATGGATTAAGATGGATAGTGCAATATTAATTTATTAGTGGTAATAATTAATATTAATGGGCTGAATTATATTGGGGCTCAATATTGAAATTCAGAAGTCCATTAGGAGGTCCAATCTTAATTCTCCTTAAGGCCCCTCAAGTAGCCCAATTAAGTAGCCCAATAATGATAAGGTGATTAAAATAAAAAGAAAATAATATGCTGATTTTTTCCTTTAATTTTCGAAAAATACATGATAAGGAGGAAAAAGATTTTGTTGATTTTCTTGGAAAGATATTATGCAAGATATGTATTCTAAGAATACAAGAATATCTCATATATTCAAGAAGATCCAAATTTTGGATTTTCTCCATGTAAATTTCGAAAGTTTCATATTTATTTAAGGGAGTGAGATTTTTGTGGAATATTTTATTATGGAGAAAAGAATATATGAGATATATTCAAGATTTCTTAGAGATTAAGAAAAGATTTTCTCCATGCCCATAAAATCTCTACGAATTTCGGTCACCCCCCTTTATAAATAGGAGATGATTATTTCATCTCAATGTACATAATTCCATGTGTTGGAAAAATCAAGAAGCATAGATATTTTTCTTTTTCCTTAGTTTATTAAATTGCTTGAAAGCGTCTCCCACCGGCGATCAAGTAAGGCGAAAGGGAAATACTTGAGAAGGTTTTTGGGTTGATAAAGCGTGTACGAGAGTCCCGTTTTATTCAAAGGCCAAGTTCTACAAGAGGTACGTTAATCACATATTTACTTGTTTATTCCGCCATAGTTAATATGTGAAATTAATTCAACATGCATGATGATAATTAGTTGTTGGAATTATTATTTGAATTAATTAGGATTAATTCATGCTAGTAATAATTGTATTTAAATTCGTATTTAAAATTCATCCCGAATAGATTCCGGGCACCCCTATTTTCCCAACACCTATTACATTTTCTGGTTTGTTTTAACTCATCAAAACTAAACAATTTTTATCCTAACACAAGTCTTCACACTGACTTGGTAGTTCAGTCTCTGAGTAATGCAGTGACTTGAAGTGAAACCTCTCGAGTCACTGTCTTGTTACGAGACTGAGCTCGCAAGTCAATTGCACTGACTTGAGTGCTTTGACTCGTAGCAATGCAGTAACTTGAGTATTATTCACTCTTGTTGAATTCCCTGAGGAAAAGTTTTTTTTAAAAAAAAATTTGCTCCTGAATTCCCATTTATGCCTTTCGAAAATGGGACCATCACAAGAGTTTATTGTTCTCATCTTGGAGACAGAAACTTGCTCCTTGCAACCTGGAGAAATCAATCATCAACTATTCCAAGGCGGACTGAAGATTGAGTTCTCATGTTAACTCTGAGCTGAGCTTAAGTGAGTGTCCTAAGGAATTTGATGGTTTAGATTGTACCTCATGTTCTTCTCTGACCATGAGGCAAAGATCATCATCACTGCTATCAGAAAACAGTCCATCAGAAGATTCCAGATCTTCATCCTTATCCTCAGCAACCATAACTTTTCTCTCTCCATATCTTCTGTCTCTTTTAGCTTGTCTTTCTTTCCTTTCCTTGGTGCTCAGTTGAGGACAATCGTACTAGAAATGACCAAGCTTCTTACACTGGTAGCATCTATTGGCATCATCATCTTTCTCTTCAGTAGACTCTCTGACTTTTGATGATGATCCTTCAGCTTTTGTGTAGTTTTTATATTCCTTCTTTTTCTCCATTTCAATGGAGCTCTTCTCTCCTTCCCTTGTGTCTCTTTGAGGATAGCTTCTCCTTTCCCTGTTATCACTATTAAAACCTTTTGTATTTACCAAATCTACTGTTAAGTTTTTCAAACCTCTTAGCCACCAGGCTTAGTTCTTCTTGCATCTCAGCTTTGCTCTGTGCTTTGCTTGCTTTTATACTCTTTTGGGGCTTTGGTGATTTTGGCCCAGTTTCCTTAGCTTTGAAGGCTACTTCCTCAGCTGAGGTCTCATCTAGAGCTCTTTTCCTGTTTAGATCAAACTCATAGGCCTTTAGTTCAGAAAATACCTGTTGCATAGACATGTTAGATAAATCATTGGTATTTTGCATCATCACAAAGTATACATCCCATCTTGAGGTTAGACCTCTTAGGGTTTTCAAAGCCACTTCTCTCTTACCTTTCCTAGAGAGTTAATCTCATTCATGATATCAATGAACCTCACATCAAGTTGATCAATTGTTTCAGCTGGCTCCATGGTGAACTGCTCATATTTTTGAACGGCTACTGAGAGTTTGTTCTCTTTGATCTTGTCAGTTCCTTCACACATAAGAGCAAGAGTATCCCAGTATCCCTTGTCACAGAATTGGGATACTGAAAGCAGATTATGCTTGAGTCCTTCAACATAGTAAACTTCATCTACATAAACTCCATTGAAGGTCAACTTTCCAACTCCTCTGGTGACGCCATAGTTGTTGTCACCAAACATCACTCTTGGTCCATTCAATGGCTTGAAATCTTGGAGATTATCCTTCTGGAAGGTCATGTGCTTGGAACATCCACTATCAATGTACCAGACATGGTTGCTTGAAAATCCTTTCTCCAATGGACTCTTATCTACCTGCAGAGAAATCAATTAGGTCCCCTACTAGTGCTGGGTCCTGATTGGTTAGTTGCAGGTTTTGTAGGAATCCAAAGATAAAGATCATCCCTTGATGGATGAGGAGATCTTATCTTCCTTCCAAATCTATCTACCAGCACATGTCCTCTTACAATGACATATTGAGCTACTGGTCTGATAAGGACACCTTTTCTATAAACAGGTCTGGTGTACCTTTTCTCAAATCTGGCCTTTGGAATGGCCTGCCTCAAAGACATGGTCTTAAAGGTCTGGTTGTAAGGGTACATCCTAGAAGAACCATCTCTGGTGTCATAACTACCCAGATCAGTTGGTTTTCTATAGATGGGTCTGGAAGACCACCTCTGGTTCTGATACTTAGACCTGCTCTGGTGGTCATAGTTCCTTTGAGTATACCTATTCTGGAATTGATTTCTCTGAGAAAATTGTCTCTGGGGTACCTGGTGCTGTTGAACATTGTTCCTTCTCTGGTAGGTCTTACTCTGATTGGCATTCCCCTTTCTTGAGTGTTTCCCTTGAGGTCCCCTAGTCTGGTTAGGTTCCCTTCGAGGATTACTCCGGGGTCCTCCAACTTGAGTAAGTTCTACTCCTTGGGACTCATTGTTCACAGGACCATTAATCTTCAATGGTTCCCCTTGTTGACTTTTATTCTCTAGAATCTTCTCTTCCAGGACAGTCAACTCTTCTGGACCATATGTTATGTGATTAACAGAGTGATTCCTTTTCCAATCAGGATTGTGAACCACCTTGTAACCATTACCAGTCAAGTCTTTATCATCCCAGATTTCTACCAATTTACCAGCTCTTACAGACTTGTCTTTATTATAAAGGTACTTATGAGTTTTAGTGGAAATTCCAGAGTATCCTAAACCACTCTTATCACAAATGCGCTGAGAAGACTCTGATATGATAGATACAACAGATGGTATCTTAGGAGCTTCTCTGGGCATGGGTATCTCCTCTATGTTGTGAGCAACTTGTTTTCCCTTGATAAGAGTCTGGTATTTGGCTCTGAGTTCATTGATCTCATCTTCTTGAGAGCTCTTTTCTTTCATTAGTTGATCTACCAGAGTATCTCTTTCTGTGATCTTATCCTGAAGTTCAGAGACTTCTTTGGAATGATCTTTCATAAGTTCTCTGGTGGATTTATGCTCATGAGAGAGAGATTGAACTTCAGCTCTGAGCCTACCATTCTCTTTCTCAAGTTTTTGACAGAGTTGGACACAATTTTGGAGATTTGATAGCATTTGTTGCATATCAGACTCTCTGGAGTTACCAGATGAATTAGAGGATTCAGTATATTTGGAATTTGATAAGACTAGAGTAGTTTCATTTACCTCAGTGATGTCTGCCATAAGACACACATCATCATCTGATCCAAAGTCAGAAGAAGAAGAACTGGAACTAGTATCTTCCTCCTCTGCTTCTGCCAGCAATGCTCTCTTATCTGCATATCTCCTATCTCTCTTGATTCTTTTCTCTTCTCTTTCCCTAGGAGTAAGCTGAAGACAATCATAACTGTAGTGACCAGTCTTGTTGCATGTGTAGCAGGCATTGTCTCCTCTGGGATTAGGACTTGGCTCTCTCCTCCTCTGGTTGTAGTCTGATCTGGCTGGACTACTTTCTCTCCTCTGGTAGTCAGGTCTGCCAGAGCTACCATCTCTCCTCTGATAATCTGATCTCCCAGAGTTGCCAGGGTTGTCATCTCTCCTCCTCTCTGGAGTTCTGAATCTGGTCTCTCTTGAGTCTCCAGATGTCTTCTCCTTCTCTGCAGGCTTGAATGAACTCTTTCTGTCTCTGGTAGATTCCTTCCAGTGCCTTTTGTACCTGCCATATTTTGTACTCATTTTATCTAATTTACGAGTTAGAAGTGCTACCTGCTCCTTGAGGCTCAAGTCATCTGCAGTAGACTCCTTTGGCTTGACATCAGGCTTGATAGTTGAAGAGAATGCAACACCTTTCTGGCCAGAAGAGGAAACCTCTTCTGTTTGATCCTCCTCTTGAAGATCATACTCATAGGCTTTGAGATCAGACAACAGAAGATGATGATCCAGAGTATTGAGATCCTTGTTGTCCTTGATTACAGTGACTTTAATTCTCCACCTGCTGGTTAGTGAGCGCAAGATTTTACTATTAATTTCCTTTTCATAGTAGGTCTTACCTAAGGCACTAGCCTTATTCAGGAGGTTTGTGAGACGCATGTCCAGCTGGTCAATGGTCTCGTCTGGTTTCATCTTGAAGGTGTCAAACGAGTGTTGAACAGCTTGGAGCTTGTTGTCTTTGATCTTCTCTGTTCCCTCACAGAGAAGTGCAAGTTTATCCCACATCTCCTTGGCAGTGGCACATGTTTTGACCATTTCAATCACCTCTTTAGTAAGTGTGTTGATGATCTCTGTTCTTGCCACCTGGTCCAAGTTGTAGAGCTTTCTTTCATCATTGTCAAGCTCATCTTTCTTTTTTAGGATTCTTTGCCTGGGGACTCTATCCTCTGCAGCTTCACTAGTTTCTTCCCTGGACTCTGACCTGCCACTATCAATAGGAGTCCAGTAAAATTGAATGGGGCCACTTTCAACCACATCTAACATGCGGTGGTGAATAGCTCCAAGATGATTGCTCATCATGAAGCTCCAGTGGCTGTAATCCTCAAAAGGGAATTCTGGAAGCTTACGGCTCTTGTAAGAAGATTTTGCAGACATTTTGACAAGAAATTAAGGGAAATAACAAGAACTTGAACAAAAGCACACTAAAGAGCAATGGATCTGCCCGGTGACCACCAAAAGCTTTTCAAAGCAGTGGTCGTTGGACACACTGCTCTGATACCACTTGTTGGTCCCACTAGTTAGATTAATTGCGGAAGCTTAAGTTAAATGTCTTTCAAAGTCTTTTACAAGAGAGTAATAATCAAAAGAACAATAAGTAAATTGAAAACAATAAAGAACACAAGATATATAGTGGTTCGGATTTGAATATCCTACGTCCACTCTCCCTTATATCTAAGGGGTCTCACTAACAACCAACCAACTCACTTACTTACTGGAATTTGGAAGTACCAGTTCCTTCTTACAGCCTCTTTAGATTTACCCTCAATCTAAAGATCAAACAGCCTACAACCTTGTCTGATAGATGAACAGGTTGAGGTTTCAATAACTCCTTAAGAGTAGATAAATATTATGAACAGTAAGAGTGCTTGGAAAGAATCTCAAAAGCTTAGATGGACTTATGCGCGTATATGGTATCTCTAGAGCTTTTTCTTGAACTGCACTCTTGTATTTATAGAGGGGGTTAGGGCTAGCTGTTGGAGGGCTAATCCAATCAGATCCTCTATATAAGGAAGCCTCAATCAATCAATTCCCTAATTGATTGATTGGGTTGGTGGGATCTTTGGATTGATTATCTTCAAATACTTTCCAATCCTGATCTTGTTGACTTGATTTGAATCACCAACGGTCAATAGCTTCCTCTGCCTAACTCTGATTCTCTCCAGAGAAGGCAAGACCAGACACCAGGCAACCTCGGTGTCTTCTGGTCCTCATCTGGTCAACAACCAGAATACTCAGTAGAATCAGGGGATCAAACTGAGCATCTTTTGTTCTACCAGACTCGTCTGGTCCGGACTCGTCTGGTCTGGGGAAGGTCCTCTGCCTCTGGTCAGATCTCATCTGGTGAAGTCCTCTGGTGAAGTCCTCTGGTGGGGTCTTCTGGTGACTCTTCTGGTGAAGTCTTCTGGTCTGGCAGTTCCCCCTAGACTAAGTCCTAAACTAGATCATCATCTGGCTAACAGGTCCAGATGGTCCTATTACATCTTCTGGTTTGTTTTAACTCATTAAAACTAACAACTTTTATCCTAACACTATTACTCGACCTCAAGGTGTGGTTGAAGACGTCCTCGTGAGAGTTGGAGATCACATTTTTCCAGCCGACTTTGTAGTGCTAGAGATGGAGGAAGATGAGTACGTGCCCCTGATCTTGGGAAGACCGTTCTTAGCTACGGCGGGGATGGTGCTAGACGTGGCAAATCGAAAGATTACATTGAAGGTTGATGATCAAGAAGTGAAGATTTCCCTATATAAAGCCATGAAGCACCCGAAGGAGGATGGGAGTTTGTATTGCACGGATGCAATTGATCCTCGTGTTGAAGAGACATCTCCTATCTCTAATATTTCTCATGTTCATAATTTCGTTAATCCTTCACTTGATGAGTTAACCCATGAGCATTATCATCTGACTTATTTTGATAGGGATAAAGTGAAGGAATTGAAGGATGAAGAGGTGAAAAGTAGGGACGTGGTCCAGTTTGAAGGAAAAGGAGGAGTTAAGAAGAAAAAGTCTAAATTCAAGAACCTGTTTGGTAAGACGCCTCCAGATAAAGGTGAGAAGGAGTTGAGACCCATAACACTTGGGGATAAGAGGAAAGCAAAAGGGCTTATGACGGTGGGGCATCAAGGGAAGGAATGCAAGCACCACTCTTATGAGAGTAAGAGGGGTAAATTTGAGTATGATGTCCCATAAGCTCCTTTGAGCTCGGTCCAGCATGAGGACCTTAAAAATAGCGCTGAATGGGAGGCAACCCATTTTTATTTGCTTTTAGTTTTTTTAGTTTCTTATTATGTTATTAGGGTGTTGTTGAATCGTAAGTTTTAACCTCGTACTTGAGAGTTTATTTTGTAGGCTTGTCTCGATGGAAGACTCAAAAGAGAGGAACTCAAGCAACTGAGTGTGCTACGTTTGAGAGAAACTGAATTGTTTGGTTGAGGTAACCCACAACCCCAAACTTAGACCTCTTCGCAAGGTCGAAGTTTGGGGGGTGGAGTTTTTTATGTTTCTTGTTACATTGCACCAGAGCACCCCTTATCTTTTAGTGTGTTTGGTTATTTGGTGTCTTGAGATGCTCCTTGGGGTAATTTTGATCTGAGTCGCTATTGCATATTTCATGCTTATTGACCCCTTCTACTTATTAGTTGTTATTCTTGAGCATGTTTGATGACTAGAGTAGATTTGTGGATTTGAGTTAGGTATTCTTTTGTGTGAGTGTTTGAATGAGAGTTGATTTGAAAAAGAACTTGTATGCTTGTGAATTTTTCTTTTTGGGTGCTTGTGTGATAAGAGTGAGAATTCACTAGGATTAGCATGGATGTGAAAGCCGTGAGATTTGAGCCTTATGAGATTTTGATGCATGAATTAATCTCTTCGTTTGTGAGTGAATCATCACCTTAGAGGATGCTAGAACTTGTGTGTGCTCTTGCTTCTTGATTGTGTCTAGTTTGATATGCCGAATAGGATCTTAGGCCATCTTTGATTTTATTGAGTCACTTAGCCAAAATTTTCCGTGCCAATGACATTGAATCCCTTGTTAGCCCCTTTGAGCCTAAAGCCTATTTTATTTGCTAGCACATATGAACACTATTCCAATTCCTAAGCCTTTTTATCCCAATTTGAGTGGAGAATAGGAAAGTGTGAATGTGAAGGGAGTGAATTGAGTTGAAAAAGGAAAATGTTGTTTGTTGAGTGAATATGAGAAGAAGGTGTGATGAAGTTATGAGTTGTGGGAAAAATAAAAAAATTGAGAATGAGCAAAAGAAAAAAATGAGCTCATGTGTTTGTGCGAAAAAGAAAAAAAAAGTGAAGTGATTGAAAAAAAAAGTGAAAAGATTGAGAAAGAAAAAAATTGAAGTATTGAGAGTATGGAATTGAAAGGGTGTTGATTGAACATGTTTGAAGTATTCTGTTCCTAATCTCCAAGTACCAAAGTTTGATTTTCTATTCTCCATTCACTTTAGTCACTTTACCGAATATTGTTATCCCACCTGTCCAAAGAGCCTACATTACAACCTTGAGAAAAGTCCTTTTTGATTCGGCATTGATTTCTAGAGTATGGTCGGAGTTAAGAGCGCTTACAAGCCTATGGCTGCCAATTTGAGTGATTGATTGTTTGAGTGAGTCCCTTGATCATTGATATACACTTTTGAGGGAGCGAAACACATCGTTGAGTGCACATCCATGCTTGATCTTGGTGTTTCTTGTTATTGTTGCATGAGTATGATGAAGGAAAGTGAGTGAGTATACGTGTGATTGAACTTTGAAGCTCGAGTTCATTTGCTTGCATGATTTGATCCTTTGACTCATTCCTAACAATTTCACTTGACTTATTCTTTCGTTGCTTGAGGACAAGCAACATGGTAAGTTAGGGGGGGTTGATTAGGCGTGAAATTGTCATGATTCGTCACTCGAAATGCCCTAGTTTTGAGTATTTTTTATGAGTGTTTGGAGTCAATTGAGTATCATTTTCATAAACTAATGAATTTGTCTCTTTGATGCTCATAGAGGGATAGAGGGCGAAAAGAGGAGTTCGTAGAACTTTGAATCGACTCAAACGTACACCCGGATGAGAAGATATCGAAGAAATACGAAAAGTAGTAGTTCGAGGGAGCAAAAGTATCATTGGAGTGCACAAGCTAGAAGAGCTCGAGCACGTTGTGCTCGAGTTGGTCGTGCAAAGTGCTTGAATTGAAGTGGGTCGTGCA
Organism: Ballota nigra; assembly: GCA_947034835.1. NCBI lineage: Eukaryota > Viridiplantae > Streptophyta > Magnoliopsida > Lamiales > Lamiaceae > Ballota > Ballota nigra. The sequence continues at coordinate 12,035,411 of OX344725.1, read as the reverse complement.
CTGAGTGCACGAGTCAGTCGTGCATAGTGCTCGAGCTGAATCAAGTCGTGCACTAGTGCACGAGCTCGACTACTCGAGCACTTTTGAGGTTCTGTTGGTTTTGGAGTGCTCGACCACACATTACTCGTGCACTAGTGCACGAGTAAGTGCACGACCAGACGCGGATTTTGGCCAATGAACTCCCGATTCGACCCGTTGCTTATATATACCCCTTCCGAACACATTTTTTACAACTACTTGATACCATACTACGTTTGGAGACTGAGTTTTGAGAGAGAGGAAGAGGAGAAGAGACGAGCAAGTTTATTTTTACATTTGTTGAGGTTTTCTTACGAATTCACGTCACGATTTTACTTTTTAGTTTCGTTTCTTCCTGTCTTTTGTTCTTACATACATTGAGACTTCGTTTTGTTTAATTAATTTCAGTTTATTCTTTTAGATCTTAAAACCCTAGTTCATGTTCGATCTTTTCTTCGTTATAATTACCATGATCATGTCCGTTACTTATTTAATTGCTTTAGTTTACGTTAAACCTATGTCTAGCTAAAACCCTTGCATGCTTGGGGTAGGATGAACTCGTAGAAGTAGGTTGTGGGTACGTAATTAGGGTAACTTGTGACGTTAGGTTTTAATTCTCTTGGTTAATGAATGCTTAAAATTCATCTAGACTTTACTTTTGAATTTCGTTCGAAAAGTGTTAGAGAGAGGACGACCGTATCACTCTTTAACAACGAGTAGACTTAACTAGAGGGTTTAGAAAAGGTTAATTCATCTACCAGTTTAGCGAAGGAGGACGACCGCATCACCTTAGTTAAATCAAGGTCTCATTAATTAAGCATAATCTATTAACTTGTTAGTGGATTAGTGAAGTCGAGTGTTAGGGTAAAGTATTAGGGTTTGGAATCTTGAGCTTTCACCTTGCATTCTTTTACTTAGGTTATTTCTGGCGCGTCACAGTTATTTTGATTATGTACCTGCTCCGGTAGTATACGTAGGGATTCTTATCCTAAGCATCACCATCTCTTACTTGAAAACAACCGTAGTTAATTCGTCTTCTTTAGTTCGTTAGTATAATTAGTTTATTTTAGTTGTTTTAATTAATCTTTCAAAAAACCCAAAAACATTACACTCATATTAGCTACGACGCGTAGATCTTCAGGGATCTGTTCGCATACATCCCATCTCGTGGGTTCGATATACTTGGCCGTTATACTTACTCATACTACAGTGAACCCGTCCGCTTGCGGGGAAGTGACTAGTAGAAGTTAGTGTACATTCTGTTCCTCGAGCGATTCTACCCTTCATCCAGAACGATCAAAGCAAGGATTGAGATCTCTTCCTTCCGCCAGAAGCAAGGATAGGACCTACGTCAAGCGTGTGAGAGATACTCAAACATGTTGATAGAGTGCCCGCAGCACGAGTACAATGAGGGAGATGTCATGGCATTTTTCTATAGTGGTGCCAACAAGGTTGGGCAAGACCATCTAGACGCCTGTGCTCGTGGATCATTCCTGAATTAAGGAATAGTGAGGTGTAGAGAGATCGTGGACAACATTGTGACAAATGTCGGGGCTTGGAATGTGGACGCAGATTTCCAGAGAGTTCATCAGGTTGAGGAAGGTGAAGGAACGAGAAGGCTGTTGATGGCCATGATGGAAAAGATTAACAACCTTGAGTTGGGGAAGAATATGGTTGGAGGGAATGCAGCAGAGAATGAGCAAGAGGACAAGCCCACAATTCAGCAAGAAGTAGTCAATTATATGGGAGGTCCTTATTACAATCAGAATGGGTATCCACAAGGTGGAAATTTTCAAGGAAGACCTTCTTATGGCCAACCATTTGTACCTCCAGGTCCACAGCCGCCTCAAAATCAATGGAGGAACACACAAGGGTACCAAGGAGGCCAGCAGCTTCCTCAGAACCAATGGAGGAAGAACGAGAATTTTTCATATGCTAACCCGAAATCGGGTATTACAGTTCCTGCGGGTGTTGATCCAGGTTCGAAACCTCCGGGTGGAGAAGGTGGTTCCTCAACTGAGGAGATGTTGAGAGCTATCCTACAGAAGGTGGAGGAAGGAAGCAAACGTTTATCATCTTTGGAGTACGATGTGAAAGATCTGCATAAGAAAGTTGATCAGCGTGATCAAGACCTCCAGAAGAGAGATGTAGAGCTGAATCGAATTCAGCAAGAGAACAACCGAAGGTTCACTTCTATATAGTTCCAGATGAGCCAGATTGCAAAGTCATTAAATAGAGAGCCTGACAAATACCCTTCAATTCCTTTAGGGTAATCCTAAAGAGCATTGTAAGGTTATCCAGCTTAGAAGTGGAACCAATTATGAAGGTCCTTAGATGCCTGCTGATTTTGAGATGCCCCAAGGAGATGTTGAGATAGAAGGGAAAGAACATAAGAAAGATGGAGATGAGAGTGGGGAGGTAGGAGTTGAGAAGAAGGTTGAGGGTGAAAGCACTCAAGCGAGCAAAGAGCTTGAAGAGGAAGGCATTGAGAAGGTTGAGAGAGTTCCTAAGTGGAAGAAGGCAAGGGAAGCAAGGGAGAAAGTGAAAGAGACCGGGAGAGATGAATGGGGGGTACCCAAATGTGTGATACCCGTCCCATATCCACAACGCTTCATGAAAAAGAAGCTTGATGAGAAATTCGCTAAATTCCTTGATGTGTTTAAACAATTGCATATTAATATCCCTTTTTATGATGATTTGGAACAGATGCCCAACTATGCAAAGTTTCTGAAGGACTTGATCGCGAAAAGACGGCGAGTGGATGAGCCGAAGTTGGTGCAGTTGAACCATGAGGTGAATGCATTAGTGCACAAGGCGCTTCCTCCAAAGCTGAAGGATCCCGGGAGCTTTACAATCTTATGTGACATTGGGAACGGGATCAAGAAATGAGCGCTATGTGATTTAGGGGCGAGCATAAATCTTATGCCCTTGTCGCTTTTAAAGAAGTTGGAAGGTGGTGAACTTCAGCCGACAATGATGACGCTCCAGCTTGCTGATAGGTCCATCACGAGACCTCAAGGAGTAGTGGAAGACGTCCTCGTGAGAGTTGGAGATCACATTTTTTCAGCCGATTTTGTGGTCCTCGAAATGGAGGAAGATGAGCGCGTGCCCCTGATATTGGGAAGACCGTTCTTAGCGACGGCGGGGATGGTGCTAGACGTGGCAAATGAGAAGATTACGTTGAAAGTTGATGATCAAGAAGTGAAGATTTCCCTATATGAGGCCATGAAGTACCAGAAGGAGGATGAGAGTTTGTATTGCATGGATGTCATTGATCCTAGTGTTGAAGACACACCTCATATCCCTAATCCCTCTTTTATTTATGAGTTTGATAATCCTTCACCTGTTGATTTAACCCAAGAGCATTATGATATGACTTATTTTGATAGGGATAAAGAGAGGAAATTGAAGGATGAAGAAGTGAAAAAGGAGGACGTGGTCCAGCTCGAGAGAAAAGGAGGAGTTGAGAAGAAAAAGTTCAAATTCAAGAACCTGTTTGGTAAGACTCCTCCTGGAAAGAGTGAGAAGGAATTGAGACGCCCACCGTCTGAGGTGAAAAAGAAAGATGGGAATAGAGCAACGAACTTAGACACCTTCTCTTATGAGAGTAAGGGAGGTATTTTTTAGTATCATGTCCCATAAGCTCCTATGAGCTTGGTCCGGCACTAGGACCTTAATTCTCTTAATTAATGAATTCTTAAAATTAATCTTAACTTTACTTTTGAATTTCGTTCAAAAAGTGTTAGAGAGAGGATGACCTTATCACTCTTTAACAACAAGTAGACTTAACGAGAGAGTTTAGAAAGGGTTAATTCATCTACCAGTTTAGCGAAGGAGGACGACCGCATCACCTTAGTTAAATTAGGGTCTCATTACTTAAGCACAATCTATTAACTTGTTAGTGGATTAGTGAAGTCGAGTGTTAGGGTAAAGTATTAGGGTTTAGAATCTTGAGCTTTCATCTTGCATTCTTTTACTTAGGTTATTTCTTGCACGTCACGGTTATTTTGATTATGTACCTGCTCCGTTAGTATACGTAGGGATTCCTATCCTGAGCATCACCATCACTCATTTGAATACAACCCTTAGTTAATTCGTTTCTTTCGTTCTTTAGTTTAGTTAGTTTACTTTAGTTAGTTAGAATTAATTCTTCTAAAAAAATCCAAAAATATTACACTCATATTAACTACGACGCGTAGATCTTCAGGGATCTATTTGCATACAAACCTTCCCTTGGGTTCGATATACTTGGTCATTATACTTACTCATACTACAGTGAACTCGTCGCTTGCGAGGAATCTACTAGTAGAAGCTGGTATTTTCGACTTAAGTCAATGGCGCTGTTGCCGGGGAAGACGGTTTTAATTCTCTTAATTAATAAATTCTTAAAATTAATCTTAACTTTACTTTTGAATTTCGTTCGAAAAGTGTTAGAGAGAGGACGACCTTATCACTCTTTAACAACGAGTAGACTTAACGAGAGGGTTTAGAAAGGGTTAATTCATCTACCAGTTTAGCGAAGGAGGACGACCGCATCACCTTAGTTAAATTAGGGTCTCATTACTTAAGAACAATCTATTAACTTGTTAGTGGATTAGTGAAGTCGAGTGTTAGGGTAAAGTATTACGGTTTAGAATCTTGAGCTTTCATCTTGCATTCTTTTACTTAGGTTATTTCTTGCACGTCACGGTTATTTTGATTATGTACCTGCTCCGTTAGTATACGTAGGGATTCCTGTCCTGAGCATCACCATCACTCATTTGAATACAACCTTTAGTTAATTCGTTTCTTTCGTTCTTTAGTTTAATTAGTTTACTTTAGTTAGTTATAATTAATTATTCTAAAAAAAATCCAAAAACATTACACTCATATTAACTACGACGCGTAGATCTTCAGGGATCTATTTGCATACAAACCTTCCCTTGGGTTCGATATACTTGATCGCTATACTTGCTCATACTACAGTGAACCCGTACTCTTGCGAGGAAGCTACTAGTAGAAGCTGGTATTTTCGATTCAAGTCACCTGTAAAATCATTAATCTCATCAAACCAATATTATATGTACATATGTGTATAGATTTCCATTTCCAATTACAAAAGGGTCTCTAATTTAGAGTTTGAATCCATCATCATTTGATGATGATCAATTGCTTATTTGAAATAACTATTCTATTTGTTTACCAAGCACCAATTAGCCCTTAATTTTATATTATCTCCAACTCTCTGAATGACGAAAAATAAATTAATTAATAAAATTTCTTGAGATTTTGTTCCTTTAACACTATTCTAATTCTAGGGATCCTTGATTTGATTCGAAGAACCAACAGTCTTGCTGTAATAGGCAATTTTTTTTTCTTTTTGGATGAGTTCATTCAAAGTCTTCTTGTAATCATCATGACTTTAGTGATACCTAGAAAGAAACATGCCTACAAGAAGACTCTTAGCCCGGATACTTGAATTATAATTCTCTTGGAATTTCCAAACCAAGATGCAATTTTATGTTGTTGAAATTGAAATCTTAAGGTAGGGACCCCTTGAGATAGCATATAAAGTGTGTCCAGTGCCAAATTGCAAATAGATTTTGATAACTTATCCCCAAATCTCAATTCAAGCCCCCCTTCTTCTTTTCCTTTTCTTTTTTATAAATCTGCTTAGGTATAACATGTAATCTAAAGCCACTTTATAGCTGGATAAGATTGTATATTGCCCTTTATTTGCTCTAATTTGATACGTAGGAATTTTGCTGGCATCAGGAAGTCTTTCCTAAAGGTGGAGTGTGAAGCAATTCTGATGTGCCATGAATGATGGTGCCGTGCCAGAGGAGAGAGAGAGGAAATTTATAATTTACGATCCTCATGCCTACACCCATTTTAACTTTATAGTATTCACTCGTATAATTTATAATTTATGATCAATGCTTGTGATATTCCTCTTAGTAGTGGATATAGAAATTTATTCAGTCTAGCTAACTATTAAGCTATATATGAGTCTCATTTGACTTAATTTGTTTATTTTGGGATTTTTTTTCCAGTTGATTAATCAGTTAACTAGAAGTAACCATTGAGCCACAACAGTCTCATTGTCTTTCCTCTCAACATCTTTACAACTGAAGGAGCAAGGTCGGATTTTTATTTCTTTTCTGTTATATATGCTGTCATATTTTTTTTGTTTAAGAAATGTAGCAAAATTTTAGCTCAAGTATATGATGGAAGGGTGTGCATATAGGCTGATGATAGATCAAACCCGAAATACATGATGATCTCAAATAAAAAGACTGAAAATTGTTAACTTGGTTCTTGTTTTGCTGACACTATATGTATAAAGAATTTTTTACATTCTTGAAAAGACATGATTGGTTTGGTTTCTAGTTAAGTGAAATATAGACATTCGTGTTAATATTATATATTTTGTTTGTTTTTACCCTTCTTTTCATCAATATGTTTCCTTATTCTACTATTGTCCTAAACTTTTACCATAACCATTTTGTAATAGATATGGCGCTATCTCCTAGTGCATCTTTAGTTGCCCAGTTTTCCTCTTCTTCATTGCCTTCTTGTAACTCTCGCTCTAACTCCCCCCCCCCCCCCCCTATGCGTTCTTAGGAGTATGGGTTTGGGATGAGTATTTTCTGGTATTCTGAGTTGCTTACTTCTGCATTTGCTTTAATGTAATAGAATTTAGTTTGTTTGTAAATTTTAAGAACATTTTTTTTAATTAATTGGCGTTTTGTGGACGTTGCTTCTTGAAACATTCCTGCCTCTGTTTTGAACATAGAATTCAAGTCATATATGTGCAGCCATGATAAACTGAGAATTCAGGGCCTGTATTGATTTTGTGGCAACTTTTATGGAGCACAGAGTGTTATGTAGTGATGCAATTTGGGAAGCGGTTTTCTGCTTCTTATATTTCCCATTATTCATCTTTGTTGTTTCGATTATGCTTCTATTCGAATTTTATAAGTGGAAACCTTATTCAATTTTATGATGAATTGCTTGACATACATAATATATTGTAGTTCATAGTAGTTTTTACTTGTATATATTTTAAGGAGTTGGAGATAAACTAGTGGGAGTTGCACTTTAGACTTGTCAAACCTTAGTTATGATCCACATCAATAATAATATATCCGTTATATCATCGATGAGTTGGGCAGGCTGCTTTAGTGTTTGGTTTAAAGGAATCAAAGCCAATTTATTTGGTGAGCATAGAGGTTCATTTAAAGTCTACCCATTTTTTCCTCCATTCTTCATATTAATTTAAGATGTGTTTTATATTATAAGTTGGTATTATTGTATTATTTTATATTATAAGTTGGTATTATTGTATTTGGTTATTGTTCGACAAAATCAGAGCATATGTGGATCATATTTAGGGCTTAACTAGTGCCCAAATCCAAAAGCAGAGAATTATTCATTCAGAATTGAAGTCTCTACTTGGTGCAAAACTAATTTTGGTCTGATCTATAGAGTCCCAAGACCCCCAAACCTTTTGATATTTGTGCACTTTGTACAGTTTATGTATTATTTACGTTTACCTTTGTTTTTCATTTCTGATATGACTACTAAGGTTGCATCCTTTAGTGTATTAATGAGTTCTCTATGGCTATGATATTATGTTGCAATGTCTACGTTCAACTACTCATAATTTTTGGTGGCATTCCAGGTAAGATACATCAGAACTCAAACATTGTTGGTTTTCCAAATTATTCATTTTTCAATGTAGTGACGAGATCTACGAAAAGGGTGCATGAATGTTGCTGGGGAATAGAAGAAAAATACACAAGTTGGTTGAAATTTTTGTAATTGAATGTTAAGGCATTCATATTTAATTAGTAGTTTAAACTTTTATAAACTCATATTTATGTTATTTTGTTGATGGTGTGGAACACTTGTATGAACTTCTATTATACAATGATTGTGTTGTATTTGGAATGAATGTTGATGGTATTATGGTTATTTTTGCTTAAATTTTGTCTTGAAAATTTATTACAGGTTTTATTATATAAAAATACAATATAGCTCATATTTAGGAAAGACAAAGGTGCAAAACTGATGTAGTAAATATACATAAAAAGATAATTGTTTATAATTGTTGTCTATCCAAGAAATTTATGAAATATCTATGTGTATTTTAATGGAAAGACAACGGTCCAAATACGATGTAGTTAACATGAACAGACAACGGTTAATAACCATTGTCTTTCCTTAAAATTTAAGAAAAATATATGGTACGGCAACTTCTTTTTTAAACAAGGACAACGGTTATAAGACAGTGTATGTATTTCAAAACAACAACAGTTGAACACTGTTGTCTATCCCAATATTTATGAAATTATTGTGCTACAACAACATATTTGATTAGTGATACACAACTGTTCTTGACCGTTGTAGTAATTGAGGAAATACGACGGTTAGTTAACCGTCGTCTATTTATACACACGTACTACAACGGGATCTTCTACATCGGCTACTTTTTAGAGAGACAATGGTTTTGAATCGTTGTAAAACCTCTTTTTTCTTGTAGTGTATGAGATTATATCATACAAATTTTTTGTCATAATAAAAAATAGTTCATACTTAAGATCATGTACATTTAGGAAACACTACAAACAAAACACTATAATAGGGCACTTACAATACTACCACAAAAAAATTGTTCAAATGCAAATGCAACCACTTCAAAAATCCTGCAAAAGAAAAACAAAAGTGATAGAAATGTGATAACAAAAGTCAAGAACAATAAAAAATGAGAAATACCATATGATGAAAAATATCTCATGGACGAAGAAGACATCGTCCAAAATGCAATCTTCCTCAAAAAATAAATGTAACCAACTTTAAAAAAAAAAAAAAAATGAATAGAAAGACATCACCACCAACAATATAGAAGTCTTTGTTGAATAATAAAATTTTGTGAAAACTAAGGAATTATATATAATTTTTATCTTTTAACCACCTTAGTTAATGAGTTTTTTATGGGCTACTCAAAGGTCTTTAGGAGAATTAGAATTGGACCTAGGGCTGGAGAAAATACCGAAAATTTCAGTATATCGAGTTTACCATACAGAAAAATAACGAAAAGTTTGGTATACTGATTATTTCGGTAGACTGTGTTGTTATACAGAAAATTTCGGCATGGTAACAGTATGAAAAGTTACATACCGAGGTATTTCAATACATACCGAAATACCGAAATTAATTTATAGTTTAATAATATTTAATATTGTACCATTATGAATTATTAGATTGTAGTCTTATTAATAAAAATGTGGAAGCCCAAACATTTTTATTATTTAAAAGAAGCACAATTTTTTTTTTAATTAATATAGTCATAAGCCCATAGTCCATCCTTATATAAGAGGTACGCTTATCACTTTCCTGCTTCCCCCCAATCACCACCCTCTAACGCAATTAAGGGTTGCCTTTCTCAATCTCTCATTCCGCTAAATAAAAATTAAAGAAGTCAATGGTCGAATATTGAATTTAGAACGTCGAAAATCTCTATCTAGGCCAAAAGTTGAATCAATAGTTGTCCAGTGAGTAAATTAATGACAACATTAACAATATATATGGAGTAAATGTGAAATCTATTTTCTCTTTGGAGAATTATTTGCACAATCACATTCATATTTTTTCTCTGATGTTCTCATTTGTTAGCATTCAGAAGATGTTTTTTTTTTCGTTTATTAGTAGTTTATTTTACAAAAATTTTGACAAAGAACACTATACCGAAATCTTACCGGTAAGATACTGAAATTTCGGCATACCGGATTACGGTATACCAAAATTTTCAGTACGGTAACGGTATGAATTTTTATACACCGATATTTTCAGATGGATAAGGTATGAACTAAAAACTACGGTATACCGTACCAAACCACCCCTAATTGGACCTCCCAATGGGCCTAAAAACCAATATTGAGCCACAATATTATTCTAGGCCATTAATATTAATTAACTCCACTATAAAATTAATATTGCACTATTCATCCTAATCCATATCACGAACACATGGCTCCCAACTATTATTTCTCGTGTTTAAGATTCTAATGTCCATTATTTAATTTAAGCCACTGAACGCTTTAAGTAATTAATATCTTTTATTCATTGGGAAAGAACAGTTCAACATTATTATCATACAAAAAATTCACTGGCTAAATTTGATATGATAAACTTTCTGAGCCCACCAAAGGGACATAATCAACTTGTCATTCCAGGACATAATTTTCTGTATTAATTTAGCAATTTTCATATAATTAATAATATTGCCCAAAATATAAAGTATTGAGTCTCATCGACTCTTAACCCATAATAAATCAAAGCAATTAAATTCATTATATACAATCCTTATTAAGTGACATAAATTAAGAAATAATTAACCACTGAGATCTAATTTGTCTTTCTATGTCAGTCTAGAAAAATTATCTCGTTGTAGGTCCAGTTCAGTACATCAAATGCATTAGTGTAATCTCTTGGTCAAGACAAACTAATTCAAGTCTTACACTTCAACTTTTACCAATGAATTATTCAAGTCCATCTAAGTTGTGAATTATTTATACTTATTACAAGGAACTGTCAATACGATTTTTTGTGATGTACTACACACCACATTTGTCTACAATGTAAAGTATTTGAACGTTTATGCAATAAATAGATAACATTCATAATAAAATAGTGATAAATAATTTTTTTTTAATGAAAGTACAAGAATCAATTAATGTACAAAGTATTATTAAAAATATATTTTTCAGTATATCTATGACAGGTACAAATCTTCATGTTCTGCTAGACCAGATGAACCAATGATGTAGATGGTTCTAGCATAACATACCTTAGAGCAAGATTTCAAAACTGTGCCTCTCCAAAAAGTTGTTTCTGATGGTAGATTGGAAACAAATCTTATAATCCTAACACACTGACACTCAAATAAACTAATTTCACAGACCTTAACTTTTCCACTGTCAAGTAAACTAATTTTATTCAATTTTAGGAATTCTTAATGCAATCTCATCAAGTTGGCTACCCCTATAGTTTCATTATGTAAACATATTTTTTATCTGAAAATTGTGAAGCAAAAACACATTGAATGCACAAATCATAAATTCATCCCAAATTTTGCATAATAGAAGACTTTTACAACACATAACATAAGCAGAGTACAACAGTATGCCTCGTTTATTATCTTTCTTGCAAGCTCATCATGAGAAAACCACTCAAATATATAATATCCACACAAGGATCATAGATTCGCAAATCTCTTATAATATTTTGCAACATAAAGTACCAGCACTGAATTTGACTTGGCTTATCCATCATTAGAGCTCCAAAACCAAGTCTACAAGGTCAAAACAAAACTTGTTCAGTTTATCATCAATAGTAATGCATTTTCTATTAGCACCAATTTATGTTGTATGTAAGGACCAAAATAAATATATTCTCGATATATCCATTTTTCGTGGTTATCGGTTTCGATACAAGGAAGAACGGTATTTCCATAATATCTGTAAAAGAATGATAAATACCGTTATGCAATATCAATTTCTCTTATATTTTTATTCAAATGGAGCATATTATCGGTAAAATATTGAGAGAATATCAAGAAATATCGAAAAAAATATTGATAAATATAATAAATTAATGTAAAATTTGTTTAAATTCTATTGTTAAATTTATATGTTAAAAGTTTGTATATCAATATTAGATATCAATATATACATCGATATTCCCACACATTTAATGTCTCAATATATCTATCTATCGATACCGATATTTTCAAATTTCAACCTTGGTTGTATGATGTAAAGCATAGAATATTATGTAACCAATATTCTTTGTATGCATGCTCTAGCATATTAGTGTCATTAGTAATGCATTTCGTAAGGTGAAAACTTTATAAAGCTCCAATTTTCCTGAGGAAAATTTTACAATTTTAATGCCAACATTATAGGAAAACTTTAAAGGTACGTAGTTTAATACTCCCCGTCCCAGGAAAATTTGCACTCCTGAGATTGCACGTGAATTAAAAAAAAAGGTAAAGTATTGATATACGGGTAAATATGTATATATTTATGTAAGTGTGCACGTAAATCAATATTTTCTATTTAGATAATGTGCAAATTGACATGAGACGTCCAAATAAAAAACGTGTACAAATTATTAGGAAACAGAGGAAGAAGTAGTTACTTACAGTCTGCATCAGTTTTGACCCAGAGCTCGTTCCCAGTAGTATCGCCACAGTTTTTTGTAGGGAGATGAGAGTGCTTCTTGTGGGCCCACATATTTTCTGAGTTGGGTTGATGAGGATATATTATGATATCTTCAGCAGAGGGTCGTAGGCCTTCACTATAAGATGCCACAAATTGGGCATTGCTGTTTTTTATCTCATTTTTGTTGGGTTTATGAGACTGCTGCCAAGTGGTTGCATTCTCAGGATGGACTTTCCGGTTGAAAATATGTAGGATCTGCATTCCCACATACATATTAATTCAACACCATTCCAAATAATTAGCCTGCACTTAAGAATTCATTGCTCAGAAGACGTAACAATTTTTATTTTTATTTTTCACAAGAAAAAGGGCTAACTTCATAAAAAAAATTCCGGAACTTTTCACGTTTTTTCAATTACTAACATTGTACTCCCTCCGTCCCAGTTTTATATTCCCGTTTGACAATGCGAGGAGTTTAATGCGAGAGTTGAATTTTAGTATTTAAATGAATAAAATAATAGTGAGAATGATTAATGGTGAATAAAGTAGTATTTAAATGAATAACTGTATTGAGAATGGTGAATTTTGAATAAAGTATTTTTTAATTTAATAAAGTAGTTTCCATTTTAGGGATAAAAAAACAAAATTGGAGCGGACCTTTTTGACAAATGGAAAAACAAAACTGGAACGGAGGAAGTATGTTTTTGCAATTCGACATTTGACCTTTTCAATTTTTTTTTTCTTTTTCACATGATTATTTTTCGGGAATTCTTATTAACGTGCCATACTGAATTGCACAGGTATTAAGAAACTGTGAGTAAATTGAAACAAATAATAAAAGGTCTTGAAAACATGTGCATTTTTTTTCAAAGGTCATACCATTTGATATAATTACAAAAATTGAATAAGTCATGTATCGAATTGTTCCGTCCCAAAAAACATTGCACATTTTACTATTCACACTAATTTAAAGGTTTTCAAATTACACCCCACTCCATTAATAATTACACAATAAAACATCTTTTTTTTTTGTTATATGCACTTTTAGTGAATAATACACTCTCATAAAAAAAATTATCAATCTAAATACTACAAATCAACTCATATTCATTTTCCTTTTAAAAAGTCAACTATGCAATGTGTTCCGAGACGGAGGGAGTATAAAAGACGTGCAATTTTTATGAGGTTAATTGCAAATTGCAATTTAATATTCCTTCTGTCCATGAAAGGTATGTACCATTTCTGCACGTCGTTAATGTAATATATCGGAGGGTATTTAAGGGTCTTGTGAGGCCCATTTATAAATAAAATGATTGTTTGTGGTAATGTTTTTATACATATTTACCATAAACGATCACTTTATTCATAAAAGGATCTCACAAGACCCCTAAATACCCTCCGACATATTACATTAATCCACGTGCAGAAAAATGTGCATACTTTTCATGGACAGATGGAGTATAAACTTTTGATTTTTTGCAAACTAGCTCCAACTTAACATTTGGTTGCAATTCTTACCAAAAGATAATTTTCAATCAGTTTGAAAAATAATGATTAATTAAACGTTGTCAACCGAACCAATCTAAACATATTAATATAATTAATTATTCATTGTCGGGTAATTGAAACATCATTTCCGGACAATAAAAAATTTGTTTGCTGGTTCACATTGCAACCAAATGTTAAGTTGTAGTTTTACTTGAAAAATTCAAAAGTTTAGATTAAATTGCAATCTGCAAAAAAATTGTGATTTTATTTGCAATTAACCCATTTTTATGTGATGAACCTTTGAAAAAATGAGAATGTATTATGCGAATGATATTTACGGTGAAATTTGTTTGAAAAGTATTAATAAATTACACTAAAGGTATCAACTGTGAAAGATATTAGTTGTTTTCAGGGTAAATTACACTTTTGATCCCAAGAGAATGACTTTATTTCAAAATGGTCCTTTTTCAACAGTCTTGGTCCCATAGTTTTTTTTCCGACATTTTTGGTCCCAAGTGAATGGGTAAATTACACTTTTGGTCCCAATAGAATGGGATAAAATTGCACTTTTAGTCCTAAAACTGCAAATAAAATGACCACTTTTCATACTTAGGTACCAAAAATATTTTGAACTCATTTTTTTGGGACCAAAAATATTATTTTCACTAAAGGTATTAATTAAAATAGTATTAGTATATTGTTGTTTGCGGTAATAGTTACGGTGAGTATATTCTCACAAAAAATAGGATAATAATACACGCACCTTATGCAGCTTTGTCTCAGCCGTTGTAGAATCTATCAACTTTTTCTTGAGCAACTTCTTCACAAGATGCACAGCAGATTTATCACTCTCCTTTTCATTTCTCTTACTTCCAGTCTCCTCCGCTTGCTTAGTCTTCTGAAACAGCTCCCCAAGAGAAGTCCTCTGTTCCTTCTTCACCGGTGGGGCCGCCGTCTCCATTGCCGATCCAAAAAGGTAGCTCTGCAGCGGACAAACGATTCCACCATTTCCATTGGCTTCGCCGCTCTCAACAATCGGCTTCCCACTCAGCGTAATCGCACTGCAGTGGCTGATCCTCCCGGCGCTCGCGTGGCTGTTTCGTCCCGACGAAACCACGCTCACGTCCTCCGCTCCCAGCACCTTTTCGAGCTCGTCGTTGATTAAGCGGAGCTCGTTTTCGGTGACCTGAGTTTCTTTTTCAGCTATGTGGTCCACGGAGATGGAGAATGTTGGGGTTGATGGGTCTGTGGTGAATTGCTCTGTGCCTAAAGTGCCGATGGCGAGGAAGCCGTGGAAGAGCTCGGAAAGCGCGCTTTCGTCCTCTTCGAGCTCTTCTTCTTCTTCCTCTCTTGAAACCTCTAGGCTGGTGAATGAGTTTCTACGGTACTTTCTTTGGGCTTTGTTGAAGGTTTGAGTTCCTTGTTGGTAGCATTGTAGGTCGTCCATACAGGGTTGACCTGCAAAGCCTGAGGTACCGATTTGTACAGAGTTGTAAAATTAATTCATTTAAGACAAATTTTTAAAAGAAAATAGTTCGTGGTGAACTTATCATGAAACTGTTTTAAAACTTTTGATACTCCTACTGAAATTTTTTGATACTCCTAATCAAATATTCGATACTTTAAAATATTTTCAAAATAAGTTTATTATAACCATTTTTGCATAAAACATGCTCTTCATTTAATTATTTACAAAACACTCCCATCATTCATGGGTTAGACTCAACTTTCCCGAATTGACAATTTAATACGAGTGAAGTTGTTTTCAGCGGGTATTGGACCCACGATCTTTGTCTGGGCATACATGAATCTTTTTGCTCTGATATTGAAATAATTTCATCTCATCTAAAAATCAGAACTTATATAAGGTTGTAGAATTAAATCATTTAATTATTTCTCTAACATGACTCTTTGGAAGTCTAAGCATAGTTTAATTTCAAAAATTGAATTCTATCTTTGCTTGAATTTAATTTTAATAATTTTTCTTTTTACTTTTGGTCATTTTCAATGGAAATGACAGACTCAGCAAGGGGAAAGAATGGTAAAGGCCTCGACCCTCAACTCGCTGTAAATCATCTAAATTATCGACGGAATTCGTGATTCACAAAGTATTACCAAAACTTGAAAGTGATTGAGGGGCTTTGCTTCCTAACGATTCAATTGGGAGTGGTGTTGGTCGTCGTAGATGTGAAATATTAGGGCAATTTTCTGATCAAAATTTAGTTTTTTCATTGAAGAGGGCCAAAATTGATATGAAAATGACCAAAATTGATAAAGTGGAAAGGAAAAAAAAAAAGTCTAGAATTGGAATCGTGGAAAGATTTATGATGATTTGTGATTTTATTCCCTAGAGCATATTTTGGTTAGGAGTAGCCTAGCTTCTTTCTAGCGAAGTCAATCTGTTCTGTGCATATTTATTAATGCAATAATCTTGAATATAAAATATCTATATTAGTATTTATAATACTACTAATATAGTAAATGTGTAACTCACCAATTGAGAAATCTTTTTGCGTTTCGTTGCTGTTCTGCTTGAACTTGCGATGCATCCATCCTAATATCTGCAATGATGATAGAGGATACGATTAATTGTCATGAAATGGCATAGTAAAGAGGCATATGTTGAACTTGTGATGCATCCATCCTAATACCTTCATTTTGGTCGTACTATCAGAGAGTCTGATAAGGGTTGGTAGATCAATTGAACTTTATATATATAGACTATTAAATCTATTGGGAAAGTTGTTAATAGGTTGAAGTTAGTTGGAACTTATAATGTACGGATTCTCCAAAAAATATCATAATGCAGTATTAGATTTGCAGTGATTCTTGAAACCGCGAATTAGATTCTCCACTTGGCGAATCCAACCAACGGATTATCAAATCCGTCTCGCAAATCCTACTTGTTAAGCATTAAATATTTTATTTCAATTGAATTTTATTATGTAATACTCCTTTCGTCCCCTAATAACTTTCACACTTTGTCTTTTGCGATGTGTAACAATAACTTTCACACCCCAAATATCAAAATAAAACACTCTCACAATACCTACTTTAGTTCAAAATACTCTTCATTCATTGGTTCAAAAAGTCAATAAAACAGTTTTTCTTAAAATTTGTGTCACTCCAACTATGAAAGTTAAGAGGGGACGAAAGGGAGTATAATTTAAATTGAAAATGTGACACATGTTTTAGTTTTAATTCACTTTTACAATGCGTGTATGAACTAATAAAACTTGAATTGATGTTATGTTACTTAATTATACTAAATTAGAGAATATGCTTAAGTTTTTTGTTAGAGAAAATGTAAATTATATACATTTGATTTACAAATTTTTAAAATTTATTTCTATTTCTTTTAGTTGTTATATATAATCAAATATAAATAAATTGACGTATAATTGACTTAAAATATATGTCTTCATCAATATTGTTTTCATGTAACATCTTTTTGCTCATTCTGACCTAAAATATATGTCTGCATGTGCATGTTGTCCAGTAATAATCATTGATAAATATTTTTGGCACTTCTTCTTGTATTTAAACATAACTCCCTTCTGGAGAATATTTAAGAACTAGCAAATATTGCATGGCACTGTTGTTACCGGCCCCTCTGATGACAGATATATATTAGAGAATATTAAAGATGCTAATATTTTAATATAGTGTGACAATTAGGAAGATCTTTAGTCACATGAACTGGTAATACTTGATAAGAGTTCACAATGAAAAGGACCTAGGCAGGCTACATAAACTCTTAGCATGATACTTATTTGATAATGCAGTTAGTTTAGGACTTTTAGTATACATCCCTTTTTATTTATCTTTTTTAACAACCAATTATTTGATCAGTACACTTGATGTATAGCTATATATGAATGTACATGGTGTTTAGAAATGTTGTACATATGTGTGTGTATTGAGCAAAAAGCCGGGTGTTAATAGCCTACATATGCTGCAAGATGTATTCGTCACAAACCCATTTAATTCTTGAGTACGTTTTGCCTGAAACAGTCTCATGTTAGTATAAATTGAGCATGATGCATTAACAGTTTAATAGTGGTGGGTGTTAATTTGTGTGAGTTTAAATCACAGTCGTCCCATAATTTTCTGACAAAATAAACTTAGTCTCAAAATGAACTTTTTATCAAATTTAGTCTCAGCTTCTCTGATAAGGTCTCAAATTGACGGTAAAAGCAAAACAACATTGTTTTGAAGTCAAAAATTGGTTATTTCTAGTGAGGGTGTTGATGTGGCGTCCAAATGTACTAATTATATTTGGTTTTTAATCTTTTTTAGGATTTTTAAATATACATGATGTGTAACAAAATTGTAAAACAAAAGAAAAAATAAAATATAATTAGCACAAATGGATGTCACATCAGTACCATTGCTGAAAATCACCCGTTGTGGACTTAAAGCGACATCATTTCCCTTTTTACAGTCCATTTGGCACCAAAATTGGACCTTATCAGTGAAAGTGAGACTATATCTGATAAAAAATTAATTTTGCGACTAAGGGTACGCTTAGTTAGCAATTATTCAATGGTAATAGGAATGAGATTGAAAATTAGTGTAATTATGATGGTTAATTAGAGCAAAATCACTACCTCATCCTCACCTAAATAAGGTAATCACTACTCCATTTTGATTACCCTATTCTCTTCCTACAATCATCCTCCTCAATCACTCCCCCATTCCTCTACCAACAAGTATTTGATGTTCACTTCTATTCCAAAATTGGGGCATGACACTAACAATGGAGTCACAATTGTAACAACTCTTCCCTCAGCATATCATTTTTATTATGGAGGCATAGATGGAAAATAATTTTCATTCTCATTACCATTGACACTACAAAAATAAGAAGATTTAAAGAGGGTTTTGGAGAGGGTTTTGGAGAGGGAATTGAAGATAGAGAGGGTATTGAAGAGGGATTTATTCCCTCTCCAAAATGCTCGTCGCCAATCTGTACACGAGGGAAAAACGAATCCCTCGAAAAATGGAGAGGGTTTTAACGAGGGAATTCGCGTGGGAAGAGACGAGGGAAAAAAATCCCTCGACAAAATTTCCCTCGGCTAAGCCCTCGTGAAGGGCGAGGGAATTAATCCCTCGGGAATGGGGCACGAGGGAATTTTCCCTCTTTAAAGCCCTCGGGAAACGTGGGCGAGGGAATTAAAACCCTCTTTAACTCTGACGTGACATGCGGCGGTTGGCGAGGGAATTTTCCCTCGGCTGACGTGGCGAGGGAAATTCCCTCGTGTACTTCCCTCGTCTAGTTCCTCCGAAAAAAAAATACAATTTCGTGGGTTTCGAACCCACGACCTCTAACACAAACCCTCCCCCGCGGATCCGCTAGGCTACCACCCTCCAACCTCACTCTCAACTTTAATTGGGCGAAATTCGCCCCCCTCATGTTTCGAACACGCGACCTCTAAGTATGGAGAGATCTTGCTTGTTTTGCCGTGCCGCTTGGACAAGACAATTTAGTTGTTATGTTTTAGGGTGTAATATATATATTTCATATATTTTTGTGTTATATATTTTAAATATCATACTAATTAATATTAATTGTTTGTTATACTTTATATGTAAATTATTATTACATATAAAATTAAACTATCACTTATATATATTATTTTTATTATTTATAATATTAAAATATTTTTAATGAATACATCAATAAATTCTTTTTCACTACTTATATATTTGTGTACATTTATATTTAGCTTTTTAAATTCTTTTTCACTAATTACTAATATGTGTATATATATATATTGATTGTTTTTTTTTTAATCAATAAAATTATAAAATACATACTTTTTAAATTATTTTTCACTACTTACTAATATTTGTCCATATATACACATATATTGATCGTTTTTTTTTAAATCAATAAAATTTAAAATACATACTTTTTAAATTCTCTTCACTAATTACTAATATGTATACACATATACACATATACACTTATATTGATGAATATATTTTTTAAAAATCAATAAAATTTTAATATTCAACAATATTCATAACTAATAATCAATAATAATGATAATAACAAACTCACGTGCTCAAATATCCAGACATATAAATCCAAATAAACAGTAAAATATCAAACTAACAAATATAGTTCCAAAACATGTTCAAATATTTATGACATCCTAACTCTCATCATCATCATCATCATCACCTCTTTCATTTCCGAAATAACTACCCCTCGGGGGTAACTAGAATATGTACCTCTTTCAAGTAGGTCTATAAACCCAGTTGGAGAGATGGAATTGCGACGAGACGATGAAGGACCGGAAGCGGGAGGACGAGCAGGAGAGGCCTGAGGATTAGGTGCGGTGGGAAAACCAGTAGGAGGAACAGGAGGAATACCAGTAGAAGGACCGGCCGAGGGATAAGGGGCAGGGGGAGGATAAGGGGCGTAACCAGATGCGGAAGGGGCGGGAGGATATGAAGGATAAGCTGGGTAAGGAGGATATGCACTAGCTGGTTGGGAAAACCCACTAGGTAGGTTTCCCTGTTGGCCTTGAAACCATGCCATCATCTGATTGTGTACTTCCTGGCGCACAAATTCGTTTTGCTGTCTTTGTTGCTCGGCCAGCAATCTTTCGTATCTCGCGCGCTCCTCAGCCAGCAAACGATCAACATCTCTTTGATCATAACCGCCAATGTGTGTGCCAGCTGATGTCCCGCCTGGGCCAGATTGTATACGCATCGTCTTCATTTGACCGAGGCCCCTAACTTTTCCGTGGTCTGGCCTCACTGTCTCAGCATACACTTGACTCAGTCGGTTCAAGCGCTCAGTATCGTCTACTGGAGGCGGTAATTGCGAGACTCGTTCCTCCACAGAGTCCTAGACATACAAATTTTTTGACATCATCTCAAATATACAAACGTGTTACCTTACTATTCAATTTATAATGTTAATGTAAAATACTTACAATTATGTCAGCAATTCCTCCATACGTGTACTCCCCTTCCCCACAGTTGTGGAAATGTTGCACAATTTCCCATTCAGTTGGGAGACGGTTATATTTCTTCTCCTGTATTCCAAAAAATAAAGATATGTGTAATCAAGTAATTAAAATCTCCCTATGTTGTAGTGTAGGAATTACTTACGTATTCCTGAGTCCATTGTGCGGCTCCCTTTGCCCCTCCTTTGTGTTTTGAGGGGCCTCTTCCTCCGGCCGCAGACAAGCGGTTTGCTCTGCACTGGTTGCTTTTTTTAATGACCTCGGGCAATTGTCAGTACTGAAGTAATGCAGTCCAGAATCTCATGTCCCACGGAGGTATTTTCCCTTCCCTTCTATTGATCCTCTTCCAAAGACTGAGCAGATCAGAAAATCGTTCTCTAGACCTCCGGATAAACAACTCTTTGATGAACACAGTATTTTCCGCCCGAGGATCCCAGTACGTCTCCCTCTGAAGAAAATATATACAATCATATTGATTTTAATTAAGTAAAAATATATACATACATATAATTCTACACAATATTAACAAAATGAATGTATACCTGGAATGTTTCCCACCATTCATTTTTCCTTTCTTTTGACACCAACTTATATGTGAACCCGCCCATCTCCATTCGACGGGACATTATATTTCGAATCAACCTCGAAACAGCATTCGAGGGCATCAATCTGTATATTTTTCAAGCGTATATGTAAAAAAATCAAATAAAATCAAATAAAAAAGACTAAGTGATATTTAACATACACATTGTGATACGTGTAGATGCGTAGCACATTAGGACGAGGTGCATGGTTGGTGAGTTCTTCTGCAGTTTCTGGAATCTCAGGGTCGTCCTCAACCGTTTCTGGAGATGTTCCACCGTGTTGAGTTAGATCATCTTCCTGATTCTGCAAATCAGGAACCGGTATTGTTCCGGTTTGAGAGGACGATCTCCAATCCCTACGTCGACCCGTATTTTCTTCAGACGTTTCCATCTGTATTTAATAATTACAGTTATAACATGTGTATAAGATATTATATATAACAACTAAAAAGAGTTGTACCGGTTCACGGTCTGACTCTGGTGTACGGGAGGACGATCGCCGGCCACCGAAAAGGTTACGAATACTTCTACCTCCAGCCATCTGTATACATAGCATTTAATAAACACATTAATAATTAATATAAAATTATAACATGTATACATAACAAATAATGAACACATCAATAGTTAATATAAAATTGTAACATGTATACATAACAAATATCTCTCACATCAATAATTAATATAAAATTGTAACATGTATACATAACAAATAATGGTCCAATCAATTAACAATATCAATCATCGTCATCATAATCATCATGTTCATCTTCTTGATCATCATCTTCATCCTCGTCATCATCATCCTCATCATCATTGTCGTCTTCTTGATCTTCTTCCTCTTCTTCATTTTGTACCTCAATTAGTGCAGCGTTCAAATCAGCCAAAACGACAGGATCATCATCCATTCGCACATTCATCTGGGACACTATATCGTCCTCTTGAAATGGAGGAAGCTCTGGTTCACTCTTTCTATCCATTTCCACTAAGGATCGTGCCTTGGTTGTGCAAACTGCCCACCACTCTCGACCCGGTTGGACAGATGCACCGGGGTACTTGCAATAGCAAACTTGTGTAGCTTGACTTGCTAGTACGAATGGATCATAACGACCGTATCGACCTCTTGGATTAATATCCACGAGTTTATAATCAGGATGTATTCTTGTTCCACCCGGTACAGTAGGATCAAACCACTAACATTTGAACAGGACAACTTCTTTTTCAGTAAGTCCAGGGTATTCCAAAACCACTACTTCCTCGAGTATCCCATAGAAATTATTTTCATTGGAATCATAGTTTGTTCCTCTAATGCAAACTCCACTATTCATGGTTGCTTTAGAGGCACCATAATCTCGTGTGTGAAATTTGAAACCATTAACGTAATACCCAGGGTATGTGGTGGCACTACTGCTAGGACCGCCAGCGAGAGCACGTAAAAACTGATCCTGAATACGATTTCTCCTCACCTATAGTACATTTGAGAGGACGATATATTCCATTAAGTTCATAGCGTATATATAAACATTAGTAATAAAAAGTTACCTATACATATCACTTACAAGTTGTTCAAACCACGATGCAAATTCCATTTGAAGCACATTGTCTTTCTCAGCACCTGATAGATTCGGTTGAACAAGCAGTAGTTGCTCGAAAAATACACTACGTACAATTGGCACAAATTAGAAGATCGCAAAAATGTTAAGTTTCCACTAAGAGGTAGGTTAACTTACTCAATATACGGTTGGACCTCATTGCAATTTAGTAACACGTACGTGTGAGCAACTTGCTTCTCCAAGTCTACAATCCATCTTTTACCATTTTTTCCAAGATGTGTACCAGGAGGCACAAATATCGAAAGATTACCTTCCACTGCTTCGGGTACTCCACGACCAGTAAAATTGCGAGGTACATTGTGTCGCCTCGTCAGTACATGATCCTCAAAATAATGGGAACAAAACATTGATGCTTCTTTTGTTAAATAAGCATTTGCAATTGAAGCTTCCACATGTGCCTTGTTACCCACACTTAACTTTAAATTGTGAAGATACCTAATTCAAGGTCCACGGATGAGCTACTATAATTCCCAAACGAGATTATATATTAAAAATAAACAGGTAAATTAATAGATTACCTCTCAAATGGGTACATCCATCTGTATTGTACTGGACCAGCGATCTTTGCCTCATATGCAAGATGTACAGGTAGATGCTCCATTGAATTAAAGAAGTTGGGTGGAAATATTCGTTCCAACTTGCACAAGATGTTTGGGATATCATGGTCCAAGCGAGTCATGTTTTCCACTGTAATAGTCCTAGATGTTAACTCCTTGAAAAACAAACTAATTTCAGTGATAGCTTTCCAAATGTTGGCCGGCAGTAATTCACGGAAAGCAATTGGAAGCAGTCTCTGCATAAACACGTGACAATCATGACTCTTCATCCCAAACATCTTCAATTTGCTCCAGTCTACACAACGAGACATGTTGGACACATAATCATCAGGGAATTTCAACTCATCTACCCACTTGCAAATAATATCTCTCTGTCTCTTATCAAGTGAATAAGCAGCTTTGGGGTACTTTCCCATATGTGGACATTTCTGTAACGAGGGTCGACGACAGTATTCATTGAGCTCATCCCTAGATTTATTTGTGTCCTTCGTTTTCCCTTCCACATTCATCACCGTGTAGAAGAGATTGTCAAACACATTTTTTTCGATGTGCATCACATCCAAATTGTGTCGGATCAACAGGGTACTCCAGTACGGTAAATCCCAGAAAATGCTTTTCTTCTTCCAACCCCCATCTAGAACTTTGTTGTGAGCATCAGCACCCTCTTCCGTAACTTTCATAAATCCAATCCAATTAATTTCCTCAAGGATCGAAACACCTGTACGGATGGGCGGTGGATCATCATCAACTGTTTTGTTCTTTCTGAATGCAGTCTTGTTCCTTCGATACGGATGATATCTGGGTAAGAACTTACGATGGTTGTCAAACCACGACTGCTTTCGACTGAGCTTCAAAGTGAAAGCATCCGTGTTTTCTGCACAATATGGACAAGCAAGCCTTCCAGATGTGCTCCATCCAGACAACATCGAGTAGGCTGGAAAGTCACTTATTGTCCAGATTAGTGCAGCCCGCATCAAAAAATTTTGCTTTGTAGCAATATCGTACGTTACCACTCCATATTCCCATAAAATCATCAAATCACGGATCAATGGTTGTAAAAATACATCCAATTTATCCTTTGGATTTTTTGGACCAGGCACCAGAACCGTAAGAAACGTGAATTGATCCTTCATGCACATCCATGGTGGTAGATTGTACGGCGTCAGTATCACCGGCCATGAGGAGTATTGTTTCCCCGACTGCCCAAACGGCTGAAAACCGTCGGTGCTCAAGCCCAACCTCACGTTCCGAATTTCTGATGCAAATTCAGGATACGACTGGTCCAAGTGTTTCCAAGCCTGCGAGTCTGCAGGGTGACGCATAACACCGGACTGATCATTATTAGAGCAACTTGCATGCCATGTCATATCCTTCGCAGTTGCATTGGACTGATACAATCTTTGCAGTCTAGGGATGATGGGAAAGTAGAACATCTCCTTGAAAGGGCTCTTCTTTTTCAGTCGACCATTCACATCGCGTCTAGCGGATTTGAACCGTGGCCGACCGCAAAACTTAAAATATTCAAGATCGCTGTCTGCACCCCAATATAACATACAATTCCCCGCACAACAATCGATCCTCTCCACAGGAAGCCCCATCTCACCCATCAACTGTTTGCTATCGGAAAACTTTCTGGGCACCAAATTATCCGGAGGACATATCTCACGAACCAAGTCAACAATTTGATTATAACCCCTTTCAGATAGTCTGTTTTCAGTTTTAATGTTCAGCATACGGGCATTGAATGACAGTTGCGAGTGTGATTCGCACCCAGGATACAAATCCCGATCCGCGGCACGAAGCATATCATAAAACTGTGCAGCATACTGATTAGGGGGTTCCTCAACAGTCGACTCGTTATCCACATTTCCAAAGTGGGGCCCGGAAGTTAAGTCCGTGATCATATCGTGGTACGAGCTAGATCCTGCGGTCTCATCAACCGGTCCGTAAGAAGACGACGCCTGATTATTGTATTGATGCGGAATTTGACCCCAATTTTCCTCACCATGAAAAACCCAATTGTAATAATTTGGCATAAAACCATTTCTATACAAATGAGCTTTCACATCATCGGGGTACTGAAACGTTTTGTTCCTGCATCTAAATTTATTACAAGGACACCTAATCTTTCCTCGATTCATCCAATTTGGGTTACTAGTGGCGAAGTCTATGAATGAATCGAGTCCACTAATAAATTCAGGAGCTAACATGCCATTAATCGATCTTGGACCATACATCCAATGTAAACGGCTTGAGTAGTCCATATCAATCTGTTTCATATTAATGAATTAAACCCTACAATTAATCATTTGTATTCTCCTATTAAGTTATTATTACATTATAATTAATTAATTCATTCATTCATTAATATTTTCTACAAATTTCGACAGAGTTTCGTTTAATTTTTCCGTATACCCAATTAATCAAAATTCCTACGTGCATCCATTTCTGACTTAATTAATTATAATTAATCAAGTCAGAGCGCACATATATTCTACAACAAACAAAGTATAAGTCAACAAATATCAATACCCCTCCGGCTCCATAACATATATATTTACATTATTTCATCAAAATAAACTAGTCATATATATATCATAAGCAACAAGTATTAACAAAATTAAATAATTAAATAATTTACAGTAGTTAATTATTAGTAATTAATTAACAAGATAATTAATATACATGTGTGCATATTTTTATTAATTAAGGTGTAAATTAATTATAAGCTAATTTCGTAGCTAGGTATATTATTATATTAATTAATTTACACTAAATAGCTAGTAATTTACACTAATTATAGCTAGTTAATTCCACACAAGGTAATAACAAATACACTAAATAGAGAATAATTTACACTAATTGCATGCAAATTCAAAATAAATAATCTAACCGATTAAAATAAAAAAAATTACCGTAGAAATGTTCACAATAATGTGTACAACACGTCCGACAATTGAAGGAGTATTTTTGGAGTAGTAGTGGTGGCAGCCGGAACTCTTTGCTTCTCTTTCTCTTCTCCTTCTTCTTCTCCTCTCCCTCCTTCTCTTCTTTTGCTTCTTGCTTCGGAGAGTTATACTGGAAGGGATTGATATATGAGGACTTGGACGAGGGGGTTGTCGAGGGAATAAACCCTCGTCAACGGTCAAATGCTGCCACCCTGCCACCCTGCATAAAGAAGACGAGGGTTTTAATCCCTCGTGAAGTCCTGCAAAATGAAGACAAGGGTTAGAATCCCTCGTGTTATCCGGTCACATCACCTGCAAAAAGTAGACGAGGGTTAGGGTCCCTCGTGTAGTGGCCGATTCAAATTGACGAGGGTTTAAACCCTCGTGATACCTGTCAGACATTTAGCCGAGGGAAAAGACCCTCGTGAGTTTCTCTAGGGTTTTATTTCCCTCGTGAACTCTGCGTGGGTCCCACCAATCCCTCGTCAATACCCTCAGCATGAACGAGGGAAATTTTACCCTCGTCCAAACACTCGACAAGTTTTTTCCCTCGTGAACTCCCTCTCTATTCTCGAGGGTTTATTTTCCCTCTTTAGATACCCTCTTTAATCCATTCATTTTTTGTAGTGTGAAGAGTTACTAACTAAGTGTCTCCTAAATCTTAATCAGAAAGTTATGAGACAGTTTGTAATCTAAACTCTAATTTGTGTTGCCTCATGTTATGAGAAGTTCTCACGCAAGTTGTTGCCTTAATTCTTTCTCTCGAAAAAGTTATGTTCGATGATCAATAGTCAGGTCCTAAGAATCTAAGTAGGAAATATCAATATCAAGTATAGACAACTATTATATGTGTAACATTATAAGGTTTTTGTTGTTACAAATTGTTGAAGACATTTTATTTATTTTCATCAAGTTATTGGAGCATTATCTTGAAGTTTTTGTGACCCAAAACAACCCCAGTACTTTTGAAGCAGTGCAATGTTGTTATTTATGTGGCTAGTCAATTCTGTTTGTCTGCCCATTCATTTTTTAGTTGTTGAAAAAGTGTTTGATAGAATGAAATTTAGCCTCAACTTGAATTGGATACTTCCCACTTGCAATTTGCTGATCAGATGATGGTTTTTAGTTGGAGACAATTTACAAGGGGCGGGCCTCTTTGAAGAGATCATATCTGAACACATGCTCTTAATTGTTCAAAGAAACAATTCACGTCGAGTGGCGTTTTCATAACTTTGACCCTCTTTTCCAGGAAAAGGAAAAGGAAAAGGATGAAAATGATTTTCAAGTTTAGTTACCGACCAAATTTCGTTTCTTAACTAATTTCTGAACAGGCAGAAAGTGTTTAGTGTAACAATCGATTTTACCCTTAGTAGATACCAAGTGTTGTGTGGAAAGATACAAGTTCAAATTTATAATTACTCTCACGCATAAAGTGTAACGACAATAACATACGCAAATTCAACAACAAACACAATATAAGTTTGATATAAAAATTGCCCTTTTGTATGTAATTATTATTTGCACAACACTTTGTTAAAAATTGGTACTAGGTAATTTCCCTTTTTAACATATTGATCACTTGGAAGATATGGGATAAACTAGTTGGGCTTTTTGGTCCTGGACAAATATTATATGAAAATATTATATAATAAATTTATTATGAAACTATATTAAAGTATCGATAATTCCACTAGAACTATTGAAAAATTTCACTAAGGGTATCATTAATCTGAGTCGATGGTATTATATTGTAATTGTTGTAAATTTTCTTAAACCCAAATTAATGATATTTCTGGTGAGATTGTCGATGTTTCTGGTTAGATATTCGATAAATTAAAATAATTTCATGATAAGCTTATCATAAACCATCTTCATATAAAACTTACTCTTGGCCTTGTTATTCTGCTAATATACTCATTACCAGAAATTAAATCTTATTTTCTCACTACAAAAAAAGGGGAATTAGCGGCCGATTTTTTATCGTAAAACTTGATTAGCGATCGATTTCTGACCGAAAAAATTGGTCGTTAAAAAAGGGATTGCTAATATTAGCTATCGCTTTTTGGCATCGGTCGCTAATCTGCGACCGTCAAGGCGATCGCTAATATCAGCGACCGCCTTTGGCCGGTCGCTGAATCTATCGGGTCCGACCCGGCCGGGTCATGATTTAGCGACCGACTACCGGCGGTCGCTAATTTATTTTTTTAAATAAAATTAATCTTTTAATTTTATTTTGTAATTAGCGACTGACCTTGAGACGGTCGCTAATCAGCGAACCTGCATAAAAAATGGCTCATTGGGTTCGAACCCACGCCCATTGGGGTCCAGGCGGGGCGCGAACCACTGAGCCACTGACCCACTAGCTTATATTAGGCGAGTCATGTTGTATATAAGCCCTTGTGAGGCTTGTAGAAATAATAAATGGGCAAATATGCGCCCAAGGGGAATCAAACACACGACCTCCGGGTAGCCCAGAAGATGTGTGAACCACTAGGACACATGTTATTGTTGTTTGTTTATTTGCATTTAATTGTATATAGCCTCAAATTGACTCTCGTTTTTTTTTAATTCATCAAATTCAATCATTTTTGTTTCTAATTCGTTTATATATAAATATTTACTAACTTTTTTATTAGTTTTATAAATTTAATATTTTAGCCTATTATAAATTATTAATTCATTAGTTTTTATACATTTAATTGTATATAATTCGAAATTGAGTCCCTTTTTTTTTTAAATTCATCAAATTCAATTCTTTTTGTTTCTAATTCGTTTATATATAAATATTTACTAATTTTTTTATTAATTTTATAAATTTAATATTTTAGGCTATTATAAATTATTAATTCATTAGTTTTTATACATTTAATTGTATATAATTCGAAATTGAGTCCCGTTTTTTTTTTTAAATTCATCAAATTCAATTTTTTTTTTCTAATTCGTTTATATAAAAATATTTACTAACTTTTTTATTAATTTTATAAATTTAATATTTTAGGCTATTATAAATTATTAATTCATTAGTTTTTATACATTTAATTGTATATAATTCGAAATTGAGTCCCTTTTTTTTTAATTCATCAAATTAATTATTTTTTTGTTTCTAATTCGTTTTTATATATATATTTACTAATTTTTTTATTAGTTTTATAAATTTAATATTTTAGGCTATTATAAATTATTAATTCATTTGTTTTTATACAATTAATTGTATATAATTCGAAATTGACTACCATTTTTTTAAAATTTCATCAAATTACTAATTAAATAAAATATTATTTAAAATTGTTCAAAACTCATACATAAATAGTTCAAAAAATATAAATAAATTTTTCAAAAATAGTAAATATATTGTTCAAAAAACATAAATAAATAGTTCAAAAAAAATAGTTCAAAAAAACATACATAAATAGTTCAAAAAACATAAATATATTGTTCAAAAATAGTAAATAAATTGTTCAAAAAACATAAATAAATAGTTCAAAAAAACATAAATAATTAGTTCAAAAAAACATAAATAAATTGTTCAAAAACTCTCTCTCTCTCTCTCTCTCTCTCTCCTGAATGATGGTTCACTGTTCCAGTGATCCACGAAACCATCCCATATCAATCGTCCGTCTGGTGCTCGACCCAACTCCGTCCGATTCCCATGCTCCCACCGCTTCTTCAGCCCGTAGATCATGTTTTTGTACCGTTCTTGCGCTTTCACACAGAACAAGTGGTACATAACACTATCGTGGGCAGGGTCCCAAAAGCACCGCCTTTGCATATAAATTAAAAATATAATATTAACAAATTAATTAAAATTTTCAAAGTTAAAATCATAATAAATAAAAAATTTATACATTGAACTCATCAAAGTACTTCATCCTCTTTTGCTCGGACATGGTCTCCACGAGTGGGCACCATATTCAAATGTTGTCATCTTAATGACCTGTGAGACGATTGAGCTAGTCTCGTGGGCTGGAAGCAGCCTATGACAACAAATGAAAAAATCAAGTTAATAATATTAATATATATAATTAAAAATATACATAATTCATTAAAAAATAATTACTTGTTGTCGACTACAATGACACTAAGACGATTATCTTGAACTGGGTTCATCTGTAATCATTATAAATTCAACTAATTAAACATCAACATAACTATAATATAACTATCCTACAAACATATATAATATTGTCTGAAAATTATATAATATATAAATATAATCATTTCCCACAAACATTTGTATGCTTAAATTAAATGATGAATGATGTATGTGACAATATTACTATCAAATCAACAAATTTTAGTGAAACAACTAATACTTTCATCAATATAACCAAAATATAGAACTAATATTATTTAGTCAAACACAACTAATATTTTTCAATGAAAGAACTTATACATTTTAAAGTGGTTCTGACATGCACATGCACATTAAATAAAAGGTAAATGTACGCATAAAATCTACATACATACGCATTAACAAATTCTGTCACAATAGGACCTACTATAATATTTTCAATTGCACTTAACAGATTCTGTCACAACAGGACCTACTATAATATATAATAATTTGTTTATTCACATACACATACACATAATTTCACATACGCATAAAATCTACACACATACGCATAATTTACTTATTCACTCACTATATATAATTCATAAAATAAATTAAAAATTTTGTAACTAAATTTCCGTTGAAATTGATAAATAATTGTAATTTCAGTTTTCATTTCCTATGTGATCATATTTGCAAGTGCACTTAACAGATTCTGTCACAACTGGACCTACTATAATATATAATAATTTACTTATTCACATACACATACACATACACATAATTTCACATACGCATAAAATCTACACACATACGCATAATTTACTTATTCACTCACTATATATAATTCATAAAATATAATTTTACAAAAAATTAAACGGTTAAAAATATTTGAAAACTCACGGTTAATTTTTATGTAGAACACTACAAAAAAGAAGGAGATTAGCGACGGGTTTTTTGCGACGGTCAGAATTTCCGTCGCAAATTCAGTGAATTTGCGACGGATTTTTGTAAGCCGTCGCAAAAAACGACAATTTGCGACGACTTAGGAAGTTCGTCGCAAATGATAGTAATTTGCGACGGAAAAGCCGTTGCAAACACTAGGGCCCACCGCCTTCGTCTTGAACCGGCTACATTTGCGATGGAAAGGTCGTCGCAAATTTCAATTTTGAGTTTGCGACGGGCAATTCCGTCGCAAAACATACCCGTTTAAAGGTGACCGTTCGGGAAGCGACCCGTTTGACTAATTTGCGACGGAACAGGCCGTCGCAATTTTAAACTTTGTATTTGCGACGGACAGAAGCCGTCGCAAAGCTTACATTTGTATTCGCGACCTTTCGGGAAATGGCCCATTGACTGATTTGCGACGGAATTTCCGTCGCAAATCCGAACCGTTTTACGCGTCTTATTGGGAAACGTTGCGTTGACTGATTTGCGACGGAAAAGCCGTCGCAAATCAGTGAAAAACGGCATCGTTTTGCGTTTGACGGGCAAAATTTGCGACGGACAGGCGTCCGTCGCAAATTTTTTTCCACTTATTTATACAGAACCGCCGCTTTACAGGCGGAGAAAGAGAGAAAAGAAGAGGAAAAAGAGAGGAAAAGGAAGGAGAAGTCGGGTGTCGTCGCTGTAGAGCCAATCCGTCCCCACCGAGTTCTCGTTTCGTCATCTTCTACAAATAAACCGTAAGTTTTCTTCATTTTTACCGTTTAAAATTTAATTTTAAAGCATGTTTAGAGAATTGATTTTAGTTGAATTATTTGAATTATATTAGTAATGAAATGATTTTAGTTGATTTAGTTGATCGAATTTTAATTTAAAGCATGTTTAATTTTTTTTAAGTGGTATTAAATTGAATTAGTTGAATTGTTTGAATTATATTAAAATTAAATTGATTTTAGTTGAATTAGTTGAATTATAATTTAATTAGTTGATCGAATTTTAATTTAAAGCATGTTTAATTTTGTTAAGTTTAGAATTGAATTAGTTGAATTGTTTGAATTATATTAGAAATGAATTGATTTTAGTTGAATTAGTTGAATTATAATTTAATTAGTTGATCGAATTTTAATTTAAAGCATGTTTAATTTTTGTTAAGTTTAGAATTGAATTAGTTGAATTGTTTGAATTATATTAGAAATGAATTGATTTTAGTTGAATTAGTTGAATTATAATTTAAGTTGATCGAATTTTAATTTAAAGCATGTTTAATTTTTGTTAAGTTTAGAATTGAATTAGTTGAATTGTTTGAATTATATTAGAAATGAATTGATTTTAGTTGAATTAGTTGAATTATAATTTAATTAGTAGATCGAATTTTAATTTAATTTTAAAGCATGTTTAATTTTTGTTAAGTTTATAATTGAATTAGTTGAATTGTTTGAATTATATTATATATAAATGAATTGATTTTAGTTGAATTAGTTGATCGAATTTAATTAGTTGATTGAATTTTAATTTAATTTTAAAGCATAATTAATTTTTGTTAAGTTTAGAATTGAATTAGTTGAATTGTTTGAATTATATTAGAAATGAATTGATTTTAGTTGAATTAATTAGTTGAATTATAACGGTTAATTTTAAAGCATGTTTAGAAATAGTTGAATTTGTTAAGTTTAGAATTGATTTTAGTTGAATTGTTTGAATTATAATAGTTAATTTTAAAGCATGTTTAGAAATAGTTGAATTTGTTAAGTTTAGAATTGATTTTAGTTGAATTAGATTAGTTGATCGAATTTTAATTTAATTTAAAAGCATGTTTAGAAATAGTTGAATTGTAGAGCCGAATTGATTTTTTTTCAAATTTTGTTATAGATGAGCGGACAAGGCAGTGGCAGTGGCAGTGGCAGATAGGAGCCTCCGAGGGATGAGGAGGCTCGTCGAGGAGAGCGAGGAGGGAGGAGACGACGGGCCTCACTGAGACCCGTGGTTCCACCTATTTTCAGACCGAGGTCTCAATCAGAGACTTCTACACAGCCTGGTGCGGGCTCCTCCTCCTCACAGCAGACTGCTGAGGGCTCATCCTCCTCCAGACAGCATCCGGTTGTTGAACCACGGATGACTGTTCAGCCACATGGTTCAACGTAAGTTTTAATATTTTATACTAAATTTTTTATTAATTAAAACCTAATTATTTTACTAACTTTGAAGTTTTAATTTTACAGTTGGATTCCTGGTCATGAGGCTACTAATCAGGTTTCCCGGTCCATCCTTGGATGTGGATTCGAGCCCACCGCTTACACCTGGAGGCTAGTGTCTGATGCAAAGAAAAGGACATACTTCGAGGAATTTAAGGTATTAATTTAATTTATTAATTCACCGTTTATTAATATCAAATATATAAACATATATTTACATTTAATTGTAATTGCAGAAAGAATGTGTCTGGGCACCGGAGCACGATGACCAGATGTGGAAGAATTTCGAAAAATATGCGGCGGAAAGGTACAAAGACCTCCTTTTTAGAATGAGGGAGAAGTGATACAAGAAGGGAGAGGCGACCGACCTGGGGACTGACAGTGAAAACCGGCCGATTTGGGACCAATTCCTCCGCTACTGGGATTCCCCTGAATTCCAAGAGAAGTCGGCGAAAAACAAGACGAATCGGCGTAGTGACCCTGATGGAGAAGGGATGGCGAGACATCGGGCCGGTTCTCGGTCCATTTATGAGCACGGATTGAGATTTGTAAGTTTCGTCTTTAATTTTGTAGTTTTTGAATTTATATTATTTTTTTACTAATTTTTTATGAGTGGTATTAATTTTTACTATCTTTTTTTATAATTAGGCGGCGGAGCAAGGACGCGAGCCCTCTCATTTTGAGAGATTGCAGCTCGCCCACCCACTCGTCGAGGAGACTGGGAAATCTACCTACGGTCGTACTACCGAGATCCACGTAAGTATTATTTCAATATTAATAGTATTATTTTAATTTTTAAAATTAAAAGTATTATTTTATATTTTGTGTTCAATTTATTTAACTTTTTGTATAATTAATTTGCAGAGAAAGATGCTCGAGGACCTTGCCTCCCAGCCTCAGCCTGAGGAAACGGCAGAGGGGTCGGGGTCGATGCCCCCCACACAGCCTTCTGTTGACGTTCAAAATGAATTGTACTTCAAGAACGTCAAGGCTAAAAAGGGGCGGTTCGCTGGATTGGGCAGCTTCGGAAAGAACTTTTTCCGACCTCGTGGCTCAGGCTCATCCTTCTCTCAGTCTTCCATCGACTCTCATCCTAGTGAGGTCGAGAGGCAGCTTGCCACGGTGGTGGAGCAGATGAAGAACATGCAGAGGCAGCAGCGAGAGAAGGAAGAGTATGAGAGACAGCAGCGAGAGGCGCACGACCGGTATACAGCTGAGGTGGAGCGGTATCGGGTCGAGGTGCAGGCGTATACAGCCGCCATGCAGGCGTGGTGGCAGATATTCGCCTCTGATTCAATGCCACGAGCGCAAATGCCTGCGCCACCGATGCCGCCGCTCCCGCCAACCCAGCCATCGATGCCGCTGATCCCGCCGACCCAGCCATCGATGTCGCCGATTGTTAACCTGGGCGAGGATGAAGAGGAAGACGGATTTAATTCCGATTGTTAAAAAAATTTGATTTTTAATAACTATGAAGTACAATTTTTTTTTTAGTTTGAATTGTTACTTTAATTTAATTTTTAAATTGTTACTTTAATTTATAATTTTGTGAATTTATTAGTTTGAATTTACTTTTATTTAATGGACACAACATTTATAAAAACAAGTGAAAAACGAAAATGAATTAATTTGGTGAATTATGAAAAAAAACGAATCAATTTGGATACATACACAATTAATTGCGTACAAATGAACGAATTATAAATTTAAGCGGGAGTCGAAATAAATAATTTTACAGAAATAATAAAAAATAAATGGCCCCAATATTTATAAAAACAAGTTAGAAACGAAAATGAATTAATTTGGTGAATTATGAAAAAAAAAACGAGTCAATTTGGATGCATACACAATTAATTGCGTACAAATGAACGAATTATAAATTTAAGCGGGAGTCGAAATAAATAATTTTACAGAAATAATAAAAATTAAATGACCCCAATATTTATAAAAACAAGTTAGAAACGAAAATGAATTAATTTGGTGAATTATAGAAAAAAAATGAGTCAATTTGGATACATATACAATTAATTGCGTACAAATGAACGAATTATAAATTTAAGCGG
Source organism: Ballota nigra (assembly GCA_947034835.1). Taxonomy (NCBI): domain Eukaryota; kingdom Viridiplantae; phylum Streptophyta; class Magnoliopsida; order Lamiales; family Lamiaceae; genus Ballota; species Ballota nigra. The sequence goes on along the minus strand of OX344725.1, from coordinate 11,999,760 downwards.
GAGTCGAAATAAATAATTTTACAGAAATAATAAAAATTAAATGGCCCCAATATTTATAAAAACAAATTAGAAACGAAAATGAATTAATTTGGTGAATTATAGAAAAAAAATGAGTCAATTTGGATACATATACAATTAATTGCGTACAAATGAACGAATTATAAATTTAAGCGGGAGTCGAAATAAATAATTTTACAGAAATAATAAAAATTAAATGGCCCCAATATTTATAAAAACAAGTTAGAAACGAAAATGAATTAATTTGGTGAATTGTAGAAAAAAATGAGTCAATTTGGATACATATACAATTAATTGCGTACAAATGAACGAATTATAAATTTAAGCGGGAGTCGAAATAAATAATTTTACAAAATAAAAAAAATAGTTGGGCAAAATATTTTAATAAACAACTTAGATACGAAAAGAAATTAATTTGGTGAATTATAAAAAAAAATGACTTAATTTGAATACATATACAATTAATTGCATAAAAATAAACGAAAGTAGCTTGTGCCCTAGTGGCGCGCGCCCCCTCCTCTTGCACAAGAGGTCCCGTGTTCGATTCCCCTTGGACGCAAAAAATGGATTAATTGTTCAAGGCCTAATAAGACTAATATAGAAGGTGGGCCGCATATAAAAAGAGATGGGCCGGTTGGCCCAGTGGTCCGCGCCCGCCCCGGCCGCCTCGGGTGCCCGGGCTCGAACCACGCGAGCCACTTTTTTTTTTGTATAGGCTCGGTAATTTGCGACGGCCAAATTCCGTCGCAAATATTGAATTTTGCGACGGAAAACAACCCGTCGCAAATTATAACAGAAAAAAATAAAAAAAATATATATAAACATTTGCGACGGAATGTGGCCGTCGCAAATGTTGTTGATCCGAACGGGTCTGACCCAAAATATTTGCGACGGAATACTGTCCGTCGCAAATTCTGTGTGACCCGGCCGGGTCTGACCCGCCGATTTTGCGACGGATTTGTCCGTCGTTAATTTGCGACGGAAGGCGAAATCCGTCGCAAAAATTAGCTACGGCTATTTTAGGGACGGATACGTGTCCGTCGCAGATACCGTCGCAAAACACTGTTTGCGACGGATTTTCCGTCTCTAATTCCGTCGCAAAACAGTGTTTTTTTTGTAGTGGAAGCTGGCGGCGGTGGCGGCGAAGTAGGAGGAAAAGTTTTATGAGTATGTAAAATGGCGTACGGAGGAGAAGGTATTTATAATTTTAAAAAATGATTATGGCGGTCGCTAATTCCCGATTTTTGGTCTTCTTGACCGAATCGAAAGGTTCAGTTTGACCAATTTAGGATTTGCGACCGCTTCTCGGCGGTCGCTATACGTCCCGCATTAATGACCCTCAACCGTTACCAACCCGGGTCAAACGTTACAAGTTTGTGAGTATAAATTTGAAATCAGCGACCGCCACGGTGGTCGCTAATCAGGCAGTAAAAATTATTTGTCAGTTTTGACCGTCTTTTGAGTTTTAGCGACCGTTTAGGCGGTCGCTAATCTTTCGATGTAGCGACCGTCTTTTACGGCGGTCGCAAATATTTTAAATTTGAGACCGGTGGTCTCTTTCAGTCGCTAATACATTATTTAGAGACCGACTTTTTGGCAGTAGCTAATTCCGGTCGCTAAAACGCGAGTTTTTTGTAGTGTCTCCTGTCACAAAATGTATTTTCTTGTCCTCATCTAGATTGCCCCCTTGCCTTAAAAGTCCGTCCCAATCTAGATTGTCCCTTTCTATAAATGGACAATTTTATTTATCAAAATGCCATCAAAATTAATTTTATTTTCTTTTATTTACTACAATGTCAACAAAAATAATTTTATAACTATAAAAACTAATAAACAATTATCATATCAAAACCCGTGCTAAAAGTAATGGAACAATGGAGATGGAAACGGAGAGATTATAAATAGATGACTTAAGCAATTTATGACTTCCTTGTTGGTTTTAGAGACACTGAGGAAGATGTACCAGATTCCTGGTATTTGTATAATCAGTGTCATCTTCAAGGGAGCTGCATTATCATAGTGATCAAGGTGTTTCCACATTTTATGATAGTAGGGGCCAGGGCCCCCCATATATCACTTGCTAAAAAAGCCTTTGCATAAAAATAATGTGAAGCTGAAGCTTCCGCTGATTGAATATTTTGTCAACAAGTAATTGAATTTTCAAGCCCCCTGCATGGCATGTCATGCAAAACACAACCCCTTATATCCTCTTTCTTTATTTCATGCTGTGCACTTTTTCTTTCTATTTTCGTTTGAAATCATTGTCCTTTTATTTTTTTACTCATTATCTGACTCAATGACCGAATAATTTCGGGACCACCACCGTCTACTAACGGGATCCCAATTAATTTGTCTTTTAAGTGTAGATTTTGCATGAAACCGTCTCGTAATTAGAGTCCCAATTGCACAAGATTCTGCCGTCTTTCAATATTTTTGCCTAGACGAAGTTATTTACATAAAATATAGAGTACGTTTATTTACAACTTCCTGGACCTGGGTTCGGTGCGGTACATCACGATCCGGTACAACAAGATGTTATATTGCACTGGATCCAAATCCATAAAAATACCATGCGGTTCTATTGACATTACGGTGTTGTACTGCATTAGATATGATTACTAGCTTCTCATCCAACTTAGCCCGCTTGGTTGGGGTGATGACTATAAGGTAATGGGAATTAAAGTGATTGAGGAGGCATTCAAATAGAGGGTAATGAATGAGGAGTCGTTTGATAGGTAAATTATAACTTATTTAATTTTCAATGTTATTACAATGTGTTGATAATATCAAGCACTACTAATAAAATCATTCACATTACCCTATAATCATCACCCTCAACCAAAAGGATCCTTAGTTTATTTCAAATCCGAGCCTAAAATTCTACCATATAATACATATATTACCTTTTTTTCGAACACAACTCAATATACTATCAATTATATATCACCCACTTTTTAAAAAAAAAAACTTATCTTCCCAATTTAACGCTATTTCACCTTTTTTTTATACACAATTTCTAATATACAAGCACTCTTGTATCACATTTTAAAATCATACCCTATAAAATTCTATAAAATTTACACTTCCAAACATGTATAAAATTAAAATACATATATTACTATTCATTAAATTCATCTTATTGGATTGAAATCCCCTCAAATCCATAAATATGGAGCAGGAATAAAAATCCAATTGCAAAACTTTGTAATGACATTGTCAAGCACTATGACTTTTGCCTGTTTTGTGTAGCCCACAAAAGCAGAGCAGTTGTACTTTTTGGATCACCAAATTTTGCTTTTTATGTTATCTGTAGGAATACTAATTGAAAATCCAGCAATAACATGGCAATTTCATGGATTCTAATATCTGCGCTTTCTCTTTGTCCTATCCCTGATTTAATTTGTGAAATATCCTTTTGATCAAAGCTTGTAATAATTCACACTATCAGTATCCACGCTTGTCGAACGTCTTCACTCAAATGTGTGGTCTGCATGCAGCCATGCAAACCCATTATTGGCAATGTGTGGGCATTATTTTTAGCTTGGTAAAATAACCATTAAACTCTCCGTTCTAGAAAAATAATCATATTTCCACTGTAAAAAAATAAAGAATTGAGTACGAAATTTACAAATATAGCAATGAAATTTCCTATAAAAAAAATTTTTGTGGGGTTTGCCAACGATTTGCTTACAATTTTTTTTTAGTTATATAGACATCTTCATTCCCCAACTATAAATAATTTTATAGGCAAAGTGTTTGTGGGTAAATTTTTTTAGCCAAATGACTTGTAGGTAATTAATTACCTAGAAATTTTATTATGTTGACAAATTGATTTCGTAGGCAAATTACTTTTAGGTTGAGTAATGAAAATATCTACGTGATTATAAAATTCCGTAGGCAATTCCTACTAAAAAAAAAATTGTTGGAAAATTTCCTATATTTTTTTTTTCAGTGTTCTCTAAAGTACAGCTTCTAAATTTTACCCATAGGAAAATGCACATTTTTTCTTTGATAAGGTAGTTTGTACACTTTGTTACGGTGTTTAACTAGTCAATAATACTAATTTTTACAAACAATCATATGGATTATAATAAAACTTAAAATTTGAAATATTAGGTTTATGTACACATTCATCTTTATTAACCTTACTACTAATATATCAATTTTATGAAATTTTATATATGTGAGTATCTCTCAGTTTTAAAAATACATATTAAGTATATATAATATACTCTAAACTCATTAGGAATAATAAAATTTTCAAAATGATATAAAAATTTAATAAAAATAAGAATATATTTATAAATTAAGTTTAATGATACATTCGGAATCAAATGAAAAGAATTTTAAAAACATTAAAATTCAAAATTTAAATCATAATTCACTAGTACAAAAAAGGTCTAAGAGAGCGGTTATATTTAAGCTTAGAAAGCGGTTAAAATGCTTTCTAAGAAACAGATATCTAAGGCTAAAAGAGCGGTTTCGAAACCGCTGTGCAAAGTAGGCTCTAAGACAGCGGTTTTGAACCGCTGTCCAAGAGAAACCACTAAGACAGCGGTTTCTAACCGCTATCCAAGTCCCACACTTAGACAGCGGTTTTTAACCGCTTTTTTTCAAATTTTTTTATTATATATATATATATATATATATATATATTTTTTAATAAACCTGTTTATATATTCAAAATTACCAAAAAACTTATACTAATATTTATTCTTAACATCAAATAAATATAATATAATATCCAAAAACATGAAATATTCATCACAAATTAATATATAAGTTACATGCTACCAAATGTTATAATAATATTTTACAAGAACCGATTGTAAAGATACCAAATCCAATCCATTTTCCATTTCTCCATTCTAGCGTTGTTGTAAAAAGGGATCCGATGTCTATGCACAAACTGCAAATTACATTGAAAATTTAATTAAATAATAAAAAAAATTATTCAATCAATAATATTTGAATTAAATCGATAAATCGACTTACTTCATCAGGAATGGTCGTTTGAGAAGTCAAGATTATATCTTCAATGTAGCAACACACAAAATGTCCACAGTGATTGTCATATTGCTGCCTCGAAACCTATTGATTAGCAATTACAATCACGTACTACAACTATAATTATTTTCTATTGATTTGATAATTTTCTAAAGTAATTTACCTTAATGTTTTTCCACAACACTTTACTAATATTACTGGTATCTGAGTTTTCACCTAGGAGTCTACTCCGATACATTGCCATCACACTATATAATAATTTTAAAAAATAAAAATAGATTAGATATGCATAATTTTAAAAGTAAAACAAATCATAATATGAGAATATTAAAAGTTAACTTACCCTTCCATAAATGTCATGAGATCGGGACGACGTGTATACACCCCACCCTTAGCTGGATCCATATAATACACAGAAAGATTCCTCATGTTTATGGCCAACAGCACCCAATGATCACTACATTATATTAAGAATATTAAAACTACAAGTTTGTTTCGTATAAGTAAATTTTTTTATGAAATATTTATTGTACTCACCCCACATTTGTTGGCCAAAAAATGAGATGGTCTCTCCCAGTATATTTCAACATATGATGAACAATGTCCCTCATTGACTGTGTCCTATCACCAAACATGCAACACACTTGGGGGCAGATGAAGGAATACTTTGCACTTGCAACGACATCTACGGTGAAATATACCTCACCCAAATATCTTTAACTAACATACGCTAATATTAATATTAATATCTTTAAACTATATATGAAGTAAATGCAGAGAATTAGTAAACACATACCTGAGGTAAAAAGTCATGGTAGTTGCATGCGCGCGTAATATGTATATCAAATTAATGTTCACAAATATAGTAATTAATTTGATATATAATGCATTAAAATAAGATTTGAAACTAATGTTATTAAATAATAAATTTAAATGGTGGATGTCCTTTTGTTTTCTCAAATTATTATATGAATAATGAGGTGTCCTTTTGTTTTCATTGAATAAATGGATGCATTATTATGAACTTCAAAGGATCCTAGAAGGATCTATGCATGTGTATAAATAGGTGGTATGCCACCTCATTTGATGTATGAAAAGAGTTGAATACAATATTATTCTTCCTTCACTCCACTTCAATATTTTTCCTTACACTGCCACCTTATTCTCTTCATATTTTATTTGTTTCACAACACGTTATCAGCACAATTTTCTACCTTGAGCAATATTGAAGGTATTCAAGCAAGAGTATATTATATACTTAATCAATTTTGAGGTAATACTTTTTTCTTTCTCTATTTGTTTTAGTATGGCTAATCTCACAAAATTGAAATTTGCACCTCTTGATTTAAGTAAGATTATTTTAGTGCTAATGAATTAAGAGTCATAATATTTGGATTTCTTATTGATTTAATGGAATGGAACAAAGCGTATTTAAATACTTGGATATTCACATATGATGAGTACAATATGAAAAAAAAATTGTAATGACAGGAGTCCTCATGGGATGACCGAAAATTTAGTGTACAGAAGATTTATATTTAGTGTAATTTTAACTTGTTTGATATATGCGAACTCAATATACTTGATACCATTGTGGTATCATGTAGTATTAATAATTTTCAAGAATGTTTAAATAAAAAAAAACATAATGGTTGAGTCAACTTTAATGGTTAAAAGAAAGAGTTTTCAGTAAAGGTAATTAAATTTCATGTTTTCGATAATTAAACTCTAAATATTTTCTTTTGTAATAATATAAAATGACGGTTTGACATGTATATATGATATAACTTTCAATTGGAATTGTATTAATTGAGATTATTGAATGTCTGATAGTACCAAAGAAGTAATTTTCGTTCATCATAATAGAAAACGATCCACTTATATTTTCTGGGTGATCTAAAAGAAAAAGACGAACACCTGAAGATGGTCATCTTTCCAAAAGCCTAGAATGATTGTCTCCACCTATAGCTTCAAGATTTAATCTGTTAATAAATATAATTCGGTTATGTTCTAAAATACTTTTGAATTAAAGTTATGTGGTGAAACCACAATGATAATGATATACTAGAGAAAATATTCTGTACATTACATGTTAAATATGCTTCTGCAGTAGCAATATTGAGAAAATGAATTTAATATTTCATTCACGAGAAATGGTGAAAATCTTTCGTTGAATCATCAAAATCATGTTTGAATTTGAAGTGCAAAAACACAAAATTTTCAGCAATATGATATCATTTCATATTTGATGGGGTATATGATCTACTTTGTTCCATCCATTATTCTTACTTGTTTAATATGTTTAATATCTCATGTTTAGATCACTTAAGATCATGCTAGAATCATAAGGAAAATTTGATGTATGCATTATATCTCCAACTTCGAAAATGACATGCTTGAACAAGAATTAAGTTTTATCATTTTAGTTGCATGCAACTGAAAATAGTTTAAAATATTGTTATATTTATGGTTTAATTCTTCCAAATTTCATGTTAGCATGTTTGAGAATAATCTTGTTTTGATTAGACTTAATCTTCGTAAATCATGCATAATAAAAATAAATAGAAGTTAATCTAGAGCCAAACAATTCGATTTAATTTTATGAAGCATGTACTGACATAAATCTGTTTTCTTTATGGTTAGAAACACAATATAAATGCACTATTTAGTTAGAATTCTTAACTAGTACTTATATTTCTAATTTATGTTCTTATTGAAGAAGAATGAATGCTATATATTGAGACTAAATAATGATGGTAATATTTGTTTAGTTGATTATGCATCTACGCACACCATACTTAAAATAGATTTTTTTTTTCTCACTTAGAAAAGGGGGAGACGAATGTTAACACTGTAAGTGGTAGTGCAAACTTGAATTATGGCTCAGAAGAGCCACTGTTTTTCTCCCTGAAAGAACTACGCTTGTTATATGTAATACACTATTGTCTCTCATGTCTCAAATTCTTTGAGTTTTAAAGATCAATCGATAAAGGAAATCATTTGGAAAATAACATTTAATTTTCATATCCTTGAACAAAAGAATGAGAACTGAAGTTCAAAAAATTATATATTTGCATCCAATTGCAAATCAATTACTGGATGCATTCAGTGACTCCAGAAGAGTTACTAAATTACATATTTCTGTAGAATATGTTCTGAAGAAGATTGATGTCCCTGAAGGACAAATACCAAGTGATAATGAACCCGAAGCACGCTTGAAGCATGGAAGACCTCTTGGTTGAAAGATAAAAATCCTCGAAAGAAAAGATGATTAAATAAAGGTAATGAGTCAAGAGGTACAAAGATGAAGATCCTCTAGTAGAAAAGAGGATGAAATAAATGTGACGAATCAAAGAAAAATGAAGGACTCACACATAATGAGAAAATTTAGCCTCCTGAAGAGCTAATTTCTGGGAAAAAAATTACTCCCCTATATAACTAGTATGTTTAAAATAACAATCATTTTCCATCTGCGAATATTTAGTTATGTAAGTATATGTATCACCACAACACAACAAACCTAGAAAATCAGTAAAGATCTTCAATATTTAAACCCACACACTAGTCAAACTGAACCGAAAGTTCAAAAGATAATTAATTTGCAGTATTCAGTAAATAATATGCCATATGTGTATATCAATCATAGAGGAGTGACTATGTCGCATATACCGGCATTATATGCTCTACAAAGTATAGAGGTTCTAAGGAAATCAAGTATATTTATTTATACGCCAGCAGTGTAAATGACCTCTAAACATGAAAGATATAAATCCGTGGTATATCAAAGCTAGCTAAATATTAAGTTACTCCCGAAATCTCCTGAAGAGATACGTCCTGAAGACGAAAATCCTAGTAATGAAGCACGTGCACAAAATAATCTAAATACTAGAATTATGGAACGACCAGATCAAAATATTATGGGAAATAATGAAGATCTGGTTGATATAAATAAATAAAGGAGAAACTTACAATACAATATTATCGTTGTCGACAACATTTATGTGTCCACTATTGCTTTTACTATCATTAATAAAAATTTGGATCCAGTACCTACGTTGGGTGCCAGAAGCACTTTAACTAGGTGAAGTAGTATGAAGCAAATTGTGGCAAAGTTAGACTCGCTAAACAATATACAGTGTTGATTTTATTATACATACACCCTGAAGTGTGTATTTGTACAAAAATAAGAATAACATGGTGGTGAGATACAGAGCGAGAATAGTAGCTCAAGGGTTTTCGTAGGGACCTGATATTAAGCATACATATTCTCATGTTATGTAGTATGTTCCGCTATTTAATTATCTGGCAAAAAATATGAAAATTTGGGAATGCGTCAAATGATGCAATCATTATTTATTTATACATTCATCTTGAAAATGAATCTATATGAAATTCCCTGAAGGACTTAACATGCCTGAAGCATGTCAATCAACCCAAAAGAAGATTATTCTATCTAATTGCAAAGGACTTTGGATGGGCTAAAAAAACTGGACTCAGGTGGTATAATCGACTTACTGAATGTCTAGTTAAAGAAGGTTATACCAATGACCCAATATGTCCATGTGTTTTCATAAAAAATGGGTCAAATTTGTTAATAATAGCAGTATATGTTGATGATCTCAATTTAATTGGGACTCCTGAAGAGCTCCAAAGTGCAGTTTCATATTTGAAAAAAGAATTTGATCTAGATCAAAGATTTTGGACAGACTAAATTTTGCCTTGGTTTGCAAATTGAGCATTTAGAAGGTGGAATTTTGGTCCACCAAACTGCTTATACCCAGAAGGTATTAAAGCGGTTCTACATGAAAAATGCACATCCATTAAGTACCCTTATTATCGTTCGGTCTCTTGATCCTAATAAGGATCCTTTTAGCCTACGAGAGGAAGATGAAGAAATTCTTGGTCCTGAAGTACCATATCTCAATGCTATTGGTGCACTTATGTATCTTGCTAATTGTACAAGACCGGGTATATTATTTGCAGTAAATTTATTAGCAACGTTTACACGATGACATTGGAATGGTATAACACACATTCCGCTATCTCCAAGAAACAATTGAAACAATTGATCTTGGCCTATTTTATTCATATAAATCTCGACCTAAATTACTTGGTTATGCTGATGTTGGGTATTTATCAGACCCACATAAAGCAAAGTCTCAAACTGGATATGTATTTATATGTGGCGGTACTACAATTTCATGGCGATCTACGAAGTAGTCGCTTGCCGCCACCTTTTCGAATCATGCTGAAATCATAGCAATACATGAGGTCAGTCGAGAATGTGTTTGGCTAAGATCAATGACCAATTATATCCAAAAAAAATTGTGTGTTGTCGCATGACAATGAAAATCCTTCAATTGTATAGTTTGAAGATAATGCGGTTTGTATAGCTCAGCTAAAATGGGGATATATTAAAGAAGATAGAACGAAATATATTTCACCAAAATTCTTCTTTACTCACAACTAACAAAAAAAATGGTGAAATTGATGTGCAACAAATCCGATCAAATGACAATTTAGCATATTTATTTACAAAGGCATTACCGACGGTTAAAATTAGTGAAGCGACTTGGAATACGTTAGTAAAAGGATTTTAAATTATATATGAATCAGGGGGAGAATTATTGTATTAAGTAATATGTACTCTTTTTCCCTTCACTGGAATTTTTGTCCCAATGGGTTTGTTTTCCCTAGTAGGGTTTTTAACGAGACATATTATTTGTGTGACAACGGACATCCAGGGGGAGTGTTATGAAATAATAAATTTAAATGGTGGATGTCCTTTTGTTTTCTCAAATTATTATATGAATAATGAAGTGTCCTTTTGTTTTCATTGAATAAATGGATGCATTATTATGAACTCCAAAGGATCCTAGAAGGATCTATGCATGTGTATAAATAGGTTTTGATGTATGACAAGAGTTAAATACAATATTATTCTTTCTTCACTTCACTTTAACTTCAATATTTTTTCTTACATTGTCATTTTATTCTCTTCATATTTTATTTGTTTCACAACAACTACTGAATTATATTTTTTTTCTGAAAGGTGTAAATTATACAAATGTGAATGAAAAGTAAAATATTAAAAAGAAGTAAAAATATAATTTGTTGATATTAAATCACTTTCTTTGTTAGAGGTGGAAGTTCTCCCCTATTAGCAGTAATCTATTTATTTTTATATATATGTGTGTATAGTAGTAGGTAAAAAAAAATTGTAGTGCGATACTTTAAGTTTAAGGTTATAAATTATAGGTATAGACCGTTTGATTTTAGGGATTGCTTGAAATTGTCTTTATAATCTCAGATAATCTCATGTTTGATTTGAGGGATTGCACAGGTCCATGACCCTGGATTATATTAAATTTTAGACATAATTCAATCCTACAATCCAAACATACATTCACACTCAAATAATCAAATTTAATTCAATCCCTTCAGCCTAATCTCATCTAATCTAATCTTGTCCCGTGAACTAAACGACTCCTTAGTATTTATTTAATACATTTAACATTAATATTTATTGCTATAAATAATATTGTCCGTTTTGTCATTTGGCCATTCACGATAAAATTATTCAATGTCTTGGTGTAGTATAAAATTAAAAATTGCTAAAAAAAATATAAGGGTCCGGCTAAATACCCCTCCAAACATAGAAGATACACTTACGTCTCCATTCACATACCTATTTTAATTGATATTAGTAGATACACCCATGTACTATCAATACTATCTTTATTGTATTAAACACTACAAAAAAAATGCGGATTAGCGATCGATATTAGCGACTGCCTAGTAATCGGTCTCAAAATCATATATTAGCGACCGGTAGTCTCTAAAAAAATTGTTTCCGCTTATAAAATCGGTCTCAAAACCGACTAATTAACGACCGCCGCCTAGGAAGGTCGGTCGCTAATCTTGTACGATTAGAGACCGCCTTGGCGGTCACTAATCCCAAAGGTCGGTCAAAAGGAGCAATTATTTTTTATCGCCCGATTAGCGACCGCCAAGGCGGTCTTTAATTTCAATTTTATAATTAGCGACCGCTAGGTGGCTGTCGCAAATCGATAAATTTGACCCGTTTATAAAAACGGGTGATATTTGGAAATTAGCGACCGCCTCTAGCGGTCACTAATCCTAAAATTGGTCAAAATGACCAAAAAATTAAAAAAAAAATCCAAAAAAAAAATCTAGAAAAAAAATTCAAAAATATGAATTATTTCGTAAATTGATACATATTGAATAAATTAATTTGATGAATTTAAAAAAAAATGACTCAATTTGAAGTTATATACAGTTAAATGCATAAAAACTTAAAATATTAATAATTTATATTAGTGTAAAATATTAAATTTACAAAATAAATTAGTATTTATATATATATATATATATATATATATAAATGAATTAGAAACATAAAAGAATTAATTTAATGAATTTAAAAAAAAAAGACTCAATTTGGAGTTATATAAAATTAAATGCCTAAAACAAATAAATTAATAATTTAAAGTAGTCTAAAATATTGAATTTACAAAATAAAAAAATTAGTGTGTGTGTGTATATATATATATATATATATATATATATATATATATATATTAGAAACAAAAAAGAATTAATTTTATGATTTTTTTTTTTAAAAGGGGACTCAGTTTAAAGTTATATACAATTAAATGCGTAAAAATGAATAAATTAATAATTTATATTAGTGTAAAATATTAGATTTATAAAATAAAATAAAAATTTAATATATATATATATATATATATATATATAATGAATTAGAAACATAAAGGAATTAATTTGATGAATTTAAAAAAAAGGGACTCAATTTGGAGTTATATACAATTAAATACATAAAAACGAATAAATTAATAATTTATAGTAGTCTAAAATATTAAATTTACAAATTATACAAATTAGTGAATATATATATATATATATATATATATATGTATAAATAAATTAGAAACAAAAAAGAATTAATTTTATGAATTTTTAAAAAGCGGGACTCAATTTGAAGTTATTCACAATTAAATGCATAAAAATGAATAAATTAATAATTTATATTAGTGTAAAATATTAAATTTATAAAATAAAAAAAAATTAGTAAATATATATATATATATATAAATTAATCAAAAAACATAAATAAATTAATTTGATGAATTTAATAATTTATAGTTGTTTAAAATATTAAATTTACTAAATAAAAAAATTAGTGAATATATATATATATATATATATATATATATATATATATATATATATATATATATATATATATATATATATAAATTAGAAACAAAAAGATTAATTTGATGAATTTAAAAAAAACAGGAGTCAATTTGAGGTTATATACAATTAAATACATTAAAACGAATAAGTTAATAATTTATATTAGTGTAAAATATTAAATTTATAAAATTACTAAAAAAAAGTTAGTAAATATATATATATATATATATATATATATATATATATATATAAACGAATTAGAAAAAAAAAATTGAAAGCTCAAGATTCTAAACCCTAATACTTTACCCTAACACTCGACTTCACGAATCTACTAACGAGTTACTAGATTGTGCTTAATTAATGAGACCCTAATTTAACTAAGGTGATGCGGTCGTCCTCCTTCGCTAAACCGGTAGATGAATTAACCTTTCCTAAACTCTCTCGTTAAGTCTACTCGTTGTTAAAGAGTGATACGGTCATCCTCTCTCTAACACCTTTCGAACGAAATTCAAGAGCGAAGTCTAGATTAATTTTAAGAATTCATTAACCAAGAGAATTAAAACCTAACGTCACAAGTTACTCTAATTACATACCCACAACCTACTTCTACGAGTTCATCCTACCCTAAGCATGCAAGGGTTTTAACTAGACATAGATTTAACGTAAACAATAACAATTAGACAAGTGACGAACATGAACATGGTAATTAAAACAAAGAAAAGATCGAACATAAACTAGAGTTTAAAGATATAAAAGAATACTGAAATTAATTGGCAAAACGAGGTCTCAACGTATTAAAGAACAAAAGATATTAAGAAACGAAACTAAAACGTGAAATCGTAATGTGAATTCATAAGCAAAAACCTCAAAACCGTAAAATTAAACTTGCTCGTCTCTTCTCTTCCTTCTCTCTCTAAAGATTCTCTGTAAAAGTGATGTAGTGCTTTCGGGGATCCTTCAAAACGTGTTTGGAAGAGGTATTTATAGGCAACGAGTCGAAACGGGATCTCATGGGCCAAAATTCCCATCGAGCTCGAGTAGAGCTCGAGTAAAAGTACTCGAGCAATGCAAGCTCGAGTGTCGGATTTGTACAGAACGTGAAAAGTACTCGAGCCCCTTAGCTCGAGTAGTTCTACTCGACCGGGCCCTGCTCGAGTAGTCTACTCGAGTGCCCGCGTACTAGCTACTCGACCGGCTTCTGCTCGAGTGCACTACTCGAGTGCCTGAGTATTGGCTACTCGACCGAAGCTGGCTCGAGTAGTCTACTCGAGTGCTTGAGTAGTGTTTACTCGAGCACCTTCATCTTGAGTACTTCAATGACACTTTTGCTCGCTCGAACTAATTGGCTACCTCTTGCTGTCCACTTGGTTGGTCTACTCTCTCATTCTCTACTGCATGCTCTCCAACCAAACTCTTCCCCAACTCGAGGTTGTTGATCTTCTCCATCATGGCCATCAATAGCCTTCTCGTTCCTTCACCCTCTTCAACCTGATGCACTCTCTGGAAGTCTGCATCTCCATTCCAAGCACCAGCATTCATGACAATGTTGTCCACGATCTCTCTACACCTCTCTATGCCTTGATTCAGGAATGCTCCGCCCGCACAGGCGTCTAAATGGTCTTGCCCCGCCTTGTTGGCACCACTGTAGAAGAATGCCATAATATCCCCCTCATTGTACCCGTGCTGCGGGCACTCAATCAGAATGTTTGAGTATCTCTCCCACGCTTGGCGTAAATCCTCTCCAGACTTCTGGTGAAAGGACGAGATCTCAATTCTAGCCTTGATCGTCCTAGATGGAGGGTAGAATCGCTCGAGGAACAGACGCTCGAGCTCGGCCCAAGTGGTAATACCTCCCCGCGGGAGCGTATTATCGTACCACTCCTTGGCTATTCCCGTCAATGAGAATGGGAACAGCCTAAGCCTCTTGGCATCTTCAGACATGCCATTATAATTTAATGTTGAGGCTATCATGAGAAAACTCCTCAGATGTGTATGAGGATTCTCCTTCCCGATCACCCCTTTAAACTGATTCTCGGTAAGCAGCTTTAAAATCCCCGGGGATATCGAGAAGTTGTTCGCCTCAACAGGTGGTAAAGCCACTCCATCATAGTACCGCTGTGGCTGCGCTGCAAACCTTCCTCGAATAGCCATATTGTGATCTACGTTCTGAGGAACGTGTTGAGGATTAGCAGCAGGTACTGGTACTTGTTGGGGTGGTGGTGGGTAAACAGGTGGTTGATTATAGACTGGGGGTGGAGGATACGGGTATGGTGGGTAAGGATAAGGTGGGTATGGGTAATGTTGGTATACTGGGTTGTTGAAAGGGTTATTTGGGTTTTGTGGGTAAGCAGGGTTTTGGTTCTGGTTTTGGGGTTGTGTTTGTGCAGAGTTGATTGTGTCTTGTGGGTTCGGGTGTGGGCTCTCAGTTCCCCCTATGGGTATCTGCTGATTACTGCTGTTTCCATTGGCACCCTCTGCCCGTTCCACAAGAGCAGTATACTCTGCAGCTATTTTATCTAACTCCCCAAGTTCATCAGAAATCTTGTCTTTGTTTCCCGCGGCAGTAGTCATTCTTCTCAAGAAGGCTCGGTTCCTTCTAGCTATTGTCTCAGGATCTGCAGGCAACCTCTCTTCGCTCGTATTGCCTTGTGAGCGTGTTTTCATAAACCTGAAACACTAGTAGAAGGATCAAAACGCAACTGCCTAATGAATGGAAATAAAAATAAAAACAGAAAATAAATTACCCACTACTAACTACTAAGCTATCTACAAGTCCTATTCAAAAAGCATATAACGCCATCCCCGGCAACGGTGCCATTGACTTGAAGCGAATAAACTAACTTCTACTAGTCGCTCACCCGCAAGCGAACGGGTTCACTGTAGTATTAGTAAGTATAACGACCAAGTATATCGAACCCAAGGGAAAGTGTGTATGCGAACAGATCCCTGAAGATCTACGCGTCGTAGTTAATATGAGTGTAATGTTTTTGGGTTTTTGAAAGATTAATTAAAAGACTGAATTAAACTAAGTAAACTAAAATACTAAAGAAATCAAATTAACTAAGGGTTGTGTTCTAATGAGAGATGGTGATGCTTAAGATAGGAATCCCTACGTATACTAACGGAGCAGGTACATAATCAAAATAACTGTGACACACAAGAATTAACCTTAAGTCTAAGAATGCAAGGTGTAAGCTCAAGATTCTAAACCCTAATACTTTACCCTAACACTCGACTTCACGAATCTACTAACGAGTTACTAGATTGTGCTTAATTAATGAGACCCTAATTTAACTAAGGTGATGCGGTCGTCCTCCTTCGCTAAACCGGTAGATGAATTAACCTTTCCTAAACTCTCTCGTTAAGTCTACTCGTTGTTAAAGAGTGATACGGTCGTCCTCTCTCTAACACCTTTCGAACGAAATTCAAGAGCGAAGTCTAGATTAATTTTAAGAATTCATTAACCAAGAGAATTAAAACCTAACGTCACAAGTTACTCTAATTACATACCCACAACCTACTTCTACGAGTTCATCCTACCCTAAGCATGAAAGGGTTTTAGCTAGACATAGATTTAACGTAAACAATAACAATTAGACAAGTGACGAACATGAACATGGTAATTAAAATAAAGAAAAGATCGAACATAAACTAGGGTTTAAATATATAAAAGAATACTGAAATTAATTGGCAAAACGAGGTCTCAACGTATTAAAGAACAAAAGATATTAAGAAACGAAACTAAAACGTGAAATCGTAATGTGAATTCATAAGCAAAAACCTCAAAACCGTAAAATTAAACTTGCTCGTCTCTTCTCTTCCTTCTCTCTCTAAAGATTCTCTGTAAAAGTGATGTAGTGCTTTCGGGGATCCTTCAAAACGTGTTTGGAAGAGGTATTTATAGGCAACGGGTCGAAACGGGATCTCATGGGCCAAAATTCCCGTCGAGCTCGAGTAGAGCTCGAGTAAAAGTACTCGAGCAATGCAAGCTCGAGTGTCGAATTTGTACAGAACGTGAAAAGTACTCGAGCCCCTTAGCTCGAGTAGTTCTACTCGACCGGGCCCTGCTCGAGTAGTCTACTCGAGTGCCCGCGTACTAGCTACTCGACCGGCTTCTGCTCGAGTGCACTACTCGAGTGCCTGAGTATTGGCTACTCGACCGAAGCTGGCTCGAGTAGTCTACTCGAGTGCTTGAGTAGTGTTTACTCGAGCACCTTCATCTTGAGTACTTCAATGACACTTTTGCTCGCTCGAACTAATACTTCTCGTATTTCTTCCATATCTTCTCATCCGGGTATCCGTTTGAGTCGATTCGAAGTCCTACGAACTCCTCTTTTTGCCCTCTATCCATCTATAAGCATCAAAGAAACAAATTTGTTAGTTTGAGAAAATAATACTCAAATGACTCTAAATACTTATATGAATTCATCAAAACAAGGGCATTTCGAGCGACGAATCATGACAATTTCACGCCTAATCAACCCCCCCAAACTTACCATGTTGCTTGTCCTCAAGCAACGAAATAATAAGTCAAGTGAAATTGTTAGGAATGAGTCAAGGAATCCAATCATGCAAGTACATAAATTCGAGCTTCAAAGATGCATCACAAGTATACTCACTCACCTTCCTTCATCATATTCATGCAACAACAGCAAGAAACACCAAAATCCAACATGGATGTGCACTCAACGATGTGTTTCACTCCCTCACAAGTGTATAACAATGATCATGGGACTCACTCAAACAATCAATCACACAAATTGGCAGCCATATGCTTGTAAGTACTCTCAACTCCGACCATACTCTAGAAATCAATGCCGAATCAAAAAGGATTTTTCTCAAGGTTGTAATGTAGGCTCTTTGGACAGGTGGGATAACAATATGGGTAAGTGACTTAAGTGAATGGAGATTAGAAAGTCAAACTTTGGCACTTCGAGATTAGGAACAGACTACTTCAAACATATTCAATCAACACTCTTTCAATTCCACTTTTCTCAACACTTCAAAAAAAAAAATTTCTAACTCTTTTCACTTTTTTTTTCAATCACTTCACTTTTTTTTTTCTTTCGCACAAACACATGAGCTCAATTTTTCTTTTGCTCATTTTCAATTTTTTCTTTCCCACAACTCATATCGCATTCACACCCTTATTTTATCACCACTCAACCATCATAATTCCTTTTCTCAAATCAACTCAATCCCTTCAACCTTCACACTTTTCATATTCTCCACTCAAATTGGGACAAAAAGGCTTAGGAACTTGGAATAGTGTTTAAATGTGCTAGCAAATAAAATAAGCTTTAGGTCAAAGGGGCTAACAAGGGATACATGTCATTGGTAAGGGAAATTTTGGCTAAGTGACTCAATAAGAACAAAGATGACCTAAGATCACATTCGGCATATCAAATTAGACACAATCAAGAAGCAAGAGCACACACAAGTTCTGGCATCCTCTAAGGTGACGATCCACTCACAAACGAAGAGATTAATTAATATATCGAAATCTCATAAGGCTCAAATCTCACGGCTTTCACATCCATGCTAGTCCTAGTGAATTCTCACTCTTATCACACAAGTACTCAAAAGAAAAATTCACAAGCATACAAGTTCTTTCTCAAATCAGCTCAAACTCAAACACTCACACAAAAGAATTTCTAACTCACCCTTACAACTCACTCTACTCATCAAATCATACTCAAAGATAGCAATCAACAAGCATAAGATGATTGATAGGCATGAAATATGCAATAGCGAGTCAAATCAAAATCACCCCAAGGAGTATCTCAACAAACCAATAATCAATCAAACTCAACTCAAAAGATAAGAGGTGCATGCATGTGCAATGTAATCATAAAACAAATAAAAAAAACTCCACCCCCCCAAACTTCGACCTTGCTAGAGGTCTAAGTTTGGGGTTGTGGGTTACCTCAACCAAATAATTTTGTTTCTCTCAATAGCTTTGCACACTCTCTTGTCTCAAGTTGGTTCCTTCAATCAGAATAACTCCATGATACCTTCACTCCTTTAGAGACAAGCCTACAAAATAAAACTCTCAAGTACAAGGTTAAAACTTACGATTCAAAACACCCTAATAATATAAAAAGACACTAAAAATAGATGAAAGCAATTAAAAATGGGTTGCCTCCCATTCAGCGCTATTTTTAAGGTCCTCATGCCGGACCAAGCTCAAAGGAGCTTATGGGACATCATACTCAAATTCACCTCCCTTATTCTCATAAGAGTGGTGCTTGCATGGCTTTCCTTGGTGCCCCACCTTCATGAGCCCTTTTGCTTCCTTCCCCACCTCTAGTGGTATAGGTCTCAACTCCTTCTTACCTTTATCTGGAGGCGTCTTATTAAACAATTTCTTGAGTTTGGACTTTTTCTTCTTAACTCCTCCTTTTCCCTCTAACTGGACCACGTCCACTTTCTTCACCTCTTCATCCTTCAACTTCTTCACTTTATCCCTATCAAAATAATCAAGATCATAATGCTCATGGGTTAAATAATCAAGTGAAGGACTAACAAAATCATGTATATCAGAAGGATTAGGGATAGGAGGTGTGTCTTCAACACAAGGATCAATTGCTTCCATGCAATACAAGCTCTCATCCTCCTTCGGGTGCTTCATGGCTTCATATAGGGAGATCTTCACTTCTTGATCATCAATCTTCAACGTAATCTTCCCATTTGCCACGTCTAGCACCATCCCCACCGTAGCTAAGAACGGTCTTCCCAAGATCAGGGGAACGTGCTCATCTTCCTCCATCTCTAGGACCACAAAATCGGCTGGAAAAATGTGATCTCCAACTCTCACAAGGACGTCTTCAACCACACCTTGAGGTCGAGTAATAGACCGATCGGCAAGTTGAAGCGTCATCATTGTGGGTTGAAGTTCTCCACCTTCCAACTTCTTGAAAAGCGACAAGGGCATGAGATTGATGCTCGCCCCTAAATCACATAGCGCTCCTTTCTTGATCCCGTTCCCGATATCACAAAGAATGGTGAAGCTCCCGGGATCCTTCAGCTTTGGAGGAAGCGCCTTATGCACCAATGCACTCATCTCGTGGTTCAGCTGCACCAATTTCGGCTCATCCACTCACCGTCTTTTCGCAATCAAGTCCTTCAGAAACTTCGCATAATGCGGCATCTGTTCCAAAGCATCATAAAAAGGAATGTTAATGTGAAGTTGTTTAAAAACATCAAGAAATTTGCAAATTTTTCATCAAGCTTGTTTTTCATGAAGCGCTGTGGATACGGGACTGGTATCACAGATTTGGGTACCCCCCATTCATCTCTTTCTGTTTCTTTCACTTTATCCCTTGCTTTCTTTGCCTTTTTCCACTTTGGAACCCTCTCTATCTCCTAAAAGTCTTTCCCCTTCTGGGACTCATCCATATCTTTATGCTTCTCAATCCCTTCACTTTCAATCCCCTTCTCAACAGTAACACCTCCATCTTTCTTGTGTTCTCTTTCCCCCATCTCAGCTTCCCCTTGGGGCGTCTCAGAATCAGCAGGCATCTGAGGACCTTCATAGTTGGTTCCACTTCTAAGCTGGATCGCCTTGCAATGCTTTTTCGGGTTTCCCTCCGTCATGGAATGATACTTACCCGGCTCCCTATTCACCATCTTTGCAATCTGGCTCATCTGAAACTCTATAGAAGTGAACCTTCGATTGTTCTCTTGTTGAGTTCTAGTCCACTCAACGCTCATCTTTTGGAGCTCTTGATCACGATGATCACCCTTCTTATGCAACTCCTTCACATCGTACTCCAAGGATGATAACCTCTTACTTCCTTCCTCCACCTTCTGAAGGATCGCTCTCAACATCTCCTCGGTTGATGCACCGCCTTCTCCACCAGGAGGTTTAGACCCCGGATCAACACCTGCAGGAACAGTGATACCCGCCTTTGGGTTAGCATAAGAAAAATTCTCATTTTTCCTCCATGTGTTTTGAGGAGGCTGCTGGCCTCCTTGATACCCTTGTGTGTTTCTCCATTGATTTTGAGGCGGCTGTGGGCCTGGAGGTACAAATGGTTGGCCATAAGAAGGCCTTCAATACTGATTACCACCTTGGTAGCCATTCTGATTGTAATATGGAGCTCCCATGTAATTGGCTACCTCTTGCTGTCCACTTGGTTGGTCTACTCTCTTATTCTCTACTGCATGCTCTCCAACCAAACTCTTCCCCAACTCGAGGTTGTTGATCTTCTCCATCATGGCCATCAATAGCCTTCTCGTTCCTTCACCCTCTTCAACCTGATACACTCTCTGGAAGTCTGCATCTCCATTCCAAGCACCGGCATTCGTGACAATGTTGTCCACGATCTTTCTACACCTCTCTATGCCTTGATTCAGGAATGCTCCGCCCGCACAGGCGTCTAAATGGTCTTGCCCCACCTTGTTGGCACCACTGTAGAAGAATGCCATAATATCCCCCTCATTGTACCCGTGCTGCGGGCACTCAATCAGAATGTTTGAGTATCTCTCCCACGCTTGGCGTAAATCCTCTCCAGACTTCTGGCGAAAGGACGAGATCTCAATTCTAGCCTTGATCGTCCTAGATGGAGGGTAGAATCGCTCGAGGAACAGACGCTCGAGCTCGGCCCAAGTGGTAATACTTCCCCGCGGGAGCGTATTATCGTACCACTCCTTGGCTATTCCCGTCAATGAGAATGGGAGCAGCCTAAGCCTCTTGGCATCTTCAGACATGCCATTATAATTGAATGTTGAGGCTATCATGAGAAAACTCCTCAGATGTGTATGAGGATTCTCCTTCCCGATCACCCCTTTGAACTGATTCTCGGTAAACAGCTTTAAAATCCCCGAGGATATCGAGAAGTTGTTCGCCTCAACAGGTGGTAAAGCCACTCCATCATAGTACCGTTGTGGCTGCGCTGCAAACCTTCCTCGAATAGCCATATTGTGATCTACGTTCTGAGGAACGTGTTGAGGATTAGCAGCAGGTACTGGTACTTGTTGGGGTGGTGGTGGGTAAACAGGTGGTTGATTATAGACTGGGGGTGGAGGATACGGGTATGGTGGGTAAGGATAAGGTGGGTATGGGTAATGTTGGTATACTGGGTTGTTGAAAGGGTTATTTGGGTTTTGTGGGTAAGCAGGGTTTTGGTTCTGGTTTTGGGGTTGTGTTTGTGCAGAGTTGATTGTGTCTTGTGGGTTCGGGTGTGGGCTCTGATTAGGCGTGAAATTGTCATGATTCGTAGCTAGAAACGCCCTAGTTTTGGTCGAATTTATTGAGTATTTAGAGTCAATTGAGCATGATTTCTACACATTGATGAATTTGTCTCTTTGATGCTCATAGGTGAATAGAGGATGAAAAACGGAGTTCGTAGGACTTTGAATCGACTCAAA
This sequence comes from Ballota nigra, assembly GCA_947034835.1. Lineage (NCBI taxonomy): Eukaryota > Viridiplantae > Streptophyta > Magnoliopsida > Lamiales > Lamiaceae > Ballota > Ballota nigra. The sequence goes on along the minus strand of OX344725.1, from coordinate 11,977,122 downwards.
CGGATGCCCGGATGAGAAGATATTGAAGAAATACGATTGGTATTAGTGCGGACGAGGAAAAATATTAGTTGGGATGAGTTGGAAGTCATTCGAGTGACTAGGTCGAGCGCCACCGCTCGAGCGCATTGCTCGAGCGCCTAAGACTTACAGAACTTTTCTTGCGCTCGAGCAGCTCGAGCGCCACCGCTCGAGCGAATTGCTTGAGCGCCCAAAAGATACAGTGTAATTTCAATGCTCGACTGGCTCGAGCGGAACCGCTCGAGCGATTGTGTCATTCGAGCTACACTACTCGAGCGGGACCGCTCGAGCGTTTTGCTCGAGCAACTTCGGATTTTTGCCTCCGGATGCGTATTTTCGGCCCATTAACTCCCGTTTCGACCCGAGCCTATATATACCTCTTCCAAACACGTTTTGAAGAATCCCCGAACTTTAGAAATAACTTTAGACTTAGTTTTTGGAGAGGAAGGAGAGGAGCAAGCTTTATTTACGTTTTGTTAAGGTTTTGCATACGAATTCTTAGTTTCTTTTCGTTTCTTTGTTCCTTTTCATTAGTTTGATTTCTTTAAACACTTTGAAACTTCGTTTTAAGTAATTAAATTTCAGTTCTTAGTATTTATTTCTTTAAACCCTAGTTCATGTTTCATATTTTCGTTCTTCAATTCATTATGTTTATGTTCGTCATTTCTTCTATTGCTTTTATGTTTGTTAAAACCATGTCTAGCTAAAACCCTTGCATGCTTAGGGTAGGATGAACTCGTAGAAGTAGGTTGTGGGTACGTAATTAGAGTAACTTGTGACGTTAGGTTTTAATTCTCTTGGTTAATGAATTCTTAAAATTAATCTAGACTTCGCTCTTGAATTTTGTTCGAAAGGTGTTAGAGAGAGGACGACCGTATCACTCTTTAACAACGAGTAGACTTAACGAGAGAGTTTAGGAAAGGTTAATTCATCTACCTGTTTAGCGAAGGAGGACGACCACATCACCTTAGTTAAATTAGGGTCTCATTAATTAAGCACAATCTATTAACTTGTTAGTAGATTAGTGAAGTCGAGTGTTAGGGTAAAGTATTAGGGTTTAGAATCTTGAGCTTTCACCTTGCATTCTTAGACTTAGGTTAATTCTTGTGTGTCACAGTTATTTTGATTATGTACCTGCTCCGTTAGTATACGTAGGGATTCCTATCTTAAGCATCACCACCTCATATTTGAAAACACACCTTTTGTTACTTAGTTTAATTTTCCTTTTGCATTCGTAGGATAATTTCAATTTAGTTTAATTACTCTTTCTAAAAAAATCCAAAAACAATACACTCATATTAACTACGACGCGTAGATCTTCAGGGATGTATTCGCATATACACCATCCCTTGGGTTCGATACTACTTGGTCATTATACGTACTTATACTACAGTGAACCCGTCCGCTTGCGGTTAAGCGACTAGTAGAAGTTAGTAAAATCGCTTCAAGTCAGGCTCTCAGTTCCCCCTATGGGTATCTGCTGATTACTGCTGTTTCCATTGGCACCCTCTGCCCGTTCCACAAGAGCAGTATACTCTGCAGCTATTTTGTCTAACTCCCCAAGTTCATCAGAAATCTTGTCTTTGTTTCCCGCGGCAGTAGTCATTCTTCTCAAGAAGGCTCGGTTCCTTCTAGCTATTGTCTCAGGATCTGCAGGCAACCTCTCTTCGCTCGTATTGCCTTGTGAGCGTGTTTTCATAAACCTGAAACACTAGCAGAAGGATCAAAACGCAACTGCCTAATGAATAGAAATAAAAATAAAAATAGAAAATAAATCACCCACTACTAACTACTAAGCTATCTACAAGTCCTATTCAAAAAGCATATAACGCCATCCCCGGCAACGGCGCCATTAACTTGAAGCGAATAAACTAACTTCTACTAGTCGCTCACCCGCAAGCGAACGGGTTCACTGTAGTATTAGTAAGTATAACGACCAAGTATATCGAACCCAAGGGAAAGTGTGTATGCGAACAGATCCCTGAAGATCTACGCGTCGTATTTAATATGAGTGTAATGTTTTTGGGTTTTTGAAAGATTAATTAAAAGACTGAATTAAACTAAGTAAACTAAAATACTAAAGAAATCAAATTAACTAAGGGTTGTGTTCTAATGAGAGATGGTGATGCTTAAGATAGGAATCCCTACGTATACTAACGGAGCAGGTACATAATCAAAATAACTGTGACACACAAGAATTAACCTAAGTCTAAGAATGCAAGGTGAAAGCTCAAGATTCTAAACCCTAATACTTTACCCTAACGCTCGACTTCACGAATCTACTAACGAGTTACTAGATTGTGCTTAATTAATGAGACCCTAATTTAACTAAGGTGATGCGGTCGTCCTCCTTCGCTAAACCGGTAGATGAATTAACCTTTCCTAAACTCTCTCGTTAAGTCTACTCGTTGTTAAAGAGTGATACAGTCGTCCTCTCTCTAACACCTTTCGAACGAAATTCAAGAGCGAAGTCTAGATTAATTTTAAGAATTCATTAACCAAGAGAATTAAAACCTAACGTCACAAGTTACTCTAATTACATACCCACAACCTACTTCTACGAGTTCATCCTACCCTAAGCATGCAAGGGTTTTAGCTAGACATAGATTTAACGTAAACAATAACACTTAGACAAGTGACGAACATGAACATGGTAATTAAAATAAAGAAAAGATCGAACATAAACTAGGGTTTAAAGATATAAAAGAATACTGAAATTAATTGGCAAAACGAGGTCTCAACGTATTAAAGAACAAAAGATATTAAGAAACGAAACTAAAACGTGAAATCGTAATGTGAATTCATAAGCAAAAACCTTAAAACCGTAAAATTAAACTTGCTCGTCTCTTCTCTCTCTAAAAATTCTCTGTAAAAGTGATGTAGTGCGTTCGGGGATCCTTCAAAACGTGTTTGGAAGAGGTATTTATAGGCAACGGGTCGAAACGGGATCTCATGGGCCAAAATTCCCGTTGAGCTCGAGTAGAGCTCGAGTAAAAGTACTCGAGCAATGCAAGCTCGAGTGTCGAATTTGTACAGAACGTGAAAAGTACTCGAGCCCCTTAGCTCGAGTAGTTCTACTCGACCGGGCCCTGCTCGAGTTGTCTACTCGAGTGCCCGCGTACTAGCTACTCGACCGGCTTCTGCTCGAGTGCACTACTCGAGTGCCTGAGTATTGGCTACTCGACCGAAGCTGGCTCGAGTAGTCTACTCGAGTGCTTGAGTAGTGTTTACTCGAGCACCTTCATCTTGAGTACTTCAATGACACTTTTGCTCGCTCGAACTAATACATCTCGTATTTTTTCCATATCTTCTCATCCGGGTATCCGTTTGAGTCGATTCGAAGTCCTACGAACTTCTCTTTTTGCCCTCTATCCATCTATAAGCATCAAAGAAACAAATTTGTTAGTTTGAGAAAATAATACTCAAATGACTCTAAATACTTATATGAATTCATCAAAACAAGGGCATTTCGAGCGACGAATCATGACAATTTCACGCCTAATCATTCGTGCCCCGCCCGTACCCCAATGGGCGCGGGTTCGAACCCACTGAGCTATTTTTTTTAAATTTTAAATTAAAAATATTATATTTATTAAAAAAAATTAGCGACCGACCTGAAGCGATAACAAATCCCATGATCCAACCGGGTCATACCCGGGCGGATTAGAGACCGATCTAAGGCGGTCGCTAATATTTGAGACCGCCGGTGGCGGTCGCTAATTAGTGACCGACCTAAAAAATCGGTCGCTAAATTAGCTACCGGCGTTTTAACGACCGATGTTTATCGGTCGTTAAATCGGTTGCAAATCATATTTTGTGACTGAAAATCGATCTCTAAATCGGTCGCTAATCCGCTTTTTTTTTTGTAGTGAAATATTCTCTCTCTCTCTTTTAGATATAAATTTTAAAACAATCTCTCCAAAGTTTACTAGCTACTGAACCTCTAGCAATCAGGATGACAAAGCGACGATGCTCAGGATCTCAGAGGATGATGACCGACAGCCACATAGAGGGATTTTTTTTTTTGATAGTTTGTTTTAGGGTTATATTTTATTTAATAATAGTTTGGTCGAGTTTGAATAGAATATACATTATAGAAAAAAATAAAGTGATAGCATTGTAGAAGATAGAAGTTTCGAACCTGATTTTCCGAGATTGCACCAATATTTCAGACACTATCTTCCAAAATTTGTCCAAATTTTCAAAGAAAAAAAATATTTCGGCAAACTTGTTCCGAAACTTTGACATGTTTTCGGAAGTTATGTTCCGAAATATTGCAGAATTTTCAGCACACCAGGTTTGAAATTTGAAAGAAAAAAATATGCATGAATGACAATCATACACTTTTAAACTTCATTATACGCCCAACATACCAATATTTTGTACACTAAAACCAACAATATAAACAACATATATAACATTCAAAACTATAGTTTGTAAACTTATGAAATAAGGAACAAAGAAAAATATACATATGTTTTTCGAAACTCTCTCCTTTTTTCAGATTCTCGTTGAAAAATATGAATTAATCATTATGATTTCGTGTTTTCCACATACATGACCGTGTGAAGATGATGAAGAATGTAAAAATATGTACGTGAAAGAGAAGAAGGGAAGAGAAGGTGGGTATGGAGTATTGATTGTTTTATTTTTTATTTATTTAGAATATATATGTATTTAATAATTCTAATTAAAATATGAAAAATTAATGGAGGTGTATATTCATTGTTTGGAGGGGTATTTAATCTGGACCAAAATATAATTCAAACGTGGATGCAAGTTGAACAAATTATACAAAAATAAAGTGATCAAATTTAATATTACAACACAAAAATAAAATATGGCAGTAATTAGTATTCCCTCCGTCCCATACTTGTTTGCTACATTGTCAAAAAGGTATGTCTCATACTTGTTTGCTACATCCATTTTTGGCAAAAAAAGTAACAATATTTTTTAATATTATATTCTTCATACACTAATAACCAAAATCATCTATTTTTATCACTTTATTACTTTAAATATTAATAAAAAAAATTTAAAAACTCGCGCAAACAGTAACCAAGCAAATGAGCTTGGTACAGAAAGAGTATCATGAAATGAAAATAACACATAATGATAATTGTAAGCTAAAAATGTTGACAGATTTTTTCAGAAAAAGAGAGACAAATTTGTACATGGGATGATGGGATATACTGGTTATGGATTTAATAGTAGCCTGTTTATGGCCTATGGGCTTAGTTTTTATATTTAAGCCCAAGATCTCATTAATATATGGCCATGGCTATCTGCACAAACAATTTTGATAAATACATTACTTTCGACATTTTTTTTTTCAAAAATTTGTAAAATTTTTGAAAAAAAATTCCGATTTTTGCACTTATTAGACATTAAATTGAATTAGATTAAACGAATATTAAATTATTATAATTTTTTAAATAAATATTTATTTGTTTTTTAATTAAATAAAACATAGGTAAATTATTATTATTATTGAACAATCGGCATAAAAATGGATAATATAGTTTTTATGTGGGTGCATTGTTAAATTTTAGGAATGAAACAAAAAAAAAAATGTTATTGTGTGTAATCGTTAGTGAAATGATATGTAATTTAAAGATTTTTATAGGGGATGATGGAACTATTAATTAAATAAGATGTTGAGAAAATTATTATTATTATTTGAAACATGACACAAAAGTTTAAAAAAATATTGTTCAAATTTTAAAATAATTAATATAGATTAAATTATTCTAATTAATTTTTTTATTAAAATAATATATATATATATTGTAAAATATAAATAAATTTGTATATATATTGTAGTTAGTGAAATGATATGTAATTTAGAGATTTTTATAGGGGATGATTAGTGAACTATTAATTATTATTATTTTTTTTAAAATGGCACAAAAGTTAAAAAAATTGTTCTAATTTTAAAATAATAAATATAGATTAAATTATTCTAATTAATTTTTTTATTAAAATATAATATATATATATATATATATATATTATTGTAAAAAAAATTGTATATATATTGTAATTATATTTTTTTTTATAAAATTATTTTGGTAAAAAAATTTGAATTTTTTTATCCTATGGGCTATGTGACCAAATCTGCAAGTGTATCCTATGAGACCAAATGTGCTAGTGTATATGAGACCAAATGTGCAAGCCCATTAGTTAGCCGTTAGTTGCCGTCAAGTTTGTGAACGTTTGAGACTAAAAGTGCCAAAAAATATTTCTATAAGACCAAAAGTGTTTTGGGTGGGACTGAAAGTAAAACATTACACGTCCAATGAGACCAAAAGTGAAAAAATCTCATTTATAGGAGTAGTATGTTTTTATAGCGGTTCACTACATGCTCGAAATTTGGCTTGTTACTGCTATTTTTATATACATACTAGCACATAATTTCGTGTATTACGTGGAATTGAAAAAATATATATTAATAATTTTAGATTAAGTACTTTAAATATTTAATTAGTTTGATTAATTCAAGACATATTTTTATATGTTAATATTTTATATTTGCAACATATTTATTTAATGTTGTATGGTAATATACTTATATTCATTCATTATTTAAAATGATAAATTACATGTATTTTTAATAAAATGTATATGTGCAAAGAATCGTGGATGAAGGAAGATTAAGACTGAGAAAATTTAAAACTGTAAATCCAACGATTAAATTTATATATTTAATGAAACTCAAATTATATTACTCTCTTTGTCTCAAACTCGTTTGCCACATTGTCAAGAAGATTCGTCTCATACTCGTTTGCTGCACCTATTTTTGGCAAAAAAGTAACAATACTTTTTAATATTATATTCTCCATACATTTAACCAAAAATATATATTTTATCACTTTAAATATTATAAACAACTTTTTTTTTAAACTCGTGCAAACAATAAATGGTAAATAAGTTTGGGACGGAGAGAGTATATCATTAAAAAAATAAGTAGAAGAGAGCTTCAAAGGCAGTGGCACGAGGAGAAGAAATTCTACTATCTGCGGTACCAATGCTTTGACAGAAAATATTAAAAGAATTTAATTAAAGATGATAACCTAAAGATTGAATGGTATGGATTAAATTAGACAAATAAAATAGTAAGGATTAAAAATTAAATTATCATAATCAACTCAAACTCATAAAAATTCACAGATTTGAGAGAACAAAAGTGGGAGTTGATTTCCAAATATTTGGATACACAGTGTTTTTTTTTTATTGGTAAATGTTAGTTGTTAGTAGTTCGAAACTAGTTCACCAAGTTCCCAAATACTCTAAAAATTCTCCAAACCACTTTACAACTCTCTTAATTCATTTTCACATGTAATCGAATTTGGATCATTCACTAAAGTGAAGAATCCAATGTTCGTTCTTACTTTTTATAGAGCAATTTTTTTTTTAATAAATAATAGCAGTAGAGGTGCACAGTGTACAAGGTTACCTGTAATATTTTGGCATCTTTTACTGGTTGTAAATTTTATCTCATGTCACCCCATTATTGGTTGATTTAACTAAAACACTTAATTAAACTTTCGAGGTATTATTTATGTTTTCAGGACAAAAATAAATTATTAGAAACAGATTTTTTTATTAGACCGAGCAAGTACCGGGTATTAAGGTAATTAGATGTCAGAACAATGTTATCAAGATTGTGACTATGAATATATATGACTAAAATTTATAATAAAAAAATTTGTGGTGAAAATTATCTATAAAATTGATTATTAATTTTTTTGATTAGATAAATATTTTTATTTCTTACTTACAAAGAATTTATCTTTGAAAATTCATAGACAAATTGTTTGAGAGTAATTTTTTTTAGGCAAACTGCTTGTAGGTAGTTAATTATCTAGTAAATTTCATTACGTAGACAAATTGATTTTGTAGGCAAATTATTTATAGGTTGATAAATGAAAGTGTCTACATAACTAGAAAATTATATAGGTAAATCGTAGACAGTCCCACAACAAAAAAAAAATTGTTGAAAAATACTGTTGACAATTCTAATTGTCTAAGCAATTTTTTTTTCCTTGTAGTGTTTGCTATTTGAGGATTAAAACCAAAGATATATTTATTAGGCATGAGATGCTACAATCAGCAAAATGCATTTGAGATTCCGGCTTTGGTTGGTTAGGGACGGTGGTAGATGAAATAGAGATAGAAATTAAAAAATGAGGATGTGCTAATGAATATAGTAAATCTATATTTGGTTCGGAATGGAGAAATTGAGTTTGATAAAAATTATGTCAAATCAAAATTGATAGTGTAATATTTTATTATTATTAGTTTGGAGATAATGATCGAGTAAAACAAAAGTAGGAGAAATAATAAGAAAAAGTAGGAAAAAAAATATATGTGTATAAAAAGTAGAAAATATAATAATTAATTAGGTGAAAGAAAAGTAGTCAAGAAATGAGTGTGTAAGAGAAAAGTGAAATAAAGTAATAATAGATATGTAGAGGTATTATGAGATGAATGAGTATTTGAATACGTACGTATCTCAATGGGATGGTAAAATGGATCCATCTGAACCCTGGATTAGAAAAATTCTTGCATGTGAGTTATCATGTAAGATTAGTTGGACGACTGATTCATATTAAATGTAAGGGGGTGTTTGGTTAACAACTCTTCAATGGTAATGGAAATGGGATTGAAAATTAGTGTAATTGGCATGGTTCATGAGAACAAAATCAATACCTCTCCTCCTAAATAAGGTAATCACTACTCCATTTTGATTACCATATTCTCTTCCTACAATCATCCTCCTCAATCACTCCCTCATTCCTCCACCAACAACCATCTGTTGTCAACTTCTATTCTAAAATTGGGGCATGACACTAGCAATGGTGTCACCATTGGAACATTTCTTCGCCTAACATTTCATTTTTCTTATGAGGGCATAAATGGAAATAAATTTTCATTCTCATTACCATTGAAGAATTGCTAACTAAGCGTCCTCTGAATTCTTATCAACTTTTTCATTAACTTGATTTGATTTTTCCTTTTTTTTTTCTAATTTATGATAAATTTTGATGTAGATTAAATACTCTCAAAAGAATCTCTTTGGTTTTTCCTTGAAGATAATTTCTCAAATAACAGTTATGTTTATTAATTGCATCATCTAATTGATGAACAATTAAATTGTTCAATATAAATAACTAGCATTGTTCAATAAAAATAATTAATATTATAAAATAAAAATCATTAATATTGTACATTGAAAATAAATAATATTGTTCAATAAAAATAATTAATTTTTAAAAATTTTACGACATAACTATATGTACCAGAATTTCCAACGTTTCTTTTATTATTATAAACATGGTATGGTGGTAAAATTTGATACACTTGAGTTTGAACATTTTCTGTGATTTGAAATAGGAAATTTTACATGAAGAGAGATGAAACCCTATTGTTAAGTATGGGAAATTATAATTAGGGATAATAATTTGGCTCGTCCCGATCCGTGAATGCTATAATCTACCTTGATATGGACCCGATACTTGTCTAGACGATAGTCTTATAAGACCAATTCATATACTCCCTCCGTCTATTTTAAGTAGATCTACTTTCTTTTTTAGTTCGTTCGATATAAGCAAACCATTTATCTAAAAATGTAATTTTTTTAATATTAACTTACAATCCATTTTACTTTTATTTACAATATACTCCATCCGTCTACTTTCACATATGGTAATTGCACATTTTTCAAGGAAAAAAATGGAGTATGTGAATGTGAGGTTAAATAAACTAATGATAATTTTATGTTTGTTGACTTTTGTGAAAAATAATTATTTCTTTTTTAATTTTATAGTGTGAAATTAATTGTGGAACGTCTAATTAAAATAAGTGTAAAAATAATTACGGAACGAAAGTATTTACTTTTCTTAAAAACGGTGTAACAACAAATATACACACTTAAATTATAGGGAGGGAGTAATTATGTTCTAAGGATTGTATTTCATTTACAGTTTTTGGCGTCAAAGGACTGTTCCATACCCATTTCAGGATGGTTTATTATATGTAACAGCATATCGGTAAGACAGAAATTTGTATAAGATCGTTTGGTATGAAACTATACAAATTAACATGTACTTCTATCAAAATATTAAAATATTATGTTTTATTTATACTTCATCTAACTGTGAGATAACATGAAACGATTTCACACGAGATTTATAATTGATAGTAAAACATATTAACGTAAACTCAGAATGGTACCTGGAAAAAGTTATGCCATACTAAATTTTTCATAATCTAGAATGTGAACTATTGTGAGCTGCAAACCTTATCCATCTGCTCAGTCTTTTTATTATAAACGAATCTATGTAAGTATATCTGCAAAAGGAACAAATATACATGTCATAATTTTGTATGTTTTGAATTAAATTATTTTATCTTTGACACAGGCGATTAAATGCGAGACCCCAAGAATGGTACAAAGGTCTTGCATTAAATGTATGTTGCCTGCCTTGCATTTTGGCCTTGTAAGAGGCAACTAGTACATTACTAATTTATGACCTTGTAATTGATTAAAATAATAATCTAATTACAGAATTTAATTAGGTAAACTAAGTTACCGAATAAATTGGACTAGTAATATGAGGAATCCACGAAATGAATACTGGTATTGCTAGAAATGATTGCAGGTTTTTTTTTTTTATTTAAAAGACAAAGACAAGAAAATATAGAATTGTCTATAAAATTATAACTTCTTTCTTACTAAAATTTTCAACAATTTTTTTTTTTTAAATATTGATTTGTCTACTACTTGTCTATAGCACTTTCTATAATCATGTAGGTACCATTCATCAATCTATAAATAATTTACCCACAAAATTAATTTACCTACAAAATAAAATTTCTAGATAATTAATTATCCACAGTAAGTTTACCTATAGAAATTTAGCAGCAAACAATATTTCTATAAAAATTACGTAGGTAAAATATTTGTAACTAAGGAATGAAAATGTTTAAAAAATTAAAAAGAATTGTAGGTAATTTTGTAGGCAGTCCTCAGTGCTGAATTTTTATTGAAAATTTCATGGTCATGCTGATAAAATACATAAACAATTCTTTTCTTTTTTGTTATGAATAGTCTTTGACCCAAAAAGTTCAAACTTGACACCAATCTACAGAGATATGAAGAGGAGCAATGGGTTAGTGTTGCTAAAATGATTAAATAAATAACAATTAAAACAATAAAACAGATTAACTATTTGAAACAAAAGATATAACTAGAAAAAAAAAAATTAAGAGTAAGTACATTTTATCATTCGATTATGTTATTCTTTTCATTTTTCTGAACCAATTATTTGTGAAGCACTTTACTCTCGTGAGCGTACTGGTTATTTATATATATTTTGTCATATGTACTTATCATATATGGATAATCCAAGGGAATGCCTATCATTTCGTGTTAGTGTTGGAAATTGGTTTGTGAATATGTGTTTTGACTTTATCATTAACCAATTAATTTTATGATGATGCTTCATCTTCCAGAACATGTGAAACAAATTTCTAAATGAAAAAAAGTTACATGATGAGTTGATTTATTTAATGCATCTATTTTTCAAAATCAATTAATATATGAAGTTGACGAAAAATGTTCATATGCTCCCAAGCGGGTAAAAATTTATACGTTCACTGTAAATGTGATAATGACATATAAATTTATTTAAGTAATCAATTAAAATAAAAGTATACTCCTTGCTTATATATTATCATAACATGTACGGTGGATATATAAATTTGTGACCAACGTTGAAAATAAGATCAATTTCGATGAAGTTGATAGTTAAAACAAAGAAAATAAAATTTTGAAGGAAGGGTAGAGCATGTCTAGGTGAAAAGAACCACTTTATTAATAAGATCATCAATATGAAAGTAGTTAATGTTGGGTTATAATATCACCTAATCAATTACCTATGAATACGAAATTGAAAAAATAAAATGAATTGCGGAACATAAATGAAATAATTTTCAAATCTGCAAATATCGTACTTCCAAAATGACAAGTTGTTAAATAAAACAACTTTAAATAGAGTAAAATATTGAAATAAAGGCTTTAGAAAGGTTGTTCAAGTAGGGCTACGACGAGTGATACTATATGCACATTGATGGGATGTTGGATTGTCCCATCAATGTGCACAGTTATCTTTAATTAAGAAAATTTGAAAAATGTTTAAAAAAATCTGGTAAATATTTAAATAATAAAATTATATGAAATTTAGAAATTCAATCAAATATTTTTATTTATTTTTAAAAATAATTTTAAGAATTTTATTTTATTAATTAATTTTTATAATTTATATATTTTTAATAATTTCGTTATTTTTTATAATATTTTTCAAAATATATTTAATTTTTTAGATTTTTTTTTCAAATTTCGATCAAAAGTTAAAGAATAAAAATGAATAAATATTTTTTTTCTTGAGAAGAGAGACAATTATAAAAATATAAAATAGAAAAGTATTATTTTGATTTTTACAAGGTAAGAATATTATAGGAATAAAATGGGATATGTTTAGTAATATATAATAATTTTTTTAATTTGATTGGGGTATGTTTAGTAAGTGGGGTGAGTTTAGAGAATTTTGGGGTTTGAGTAGTGAGATTTTTTTATTTGTGTGCGAAAAATAATGACATATGGGTAAATAAGTAAGAATTTTGAGTGTAAGAGTTGAAAGAAAACTATTCATTTTAGAGTGTGAAAACTAATATGGGACGAATAAAAAAAGAAAGTGTGAAAATTAATTTGGGACGGAGGGGATAATATAGTACATGTATAAAAATTAGTAAAAGGAAAAGCATGGAGTACTATATCAAAATCCCTTTTAGAGTAACTTTTTTTTAATATTACAAAAATATTCTATACAATTATCTACACAACGATCATGCACAGCGACGTAAAGATAAATGTGAGGCTGACAAAGAGGCAAAAAACAGGCCCAAAAAAATCAATTTTTCTTTTTTTTTTTATGAAAAATATGTAATGAGTGTATTTTTTTTTCCTATAATGAGTGTATTTTTTTCTTGTAATGAGTGTATTTTATTCTTCCTGTAATGAGAGTATTTTTTTTCTTGTAATGAAAAACATATAATGAGTGTATTTTTGTTAGAATTGTGTATATTTGTCATTCTTCACAACTAATACTTTTGAATTAAATAATTAATATTTTTGTAATATTAAAAAAAATAGTTACTATAAATAATTAATATACTTTTGAATTAAACAACTAATATTCTTTGTAAAATAATTAGAGTGAATAAATAAAGGAAAATAACACACATCCCATCACAAATGTTTTTTTCACACCCGATTAGACATCATCATCTCCCATCCAGAGATGTTAAACGGGCCGCAGGCTGACCTGTTTAGCCCTGAACCAAACAAGGGTTAGGTTCAAGCATTTGGTGGCCCGTTTAAAACTGAGTTTTTTTTGCCCGGACCGTTTAGCCCACGGGCTAAACAGGCTAGCCCGCCGGTCTACCGGGCCAACCCGTTTAGCCCGATTCTATTTTTTTTTACTTTTTATATATTTTACTTGTACAACTACGACTGTGTATGCAACCTACTTATTTTACTTCAACTTCAAATTTTTATTCCAAGTCCACTATCCTATATATATTTCAAGTTTTTATTTAGTTAATTTATGCTTTCATTTAGTTAATTTATTAAATTATTTGAAATTAAATTTAGCCATTTAATTAATACTTGAACTTTATGAACAATGTGAGAATGTAATTTTTATAAATTTATGAAAAATGTAGGGCTTCAACATCCCTACTTCATTATTATCTTTCCAATTAGGGTTCATCGGTTGTCGCCATGACTCTCAAATCGCCAGTGTCGGTTGCCGCCCGCTCTTAAATCGGCATTGACGTTATAAATTTATTTCATGAAAAAGTGAAATATTGAATGTTTAAATGTAATTTTCATGATTTTTTTAACGATGTTTGGATTTTAAGTTTAAATGACATCGTATTACAATTACATGTCTATTTTATATTAAAATTAATTTTTATAGTTTTTTATCTGGAGCCCGTTAGTGGCCCGTTTAGCACGCAAACCGCTAGGGTTAGGGTTAGGGTTAGGATTTGAGTGTTAGTGGACCGATTAAAATAAACCGATAAGGCCCGGGACCGTTTAGGCCTGTAGCCCTGTCGGGCTGGCCCTAATGGGTTAGGGTCAGCCCGTTTAACATCACATCCCATCGATGTCTAATCGGGTGTGCATATAGCATTTGTGGCTACGAGCAAGGACAATGCAAAGTCAAATCACGATGAGATATTTATAGGTAAAAACGAGCGCATCTCACTTAGAGAATGTGTGGCTAAGTTTATAAGTTCTTTAAAATACCTTAAAAGATGTTTAAAAAAATTATAAATAGTATTAATGTGTTTGAAAAAATAAAATATTTTAACAACTTATAAGATCATAAAATAAGTTTCTAACAGCTTATAAACTGTAAAAAAAAAGTTGGAATTTCCCAACTTATTTTCCCAACCACCTCCACCCCCAACCAGCCACCCCACTTATTTTCTAGACTGACTTGGAAAGAAAAATTAGATCTCAGCGATTAATTATTTCTTAATGTTTGTCACTTAATAAGAATTGTATATAATTAATTAATGTTGTTTTGATTTATTATGGGTAAAGAGTCAATGAAATGCAATACTTTGTATTTTGGACAATATTATTACTTATATAACAAATGTTAAATTAATACAGAAGATTGTGTCTTGGAATGACAAGTTGATACGTCTCATTGGTGGGTTCATAAAGTTTATCATATCAAATCTAGCTAGTGGATTAATTTCTGATATGATAATAATGTTGAGTTGTTCTTTCCCAAGGAATAAAAGATTATTAATTAATTAAAGCATTCAATGATTTAAATTTATTAATAGACATTAGAATTTTAAACACAGAAAATAATAATTAGGAGTCATATTTTGTAATATGAGTTATGATAGATTGTACAATATTATTTTTATAGTGGAGTGAATAAATATTAATGGACTAGAATAATATTGCGGCTCAATATTAGTTTTTAGGTCCATTTGGGGGTCAATTAGAATAAAAAAAATGTACTTAGTTGTTTTGAAGATGTTAAAACAGAATGTAATAGGATCAGCTAAGCCTGTTAGTCGACTGAAGATTAGATATGTCTAGTATAGGACTTAGTCTAGAGGGAACTAAACCAAGACCAGAAGAGGTACTTAGAAGAGGTACCAGAATACCCCAGTCCAAGAAGAGTCCAGAAGTCCAGAAGACAAGAAGACCTACTACTCTTGCTTAGTAGCATTAGTCGAGAGCCAACTTTAGTTTGACAAAAAATCAGAAGACTAGAAGTCTTCTGGTATCCACCCTTGAAGCAGAAGAAAGAATGATTCACAATCAAGCAGACCAGAACCAGACAAGGGTGAAGTGGAAGTCAGAAGACTATGCCAGATTAGTTCACTCACAATTTGTGACTAATCAATAAAGCATACTACCATTGGTAACTGAAGCTTAGATTTGAAAAGTCCACCCAATTCAAATCAAGAGGATCTCACCAGCCAAATCAATCCAGGAGTGTGTTTGATTGATTAACTTCCAGATTATAGGGGATTTGATTGATTAGCTCTCCAACGGCTAAGTCATTTGATTGATTATAGGGGATTTGATTGATTGATTAACATACAAGACTTATGCATGGAAAACACCAAGTCCAATTCACAATCAAACATTCGCACACTCACAATCGCATTCAAACCAATTTACTCATATAGGAGTTATGTTGAAAATTTACACAATCTATTCACATCGAAAGATTGTTGTAAAAAGGTTTAGAAAGAAATTTTAAAAGCTTATATCAAGGACGTTGGTACGCGTTAATTCCAGAAGTTGGTTAGTGGGTAGAACCCCTTTGAGAAAGGAAGAGTGGACGTAGGATTCATTAACATCCGAACCACTATAAAAATTTGCGTGTTTATTTTCTTGTCTTGCATTCATAGTTTCACTTGCATAAAAAGTATTTTCGCATACAAGAGCTTTAACTTCAAAAGAATTTTATTAGAGTTTACATAAAAACGTTATCGCATTCAAAACCTGATTTTTACAAAAACCATAAGACTTTCTGGTATCTGGTACTTAACCAAATTTGCAAAAATTTATTTTGGGCCTAGGAAGTCTATTAGAATCCCCCCATCCCCCCCTCTCTTCTAGACTTCCAACAACTCTTTCAAAGTACCTTGAGACACCTATAAGTGGTATCAGAGCAGTGTGTAAAAAGACCACTGTTTTGAGAAGTTTCTAGTGGTCACCAGGGTAGATCCCCTCTTTAAAATCCTTTTCAAAATCCTGCATAAAAAGTTCTTTGCAAAAAACCTTTTTTAAATGGCAATAAACAAAAAGAGCAGTTCTAAAAACAGAATTTTCACTTGATGACTATGAGCATTGGAGTTTCATTATGAGAAATCATCTTGGAGCCATACATGATCAGATGCTAGAGGTTATTGATGACGGTCCCATCTAATTCAATTGGACTCCAGTAGGTGATGGTAGATCAGACATAAGCGTTGAAGGTGCCAGACCAGGAAGACAGAGAACTTTATAGATAAAAAACGAGCTCAACAATGATGAGTGAAAGTTATAAAATTTAGACCAAGTAGCAAATACTGAAATCATTGATACTCTGAGCAAGAAAGTCATTGAAAAGATCAGAACATGCACTACGACGAAAGAAATTTAGGACAAGCTAGTTCTGCTTTGTGAGGGAACTGGTCAAATTAAGGAGAACAAGTTGCAAGTTCTCCACTCCTTTGACACATTCAAGATGAAACCAGATGAGACCATAGACCAATTAGATATGCGTCTTACCAACATCTTGAATAAGGTTAGTTCTTTGGGAAAGAACTATGCAGAAAATGAGATTAATAACAAGATCCTTAGGTCTCTCACAAGTAGAGGGAAGATTAAAGTTACAGTTATTAAGAATAGCAAAGATCTCAACACTATGGATCACCACCTCTTACTTTCACACTTAAAAGCATATGAGTTTGACCTACAAGAGGAAGATCAAGAGGATGAAGCTACTTCTACTTCTGAACAAAATGGTATTGCATTCTCAGCCGCCACAAAGACTGTGAGCAAGGAACCAACTGCATATTACATGGGTTTAAAAGAACAATTATCACTTGTTGGGATATGTTTAGTTTTGATGATTTTCCAAAATCACTTGTAATAGGTTTGAAAGCAGTCAGGATTGTATCTTTAGTTTCAGGTCAGGCTAGGTTATTTCTCAGTAGAATAGACTGTCAGTTGAGAAGAACTCAGTTAAGGGGGAACTCAGCAACATAGCCTGAGGATATCAAGATGACACCAAGAAGATCTAACTGAAGCCATGCTAATGACCTGAACCTGAAGAGAAACCTGAAGGATGTCCCACTGAGTGTAAACTTGACTGATCTAAGCTAAGTCAGGTGGACCACTCAGTGAAGAGCATGATCAAGAGGATCAGTGCTGCACCAAGTAGGTCCTGAAGGAGTCAGGCTACTGTGGTCAGGGAAGTTTGTCATTCAGACTTATGACAAACTTCTTGGAGTGATCTTCAAACAGTCTCTGAAGGACAACTACACTGAAGACGTTCAGTCCACTGAAGATCATCAGTCAGTGAAGGAGGAAGCTACCTAAAGTCAGTGGGTCTTGGTCAACCCACTGAGTCAAAGATCCGTTGGATCCTTCCCACGTGGACCAATTAGCACAAGGCAGCAACTCTGACACTGACAAGGCCGCATTCCAAGAAAAGTGGTTGAAACCATTAATTGTATGGATTCAAATGTAATTTCCTCCAACGGTTACATTTGAATCCACACTATAAATATAAGCTCATAGCTTCGTTTCTAAGTGTGTGAAGTAAGAAAAATCAACACCTACGAGCTGTGAAGGTGTGAGTGTTTAGTGCATTATATTGGGAGTTATAAGGAGGCACGATTCACATCTTGTACACTGAACTTTAGAGTTCATAGATATACACAAATGAGTGTTCAGCTTGTAACTCATAGCTTAGAGAAGTTTTCCTAATCCTAGCTTTAGGCTAACACATTGTAAAGGAAAACCTCACCTAGTTGGAGAAACCAAACTGAAACCAAAACCCTCTAGTTAGGTTTGTTGGTGGAAGTTAGTTTGTAAGAAGGGGCAGCCCAGGGAGTGGCGTGAGTCCAGTGTTATGTGCACCTTGGCATGTTAAAAACAAGAATCCCAGTTAGTGGATTTCCTGTTAAATCAGGCCGTGGATGTAAGAGCTTGAGTCTATGAACCACGTTAAACTGAGTGTTCGTTTCATTTAAAGTGTTTACTAAAGTGTTGTGAAAATCTGCTCACTGAGAGCATTGTTAAAAAGGAAACTTTAGTTAATCATTCAGGTCAGGGAGGATCCTCTCACTGACCAGTTCAGGCAACGCACTCGAGAGTTCAGCATCTCGAGTCACTGCCTTGCTTAGAGCATGAGCCTCCAAGTTCTCACTGACTTGACAGTTCAGCCTCTGAGTAAAGCAGTGACTTGAAGAGTAACCTCTCGAGTCACTGTGTTGCTAAGAGCATGAGCCTTCCAGTCTTCTCACTGACTGGGTAGCTCAGCCTCTTAGCAATGCAGTGACTTGAGTATTATTCACTATTGCTGAACTCCCTGAGTAGAAGGTTTAAAAAAAAATTGCTCTTGAATTCCCATTTTGCCCTTCGAAAATGGGACCATCATCACTTCTAACCAAAAAGCTAGAAAAGATGAGCACCAAGTATGGATTTTATAATAAACACTGGAAGAAGACTGCTGCAGACAAGAATAGATATCGAAAGTCATCAAACAAGGAGGAAATAAAATTTGGAGACTTCAAAGAGAACAGGTTCAAGTCCCCAAAAAGAAAAAGAAACCCAGTCCTAGAAACAAAAGAGATTTCAGCCTCAGGAGGAGAGATCTCATTCCTGTTGGGGAAATCAGGGTGCCCGGATCTATTCGGGATGAAAATTAAATACGAATTTAAATCTAATTATTACTAGCATGAATTAATCTTAAATTAATTCAAATAATAATTAAACCAACAACATACATCATGCATATGAATATTATCACATAAAATTCTACGGTGGAATAACAAAGAATTTTATGTGAATACGTACCTCTTGGAGCGACGTCCAACCGAGAAAATCGGGACAAGCGTAATGATCCTATCAGCCGTAAAAGCCTTCTCATGTATTCCCCTCCGCCTTGCTCATTTGCTGGTGGGAAGCGCTTAACGAACAAATTAATAATCTAAGGAAGAATAAAATATTTATTGCTCTCAATTTTTTCAACTCATTGAATTGTGTAACTGGGGATGAAATAATCATCCCCTATTTATAACTAGAGTGGACCGAAAATTAGGTGATTTTCGGTCCGGAAAAGGGAGGGAAAAAGTTTTAATCTTGGCCTCCAAGAAATCTTGAATATATCTCATATATTTTTTTCTGCATAATAAAATATTCCACAAAAATCTCACCACCTAATTATTGGAGAATTTTCAAAAATATAGGGAGAAATATGCTAGATCTGGATCTTCTTGAATATATGAGATAATCTTGTATTCCAAGAATACATATCTTCCATAATATCTTTCCAAGAAAATCAACAAAATATTTTCTCTTCCAAATATGCAATTTTCGAAAATTATAAAGAAAAATCAGTAATTTATATTTTCTTTTATTTTAATCACCTTATTATTAGTGGGCTACTTGAGAGGCCTTTAGGAGAATTAAGATTGGACCTCCAATGGGCTACTGAAT
The DNA here is from genome assembly GCA_947034835.1 of Ballota nigra. Lineage (NCBI taxonomy): Eukaryota > Viridiplantae > Streptophyta > Magnoliopsida > Lamiales > Lamiaceae > Ballota > Ballota nigra. The sequence goes on along the minus strand of OX344725.1, from coordinate 11,957,285 downwards.
TACAATATTGAGCCCCATATTATTCAGCCCATTAATATTAATTAATACCACTATTAAATTAATATTGCACTATCCATCTTAATCCATATTACGATAATATGGGCTCCTGATTATTATTTCCCGTGTTTAAGATTATTTAGTCCATTAATTAATTGAGCTTCTGAATAGCTCTAAATTAATTAACATCTTTCGCCTTGGAGTAAAGACAGCTCAACATTATTATCCGTACAGGAAAACTAATTTCCACTTGTAAGATTTGGTACGATAATACTTCTGAGTCCAACAAGGGGATAAATCACACGAGCTGTACTCGCACACGTTTCTCCAACCGTCGTATGATTAATATTACTTCCCAAAACATAAGGTTCGAAGTCACGATGATTCTCACCCAACATGTATCAAAGCAATAACTATTAACCATACACGGTCCTATTTAAGTGATGAAGATTAAGAAATAAATAACCACTGAGGTCTAATTCTTCACCTTTCAGAACAAAAGAATTTATCCTCGTTGTAGGTCCTCTTCAACACACACAAAATGTGCTAGTGTAATCTCTTGGTCAAGACAGGTTAATCTGAGAACTACACATCGACCTTTCGCGGCGGATTGTTCAATTCCACTTGGGTCGTGAATGTGTACGTTTAGTTACAAGGAACTCGTTAATGTGATCTTCCGTGATCTGGAATCACCACATTAACTACAATATAACACATACTATAAATAGAACGGGTAGCAATAAATAATTAACATTCATTCATATTCAAAGCAATAGTGATATAAGAATTATTCTCATAAACAAGTGTTTAATACATAAGTTATACAAAGTAAAAGCATATTTTTCACGTATAACTCCAACAATTCCTAGTTCCAGGAGACCCAATGATGATTCATGCTACACTTGTAACAAGCCTGGACACTACAGTTATGATTACCCCCAGCTGACCCCAAGAGAGAGAGAGAAGAGAAAATACTTAAGAGAGATAGGAGATTTGCAGACAAGAGGGCTCTTATGGCAGTAACAGATAAGGAGGAGACTTCTTCAACAAGCTCATCTTCTTCTAATTTTGAGTCAGATGGAGACCTCTGTCTCATGGTAGATGAGGTAATCTCACCCTCTAGTCCTTCTTCACACTCTTCTGTCAATTCGGAGGAGTCTGATATGCAGAAAATGCTTTTAGATATCTAATAGTTTGTACAAGTATTTCAAGAATTAGAAGAAGAGGAATCAAAGCTAAAAGCAGAAGTACAAAAACTTTCTAAAGTTCAAAGTAATCGAGTGGATCTGTCTTCTAACTTTGTTCAAAAATTTACTAAAGAGTCTGCTGACCTTAGTGCAAAATATGTTGAGCAAGATTAGTTGATAGAAAAATTGATTGCAGAGAACACTGAGATAGAAAATGAGTACAAGCTGCTAAAAGTTAAGTTCAATGAACTTTTTCCATCAAAATAAACTTGATATAGAAAAAGATGACGAGCTAAAGTTGAGAGTGGAGCAGCTGACAACAACAAATAATGTTGTGTCTGACATAGCCGCCTCATCTCAAAAGGTGCATGATAAAAGAGGTAAGGGTTACACCAAGCCTCAATCCTCTCAGAGTCAGGGCAGAGGACAACCTAGAAATCGTGCTCGAAGGGGAAGAAGGTTTGTTGACCAGGAAAGAATGCCAGATGGGCATATGGGTGCACAATCTTATCACCCAGATGGCAGAGGAGGTACCCTCAGCATGGTTATTCTCAGCAGAGGAGACCCAAGCCTTATCAACAATACCAGAAGAGGACTTATAAGTCTTCTGATTCTGCTTGGCCAGCTGAGCCAGTGATGAATAATACCAGGGATGGTTCAAGAACATACTCCTTTAAGCAAGATTTCAAGATTGTCCCTCTTAGGCAAGTTGTTCCTAATGGTCGGTTATAACAAGATACATAAGACCTAACAGAAGAAATAGACATGCTAGAAGACAAGCTGCCCAAACAGTGTTTTTAAGAGGTCTGTTCTAGTTGATGTATTTGGAAGAAAGAAAAGATCACATGATCCCAGAGAGGAAGATCTATTCTTGTGGCTTCCTAAAGATTGTACTAACAATGTAGGACCCAAAAACAGAAGGATACCTAAAAATTGATGTTCTTGCAGGTAGATACCAGCCTACTGGATAGAGGACAATCAAGCAATGTTGTCTGACACATTGACAATGGATGTTCCAAACATATGGCATTTGAGAATGACCATCACTAGAATGTTAAGCTACTCAATGGACCAATAGTGATGTTTGGTGATAATAACTTTGGTTTAACCAGAGGTATTGACAAGTTGCTTATCAATGATGTATCTGTAGAAGAAGTCTACTATGTGGAAGGTCTCAAGCATAATATGCTTTCTGTATCTCAATTCTGTGACACAGGATACTCAGTGAAGTTTCCTAGTAACTCTTGTACTGTTTCAATACATTAAATGATGAAATTCTTTTAATTGGCTTGAGAAAGGGTAATATTTTATCTTGTAAATTTTAACAGTTGCCCCCAGAACACCTGTCTTACCTAGAGCTCTGCAGAAACCAGTTGTCTTTGGCACAAGAGGATGAGTTATTTGAATTTCAAGACTCTCAACAAAGTTCCTAGAAAATCTCTAATCAGAGGGCTTCCAAATGAGGTTTTCAAGAAGCAATAGACCTGACTCATGCCAGAAAGGAAAACAGTCTAATGCACATGTCAAGGATGTCTAGAGCACTACAATAACCACAGTACTACGATTGTTGCACATGGATCTTTTTGGTCATGTGTCTCCACTTAGTTTTAGTGAAAGGAAGTACACCTTAGTGATAGTAGATGACTTTTCAAGATACATTTTGGTAGTGTTCTTGTTTAAGAAAAATAAAACCATCGCTAATCTTCCAGAGTTATTCTGGCAGATCCGGAATGAGCAGGGTCTAAAAATCACAAGGATTACGAGTGACAAAGTGACATAATTTCTCAATTCACACATAGTAGAATACGTAACGATCAAGGCGTTTTTCATGAAACCTCAGCTGCCAGAACACCACGGTAGAATGAAGCGGCAGAAAAGAGGAATATAACACTCAAAGAGGCAGCTATGATTATGTTGGCAGAATACAATACTCCACAGAGGTTTTGGGCAGAAGTTATCAACACAACCTACTTCACCAAGAATAGAAGCCTAATAGTCAAGAGGTATGAGAAAACAACCTATGAGGTATGGAAAGTTAAAAAAAAAAACCTTTATATTTCTTTTTTCCATATTTTTTTTGTGCAAGTGTTTCATCCATGATAACAGGAAATCTAAGTTAAAGATATTTGATCCTAAAGTGATAGATGGAAGATTCTTAGGATATTCCAGCATCAGTAAGCCACATAGAGTCTTTAATAAGAATTCTCTTTGTGTTGAAGAAACACCACATGTTATTTTTTTATGAATCTATTGTTGAGTACAAGGTTAAGGATCAAACCAAGACACTAGACGAGTAGTTTGAACCAGAAGAGATTTATCCTCCCATTCTAGACATAGATTCAGACTCAGATAGAGATAAGCTTTTTGGTTCTAAAAAACAGCAGACTTCTCAAGGAGCGGAACCAGAAGAGGTTGGAACACTAGTAGAGGGAAGCTCCACTAATGATGATAATAATCAAGGAAAATCAGTGGATGATCAATTAGCACAAGCCAAACTTAGGACCAAACTCAAGAAGACTCTCAAGAGTAAGAATAAGCTAGTTGATCACCCTAGTGATCTGATTATAGGAGATCCAACCGGAGGAGTGCAGACCAGACAGAAACTGAACTTAGCAACTTTATTCCGTTGTTATGTGTCCATAATATAGCCTATGAACATTAAGAATGCACTTAAGCATACAAATTGGATAATATCAATGTAAAAAGAGTTAAATCAATTCATCAGATAACATGTTTGGGAGTTGGTGGACAGACCAACAAATCAAAAGGTAATAGGAACTAAGTGGGTATTAAATATTAAGAAGGATGAAAATGATGTCATAACTAGGAACAATCAAGGTTAGTAGCACATGGGTACTCTCAGTCTGAAGGAATAGACTATGATGAGATATTTGCATGTATTGCCAGACTAGAAGTCATTAGACTGTTCCTAGCTTATGCAGCCCACATAAGATTCAAAGTATACCAGATGGATGTAAAATATGTCTTCCTTAATAGGGTTCTCATTGAAGAAGTGTATGTGGAACAACCACTTGATTTTGAACAAGAAGATAAAGTATATAAGCTTAAGAATGCTCTTTATGGGCTTAAGCAAGCTCCCAGAGCTCAGTTCCTTCTGGAGAATGGTTTTGGAAATGGTAAGATTGATAGAACCTTATTTAGGAAAGAAGAAGGAAAAGACATCCTTCTGGTCCAAATATATGTTAATGACATTATATTTGGTGTTGGTCCCAAAAATATTATTTGCGGAAAGCGTTTTATAATTAGTTTTAAGAAAAACCTCTTTTAAGGCGCTAAAATAAATTATGTAGAAATTAAAATAAATAAAGCAATAAAAGAGACGCGAGAATTTTATAGTGGTTCAGATATAACCATCCTACGTCCACTCTCCCTTTCACCAAAGGGGTCTCACTCACCAACCAACTTACTTACTACTGGAATTGGGAAGTACCAGCTTCTTCGTACAACTTACAACAACCTTTCAATGTGGTGAATAGGTTGAGTAATATTCCAACTAGAACTTCTAAAAGAGTAGATATAATACTTATATGAACAAGGTGAGTGTATGGTGTGTTCGTGTGTTTCTCTAACTTTTTGTGTTCTCTTGCCCGTCTTATTGTATTGAACTTTATCACCATGCACTCCTATTTATAGGTGTCAAATAATTAGCCGTTGGAAGCTAGAAATTCAAACATCTATAAAGAAATATAATCAATTAACTTGATTGATTATATGGTTAATTGGTTGACTCTTCCTTTGATTGATTCTTCTTTGATCTACAACCAATCTTCATTGATATCAGTTGACTTCCCTTTCTTGATTCTTCTTATCTTTGGATCACAACATCTTCTTGGTAGAGTAGTCTGGTAGAGCTCATCTGGTAGAATAGTCTGGTAGAGCACATCTGGTAGAGTAGTCTGGTAGAGCTCATCTGGTAGAGTAGTCTGGTAGAGTAGTCTGGTCCTCTACCTCATCTGGTCCTCTGGTCCTCTACCTCATATGGTCATATGATCATCTACCTCATCTGGTCATCTGGTCCTCTACCTCATCGGTCTTCTGGTCCTCTGCCTCATCTGGTCCTCTGCCTCATCTGGTCATCTACTTCATCTGGTCCTCTAGTCCTCTACCTCCTCTGGTCCTCTACCTCATCTTGTCCCGACCTTATCTTGTCCAAGACTCATCTTGTCCAAGACTCCTCTTGTGCAAGACTCCTCTTGTCCAAGACTCCTCCTGTCCAAGACTCCTCCAGTCCAAGACTCCTCCTGTCCAAGACTCTTTTTGTCCAAGACTCATCTTGTCAGGAACTTTTCTTGTCTGGGACTTCTCTTGTCTGGAACTCCTCTTGTTCGGGACTCCTCTTGTCTGGGACTCCTCTTGTCTGGAACTCCTCTTGTGTGGAACTCCTCTTGTCCGGGACTCCTCTTGTCTTGTCTAATTCACTTCCCCCTTAACCTAAGACCTATTCTAGTCCTAGACTAGTCTGCAGCTGACTAACTGGTTCAACTGCTCCTATTACAAGTTCTTGTTTTAACATCTCCAAAAACATCTCTTCTATATCCCAACAATTTCCCCCTTTTTGATGATGTTAAAACTAAAAGAACTGAATTTAAACAAGACAAGAGAATATTGAAATCTTAAGATAAGAAGTCTAATCAAGTAGGGTCAACTGATCTTCCCCCTCAAAATATGCTCAGCTGATATTTGGGGCATAATATCAGTTGGTCTTCTTGTGTATCTGCAGTCAATCAAGTTTTTGGTACCCTTCTGGGTCCAGGGGGGTTAGCACAATATTTAGGAAGCCACAAGAATAGATCATCCCTTTTTTAATCAGGTGATCTTGTCTTCCTTCCATACATATCCACAAAAACACACTGAACATAATAAGCTTCGACATGGTTATTTCTTCTAGAGGCTCTTCTTCTCTTATGAGCTTGTCCAGTAGAAGGAATAACTTGTCTTAATGCAACAGTCTTGAAATTTGGTTGATAAGGATAAGTCTTGCTAGAACCATCAAAAGTTACAGCTGGTCTGGCAGATGACTTAAAAGTCTTCTACAGTTGAGTAGGAGTCAGCTGGGACTGCTTCTTTTGAGAAGGTCCAGGCTGTTTTCTACTCTACTGACCTTGCTGAGATCTTTTAAAATTCCTCATTTTCCTTTTGGTTTTTTTAGATTTAGAACTTATATGTCTGTTAGGTTGAGTTGTCTGGTCAGCTGACCTCTTACCCTTATAAATGAAATTACTAGACTTTTCTTCTTTCTGAACATGTGAGGATTCAGGTTTGGAATAACCACGGCCTGTCTTATAATGCTCTCTTTGAGATGAGGTAGCTATGTGTGAAACAACATTGTGTGTTGTAGTCAGCTGCTCCAGTCTCAGCTTGAGCTTGTCCTCACTATCTTTTACAATTTTATTTTGATGGAAGAGTTCATCAAACTTAGCTTTAAGCAGGGTATATTCATTATCTTTCTCAATGTTTTCAACAAGCAGCCTTTCTATCATCTTAGTTTGTTCATCACATCTGGTTTTCAAGTCAGTAGACTCTTCTACCAGTGTTTGAACCTGTTCAGCTGGTAGATCAGCTGATTTGTCGAAATATTTTGAAAGCTTTTGATTTTCTGCTTTCAGCTTTGTGTTTTCTTCTTCCAGTATTTGACAAATTTGTACAGAATTTTTGAGATCTAATAGCAATTTTAGCATATAAGATTCCTCTGATTGTTCAGAAAAAGAAGAATAAGAAGAAGAGGAGGAAGTTCGATTACTTACCTCATCTGTCACAAGACATATCTCTTCACTTGGTCCAAAATTTGATGATGAACCAGAAGTAGATACCTCTTCTTCCTCAACTGTGAAGCTTCTTTTGGAGTGACACCTAGTGTATCTTTTACTACTTTTCTTCGAACTCATTTCTGCAAGAAATTGTTAGCACAAAAAATATTTGGGTTTTTCAAAAAATTGGATCTGTCCTAGTTACCACCAAAAACTTTTCAAAGCAGTGGTCTAGGACACACTGCTCTGATACCACTTGTTGGTCCCAAAAATATTATTTGCGGAAAGCTTTTTATAATTAGTTTAAAGAAAAACCTCTTTTAAGGCGCTAAAACAAATTATGCAGAAATTAAAATGTGGTGAATTAGGAAGTATCAGCTCCTTCGTACAACTTACAACAACCTTTCAATGTGGTGAATAGGTTGAGTAATATTCCAACTAGAACTTCTAACAGAGTAGATATAATACTTATATGAACAAGGCGAATGTATGGTGTGTTCGTGTGTTTCTCTAACTTTTTGTGCTCTCTTGCCCGTCTTATTGTATTGAACTTTATCACCATGCACTCCTATTTATAGGTGTCAAATAACTAGCCGTTGGAAGCTAGAAATTCAAACATCAATAAATTATGGAATATAATCAATTAACTCGATTGATTATATGGTTAATTGGTTGACTATTCCTTTGATTGATTCTTCTTTGATCTAAAACCAATCTTCATTGATATCAGTTGACTTCCCTTTCTTGATTCTTCTTATCTCTGGATCACAACATCTTCTTGGTAGAGTAGTCTGGTAGAGCTCATATGGTAGAATAGTCTGGTAGAGCACATCTGGTAGAGTAGTCTGGTAGAGCTCATCTGGTAGAGTAGTCTGGTAGAACTCATCTGGTAGAGTAGTCTGGTCCTCTACCTCATCTGGTCCTCTGGTCCTCTACCTCATCTGGTCATATGATCATCTACCTCATCTGGTCATATGATCATCTACCTCATCTGGTCATCTGGTCCTCTACCTCATCGGTCTTCTGGTCCTTTACCTCATCTGGTCCTCTACCTCATCTGGTCATCTACCCCATCTGGTCCTCTAGTCCTCTACCTCCTCTGGTCCTCTACCTCATCTTATCCCGACCTCCTCTTGTCCAAGACTCATCTTGTCCAAGACTCATCTTGTCCAAGACCCCTCTTGTGCAAGACTCCTCTTGTGCAAGACTCATCTTGTCCAAGACTCCTCTTGTGCAAGACTCCTCTTGTCCAAGACTCCTCTTGTTCAAGACTCATCTTGTACAAGATTCCTCTTGTTCAAGACTCATCTTGTCCAAGACTCATCTTGTCAGGAACTTCTCTTGTCTGTGACTTCTCTTGTCTGGAACTCCTCTTGTTCGGGACTCCTCTTGTCTGGAACTTCTCTTGTCTGGAACTTCTCTTGTCTGGAACTCCTCTTGTCCGGGACTCCTCTTGTCTTGTCTAATTCCCTTCCCCCTTAACCTAAGATATATTCTAGTCGTAGACTAGTCTGCAGCTGACTAATAGGTTCAGTTGCTCCTATTACAAGTTCTTGTTTTAACATCTTCAAAAATATATCTTCTATATCCCAACATTTGGATCCCCTAACAAGAAGTTATGTGAAAAGTTTAGTAATCTGATGTAGAGTAAATTTGAGATGTTAATGATTGATGAGATGAATTATTTCCTTGGTTTGCAAGTTAAACAATTAGATAAGGGTATATTCATCAATCAAACTAAATACACTAGAAACATGTTAGAGAAATTTGGAATGAGAACAATGTTGCAAAAATTCCCATGATGACAAATTTCAACATGAACCCAAATGAGTCTTGTGATAGTGTAGATCAAACATAATACAAGAGTTAGATTAGTACAAAATAGCTCGAATCTACATACAAAACGACTTACTATCTTTCTTCTCGTGGAATTCAGTTGGGATGTAGATCTTAACCTCCTCTAAGATGTGCCCGTTTTCCACCGTCCTGAGACCTAGAACCAGTGGTCATCCCGAGCATGAACTTTGTTCGGCAAACTCGTCAAGATCTTCTCGTGCCATGGTTTGAGGTGATAGTCCCCTGGATTCCTAGTCACACGAGCGACTTGGAAGAGATAATTCATCTCACCCGGTGTCAACATTCGATGCAAATGATATAGCCCCAATAGAAATGAACATCCCAACCAGCGAACGCCAGGCGTTAGGGCCCAATTGCAAGGGGGTTATCCCCCATGCATTATGAAGATGTGTAACCGCCAGGGGAAAATGGAGCCTCAGCCTAACCTCTAACACGTCGTACAAAGAGGCCACCATTCTAGGTGGAGGTTAGTCAACCCTCTCATCCATGGTCGAATGGTAAAAATGGACGTCAATCGACACTTAAAATTTGTGGTACCAATTGGCTAGCTCTTGTTCAGTCATGGAGCTCTCCACACTATTATATTGGAATTTTCTCACAGAAAATGCTATGGACTGATTTCTTTCTCAGCGAGGTCGATTATAAGGGTGATCCTTGAGGTAGTCAAACCGCAGAGACGGACCTGCTAGGGAGCCAATGAACCCGGCCCACAGGCCGTAGGCTCCTCGGTCGTGTTAGTTTGTCGCCTCCATTGACGTAGCTCCTTGGCCTCTTTCACTTTAGCCTCGACTTTGACTTTCTCCCTCAAAACTTGTGCATCCAAACTACGCAAGATCATCTCACTTTTAGGAGAGACGTTGGCACTCGAGGGATCATTCGCACCACCGTCGCATAGTGCCTCTACCGGGAATATATATATATATATATATATCTATATTTCCGGCGGGTTACTCCACTAGATTATTGACCGTTTCTAATGTATGGCTGCCAAAGATCCCATCCAACCTATAAAAAATTGAAAGGGCATAGGACCTCAATACCATCCGGGGCCATTGAAGATAAAATCGGAACAATCCCGACTGCCCTCCAGCCTCAGAACTGGAGAAAGCTCCACCACGAGATCGGTCCATCTCCGTGGATAAATAGAAGAGAAAAGGGGAAGAAGAGACAGGAATTCCCTTCAATAGTCGCCGGAAAACTCAACTCTCTGTCGTGGATACCTTTGTATCTCCTCTGAAAAATTCTCTAAAAAAGAAACTTGGAATGTCAGTAGGCGGGACAGTGAAAATATGTAATGAGAAGGCCTTCCCTCTTTTATAGAAGAAGATGGGGGCCAAAATGTAATTATTAAGGGAAATTTTCGAGGGTCCATACGAAATATACAGAAACATGGGGCAATTTTTTAAATTGTGTGATACCTGCACGCGAGTGATGACCAGTCGCACCTTTTTATTCCGTGCGTCGATCACACTGGATTACATTCCCCAAGGGAAACACAATAACTATGCTGCAAGATATGACACGTCAGGCAACTTTATCGGGAAGCCAACCGTTTAACTTACACCATGGGAACTTGAATAGTCTCGGCATTCCCGATACCTTACATCTCGGCATAGGCAAAACTCAGCAGGAATTAGTCTATCCATAAGCACGTCTAAGGAAGAACTGAGAGGCAATTGTTGTGACCATTTTCGTCCACTCAGGATGAGGTATTACCTTGTCAATTCCGAGAAGACCTCGAGTTAGAGAAAGTCGGCCTCGATAGGCCCCGACGGCCAAGATGATGTCTTTAGGGGATCGCGGAAGACAGTGGCGACATAGGATATAGGTCTCGGCCTCAGCAAGATGGATCTAATTGGCTCATGTGGCTCTTTAGTAGAGTAAAGGCTCAACCTCGTCAAAAGTCAAGACCGAGATGAAGCCACGCAAGCTCGATCTTATCCGAATGAGCCTCGACAGCAGAGTCCGTCAGAGGATCATACCCAATCAAGCTAAGGAACATTACTTCGGGTACTAAATGTTGGGAAAATAGGGGTGCCCGGAATCTATTCGGGATGAATTTTAAATACAAATTTAAATACAATTATTACTAGCATTAATTAATCCTAATTAATTCAAATAATAATTCCAACAACTAATTATCATCATGCATGTTAAATTAATTTCACATATTTAACTAGGCGGAATTAAACAAGTAAATATGCGATTAACGTACCTCTCGTAGTAATGGCCTTTGGATATACGGGACACTTGTAATCTCGTTCTATCAACCCAAAGCCTTCTCAAGTATTTCCCTTTTCACCTCACTTGATCGCCGGTGGGAGACGCTTTCAAGCAATTTAATAAACTAAGGAAAAAGAAAAATATCTATGCTTCTTGATTTTTCCAACACCTGGAATTATGTACTTGGGGATGAAATAATCATCCCCTATTTATAAGAAGGAGTGATCGAAATTTGCATGTGGATATGGGCTTGGAAAAAAAATTTTCTTAGTCTCTAAGAAATCTTGAATATATCTCATATATTCTTTTCTCCAAAATAAAATATTACACAAAAATCTCACACACCTAATTAAGGGGTGAATTTCGAAATTTACTAGTAGAGATGCCAAGATTTGGATCTTCTTGAATATATGAGATATTCTTGTATTCCAAGAATACATATCTTCCATAATATCTTTCCAAGAAAATCAACCAAATCTTTTCTCTTCTAATATTGCTTAATTTCGAAAATACTAGAAAAAATCAGCAAGATATTATCTTTTTATTTTAATCACCTTATCATTATTGGGCTACTTAATTGGGCTACTTGAGGGGCCTTAAGGAGAATTAAGATTGGACCTCCTAATGGACTTCTGAATTTCAATATTGAGCCTCAATATAATTCAGCCCATTAATATTAATTATTACCACTAATAAATTAATATTGCACTATCCATCTTAATCCATATTACGATAATATGGGCTCCCGGTTATTATTTCCCGCGTTTAAGATTATCAAGTCCATTAATTAATTAAGCTTCTGAATAGCTCTAAATTAATTAACTTCTTTCACCTTGGAGTAAAGACAGCTCAACATTATTATTCGTACCGAAGAAACTAATTCTTCACTTGCAAGATTTGGTACAATAAAACTTCTGAGCCCACCAAGGGGACTAATCACACGAGCCGTACTCGCACGCGTTTCTCCGTATTAAATCTTAGCAACCGTCGTATGATTAATATTACTGCCCAAGATACAAAGTTCGAAGTCACAATGATTCTCACCCAACATGAATCAAAGCAGTAACTACTAAGCACACACGGTTCTATTTAAGTGACGGAGATTAAGAAATCAACAACCACTGAGGTCTAATTCTTCACCTTTCAGAACAGAAGAATTTCTCCTCGCTGTAGGACCTCTTCAACACATACTAAATGTGCTAGTGCAATCTCTTGGTCAAGACAGACCAATCTGAGCCTTACACATCGACCTTTCACGGTGGATTGTTCAATTCCACCTAGGCCGTGAAAATGTACGTTTAGTTACAAGTAAACTGTTAATGTCGTCTTCCTTGATCGGGTATCACCACATTAACTACAATGTAACACGTACTATATATTGAACGGTTTGCAATAGAAATTCAACATTCAATCATAACTAAAGCAAATGCGATAAAAGAATTATTCTCATAAGACGAGTGTTTGATACACGAGTTATACAAAGTAAAAGCATACTTTCACGTATAACTCCAACAATCTCCCACTTATACTTAAAGTCTGCTTTTAGTATACATCACGCATGTCTTAGTGTAGTAGCTCTACGTGACATCTCATGTCAACCTACACTAACCTAATAATTCCTCCCACTTATACTTAAAGCAGATTGGCAATAGTCTTGACTCCCATTCCATCCACATGTCTCTTGAATGTATTCAGAGGCAGACCCTTTGTGAAATGGATTTACTAGGTTGTCCCCGACGCATATCTTTGCCACCTCTTTATCTCCTCTCTTAACGATTTCTCGTATAAGATGGTGTTTTCTTTCAATGTGTTTGCTGGCCTTGTGGGCTCTCGGTTCCCTTGAATTTGCAACTGCCCCGGCATTGTCACAAAAGACAGTTATCTTGTCGGGCAAATTCGGAACAACATCCAAGTCCACTAAGAAGCACTTGAGCCAAACCGCTTATTTCGCTACTTCACAAGCAACTACTTATTCGGCTTCCATGGTCGAATCTGCGATGCATTTCTGCAAATCGCTTCTCCATGTCATGGCTCCTTCTCCCATGCAAAACACACTACCCGAGGTAGGTATTTTGGAGTCTATGTCTGATTGGAAATTTGAGTCCGAGTATCCCATGGGAATTAGATTGTCTGATTGTTAAATCAGCATTCCATACCAAGTTCTTTTCATAAACTAAAGAACGCATTTAATTGCAATCTAATGTGCTTTCCCGGGGTTACTTTGATATCTTGCCATCATGCCCACGGCAAAGCAGATATCCGGTCTCGTACACAACGTTGCATACATAAGGCTTCCTACGTCCGAAACGTACGGAACGTCTTTCATGTCATCTATCTCCACTTGCGTCTTAGGGCATATTTCTTTGGATAGATGGATTCCGTGCCTACAAGGTACAAAACCTTTCTTGGAATCATGCACGCTGATATGCTTTAAAACAGTGGCTTTGTATGAAACTTGCGATAAGCCCAACATCTTCCTCTTGCGATCTCGAGTGAACTTGATCCCAAGGATGTGACCGGCTTTTCCCTAAGTCCTTCATATCAAACTGATTTGACAGCCATACCCTTTCGTCTGACAATACCTTTACATTGTTTCCAATGAGCAGAATACCGTCTACGTATAATACTAAGAATACCACCGCAGTTCCGTCACACCTTTTATACACACAACTTTCGAACTTGTTTTGATCACAAACCCATAAGACTTAATAACTTGATCAAAACACTGGTTCCTAGTACGTGACGCTTGCTTAAGTCCATAAAATGGATCTCTTAAGCTTGCATACGAGGTGCTCTTGGCCTTTTTCAACGAAACCTTTGGGCTGTTGCATATAGATCCCATCAAGACTTCCGTTAAGGAAAGCTGTCTTGACATCCATTTGCCAGATCTCGTAATCTAAGTGCGCAGCGATCGACAAGAGAATACGGATGGACTTAAGCATAGCTACAGGCCACAGGCCACAAGCCTTGCTTTGAAGGTCTCTACCCTTCCGTCCGGTCCTCTTTTCCTCTTGTACACCCACTTGCATCCAATAGGTTCTACCCCATTAGGTGGATCAACCAACTCCCACACTTGATTATAATCCATCGAACCCACCTCGGTTTCCATTGCGGTTTGCCACACTTCCGCATCTTTGTCTTGGATTGCCTCGTCGTACGTTCATGGGTCTGATTCATCGCCGGGAATCAAATCCGAAGATTCTCCAATTCCCATGAATCTCTCGGGTTGCCTTGCAATCCTCCCACTACGACGGGGTTCCGGTTGTGAAGGTATGACGTGTGGTATATCATCTTGTATACTTGGTATAGGAGTTTGCCCTCTTAACTCGTCTAAGGTAATCTCACTTCTGGGCTTTCTTTTGTTCATATAGTCTTTCTCCAAGAATTTAAAGTGCGAACTAATCACAGTCTTTTAATCCTTGAGACTATAGAACATACACCCTTTCGTTCCCATGGGATATCCTATAAACAACCTTAATTCCGAACATGGATCCAATTTACCGGCTTCCTTGTCTAGCACGTATGCCGGACAACCCCAAATCTGCAAGTGTCTTAGACTGGGCTTGCGCCCCGGTCCACAATTCCATTGGGGTTTTGGGAACCGATTTGGATGGCACCAAGTTTAGAATATAAGTCATTGTTTCCAAGGCATTACCCCAAAACGACTTGGGTAAATCCGAATAACTCATGGATCTGACTATTTCTAAAAGAGTCTGGCTCCTTCGTTCCGCCACACCGTTCTATTGAGGGGTTCCCGATGTGGTCAACAGGGATACAATCCCTTCTTCCGATAGGTAGTTCAAGAATTCATTGCTAAGGTATTCGCCTCCACGAACAAATCGTAGAGACTTGATACTTCTTTCCCTATGCATCATAAGGTAGATGTATCCGTATCTTGAGTAATCATCAAATTACTCATACCTCTTCTTGCTATGATCTTCATTGAACCACACATATCGGTATGAACGAGTTCTAACACTTCCGTAGTTCTATTCCCCTTGGCTCCAAATGCCCTCTTGGTCATCTTACCCTCTAAACAAGATTCACAAGTTGGAAACGGTTCGACTTGGAATGATTCCAAGGATCCGTATTTCACCAATCTCTCTATCCACTTTAGATTAATATGACCTAGTCTAAGATGCCATAGAAGTGTTTCGTTCATCTCCGAAGAACGCTTTCTTTTATTACTCGAAATAATCGATGTGTTATTAGATTCAATTTTGTGAGTGGTGTGCCCAAATAATAGTATAAAGATCATCTATTAAAGTTCCGGAACGGATAAACTCATCGTTTCAAGCAATAATAACATCCTTATTAAAAGAAACTGAGTATCTATTCAAACAGTTTAGAAACTGAAGGTTGAGTTCTTTCTAAACTAGGAACATGAGGAACGTCTCTCAAGACCATAACTCTATCTTCACAAGATAGGCGCACTTCTCCCACTGCTTCAGCTGCCACTCTCGTAGCATTGCCCGATGTGATGGGGATCTCACTTCCGTTAAGTCGTCGGGTTAGCTTAAACCCATGAAACAAATGTGATCAGTAGCTCTCGTATCCACTATCCACGAATAGACAGCATACGCCACTTCACAAGTTTCGACGACTAAGGTGTGTGAATTACCTAACTTTCCTAGCCTCTTAGGCTTGGAACAGGCAGACCTCCATTGTCCTCTCTCACCGCAACTAAAACACTTCCCCTTCGATGCTTGCCTTTGCATTTGCCTTTTGCAACAATTGGATTTGCTTGGATCCGGCCTTTGGTTCTCTTCCTCTTTTTTCCTCCCTTGGGACCAAAAGAGGTAGACGAACCATTAGCCACCATAGCACTAGACTGGTGCTCCATTATCACCTCCACCGAAACTAAAGCTTGCAAGAGCTCGGGCAAACGACTTGTCCGTTCATTCATCTGACAGTTCAGATGAAACTACTCAAAGCTTCTCGGTAGGGAATGGTATATGAAATCAATCAAAATCCGCACCAAGTACTTCCAACTTGTTAAGGTATGCCATTATCTCGAGAACGTGCTCCCTCACGGGCGTTCCTTCCACCATTTACAACTTGACCGAGTCATGTTTGGTGAACTGATTAGTCATGGGATTCTGATGTGAAAACATCTCTTCAAGGTGTTCCAAGATTTCAACAGCGGATACAATGTCTTCATGAACGCGCCTCAAATCCTCAGACAGAAATGTCAAGATGATGCACTTCATTCATTGTCACGCTTCCGATCATAAACTGCCTCTTCCCATTGCTTGACTTATCATTAGGCTTGCCGGGTATATTAACATAAATAACCCAATTGTGTTTTCGTGCAGTAAGGACAAATTTAAAAAAAAAACATTTCCAATCGATATAATTATCTCCAAAAAGTTTATTAATTTTAAGTATATTAAACAGTGGATTAAAAGGTTGCGACATGATGAAATGAGAATAAAACACACATTCATATCAATATCTAGAAAAATATGAAATTATCACATAATTCGATCACATCAATTATATTGAAACCTTAAAACAATATAATCATGCATCAGCCAACATCTCGAAACAATTTAAATGCGCCACGAGGGGTGGTCTATACATTTAAATACATTCAAGCGGATCACAAACTTAAAAGTTACAAATCCTTAATTCAAAATTAATAGTTGGCTCCCACTTTGACCACATAGAAATTGACAGGGACTCCGAGGGGAGTAAGTTAATATCAATTTCCTATGCCTAAGTAATAACCATAATTAAATACAGGATTATTATTTTGCTTTGAGCAAGCCACTCGTGGTGAGGGTCAATACCGCCACTAGTAATAATCCACAATCATCCTTTCGGAATTTATTCATGTGAAATCCGTTCTTTTAGCCGATCCGAGGAGGAAATGTATTCCAAAAGAACTTCACAAATAAATAAATTATGGAGGTCAAATTAATCCAATTTTAATATCCGGAATAAAATTGCGATTAAAAAAAAACATACTTAGTAATTTTCGAAAGTAAGGTTTTTCTTGGACAATTAAATTCATGCAAACACATATTAACAAATAATAATAAGTGCACGAAATAAAACATCCATCAAAACAAAATTAAACACATTGGAGCACTCGAATCCAATTGTCACGGTTTAATTTCTTCACGTCTTGATGCGAAAAAATTGTCCTTGTTGCTTTCCGACGTTCGTCTCGACGTGCTCCCACTCGAACAACAACACTTCTTCAAAAATAGCATCGTTTGGGGTTCGGGACGACGTTTAAAATCACACGTAAAAAAAACACGAACCGAAAAAATTCCACGGACTGAGATACAGCGCGCGTCGCCCGCGCGCTTCCCGGCCCGAGAAGCGCTGGAAAAATGCCCGAGGCGCGCCGAAGCGCAGCCACGAGGCGCACCCGAGGCGCACCCGAGGCGCTGCACGGAGGCGCGCTGAGGCGCACCCGAGGCGCTGCAGGCCCTCGCCGAGGCGCGCGCGCGCGGTGCGCGCGGCGCCGTGCGCCCGCTGCGCACGGCGTGCGCCGTGCACCCCCGTGCGCCATTTTTTCGCCGTTCGTCCTCGTTTTCTTCACCCCTAGCATGATTTTACCTCCATACACGCGCCACGCTTGTATGCGTCGTCCGGGTACGCCGTTTTTAATTCTTCGTTCTTCGTCACGATCCGGTTACAATTTATTTTTACAAAAAAAATAAATACTAGATCTAGACTAGTCTATTACAATGATCGAATCAAAATAAAAACAACTAATCTACTCGTGGATTTTCTCACGAGAAAAAACGAATTCGAACGAATCGAATTAAAAACAATTAATTTACACGCATGAAATTAACAACATTAAAACCATGACAATTGGATACCTGCAAAAAAGATCTAACAATTCTACTATCCAATTTCAATTTAATGTTCAACAATTTAAATTCCAATTTAAAATTCAGTGCCCGAAACTGTGGCTTTGATACCAGTTGTTGGGAAAATAGGGGTGCCCGGAATCTATTCGGGATGAATTTTAAATACAAATTTAAATACAATTATTACTAGCATTAATTAATCCTAATTAATTCAAATAATAATTCCAACAACTAATTATCATCATGCATGTTAAATTAATTTCACATATTTAACTAGGCGGAATTAAACAAGTAAATATGCGATTAACGTACCTCTCGTAGTAATGACCTTTGGATATACGGGACACTTGTAATCTCGTTCTATCAACCCAAAGCCTTCTCAAGTATTTCCCTTTTCACCTCACTTGATCGCCGGTGGGAGACGCTTTCAAGCAATTTAATAAACTAAGGAAAAAGAAAAATATCTATGCTTCTTGATTTTTCCAACACCTGGAATTATGTACTTGGGGATGAAATAATCATCCCCTATTTATAAGAAGGAGTGATCGAAATTTGCATGTGGATATGGGCTTGGAAAAAATCTTTTCTTAGTCTCTAAGAAATCTTGAATATATCTCATATATTCTTTTCTCCAAAATAAAATATTACACAAAAATCTCACACACCTAATTAAGGGGTGAATTTCGAAATTTACTAGTAGAGATGCCAAGATTTGGATCTTCTTGAATATATGAGATATTCTTGTATTCCAAGAATACATATCTTCCATAATATCTTTCCAAGAAAATCAACCAAATCTTTTCTCTTCTAATATTGCTTAATTTCGAAAATACTAGAAAAAATCAGCAAGATATTATCTTTTTATTTTAATCACCTTATCATTATTGGGCTACTTAATTGGGCTACTTGAGGGGCCTTAAGGAGAATTAAGATTGGACCTCCTAATGGACTTCTGAATTTCAATATTGAGCCCCAATATAATTCAGCCCATTAATATTAATTATTACCACTAATAAATTAATATTGCACTATCCATCTTAATCCATATTACGATAATATGGGCTCCCGGTTATTATTTCCCGCGTTTAAGATTATCAAGTCCATTAATTAATTAAGCTTCTGAATAGCTCTAAATTAATTAACGTCTTTCACCTTGGAGTAAAGACAGCTCAACATTATTATTCGTACCGAAGAAACTAATTCTTCACTTGCAAGATTTGGTACAATAAAACTTCTGAGCCCACCAAGGGGACTAATCACACGAGCCGTACTCGCACGCGTTTCTCCGTATTAAATCTTAGCAACCGTCGTATGATTAATATTACTGCCCAAGACACAAAGTTCGAAGTCACAATGATTCTCACCCAACATGAATCAAAGCAGTAACTACTAAGCACACACGGTTCTATTTAAGTGACGGAGATTAAGAAATCAACAACCACTGAGGTCTAATTCTTCACCTTTCAGAACAGAAGAATTTCTCCTCGCTGTAGGACCTCTTCAACACATACTAAATGTGTTAGTGCAATCTCTTGGTCAAGACAGACCAATCTGAGCCTTACACATCGACCTTTCACGGTGGATTGTTCAATTCCACCTAGGCCGTGAAAATGTACGTTTAGTTACAAGTAAACTGTTAATGTCGTCTTCCGTGATCGGGTATCACCACATTAACTACAATGTAACACGTACTATATATTGAACGGTTTGCAATAGAAATTCAACATTCAATCATAACTAAAGCAAATGCGATAAAAGAATTATTCTCATAAGACGAGTGTTTGATACACGAGTTATACAAAGTAAAAGAATACTTTCACGTATAACTCCAACACTAAATCCCTTGATTTGGAGAGAAATGACATCAGGCTTTACAGGTAGCGCTATTGTAATGAGCCGAAGCCACCTACCCAAGGGGATTCGACCCAACTTCAAAACAAGGGTCAATCCTAGCATTAAATGCTTGGATTTTCCGAAAATCTTAGGGAAACCCAATGGCTTACCGTTAGGCTATAAATACAGCCTTAATGACATTAAATAAATCACAAACATTCAAGTCAAGTCTACACATAGACTTGGCAAATCTCTGTGCATTAATTGTTCTTGTTTTTCTTGTTCATATCTCCCAATCACATACAATAAATGCCCTCAACCCCCACATATTATAGTTGTTAGTTGATCTCAAGCCACATAGTACGTCTAATCTTTCCAGATTATTCGGTTAACAACAGTATGAAGATACAATAATTATCAAAAGAATAACTTTAATTCTAAAGATATAATCACACATTTTAGACCTAATAGTAATATTTGAAAAAAGAGATATCATTATTAAAATGCAATATTATGCGGAAGTTTGTGTAGAAACAACTGATCAATGTGTTTGTATTTATAATACAAAAAAAAAATCAAACAATAAGAAATACACTCTAGGCAGGAACTTTTTCAAAAAAAAAAAAAAAAATTCACCATACAAAATTGACATCTTCAAATTTCGCTCCTACAAATTTCAAATTCATACATTCAAAAATTGAATTCTCCCCTAATTTTTTCCTAAATTACCCTATGAAAATTCATATCTATACTTAACAATTTTATAGTCTATTTCAGTGACAAAAAAATTTCCAAAAAAAAAAATTGGTGAAAGATATCGATTTTAATAGCAAGATATTACATTTGATGACAAGATTTTTTTAAATCAAACACTATTCTCATGTCAATATTATTTTCAAAATAATCATAAAAAAAATTAGAAAATAAAACTAAATCTTTGGCCAAATATGTTAGATTTTGCTTATGTATAAAAATATTTTTCTAGTCTTTTTATTCTAAGATATGAATAATTATTCTGAAAATCTTATTATCTTCTAGAGAATAACTAACAATTTTTTTTTAAATGAAGGAAGAATTTTTTTTTAAGAAAAATTTCGAGTTTGACCCTACAAATTTCATATCTACCAAAAAATATTCCTAAATCATTTAATAAAAAATTAGTAAAAAATTATAGAAATTTATATCCAAATTTACAATTTAATAGTCTATTTATGTGTCAGAATTTTTTCCCAAATAATTTTGGTGAAACTATTGTTAATGAAAATCCATATATCTACTAAAGAAGATGATGTTTTGTCCTATGTGGCAAGCTCATCCTCTTCTATTGTAAATCTTTGTTATATGGTTGATTTGGAATGATTTGAGATCTTGGCCATTGAATTTTATTAATTGGATTTTGATCTCAACCGTCCATTTTCTTTTCCCTATATAAGATATTCTCTGGTGCTTTTATTTTTCATTCCAAACCTCACATTTCTTTGAGATTATTGTTTTCTCATTTTTTGATCTATTTTGTTGGATATTGTGCAGGATTGTTATCGTCGTAGGGATCTTTTTCAATTTGATGGTGCTCGCCTTGATGTTGTTTTATTAGATCGTTCTTTGCTTTCAAATTCGGACGTTCGGCGATTGAAGTTTCTAATCTCTCTTGCGTGTTCGTTTTACCTCTGTAGATTGTATTTTTTTTTTTTTGTAATTTGGTTTATTGTCGTATGAGCGGTTTATGTAATCCAGAAGTGATGACTATGTATTGCATTTCTACATTATGAAGATTTTTTTATGCTGTCAATCTCAGATGTTTGTTGTTTGTTTATCATGTGCTAAGTCTTTTCTTATTTCATAAGCAAATATGATTTCCATTGTAATTAAAGTCAGGAAGATGGATAATTATTTTTTCGAATCTACTCCGAAAATATAGAATTTATTTTTTAAATTTAGTATTCTAAAAATCTAATTTGGTTGTTAATTATTCATTGTTAAATCCATGTGATTTCCTAATTTAAATTTTGAACTTGTTGTTGATTGGTCATAATATTGAAGGTAATTTTATACTTGGATATTTGGTATATACATTATGATATTGTACAATCTTATATACTTCTCATAGATAAAAAGAAAAAGAAAAAAAATAGGCGATTGAAATTTTGTTTTTTCTAGATAAGTTTGAAAAAATTTATTCAATAATATGATTTTAAAAGAATTGCTATTAATTATTTATCTCAAAAAAATATTTATTCAATATTATTTATTGAGTATAAAGATTAGAAACAAATATTTATTTCAAATTTCCGAATTTTATAAAGTACAATATTAAATTTATTAACCTTTTTTATAATTTGTTTAATCATTTCTTTGATTAGCTGTAGTTATGGATTTTCCGTTTTTGATTGTTGTTATTTTGTTTCTTTGATTGAAATTTCATGCATTATGTATTTTTAATTTAATTGACATATTGATTTTGGAAAGTTTCGTGAATAAGGTAATTATGTCAACCCTGGTTTATGTTGATTGTTTTATTTTCAACTCTGAATTAATTATATTTTTTGAAATTCAGGGTTACCTTTTTAAGGTATTTATTTTTGAATATGTAATTAACTATTACTTACAATTTAGTGTTCTAATTATATTTTACTTTATTTATTATTTTCAAATTCTTTAATTGACCTTAAATGCAGATTTTCCGATAATATATTGCAATATTTTTGTTTCTTTGATTGAAATTTCCTGTATTATGCATTGCTGGTTGAGTTGACAATTTTTTTTTTTAGAAATTATGGTGAATAAGGTAGTTATGTCAAAATGGTTTTAGATTGATACAATTATTTATTACTGATTAAAATTCCTTTATTGGTAGGTTGCATAGTGAGTTGACCTTTTTTTATTTAGAAGATTTTGGTAAATAAGTTTAGAATTATATGCCATCCCCCAATTTTAGGAAATTAATTTTTTAGTCTTAAAAAAAACGAAAAAATGAAAGGGTATGGCAATAATTTTTTCCTTAATATTTTTTTAATGGTACGTTGTTCGTGTCCTTCTTCTTATGAACGTCGATGATGCCCAAATAATTTTTAAACCTGTTTGTTCCCTAATCCCTCTATTTTTTTGACATAACTTTATCTGAAACCTTTTATTAATTTGTCGGCTACTTCGACTTACGCCTAGGTACGTAATTTGTACGAATAGCCTCGCTGCTGTATTGAATTGTCGTCCTGTATTTTTTTTTCGAAAATGGTCACCCATCTTGCAATAATCTTTGATCTATGTGGTCGTATGAATTGTTTATATTTCTGCTGTAGGTGCAGCAAAGTTTGTTTTCGATTTTTTTTTCATTTTTATGTCGTTATCCCGTGCAGTTTTAGGAGGTAAATATTTCTTGCCACTTGAATATGTGGTAGTGATGACTCTGATTATAGATTAATGTCTTTGTTAATGTGTTTATGTTATTGTCTAAACTGCAAATTGTTATTTTCCGTCCTTAGGTTTTTAGTGCTCAAATTATATATTAGTGACGTCAATATTATGGTAATAGTTAGTGGTTATAATTCATATCTGTGACGTTTATTTTGTTTGCGATCCTAATGAGTTTCTATTGGTCCTTTTTTTTAGTTATTGTGTTTTAGCTATATCCTACTGATGATGTGCCATCTCTTCATCTCATCATGCATTAATACGCAAAATTGTAAATTTATTGTGTGTTTTGGTGCATCTGATTATATTATTTCTTTTGTTGTCACTCTTTCGGTTCCCAGTTTGTTACTTTGAAAATTCATATTTACGTTTGTATTTCAGCGTTTCTTTGTTATCCCATCCGTTTGTTCGAGTATGTATCGTGGTGGAGTGCGGAGTATGTATATTTAATTTTTTTGTTAATATCTCTTTTTTATATATATACATATACATATATATATATATATATTTGTGATGTTCATTATTGATTTTTTTTATTGGTGATGATTTGTTTTTATCGCGGTGTCAATTTGGTGACTGCATTTTGAATATGTATAGTGCCGATCGATTTCATTTTTGTCTTAGGTTCAACAAGTCTCTGGATGCTGAGTGTATGGTGTGTAGTTTTTTACTGATTTATTTGTTATTTATTTTTCTATTTTAATATCTTATTTTTTATTTATAGTCGTCATTTCTTTAATTTTCTTAGCGATTACCAGTGGAGTTTCGTGGTCGTTTCCCTGATACGATACCTAATCAGGACATTATTTTGAGAAATCGATCTATATGTCATTCGTCAGTCCGAGATCACCAATCCACGGTTGTTGTCGCTCTAGGAGTATGGTTTCTGCGTGTTGATGTTTCTTTTAAGAAATATTATAATGTGGTGTGTGGTGATTTAATTTGTTTTGAGGAGGATGATGTTGGAGTGTTTAGGTTTGTTATATTCAATGGTGAAGGTGGTTTTGTGAAGAATAGTGTTGGTGAGGGTTTTTTCCATTCTCCCGATAAAATATATGGTAATTTATTTTTTCATTTCATTATTTATTGTGATGAGTTAATTGTTCTTATGTCTAAATTTGTTGTTATTGTTGTGTTATGATGTCGAGAATATTTTTCTCATTCCGGATTTGTAATTACAAGAGTCGATCGGTATCATGGAAAAATTCCAGAGTTTATTGTTAGATTTGGCGAGTCCATTATAAGTTTTTTTTTTTTACGCAAATTGTTTGTAAGAAACTTATTGATTTCCTTTGATATAGATTGTCGCAGGTTTTATAGTTGAGTTGTTCGGAGATAGTCTTATAAGTCGTTTCACCATAAAAACTAGAGGTGGAGTCCATATTAGTTGTCTGTATATTGATCACCCTGCTGGTTTAGAAATCAATGTCGATGGGCTTTGGTTTTCTCATCCGAGTTGTCGTGATGAAGTTATGTGTTTAAGTATGTTGTACGGTGGTGTTGGAGTGTTTTATGTTAATATTTACTTTGATTCTGGTATCGAGTACTCTTCCATTCCTGTTGACGATGATCAAGGTTTGTGGTTTTTTTATTTTTTATTTTTTAGGAGAACCTTTTATTTTTTTGGGATTATATATTATTGTTTCAATTATTGAGTTCCTCATTTTTTTTTTCTTTTAGATTCTGAGTTGATTGATTGCTCTCTCCCTCTTAGTCCTGTTGTTGAATGCTGTAACAACATGGCTGAAACAGAACAGGCAACCTCCGTGCCTCCGGTTTTGTCGGTGCATTTTACTCGAATACTCACGTCTTCCGATATAAAAAAGAGGAGACTGGTACGTTTTGTATTATATATATATATATATATATATATATATATATATATATATATATATAATTTGTCATTTGAATGTGTTGTGTGTAATTGTCTTGACATTTTAAATGATTGTAATGTTAATCACTAATTAAATGTAATATTTTTTTCGTCCCAAATTCTATTCCAGCCAATTCCGCAAAGTTTTTGGGAGAGGAACATCAAGCATTATTACATTCTTTGTCGTACTGCCAAGGTAGAGATTGATGGCAAGATTTGGATTGTGTCGTTCAAGGATGAGGGTGGTCATTGTATGATTACATCTGGGTTCACGAAAATTGTTAGGCACTTGGGACTCTACGAGAGTTGTGATGTTCGTGTTGGGATTCTTGATACCTGTCCTTTTCTTCTTACTATATTGGTTTTTTTTGTATATTTTATTACTCATTATGTTGTTCAAATATTCGTGATCTTTTTTTTCGTCTGGATTTCGGTCGGCTGGGGATAATATGGCGTACTGAATATTTTCGTGTTTAATTTTCTTTCAAGTATGTACGTTTAATAGTATTAATTGAATGACCATTTTATATGTTTTCCACTCTGGACATGTTTTTAGAGTATTGAAATTATATATTACTTCCTTAATTTTTTTTTAGATATTTTTTTGACATAAAGCAATAGGTTGATATTGTAGAAATTTGTCAGCATTTACCTTAATTCCTATATTACGTGAAAATTTTAGCGGTATCATGTGCAGAGATATGTGTGTAGAGTAGCTACTATTAAGATTAAAATTGGAATAATTGATAAAAATTTGAGAAAATGCTATCTATTTCAAATATTGTTAAAAACATGTTGTGACATATATTAAGAAAAGGGATCGAGTATCAATTTATTGATTTCTTATATATTTCTTGAATAGTTGACTCTTTGTATTATTGACTCTTTGTATCAGTGGAAAAAAAAAGGATATTACTAATGGAAACTAAAATTGTTATTTAGATGTGTTAAGTATATATTTTAAAGATTTTACTGTTTTTACAATTAACTATTTTATCCTCCATGTAAGATTATATATTAATAGATTTTTTGAAAAATAGTTATATATTTATTGATTTTGTGCTTTGATGGTATGGTGTGTTGAATAATTAGATTTACGAATTTGATCCTCTAACTTTTTATTTTCAATTTTCGCTTTGTTTTTTATTTTTTAATTAGTTGCAATAGTGCAATTTTCTATTTTTTAAATTCATAGGAAAATTCATATTAAAGTTTTTTATTATTCGCATTGTATTAATTTTTTTTCTATTTTCGTTCCTTTTTATTTTTCTAAGAAGTAGCATGTGTTTTGGAAAATTAAAGTATATAATTATGCATGATTTATTCAAATTCATATGATTTAGTCACCTTGCACTTGAATTTGCATGAATTTAGTATGTAATCGTGCCAATCTCATGCCTTCGATTTTGTTTGGTGTATTTGTATTATTCACTCTTTGTATCAGTGAAAAAAAAAAGATATTACTCATGGAAATTAAAATTGTTATTTAGATGTGTTAATCTTCTTTTACTATTTGATAGTCGCATATATTTTAAAGGTTTTACTGTTTTTACAATTAACTATTTTATCTTCCATGTAAGATTATATATTAAGAGGTTTTTTTGAAAAATAGTTATATATTTATTGATTTTGTGCTTTGATGGTATGGTGTGTTGAATAATTAGATTTACGAATTTGATCATCTAACTTTTCGTTTTCAATTTTTGCTTTGTTTTTTTTTAATTAGTTGCAATTGTGCAATTTTCGCTTTTTTTAATTCATAGGAAAATTCATATTAAAGTTTTTTATTATTCGCATTGTATTAATTTTTTTTTTCTATTTTCGTCCCTTTTTATTTTTTTAAGAAGTAGCATGTTTTTTGGAAAATTAAAGTATATAATTATGCATGATTTATTCATATTCCTATGATTTAGTCACCTTGCACTTGAATTTGCATGAGTTTAGTATGTAATTGTGTCAATCTCATGCCTTCGATTTTGTTTGGTCAATATTATGTGTAACTATAAATTGCAGTGGTTTGTGTATTGTTTCGGTGTGTATTAATTCAATTTCGTCATTCTTTACTCCTTCTCAATACCTCAATTTTTTAGTATGGTTGAATTTTGTTTTAACTTGATCCATTTTTTTTATAGGTTGCATGTATTGTAATATTTAGGTCTAGGATAATGCATGGTTTGTTCATAATTTTTAATTTTAGTCATATGGCGTATATGTTTTAAACCTTCCCAATAACTGCACTTTTGAGTGTGAATTTTTTTTAAAAAAATATATATGTCGCATGGAATGTACTGTTAGTGCGGAATTTAATTTTGTGTTAATTGCATCTAAAATTTGTGTCATTTTTTGTAGGATATATCGTTGATTTTTTCACATGTTTCTGCGATAACCCCTGATAATAATAATTTGACTATTAAGACAAGGGTTTTAAGGTCATGGGTGGTGTATGGGAAGGAACCTAAAAGAGATAGGTTGTATTTTGAGATGATCCTTATTGATGATGAGGTGCGTGTTAATTTGTATTTTTTCTCTGTTTGATTATAAAAAAAATTATGCAATCTATAATTTATTTGTTTTTGGTCGTATAAATATTTATTGTGATGTGCTCTGTTAAGACATTGATTTGTAATGATTGTTTGTTTGTTAGGCATGTTCTTAATTTTTTAATTGTTCTATTTTGATGACTAAGGGAACGAAAATTCAGTGCACTATTCAAAAGTACTTGGTGCGTAAGTTTGAGAAGATAGTACGTGAGGGTTCAACGTATGTTATTTCGAGCTTTGGGATTGGTATGAACAATGGCAAGGTTAAGTGTATCTTGCATCCTTATAAATTGAATTTTTATTTCAATACGAATGTTGATAGATGCTCTGACTTTGAGTTGAGTGGGTCTGTCTATGAATTTATTCCCTTTGATGAGATCAAGCAGAGGGATGATGAGGAGGCTAAAACTCTTATTGGTATTTTATTTTTTATGTTTTTTTGTGTGTCTAATTATTTTTTATTTTTGTGTGTTTTTTTTAAATGAAAGTAATATTTTTTACATTGTGTTTGATTTTAGATGTGATGGCGTATGTTGTCCGAATATGGAATGTTGAAGAGATTAATGTTAACGATCGAGTGACAAGGAAGGTTGACGTGGAGGTCGAAGACGAAAGGTTCTTTCAATGTTTTGAGTATAGTACATAATTGCATAATTTTTTCTTATTTGTTTATTTGATCGTTAAAAAAATATGATAGTTGGATGACATGTACATTGTGGGAGGGATATTATGAATCGTTGGTCTCTTATGCTGAGAAAAATCCAGATGAATCAATTGTTATTTTATTGGAATATGCAAAGATACAGCCCAAGTTAAAAGGTATTTTCCATAATATTCTTCTATTTTGCGTTATGTATGTAATCTCATAATATACTAAATACACTAACATATATGAGTTGTTATAGTTAAGTACATTTCTAACTCAATGTACGCAAGTCGTCTTTTGGTGAATGCTGATTTGGCTGAGTTGCATTCATTTCGTGAGAGGTATATAATTTTTTATTTACATGTTTCTTATTTAAATCTATTTTCATTGTTTTTTCCATTGAATAACAGGCTTCAGTCTAAGATGATTAAAATTCCTATTCCTATTTTCTCTATGAGGAGCCAGTCTGCTAAACCATCCGCTTTTGATGATTTTTCGGAAACTATTCGTATTAGTGTAACGCCCCGAACCCAGAATATATTAATTATATCGGATTCGAAGTGTTATTGTGATCAAAAGTCTGAACTATAAAATTTTTGAAGGGAATATAACTGAATTGAGAGAGAAGTTTCATGCAGCGGATAAGTGGAAAGAAATATTATAACGTAAGTGTATTTGTATATATATAAAGATGGATAGAGGGTTCTGTATCTTCAGAATAATACACACTGAGTTTGGATAATTGAAACACACGGTAAGAGTATCGTCTTGCATGGTAGTAGCGATAACATTTATTTGGGAAATAGAAATAATAGGCATCATTGTATTATTAATAATATTTTAAGCAAATGGGAAACTTTGTGTCTTCTGTGTCACTGTCCTTGCTCCCCGTAATTGTAATCTGCAAGGGGTTAGGAAAAAGGGGCGTGAGAATTGAATTCTCACATATGGGTGATTGCAACATCATGGGATTGGTAAATCCGAAATACATTAAGTTATACTCATTAATAAAGTGTTTATTTTATTTAATCAGTTGACATATATAAGATTATAAAGTTTAAACGGCATTTAAGCATATTTCGCATAATATAATTGAAATAGCACAAGTTGATTCACATTAGGGCAAAGCCCAAATCATATCACATATTATCACAAACTGACAAACCATAAACGTACGACCATTCCACTTCCATAAAAGTATCCATTTTCAACTCCAACCAATCAACAAAGTTACCATTTTCAACTCCAACCAAAACTTACTTCATCCAACCACACAAACTCACATCATCCAACCATAACATCCCTCAAAATAAGCAAGTATCAATGGCCTTATTCCCAGTGCGTCCAACGACAGCTGACCGGGGACCAGATCTACTTGATCAACAACCTTGATTCCGAGGGCGTCCCCGACAGCGGCCCCGGAGGTCGGATTTAAAACTCGATCCCGACTCCGTACATACTGACTTTCCACAAAACTGACTCAATAAACTTTACAAAGAATAAATACTTGACTGACAACTGAACTGATTCATGCTAAAAAAAAGTGTTTACTCATGCAGTGATGATCGATTCACAAAACAACAGGCTAATGTATAACATATATAGTTATATCACATAATCCAAATAGTTATATAGATAGGTGTTACATTTATGTTGGATTAGGTATTTTTGATTTGATTTAATCGAGTTCAGGAAATACCGGCACGACGTTATTATTAGCAGATCAATCAACAGATCATCACCCACCTGATTGTTCTGAGTTCCGGGAATATTGTGTAGGCAGACAGTCGAGTCCTTCGTGCGTGTCCCGAAAAGTACAGAATCCTAATAAGGAGTATTTTGATTAAAAGATTAACTTTTGAATTTGAAAAGCTTAAGAGTGTGAAACTCGAGGATTGAGTAGATTGTTGTCTTTAGAAAACTATTGAAAACTAAAGTTTTCAAAGGTTGATTTCCAATTGATAAGTACACCCCTTTTTAAGAGGAGGTGCATCAGGGGGTGTATTTACTAAATTCAGTGGTGTCCTTAATAAAGGCCTTTTAAGGAAAAACAAACTTATTAAACTTGGAATTACTTAAAAAAAAGATTATTATTTAGAAAAATTAATAAAATTAAAGAAAATGTTTTTTTTTCTTTCTTAAGAACTCTATTTCTTATTTTCTTTTAAAGAATTTATTAATTTTTTTTCCAAGAAAACTCTTTTACTAAAAAGGATATTTTTAAAAGACTTATCTTTTGGCTCTTAAATTCTAATAGTCGTATAAGGGGAAGACGAGTTTTCCTTTGTCTATGGATTCAAAACAAAAGTGTTTTACCCTTGAAAAAACAACATAACACTAAAACAGTGATACTAAACATCCACAAGAATAATACTAGTCCACTAAGTCAAAGATACCATACATCTAAAACAACAATACTTCATCATTCAAACACTAATCAAAGTCCAACTCATAGCTATTGAAGGAAAGAAACAGGGGAAAAATAACTATCCAAATCCTACTTCTAAAGAGTGATACAAGAGGGCAAAATAACAATACTAAACAAGTCAACTAACAATACTAAACCATCTAACCAACTAACAGTAAGTTTTTCTTTCATTTCCAAGTTCCAAACTTCTAACAAATTAACAAAATAACCCAGAATCTACTCATTGAAGAAAAACGAGGTAGAAACCTTACGATTTCGGTTCTAGGTGTTAAACGGGAGGCCTAACGGTGTCGATTAGGATATCGATAATTCGTTCGAAGAATTGGGCATCCTAACAGCGTCGTTCGGGAATTCGGAAAAGTGAATTGGGCAGCCTAACGGCATCGGTTGGAATTTCCAGAAATTCGGCAACAGCAACCGGTTCAACGGCGTCAAATTGAACGGAAAATTAAACAAAATAAGGTCTCGGTTAGAAATTGGAATAATTCGGTAATTGAAATCGAATTAAACAGGATGAAATTTGAAGAAAGGAGGAAAGATTTCATCTTACTGGAGGGGAGAAGAAGAGGCGGCGACGGCGGGGCTGGCTTCGGCCTCGAGGCGGCGGCGCTACTGGCTGAGGCGGCGGCGCTTCGAACAGAGGGAGAGAGCGAGAGCGATGGAGGACAGGGGAGGCTGGAGCGGCGGAGATTTCGCGTGGGGGAGCTTCGGCGGCGGTGGTGGAACGCCGGAGGAGGAAGAAAGACGGGCGGTGTCGCGTCTGGGTCTGGGTCGCGGTCGCGGTGGCGGAGCTTCGGCTGAGCGGCGACGGCGGCGAGCGGGGGAGGCGTCGCGGCGGCCTGCGTCTGGAGAAGGGAGGTGGGCGGCGCTGAGCACGGCGGTGGGGGCGACAGCTGGACGGAGCTCCGGCGGCCGGAGGAGGAAGGCGTGGCGTGAGTTGAGAGAAGCAGAGAGAAAAATTTGAGAGAAAGGAAAAAAATGTGCGTGAATGAAACAAATGAGGAGAGAGAGTGACAATCCTTCTATTTATACTAATTCCTTTCCAATACTTATCTACTCCCTCCAATTCTTATCCAAAATTTGATATTTTCATTCCCAACTGATACGGTTTAGGGGTCGTTTGGTCCACGAGTGTAATCCCGATTCGGAAATTAATACAGTTTTAAAACTCAATTAATATTTTAATGTATTTTGATTTTTTCTCAATAAATTAAACGGATCGAAATCCTTAATTTAATTTGAATATTTAATTTTCTCGTAGTCCTTTATTCGTTTGAAAGAATTCGATTTCTTTCTTCGAATTTAGGAATTTATAAAAAGGGGTTTATATATTTAAATACACAAATAACACACAAAATAATTAAAATTAAAAGAAACAAAGAAAAGAAAATAAAATAAGGTTTCTAAATAAAGAAAAAGGGTATAGAACGGGACGGGGTATTACAATTAGATGCTTATTTGATATTTTTTATGTGAAGGAGGTAATATTGTTTTTTTTATTACTTATTAATTTTCTTTCTTTTGTGTTGATTTTGGTTGTTGTTGTGGTATAATATATTTTTTTTAGGAATGTTACTTTGTGGTAGTTGCTACTATTCAGGGTATAGATGATAATTTGGGTTGGTATTATCATTCTTGCTAAAGATGCAACAAGAAGGTCTTCTTTGATGGTGCTAAGTGGAATTGTTTGAAGTGCAACTCACATCCCAACAATGTTGACACTAAGTACTGCGTTGATCTAATAATTTTCTATCAATTTTTTTTTTATATATTGGCTATTTAAATTTGATTATTAACAATCAATTGTTCTCCCTTTTTTGATTAGGTTCAAAATTACAGTTCATGTTGGTGATGAATCTGGGTCTACATCCTTGATTTTGTTTCATAAGGATGCATTGAAATTGGTAGGAAAAACGCCTATTGAAATTCTCGAAGCTTTGGAGGAGGTTTGGTGTTTCTTTGGTCTTCTATAGACATAGATATATCTTTATTTTTCTATTTTTTTTTTCTCTTTTTCAAAATATTGATATCCGAATGTTTTTTTTTTCAGAAGGGTTTGGGACATAGTATACCTTCTGAGCTTGAAGGTCTGGTTGGGCAAAAGTTTATTTTCAGATTTTTAATTTCTGAGTTTAACTTGATCAATGGTTACCCGGTGTATACTGTGTTTAAACTTTCTTCTGATCAAGATTTGATTGGGAAAATTGAATCGGCCAACTCTTTATTGAAGGTATTATGTTTTTGCATTTATGTTTTGTTATTTTTTTTCTCTTGATTTGTATTTGTTATTTGTGTTCTGTTTACTAAATTTAACTTATCTACTTAAGGAAGCCTCTTTTGATGATTCGGGTACTGGTGGGGATCGTGAATACAACCTATCTTCTGTTAAGGGAAAGGTAGTGTAATTTTGTTGTGTCCTCATTAATGTAGTTGTATTCTTTTGTTACTTTTGTCTTGTAATTGCTAATTAGTTGTTATTTGTGTTGAAATTTTCAGCAAAAGGTTTCTTCTTCGATTTATGAGAGTGAGCCGTCTGAAGCTGTGGAAGCTATATCTGATAACAAGAGGAAGAGCAGGGCAGATCCCATTTTAGACGTTGATGAATATGCTGATGATCAAGTTTATGTTTAAAAAAAGTTGGTCTCCATCAAGACTGAGTTCGTTTAATTTGGTGGCTACTTTAGAATAATAATTGGATAAATAAAAATTGGAGTATATACCGAACTCCTTCTTTTTATGTTTTGTACGTTTTTTTTATTGGTCTATGACATGTTTATTGAATAATACCGCTGTCGGCTTTTATCCGACTATATTTTCGAAATTCGTTGCAATTTTGTTTTATAATAGTTTTATTTTGTGCTTTGTATTGTTCATGGATATTTTATATTTTTTGCAAGTCATTTCAGTTTAACCATCAGTAGTTGTAATTTCGTGTTTGGTACGACTTAGTTTTTGCATCACTAAAAGTTGAGACATTGATTTTGTAATAAGATAAGTGGCTAAAAGATAAATTTGAATGTGTGAGATAGTAGTTTTGATAATAAATTGCTTTATATTATTTTGTATTCTTTATATAATAATTTTTTGTGCAGTGCATTGGTAGTTGTCGTGATATACATTTTCATTTGTTATCTTTGCATAATATTGAATCAATTACTAATATATTATCATACCACAAGTTGAGTGCTTTGTTTTTTGAAATGTTATGAGGTTACTATTAAGATATATGTCTTGGTGTGTCTTTTTACAAATATGTAATGACCCCTTAAAAACAGACATATTTATTTTTCTTTTTTCTTTTGACTTTTTTTCTTTTGGTATATTATTTAATATGATGTGTTTATTGTGTATAATTATTTGACAGATTGTTTGACTTTTATTTTTTATCATGTGTTTTTCAAATTTTGCTCTTTATTTACAAATAAATGAAATGAATTATTTTTTGTGTTGGTTGTGTGTAATTTATTGTCCATTGATTAAGTGTTTTATTCAATTTTTAATTTACTATTGAGATATTTGTTTTTGTGTTTCTTCGCATAAACATATAACGACTTTTATAAAATAAACTTTTTTTTTGTTTCTTTAATATGAGGTGTTCTCTGTGAGTTATTACTGGACAGATTCTTTGTCTTTTTTTTTTAGTTTTTTTTTTATCATGTGTTTTTCAAACTCTACACTTTATTTGCAAGTAATTTTTTTACTTCTTTTTTTGTTGGTTGTGTACAATATATTATCCATTAATTAAATATTTTATTCAGTGCTTAATTTACTACACTTACCACTTTTATCCTGTATAATATGCATTTATTTGGTTGATTTTAGTTTCACTTTTAATTAATGTAAATTGATTGTGTTTGATGCAAACAGTGAATGTGGAGTATCATATGTCTTTAATTTAGCAAATGCATTTATATATATTTATTATGCATTGATTTTTAATATATTCCATATTTGTAGGTTCATTGTTTATTCTTATCATATAAATACTACTAATTAAGTTTGCTTGCAAGTGTTGTTTTCTAATTTTTTTTTTTTTTGTTATTGTTATTTTTTGTTGGCTTTTCGAGTGTTCGTGCATTTTTTTTATTATTTCGATCACTGTATCGTGGACTTTTGATAATAGCTGGTGGTTAGTTTCTTTTTTATTTTTTATATTTTCAATATGTGTATAGTTGTAGTTGTATTCTGTTTCTTATTGTTAGTCGTCATAAATTGATTTTGTATTTTGGTAGATTTTTTATTATGCTATATAATTTGTATTATACTTTGTTCTATATTTTCTGTTTGTTTGTTATGGTTTATATTATTGTTATTGAGTGTTTAATTTTTCCGATTGTAATTTTATAGGATACTCGGATGTTGAATACGCAAATGTGCTTGATCGAGGTTAGAATTTCGATAACTATTTTTATCTTCAAGTCTACATACCTTTTTTTTTAATCCAAATAAAAAATCAGTGTTGATTTATATGAAGGACTCTAATTTTTTTTATGTTTTTAGTTAATAATGCTAGAAATGAAAGACTGTTGAGGAGGCTAATTATGTGTCAGAGGCGTGGACTACTTCCTCGAGATAGTATACGTATTTTTTTTTAATTCCCTTTTTTTTAATAATATGTTTGTTTGATTTTATTTTATTTTTTTTCCTAGATCTTACTTTGGAGAGGTTGAGGGCTAGAATTGCAAGAAAGTATAGAAAGAATGTTTTGTCTCAGAAGCGTAGAAATTCATCTTTAGGTTTGCAAATAGAATCAATTGTTATATGTTCCTTTTTTTAATTATTGCCTATTTTCTATTTTTTCTATATTAACTGCTTTCATTTTTAAAGCTGAGGACGGTCGGATGGTTGAGGAAGCTACGGTTGGAGTTGTATCTGAAGTAGTATCGTCGAGTTTTTCGTTACACAGAAAGCGATTTAAAGTTGTGCATGGTATACTTTTCCAAATACTGTTTATTTAATTTCTGCTATTTTGATATTTTTATGCAGATTTTCTATAGCATCGTCTAGCAATCAAGTTTCATCGACAGCTGCTGTAGATGGTAAAATAATTTTATTGTTTTTGGTAAATTAATTTTTTGAGTATTTTTTAGTCTATTCACCTGTTATATTGTTGTATATATTTTTTTAGGTATACATTTGAATCTTGGTTCTTCGAGCCATGT
Organism: Ballota nigra; assembly: GCA_947034835.1. Classification (NCBI taxonomy): domain Eukaryota; kingdom Viridiplantae; phylum Streptophyta; class Magnoliopsida; order Lamiales; family Lamiaceae; genus Ballota; species Ballota nigra. The sequence goes on along the minus strand of OX344725.1, from coordinate 11,921,533 downwards.
TGTGGGTACTCAATCAACGTCTTACCTTGCACCTGTTCGTAGTACTTATGGTGGTTGGTATTTTAATTTTTACAGTGTTTTTTTATATAATTTAGATAATAGATTTTTGTTGGTGTACTTATTAATATATATATATATTTTTAATGCCCATTGCCTATCAGATTCTGGTCAAGGGAAAGCTCCTGTTGTTGATGTTCGGGATAAGAGATCAACTTTTACTAGATGTGCTGATATGAGTGATGTTTCTTTCTTCGCGGAGGATTTATATTTCCAGTATGAGGAATAATTAAATTGTTCGTCCAGCCAGGATCGCATTGGTAATACCTCTGTTCTTGGTAATTTTTTCAGTATTTTATTATACTATATTTGATTGCTAATATTTATAAGAGTATTTGATCATATCTTTTTATTTTTCTTATTTATTTATTGTAGTGTTTATTTGTTCTTTTTGTTCATGTGTTAGTTGGAGATGGCGTTGGATGTTCAGTTCAGGGAATTAATGAAGCACAACGATCTTCCTTTGATAGTGGTCAGTATTTATTAACAATATTAATGGTTGATATGTTACAAACATTTGTTTACGTTTTCTAATTTTTTTTTCTACTGTAGGATATGTGGATTTTGGTGATCCGGTGTTTAAATGTATAATTTGTGGTGCATTCTTTTGGTACGAAGAAAGGATTGGTAAAAAGAGGAAGGATAATCCTCCAAAATTTTCATCGTGTTGTTTGAATGGTAAAGTTCAGCTGCCGATGCTTAAAAAACCACTTGATACATTGATCTATCTGCTTTCTAATGCAGACGAAGTAAGCAAACATTTTATTAAAAAAATACGGGCTTATAATATGATGTTTAGCTTTACGTCTATGTGAGGAAAGGTTGATAGTTCCATCAACGATGGTCGTGGTCCATATGTATTTAAGTTGCATGGAGCAAACTACCATCAGATTGGAAGTCTGTTGCCTATGCCGGTTGAGAAGCTGAAATTTTCGCAGTTATACATATATGATACTGAGAATGAGATTCAGAACAGAATAAACTCTATGAGGTGACTCCTTAATGTTGTTTATACAATTTTTAATATTTTCTTTAGTTTTTTCTTTCTTTGTTTCCCAAATTTTTGTGTACTAATCTAGACTATTTGAAATATTATATTTTGTAGCAAGCGCTCCAAGAAGAAGTACAAGAAAATGGATGATATGATCATTTCTGATATTAAAAAAATGGTTGACAATTTCAATCCTTTTGCTATGCAATTTCATAGTGCTGGGGAGAGCATTCTATCGGGAGTTGATCCGGAGTTGAGGTTGAATTTGTTGGTGAGGAGAAATTCTGATGGTAGGGTACACAACCTCCCAACTGCTCCTGAGGTTGCAGCGCTTATACCTGGTGATCTTGATTTGAACTATGAGAAGAGAGATATTATTCTTAAGACGTGTGATGGTGGTTTGATAAGAATAAGTGAGCTCCATCATTGCTATGTGCCATTACAGTACCCTCTGTTATTTCCATATGGTGAGGATGGTTACAGGATTGATGTTGTTCACAGTGATGTTGATTTTACAAGTAGAAGGAGGATCAGGCTGTCAATGCGTGAATTTTTTGCTTTTCGGATTCACAAGCGTCGAAATGAACCTAATACGTTGTTCATGTCTAGATGATTGTTCCAGTAATTTTTTGTTGATTCGTATACCATGATTGAGGCGGAGAGGTTGTGTTTTATTAAGAACAACCAGGTTAAGCTGAGGAGGGGTAAGGTTTGTGAGATGAGTAGTGCTTTGGAGGCAGGTGAATCTGATTCTTTGTATGCGAGTAAAAGAATTATGCCCTCTTCGTTCACTGGTGGTCCAAAGTATATGAAGCAAAACTTCCAAGATGTCATGACTATATGCAAGCACTTTTCGTACCCATATTTGTTTATCGCTATAACTTGCAATCCAAAATGGCCGGAGATTTCTAGGTTCTTCACTGAAAATAATTTTGAGTCTGTGGATAGGCCGGACATTGTGTGTCGGATGTTTAAGATGAAGTTGGATCGCATGGTGTTGGATTTCAAAGATCTTAAAATATTTGGAAAGATTGATGTGCGTACGTATTTGTTATATGTATTGTTTAATTTACAATTAATACTGGTTATTTTTTATTAAATAGTATAATTGTTCTTTATACTTATCTTTAAATGTTCTCTAATTATTTAATGTCCAGTTGTGTGCACGGTGGAATTCCAAAAGAGGGGACTGCCGCATGCTCATATTCTTCTGTTCCTGAACCGTGATAACAAAATTCCCAATCCTGCTGATGTTGATCGTATTATATCAGCAGAGATCCCGAGCAAATATGATAATGTGTTACTTTACAGTTTGATTGGTGATTATATGATGCATAGTCCCTGTGGATTGGCGAAGAGGAGTGCTCATTGCATGGTGTTCAATTCATGCTCTAAAAAGTTTCCTAGGAGATATACTGATGTTACTCCAGTTGATGTCGATGGATTTCCAGTGTACATGAGAAGAAATACTGGATTAACGGTACCTAAAGGAGATATTAATCTGGACAACCGTTTTGTAGTTCCTTACAGTCCTGTGTTGTTGTTAAGATACCAGGCTCATATAAATGTCGAGTGGTGTAATCGTCACAAGTCCATCAAGTATTTGTTCAAGTATATCAATAAAGGTTCCGATAGAATTATTGTTTCTGTTGTTAGTGCTGATGGAAACCAAATTGATTCGACTAAGAGGGATGAAGTGGATGATTACATAAATTATCGTTATATCTCTCCGTGTGAGGCTATTTGGAGAACACTTCAGTTTGACATACATTACAGATATCCTCCTGTAATGAGATTGGATTTTCATCTCCCAAATGAACAAAGTGTTATTTTTTAGGAGGAGGATAGTATTGATGATATACTTCAGCGTCCGTCGTCTGGAACATCGATGTTTCTGGCTTGGATGAAGCGAAATAAGCATGATGTAGCTGCTAGAAAGCTGACTTATATTGAATTCCCGTCGGAGTATGTTTGGGACAAGAAGGATCGTGAATGGTATAAAAGGAGGAATAGCAGGTCTTCTTTGGGGAGGTTGTACAGTGTCTCCCCGAATGTTGGTGAAAAGCACTACCTAGGACATTTACTACCTCATAGCAGAGGATCGGAGTCGTATGGGATGATTCGAACCATAGAGGATGTTGTGTATGACACTTTTAGGGATGCGTGCTATTCAATGGGGTTATTGGATGATGATAGGTAATATGTTGATGGTCTTACTGAGGCAAGTTATTGGGCTTCTGCACACTATGTGCGTAATTTATTTCTGATCCTGCTTATTTCATCATCTATGGACTCTCCGGATGTTGTGTTTGAGAAGACGTGGGGGTGTTTGTCGGATGATATTCTGTACAAAAGGAGAAAATTTTTGGGTGTACCCGGTATGTGTTGAGTTTTTCTGAAATCTGCTTTATATTGTTTGATGTTTCTAGATATATAATTGTATTTGTATTTTACTTTTTAGATCTGCAGCTGAGTGACGATGAGCTTAAGAATTTTGCTCTCATTGAGATAGACAAGCTGCTTCAACGAAATGGGAGTGCGCTGACCAGATTTGCATCGATGCCACTGCCAAATGTTGTGATTGTTGATGAAGGGCTGAATAGACTTATACATGAAGAGTTTATGTACGATCGTGTTGGTCTTGCAGAAGAGTATAGCAGGTTAAGTTCCATGCTGACTGATGAGCAATCATTTGTGGTCAAGGAAATATTGGAGGCTATTTGGATGGGAAATGGTGGAATTTTTTTCTTATATGGTTACGGCGGGATAGATAAAACATTCATTTGGAGGACCCTTTCAGCTGCAATAAGATCTGGGGGCCATGTTGTTCTTAATGTTGCGTCGAGTGGAATAGCAGCCCTTCTTCTGCCTGGTGGTCGGACTGCTCATTCTCGATTTTCCATACCCATTAATATAGATGACACATCTATGTGTAACATCCAGCCCGGGTCTGATTTGTCTGAGCTTATTGTCAGGGTAAAGCTCATTATATGGGATGAAGCACCGATGATGAATAGATTTAGTTTCGAAGCTTTGGATCGCACGATGCGGGATATCGTTAGAGGTCCTAATGGCTCGACAAGTGGTCTTCCATTCGGTAGTAAAACGGTTGTGCTTGGAGGGGATTTCAGACAAATCCTTCCAGTTATACCGAAAGGAAGTAGGGAGGATATTGTGCATGCGAGCTTCAATTCATCTTATTTATGGGATTACTGCAAGGTACAATCTTTAAAATATTTAAATCTTTTTTTATGTATCAAATTTTTTTAATTCGTTGCCTTCTGTGTGTATCAGGTATTGACTTTGACAAAAAACATAAGGTTACATCGTGGTGACATTGGTGACGGATCTGATGACGATGATGTCGGTGAGTTTTCGAGATGGATTTTGAAGGTAGGTGATGGAACTCTTGGTAATAATATAGATGGATTTGTTGAGATTGAGATTCCTCCTGATATATTGGTTTCCAATGTAAATAATCCAATTGCGTCTATAATTCAGAGTATTTATCCATCAATTAGTGATAATATTCGAGTGCATAAATACTTTGAGGATAGAGCAATACTTGCACCTACTCATCGCGATGTAGAGTCTATTAATGAAAAAATCTTATCAATGCTTCTTGGAGATGTTAAAGAATACTTAAGTTCCGATAGTGTGTGTAAATCGGAGTTTCGTGCAGGGGGCATGGTGATGCTGTGTCAGTTGAGTTCTTGAATTCAGTGAAATGTTCTGGAATGCCTAACCACCGTTTGATTTTGAAAGAAGGTGTTCTGATTGTTCTTCTAAAAAATCTGGTTTGTGCAATGGAACAAGATTGATTATCACTAATTTTGGAAATCACGTACTTGAGGCTGAGATTATTTATGGGAGAAATATTGGTAGTAAGGTGTACATTCCAAGAATGACTTTGACAAATTCAGATCAAAGTATGCCCGTTAATTTTACTCGGTGTCAATTTCCGGTGTTACTTTATTTTGCTATGACTCTCAATAAGAGTCAGGGTCAGTCTCTTTCTACTGTTGGACTTTATCTTCCGAAACTGGTATTTATTCATGGACAGTTGTATGTTGCGGTTTCTAGAGTAAAAAGTACGAGTGGACTGAAAATTTTGAGTCTTGATTCGGAGTGTAAACCGTCAAATTATACAACGAGTGTTATTTTTAGACAGGTTTTCAGAAATTTGTAATCTTATTCGAATAATATTAGAATTCTTATTTTTATATCAGTCGAGTTTAATGGCAAATATTATGTAATTTTCTTTTGTAAGTTTTGATGGTAGTGTTGTATGCCTCGAAATTTGGTGGACATTATATACCTTAGGGAAAGTATGCTCTTTTTACCCTCTATGCTGATATTAGTAAAACCATATTTTAATAATTATTTGATTACCTAATGTAAAGTTTGATTACATGAGTCTTCTTTTCTTAGGATGTATATTTTAAGTAATATTGACATATTTTAGGATAATATTAATAGATTTTATATATATATGGAGGAGTTGACTCTTATAAATAACAAATATATTTTAAAACTATAAATGGTATTATAAAACTCTATATTTAGTAAAATTCTGTATTCATATTTTTATGGTTATTATATGCCGAATAATTTGATCAAATTATATGCTTAATTTGATTGAAAGTTTTGTCTAACAAATTGCAAAGATTACGTCAATCTTCTGCCATATTCACATGTATAATTAGTTGCTTTCTTTTATTTCTTGGTATTAACTCTATCAATTGACATATCTCGATATATTAATGTTTCTAATGAATTTTAGATTCATTTTTTCAATGCAAACACTTATATGATTTGTGTTGTTGCATTTTAATTTCTGGCCGAAAATTGCTGGTTATGTGATTCGTGCAACTCAGAGTTCCAACTTCAAATTCCGAGTTCAGAATTCAGGCAACGTCCGTACTTTTACGGTAGGCTACAGCTACAGTTGTTGCGTGTTTTCGATTTCTTCTTGCTCTTACACCCACTGTTTTCTTCATGCTAATAGCACGACAGGTTCCTGCTTCACTCTGGCACGGTTATTATTTCCAGCTACCTACATCGCACACAACATTTCAACTCATCTACGCTCGCGGATTCTACGTACTATCTCAGATAATCTCTCTGTTGCATCAGGTATTCGTTGTTACCTGTTGCTGGATTATCTTTTGTTAATCCACATTTTATGATCTAGGTCTGCGTGTTAATTTGACTATATCAATTTAGTACTCCCTCCGTCCCAACATTATTCGCACTTTTACTGTTTTCTCGTGTTTTAGCGAGCGAGTTTTTTATTAGTATTTAAAATGATAAAATAATTTTTAAGTCATTTTATAATAGATGGGAGATAGATCTATCAAATCCTACCTTAAAAGTTACTTTATCATTTCAAATACTAATAAACAGCCCGCTCGCTAAAACACGAAAATAAAGTTAGCGTGCAAATAATGCTGGGACGGAGGGAGTACAATTTTTTACAGTAATATGAAGTAAGACTTTTATAAAATGACCTATTGGATGAATATTTGATCCATAAATTGATCGATCTAAACTCTATTCATGAGTATTGTCATCCATACGAAATTGGTCTCGGTGGAAATTGTTTAACGGCTGTTGTGCTCTTTCTAATTTATGTTGTGTTGTAAATTGACATTCTCTAATTGAGTTCATTTGTTCCAGCAACTGTCCTTTTTACATCAGATGTTATCTGAATTCTCTTATTTCGATTATTTAGCAAGGTATATTTTAATTTGTATGAAAAGTAGTTTATGGTGGACGAATATGAGGCTTTATATACTCTATGTGTCTCTTTTGTGTTGTTAGTATCTACATAGACCTGTGTCATGGTCATAGTGTATGGTTGTGATAATGGTTGATAAGTGTTTATGTCGTTTTGAGTTTTTCTATTCCATTTTGTAGGCTTATTTTACACGATGTCGAGAATTCCAGGTATTATTATGAATTTTTTTTTTATAATTTAACCTCTTTTTGCTTTTTCATCCTGCTGATTTAAAAAAAAAAAGCGGTAGAGTTGTACTATTGTAATGAAAAAATTAGTGTTATCTGTTTAAATATAAAAAAAAAATATGAAAGTTATAGGACTAAAATAAAAAATTTGAAAGTTAGTATGATGTAAATTAAAAAGAGGTAAACTAACATGATTAGAAAATTCACTTTCCATTTTATTTATTATATAAATATTTTCTACCTAATGTAAGTATCGTGGCTTGGATTTTTTTTTTAATAAACAAACTCAGAGCCCAATGTTCGTGTTGATTTTGATATTCTTCGAGAGTTGAAGAGGAGATTCTTTTCTACCAACTTTAAAACTTTTTATCTTAAATATGTTGCTTCTGATCATCCTGACTACATTGCTTCCATGGTAAGTTGTCGCAACTAATTTTTTTTTACCCTCCCAATCAACATTTTGAGTCTTGATTCCATTGTCTTTATATATATATATATATATATATATATATATATATATATATATTGTATGTGCAGTCTATACCTGGAAAGTTTATTGAACAATGTGGTTGGATGTAATACCCCGTCCCGTTTTATACCTTTTAATTTCCTAGAACCCTTATTTTATTTTCTTATCTTTGTTTCTTTTTATTTTATTATTTTGTGTGCTTTTGTGTAATTTAAATATATACCCTTTTTAAAAAATTCCTAAATTCGTAGAAAGAATCGAATCTTTCAAACGAATAAAGGACTACGAGAAATTAAATATTCAAAGTTTAAAAATCAGGATTTCGATCCGTATAATTTATTGAGAATAATTAAAATACAATAAAATATTATTCGAATCTTAAAACTGTATTAATTTTCAATTCGGGATTAATCTCGTGAACCAAACGATCCCTAAACCGTATCAAGTGGGGACGAAAATATCAGAATTAAAGGGGTTAATTCTGGCCACATAAATTATTTTCCTTTTTGAATTAAATTAATTAAGTATTAATTTCCACCACATATTAATTCATTCCTTTTAATTAATTAATAAAGAAATTAAATCCAATCAATTATCTCTTTCTTTTTCCCCTCTAAGCCAAAACGCGTACAGGGTACTCTTCTTCCCCATTTTTCAGTTTTTCCCAATTCTCATACTCCCTCTCTCTTCTCCCTCCGTCGCTCCTCCACCGTGCACAACCAGCGCCGCCTAGCCGCGCCTCCTCCTCCCTTCTTCTTTTTCGGCGAACGGCCACCGCCGCCGCACACCTCTCCGCCCGCCTCCTCCTTTTCCGCCAAGCTCGCCGCCGTGCTCTGTTCCCAGACGCCGTCGAAGCCGGCCACCGCCCAGCACCGCGAGCCGCCTCTGTCCTCCTCCAGCCGTGCGACGACTCCCGTCTTGCCCTCTCGCGTCGCGCCGCCGTCCCCTTTTCCCAAGCAGAGCCATGGTCTCCGCCGCTTCCGTACCGTCGAAGCCCGGAGCCAAACGTCGCCTCTTTCCTTCTTCTTTTCCAATAAGGTAATTGAAAATTCCCCCTTTCAATTTCTACTCTTTGAAGCTTTATTCAATTCCATCCCGTAACCTTTTCTGTTTAAATTTCCGATCAATTTGACGCCGTTGAACCGGTTGCTGTTGCCGAATTTCTAGAAATTCCAACCGACGCCGTTAGGCTGCCCAAATCATTTTCCCGAATCCCCGAACGACGCCGTTATGCTGCCCAAATAATCCGACGAATAACCGATTTCTTTTAGGACGCCGTTAGGCCGTTCGTTTACCACCCCGAACCGGACTCGTAAGACTTGCTAATTTTATTTCAAATTCTTGTATTAGTTGAGATAGGAATTGATCAATTTTTAGTTCGTTGTTGAGACTTTGAGAGTTAAGAATATTTATTTTTGGTTTGGAGCTTGTGAGCTTGTTATTGATCTTGTAGTTGGACTGTTGGTATTTTAAGATTAGTTTTGTTGAATTAGTTGTTTAGTGTTGTTGATTTAGCTGGTTAGTATTATTGTGTTGAGCTTGTTTTAGTGATTAGTTGAGTTTTTTGGAGACAAAGGGAAACTCGTCTTCCCCTTGTGCGACTGTTAGAAAATTAGGAACGAAAAGATAAGTCGTTTAATATCCAAAATTAGTGACAAATGAAAATAGTATTATTCTATTGTTTTGAAAGTAACACTATTCAACTTTAGAAGTATTATTAATATTAGAAAAGAAAAGTACTTTTTATAAACTTCTTAAAAAGTCTAAGTTTATTAATAAGTTTTAATAAAGGGTTTTTATTTATAAATATGATTAATTATTTTCAAGATTTCTTTTAAAATGAGAAATAGAATTTTTAAGAAAGAAAAACCTTTTCTTTAATTTTATTAATATTTTTCTAAGTAATTTAATATTTTTCTAAGTAATTCCAAGATTAATTCTTATATTTTCTTCCTTAAAGGACCTTTATTAAGGACACCACTAAATTCAGTAAATACACCCCCTGTTACACCTCAGAAATCAGTGAATACACCGTCCTGTTACAACACTGCTTTCAGTAAATACACCCCCCTATTACACCACAGAAATCAGTAAATACACCCCCCCTGTTACACCACTGCTTTCAGTAAATACACCCCCTGTTACACTACTGTTTTTAGTAAATACACCCCCCTAATACACCTCCTCTTAAAAAAGGGTGTACTTATCAAAAGATTGTTTTGTAGTAATCGAGATAGTCATACCACAAGTATACTAGTAAATACACTCACCTTTTTAGAAGTAGTGTACTTACCAAAATAGGGTGTGACCCTTAAGCAAGTCCTTTTTGAGTTTATAAGACCACAACTTTCTCGATTCTCGTAACACAAACTCTCAAGTTTTCCTAAACGTTTTCAAAGGTCAACTTTTAATTAAATATCTTCCTACTAGGATTCGGTACTAGTTGGAACGCGCACGAGGTTTTCGACCCTCTGCCTACACATCATTCTCGGGACTCGAAACAATCAGGTGGGTGATGATCCGTTGATTGATCTGCTATAAATAACATCGTGCCGGTATTTTCTGAACTCGACTAAATTAAATCAAATCAAAAATATCTAATCCAACATAAATGTAACACCTATCTATATAACTGTTTGGATTATGTGATATTACTACATATGTTATATACTGCCTGTTGTTTTGAGAATCGATCACCACTGCATGAGTAAACACCTTACGTGAGCATGAATTAGTTCAGTTATCAGTTTTATGGAAAGTCAGTAAGTACGGAGTTGTGATTTGAGTATTGTTTTTCCGGCCTCCGGGGACAGCTGTCGTTGGACGCCCTCGGAATTAAGGTCGTTGATTGTTTTTCCGGCCTCCGGGGACAGCTGTCGTTGACGCCCTCGGAATCAGGGTCGTTGATTATTTTTCCGGTCTCCGGGGACAGCTGTCGTTTGACGCCCTCGGAATCAAGGCTGTTGATGGTTGGAGTTGAAAAGGATCACTATGATGGAAGGAGAATGATTGTACATTTATGGTTTGTCAGTTTGTGATAATGCGTGATATGATTTTGGGCTTTGCCCTAATGTGAATCAACTTGTGTTATTCCAAGTATGCCATGTGAAATATGCTTAAGTACCGTTTAAGTTTTATAATCTTTTATATACATTAACTGTTTAAATAAAATAAACCTTTATCAATGAGTATAACTTAATATATTTCGGATTTACCAATCACATGATGTTGCAAATCACCCATATGTGAGAATTCAATTCTCACGCCCCTTTTCCCTAATCCCCTTGCAGATTATGATTTCGTGGAGCAAGGACAGTAATAGAGACGACACGGAGTTCCCCACTTAAATAAAATATTACTGATAATACTATGCCTTATGTACACATATATGTGTGAGAGATACTTACTAATATTATTCTATTCATTTTCTTCCGCTGCATAAAAACTCATCATCTCTCATTTCCGTTATATTTCCTTCAAAAATTTTATAGTTCGGACTTTTGATCACAATAACACTTCGAATTCGATATAATTAATATATATTGGGTTCGGGGCGTTACAGGTGGTATCAGAGCTTATGTTCAAAACTTTCGGACCAAAACCCAAATTATTGTTTTCATCAAGCCAAAATTCTTTTTCTTTAATTAAAATTTTCTTATTATGTAAGTATAGATCACTAATTAAATCACTTGAGGGGAAATGTGTCTCCTATTACCGTCAGAAGCTCCTCGAAGGTATGTTCTTATTTTATTGCCTAAAAGTTTATGATAGCGACAACTTGACTTTCATAACAAAACTCTAATCAAAAGATCGCGAACTCGAAACAACACCTACGAGGTGTAAAAAGAACCACGAAATGTCGTTTATATTACTCTGGGAATGCAGAAAATTAGTGAATGATAGAAATAAATATATTTGTGTAAATTTATGAACTTCATAAATGATGTTATATGATTATTTGAACTATGTGCCTTAATTGTTTAAATAATGTTTCTGAATAACTAAAATTTTGACTAGGATTTTCCTTTCCATATAAGAATCCACCTAAGATAGTTATATCCCGATAATTAGAAGACACTTAGCTAACCTTAGAATTCTATCAGTGTGTTTATAACCCAGTTCACGAGACTACGTGCAAAGGCAAGAGCCACTCCAATATCCCCAGACGAGACATATCTGACAGCCGTGATTCGTTTTGCCAGAAAGGTTACTGAGTTGTTCTCCGTCCTATCGCTGTAAGACTACTCGAACGGATGAGAATAGAAGACCCAGTACAAAGGCCCCACATTCACTTGGAGACATACCTAGAAAGAAGTCGGCAATGGGTATTCCCGTATGATAGTAGTGATCAGTCAGAGTGATCAAATCCTTTTAAACAGTTATCCTTTTTGTTGTAGTCACAAATACATACACCATAGATGTGCCACCCTTTCCTGACATATAGTAGTAGTCAGATGTATGACCGTTTTACTTAGACCATAGCAGCGTAGCTCTAACCTGCTCCTTTTGTCGCTCGTGGTCCGAATTGATGTGAGGATACGATGCTTTAGCATTACTTAGAAACCTTTTGTACTCTATGACGTAATGTAAGGAGACTGACCTCCGTAGGACCAAAACTTTTTAGATATATATATACTTATTATGTGCTCACTACTTGTCAATATGTTTTACTTGCTTTATATATTAAATGTCATATTTTATCTGATTATCACTTAATGACACATTAGTTGTTCCTAGAATACTGTGCGAATGTGAGCACTGTACCATTGGGGCCCCAATGCGCAGCTGGTGAATTACGTACCACACGTGTTTCAGTGAACGTGGTGTGTTAATTTTGGTTAGTCCGATTATGTTTTTATAATTTTCTCGCACCTATACATATCGTAAAAATATTATTCTTTTCCGATCAGAACCACCTTTAGAATGGCACCAGAACGTAGACGTGGACGACCCCACGTTAACCCCATTCCTGTACCAAAGGATCCTATAGGACAGAACTCACCTTCTCAGGCTGAACCTAAGCCACCTCAGCAGGCCGCGCTAAGAAATGTCTGGAACTACTATGGAAATTAAGGACCGAATTTGAGGATTACCCCTAACGCTAAGCGATCACTTAGTAGAGTCCGATCTTCTCATCCTTAAGATGAAAATCTTTGGTATAATCTTAGGCTTTGACTAGTTAACAAAGGACGAAGCGATAATAGAATGCGCAGAATGAGAGATCGACCTCGAAACCCAAAATGTTCAATGCTTCACATTTCGTGAAATCAAGACCAAGAAGGAAACCCGAGTAATATCAGCAATCCAAGCTGCAGTAATATTACGAAGGAGAAATGCCAAGCTTACCTCGTCCGCATCTCAGTAGGAGAGAAAGACGACAAGTTGCGCATCAAAGTGCCAATTGTGGATGGATATCTTGACGTGTTTCCCGAGGAATTAACCGGGTTACCTCCTGATCGTCAGATAGAGTTCTCCATCGACTTGATACCTGGGGCAGCACCAGTATCTAAAGCACCCTATTGAATGTCGCCAAAGGCATTAGAAGAACCGAAGGAACAACTGCAATGCTTGCTTGAAAAGAAGTTCATCAGGCCTAGTGCATCACCATGGGGAACACCCGTGTTGTTCGTGAAGAAGAAAGATGGAACTTTCCGTATGTGCATAGACTATCGAAGTCTCAATCAACTGATCATTAAGAACAAATATCCTTCTCCAAGGATAGAAGACTTGTTCGACCAGTTGAAGAATGCTACGGTATTCTCAAAGATCGATCTGAGGTCTGGTTACCACCAGCTAAAGGTCAAGAGCGAGAATATCCCAAAGACAGCATTCCGGACTCGGTATGGACATTACGAGTTCACCATGATGCTTTTCAGAGTAACAAACGCTCCGATAATTTTCATGGATATGATGAATAGAGTGTTTCATCCGTACCTAGACTAATTCGTCATTGTCTTCATTGACGACATTCTTGTGTGCTCTAAGAACAAATAGCAACACGAAGAACACCTCAAGGCAGTCTTAAAGACAATAAGATGAGAGAAGTTTTATTCTGAATTCAGCAAGTGTGAATTTTGGATCAACTGCTTATGTATCGATTAGTACTAGAGCATCTCGCTCCCTTGTGCCTAAGAATTTAAGAAAAATTTGAGGATATAGAGTATAGAAGAATAGACCTTAAGTGAAAGTGAACTTTTGAGGAATACAATGAGAACCTAAGCCGAGTGAATTAATTGGAGATAGACTTGGATGAACGTCAAATAGAAACTGAACTGCACGTTCTTAAGTTGAGTAGCTAGACGTTATTGAGAACGAACTAGTTTTGTGCATAAGAAGAAATATGAAACATGGGCATAGTTACTTTCTTTTGGGATAACATAAGATTTTAAGTTTAAGTAGAGCCTTTTGTGGAATGAGTAAGCTAGACGTGATCTTAAGTCTTATGTGTTAAGAATTAACATTTATATGTTATGGGAATCCTTTAGTTGAAAGAGAAAGGACAATTGATTTTTATCTATGGGATACATAGTGGACTTCAAAGTAGAGGAAAATTTGCAACTATGTAGGAAGAAAAGTTTGCATGTTTGAGGATTAGAAAACCTTCTAAGTCTTAGATCAGGTAGAGTGACAACAAGCTTAGTCAACTAAGAAAACCGAGAAGTTATTTTGGGTTTAACTAATGAGAAAGCTTTCAAAAATCAAACCTCCCCACTAAGGTTTACCACCCCTTTTGGACCAGAAGTTTTAGAGTAAGTAGTTAGGCAAAACTACTTTGAGTGGAGTAAGATATAGTACCAGTTCATCCTAAACCTAGAATTCTCCACACAGTGTTGTGCAGATACCATGGTTTACGCGTTCACCCTATAACCGACTTTACGAGAAAGGATCCTAGGAGCGCAAAAGAACGATAAATCCTTGAGAGGAATACGTAAGCGCGCTGAGGAAGGAACCATTTAGAGGTTCGTATTGAGTACTGAGTGAGCTTTGATGTTCGATAACAGAATTTGTGTGCCTAAGGATGAAGGAATGAGGAATGAAATTCTGAAAGAGGCACATAACACTCCGTACACCATTCACCCCGGATAGACGATGATGTATCGGGGACTGGAAGGAAACTTTTGGTGAAAGGTATGAAGAGATCAATAGCTCAATTCGTCAGGAGTTGTTTAACCTGCCAACGAGTTAAAGCAAATCACCAACGACCTCCAGGGTTGTTGCATCCTCTGGAGATGCCAGAGTGGAAATGGGAGAACATCACTATGGATTTTGTCACCGAATTTCTGAAAACGGTGAAAAATCACGATGCCATTTAGGTAATCGTAGATAGACTTACGATAACTGCCCACTCTATCCCTGTTATAATGACGTATACGTTGGACAAGCTCGCTTAACTATACATAGCAGAAGTAGTTAGACTGCACGGTGTACCAGTCTCGATAGTGTCCGATAGAGACCCCGTTTTACCTCTAAGTTCTGGGGAAGTCTGCAATGAGCCTTAGGGACTGAATTGAAATTCAGCACCACATGCCACCCGCAGACTGACGGACAATCGGAAAGAACTATCCAGACACTCGAAGGTATGCTGAGAGCTTGCGCTCTAGATCTTGCAGGAAGTTGGAAGAGCCACCTGCCATTTGTAGAGTTCGCATATAACAATAGTTATCAGGCGACAATACGAACGACACCGTACGAAACACTTTACGGGAAAAAGTGTAGATCACCAGTTTGTTGGGATGAAGTTGGAATTCGAAAGATTCTCGAACCCGAACTAGTTGAAAGATCGGATGAGGTAGTCGCAAAGATTAAAGGAAGAATCAAAGCAACTCAAGACCGTCCGAAGTCATATGTGGATGCTAGGAGAAGAGATTTACAATTCGACATTGGTGATAAAGTATTTCTCCGAGTGACACCAATGAAAGGTCTAATCCATTTTGGTAAAAGAGGTAAGCTAAAGTCGCGATACAATGGGCCATTTGACATCCTGAATAGAATCGGGGATGTGGCTTATCGCTTAGCACTACCACCAGAGTTATCGCGAGTGCATAATGTGTTCCACACATCTACACTCAGGAAGTACATAAGCGATCCAAACCCTGTTTTTAATCATATAGATTTAGGTTTAAGTTGTGACCTGACTTATGAAGAAGTTCCAGTTACTATCCTAGGAAGGAAGTTACACTTATTAAGAAATCAAGAAATACCATTAGTTCTAGTCCAGTGGAGCCGACACGAGAAAGAAGAAACAATTTGGGAAATAGAGGATGAAGTCCTAACCAAATACCCTCAATGCTTAAGCAGTACTTAAGAGCTGAATTTCGGGGACGAAATTCCTGTTAAGGGGGTGAGGATGTAATACCCCGTCCCGTTTTATACCTTTTAATTTCCTAGAACCCTTATTTTATTTTCTTATCTTTGTTTCTTTTTATTTTATTATTTTGTGTGCTTTTGTGTAATTTAAATATATACCCTTTTTAAAAAATTCCTAAATTCGTAGAAAGAATCGAATCTTTCAAACGAATAAAGGACTACGAGAAATTAAATATTCAAAGTTTAAAAATCAGGATTTCGATCCGTATAATTTATTGAGAATAATTAAAATACAATAAAATATTATTCGAATCTTAAAACTGTATTAATTTTCAATTCGGGATTAATCTCGTGAACCAAACGATCCCTAAACCGTATCAAGTGGGGACGAAAATATCAGAATTAAAGGGGTTAATTCTGGCCACATAAATTATTTTCCTTTTTGAATTAAATTAATTAAGTATTAATTTCCACCACATATTAATTCATTCCTTTTAATTAATTAATAAAGAAATTAAATCCAATCAATTATCTCTTTCTTTTTCCCCTCTAAGCCAAAACGCGTACAGGGTACTCTTCTTCCCCATTTTTCAGTTTTTCCCAATTCTCATACTCCCTCTCTCTTCTCCCTCCGTCGCTCCTCCACCGTGCACAACCAGCGCCGCCTAGCCGCGCCTCCTCCTCCCTTCTTCTTTTTCGGCGAACGGCCACCGCCGCCGCACACCTCTCCGCCCGCCTCCTCCTTTTCCGCCAAGCTCGCCGCCGTGCTCTGTTCCCAGACGCCGTCGAAGCCGGCCACCGCCCAGCACCGCGAGCCGCCTCTGTCCTCCTCCAGCCGTGCGACGACTCCCGTCTTGCCCTCTCGCGTCGCGCCGCCGTCCCCTTTTCCCAAGCAGAGCCATGGTCTCCGCCGCTTCCGTACCGTCGAAGCCCGGAGCCAAACGTCGCCTCTTTCCTTCTTCTTTTCCAATAAGGTAATTGAAAATTCCCCCTTTCAATTTCTACTCTTTGAAGCTTTATTCAATTCCATCCCGTAACCTTTTCTGTTTAAATTTCCGATCAATTTGACGCCGTTGAACCGGTTGCTGTTGCCGAATTTCTAGAAATTCCAACCGACGCCGTTAGGCTGCCCAAATCATTTTCCCGAATCCCCGAACGACGCCGTTATGCTGCCCAAATAATCCGACGAATAACCGATTTCTTTTAGGACGCCGTTAGGCCGTTCGTTTACCACCCCGAACCGGACTCGTAAGACTTGCTAATTTTATTTCAAATTCTTGTATTAGTTGAGATAGGAATTGATCAATTTTTAGTTCGTTGTTGAGACTTTGAGAGTTAAGAATATTTATTTTTGGTTTGGAGCTTGTGAGCTTGTTATTGATCTTGTAGTTGGACTGTTGGTATTTTAAGATTAGTTTTGTTGAATTAGTTGTTTAGTGTTGTTGATTTAGCTGGTTAGTATTATTGTGTTGAGCTTGTTTTAGTGATTAGTTGAGTTTTTTGGAGACAAAGGGAAACTCGTCTTCCCCTTGTGCGACTGTTAGAAAATTAGGAACGAAAAGATAAGTCGTTTAATATCCAAAATTAGTGACAAATGAAAATAGTATTATTCTATTGTTTTGAAAGTAACACTATTCAACTTTAGAAGTATTATTAATATTAGAAAAGAAAAGTACTTTTTATAAACTTCTTAAAAAGTCTAAGTTTATTAATAAGTTTTAATAAAGGGTTTTTATTTATAAATATGATTAATTATTTTCAAGATTTCTTTTAAAATGAGAAATAGAATTTTTAAGAAAGAAAAACCTTTTCTTTAATTTTATTAATATTTTTCTAAGTAATTTAATATTTTTCTAAGTAATTCCAAGATTAATTCTTATATTTTCTTCCTTAAAGGACCTTTATTAAGGACACCACTAAATTCAGTAAATACACCCCCTGTTACACCTCAGAAATCAGTGAATACACCGTCCTGTTACAACACTGCTTTCAGTAAATACACCCCCCTATTACACCACAGAAATCAGTAAATACACCCCCCCTGTTACACCACTGCTTTCAGTAAATACACCCCCTGTTACACTACTGTTTTTAGTAAATACACCCCCCTAATACACCTCCTCTTAAAAAAGGGTGTACTTATCAAAAGATTGTTTTGTAGTAATCGAGATAGTCATACCACAAGTATACTAGTAAATACACTCACCTTTTTAGAAGTAGTGTACTTACCAAAATAGGGTGTGACCCTTAAGCAAGTCCTTTTTGAGTTTATAAGACCACAACTTTCTCGATTCTCGTAACACAAACTCTCAAGTTTTCCTAAACGTTTTCAAAGGTCAACTTTTAATTAAATATCTTCCTACTAGGATTCGGTACTAGTTGGAACGCGCACGAGGTTTTCGACCCTCTGCCTACACATCATTCTCGGGACTCGAAACAATCAGGTGGGTGATGATCCGTTGATTGATCTGCTATAAATAACATCGTGCCGGTATTTTCTGAACTCGACTAAATTAAATCAAATCAAAAATATCTAATCCAACATAAATGTAACACCTATCTATATAACTGTTTGGATTATGTGATATTACTACATATGTTATATACTGCCTGTTGTTTTGAGAATCGATCACCACTGCATGAGTAAACACCTTACGTGAGCATGAATTAGTTCAGTTATCAGTTTTATGGAAAGTCAGTAAGTACGGAGTTGTGATTTGAGTATTGTTTTTCCGGCCTCCGGGGACAGCTGTCGTTGGACGCCCTCGGAATTAAGGTCGTTGATTGTTTTTCCGGCCTCCGGGGACAGCTGTCGTTGACGCCCTCGGAATCAGGGTCGTTGATTATTTTTCCGGTCTCCGGGGACAGCTGTCGTTTGACGCCCTCGGAATCAAGGCTGTTGATGGTTGGAGTTGAAAAGGATCACTATGATGGAAGGAGAATGATTGTACATTTATGGTTTGTCAGTTTGTGATAATGCGTGATATGATTTTGGGCTTTGCCCTAATGTGAATCAACTTGTGTTATTCCAAGTATGCCATGTGAAATATGCTTAAGTACCGTTTAAGTTTTATAATCTTTTATATACATTAACTGTTTAAATAAAATAAACCTTTATCAATGAGTATAACTTAATATATTTCGGATTTACCAATCACATGATGTTGCAAATCACCCATATGTGAGAATTCAATTCTCACGCCCCTTTTCCCTAATCCCCTTGCAGATTATGATTTCGTGGAGCAAGGACAGTAATAGAGACGACACGGAGTTCCCCACTTAAATAAAATATTACTGATAATACTATGCCTTATGTACACATATATGTGTGAGAGATACTTACTAATATTATTCTATTCATTTTCTTCCGCTGCATAAAAACTCATCATCTCTCATTTCCGTTATATTTCCTTCAAAAATTTTATAGTTCGGACTTTTGATCACAATAACACTTCGAATTCGATATAATTAATATATATTGGGTTCGGGGCGTTACAGGTGGTATCAGAGCTTATGTTCAAAACTTTCGGACCAAAACCCAAATTATTGTTTTCATCAAGCCAAAATTCTTTTTCTTTAATTAAAATTTTCTTATTATGTAAGTATAGATCACTAATTAAATCACTTGAGGGGAAATGTGTCTCCTATTACCGTCAGAAGCTCCTCGAAGGTATGTTCTTATTTTATTGCCTAAAAGTTTATGATAGCGACAACTTGACTTTCATAACAAAACTCTAATCAAAAGATCGCGAACTCGAAACAACACCTACGAGGTGTAAAAAGAACCACGAAATGTCGTTTATATTACTCTGGGAATGCAGAAAATTAGTGAATGATAGAAATAAATATATTTGTGTAAATTTATGAACTTCATAAATGATGTTATATGATTATTTGAACTATGTGCCTTAATTGTTTAAATAATGTTTCTGAATAACTAAAATTTTGACTAGGATTTTCCTTTCCATATAAGAATCCACCTAAGATAGTTATATCCCGATAATTAGAAGACACTTAGCTAACCTTAGAATTCTATCAGTGTGTTTATAACCCAGTTCACGAGACTACGTGCAAAGGCAAGAGCCACTCCAATATCCCCAGACGAGACATATCTGACAGCCGTGATTCGTTTTGCCAGAAAGGTTACTGAGTTGTTCTCCGTCCTATCGCTGTAAGACTACTCGAACGGATGAGAATAGAAGACCCAGTACAAAGGCCCCACATTCACTTGGAGACATACCTAGAAAGAAGTCGGCAATGGGTATTCCCGTATGATAGTAGTGATCAGTCAGAGTGATCAAATCCTTTTAAACAGTTATCCTTTTTGTTGTAGTCACAAATACATACACCATAGATGTGCCACCCTTTCCTGACATATAGTAGTAGTCAGATGTATGACCGTTTTACTTAGACCATAGCAGCGTAGCTCTAACCTGCTCCTTTTGTCGCTCGTGGTCCGAATTGATGTGAGGATACGATGCTTTAGCATTACTTAGAAACCTTTTGTACTCTATGACGTAATGTAAGGAGACTGACCTCCGTAGGACCAAAACTTTTTAGATATATATATACTTATTATGTGCTCACTACTTGTCAATATGTTTTACTTGCTTTATATATTAAATGTCATATTTTATCTGATTATCACTTAATGACACATTAGTTGTTCCTAGAATACTGTGCGAATGTGAGCACTGTATCATTGGGGCCCCAATGCGCAGCTGGTGAATTACGTACCACACGTGTTTCAGTGAACGTGGTGTGTTAATTTTGGTTAGTCCGATTATGTTTTTATAATTTTCTCGCACCTATACATATCGTAAAAATATTATTCTTTTCCGATCAGAACCACCTTTAGAATGGCACCAGAACGTAGACGTGGACGACCCCACGTTAACCCCATTCCTGTACCAAAGGATCCTATAGGACAGAACTCACCTTCTCAGGCTGAACCTAAGCCACCTCAGCAGGCCGCGCTAAGAAATGTCTGGAACTACTATGGAAATTAAGGACCGAATTTGAGGATTACCCCTAACGCTAAGCGATCACTTAGTAGAGTCCGATCTTCTCATCCTTAAGATGAAAATCTTTGGTATAATCTTAGGCTTTGACTAGTTAACAAAGGACGAAGCGATAATAGAATGCGCAGAATGAGAGATCGACCTCGAAACCCAAAATGTTCAATGCTTCACATTTCGTGAAATCAAGACCAAGAAGGAAACCCGAGTAATATCAGCAATCCAAGCTGCAGTAATATTACGAAGGAGAAATGCCAAGCTTACCTCGTCCGCATCTCAGTAGGAGAGAAAGACGACAAGTTGCGCATCAAAGTGCCAATTGTGGATGGATATCTTGACGTGTTTCCCGAGGAATTAACCGGGTTACCTCCTGATCGTCAGATAGAGTTCTCCATCGACTTGATACCTGGGGCAGCACCAGTATCTAAAGCACCCTATTGAATGGCGCCAAAGGCATTAGAAGAACCGAAGGAACAACTGCAATGCTTGCTTGAAAAGAAGTTCATCAGGCCTAGTGCATCACCATGGGGAACACCCGTGTTGTTCGTGAAGAAGAAAGATGGAACTTTCCGTATGTGCATAGACTATCGAAGTCTCAATCAACTGATCATTAAGAACAAATATCCTTCTCCAAGGATAGAAGACTTGTTCGACCAGTTGAAGAATGCTACGGTATTCTCAAAGATCGATCTGAGGTCTGGTTACCACCAGCTAAAGGTCAAGAGCGAGAATATCCCAAAGACAGCATTCCGGACTCGGTATGGACATTACGAGTTCACCATGATGCTTTTCAGAGTAACAAACGCTCCGATAATTTTCATGGATATGATGAATAGAGTGTTTCATCCGTACCTAGACTAATTCGTCATTGTCTTCATTGACGACATTCTTGTGTGCTCTAAGGACAAAGAGCAACATGAAGAACACCTCAAGGCAGTCTTAAAGACAATAAGATGAGAGAAGTTTTATTCTGAATTCAGCAAGTGTGAATTTTGGATCAACTGCTTATGTATCGATTAGTACTAGAGCATCTCGCTCCCTTGTGCCTAAGAATTTAAGAAAAATTTGAGGATATAGAGTATAGAAGAATAGACCTTAAGTGAAAGTGAACTTTTGAGGAATACAATGAGAACCTAAGCCGAGTGAATTAATTGGAGATAGACTTGGATGAACGTCAAATAGAAACTGAACTGCACGTTCTTAAGTTGAGTAGCTAGACGTTATTGAGAACGAACTAGTTTTGTGCATAAGAAGAAATATGAAACATGGGCATAGTTACTTTCTTTTGGGATAACATAAGATTTTAAGTTTAAGTAGAGCCTTTTGTGGAATGAGTAAGCTAGACGTGATCTTAAGTCTTATGTGTTAAGAATTAACATTTATATGTTATGGGAATCCTTTAGTTGAAAGAGAAAGGACAATTGATTTTTATCTATGGGATACATAGTGGACTTCAAAGTAGAGGAAAATTTGCAACTATGTAGGAAGAAAAGTTTGCATGTTTGAGGATTAGAAAACCTTCTAAGTCTTAGATCAGGTAGAGTGACAACAAGCTTAGTCAACTAAGAAAACCGAGAAGTTATTTTGGGTTTAACTAATGAGAAAGCTTTCAAAAATCAAACCTCCCCACTAAGGTTTACCACCCCTTTTGGACCAGAAGTTTTAGAGTAAGTAGTTAGGCAAAACTACTTTGAGTGGAGTAAGATATAGTACCAGTTCATCCTAAACCTAGAATTCTCCACACAGTGTTGTGCAGATACCATGGTTTACGCGTTCACCCTATAACCGACTTTACGAGAAAGGATCCTAGGAGCGCAAAAGAACGATAAATCCTTGAGAGGAATACGTAAGCGCGCTGAGGAAGGAACCATTTAGAGGTTCGTATTGAGTACTGAGTGAGCTTTGATGTTCGATAACAGAATTTGTGTGCCTAAGGATGAAGGAATGAGGAATGAAATTCTGAAAGAGGCACATAACACTCCGTACACCATTCACCCCGGATAGACGATGATGTATCGGGGACTGGAAGGAAACTTTTGGTGAAAGGTATGAAGAGATCAATAGCTCAATTCGTCAGGAGTTGTTTAACCTGCCAACGAGTTAAAGCAAATCACCAACGACCTCCAGGGTTGTTGCATCCTCTGGAGATGCCAGAGTGGAAATGGGAGAACATCACTATGGATTTTGTCACCGAATTTCTGAAAACGGTGAAAAATCACGATGCCATTTAGGTAATCGTAGATAGACTTACGATAACTACCCACTCTATCCCTGTTATAATGACGTATACGTTGGACAAGCTCGCTTAACTATACATAGCAGAAGTAGTTAGACTGCACGGTGTACCAGTCTCGATAGTGTCCGATAGAGACCCCGTTTTACCTCTAAGTTCTGGGGAAGTCTGCAATGAGCCTTAGGGACTGAATTGAAATTCAGCACCACATGCCACCCGCAGACTGACGGACAATCGGAAAGAACTATCCAGACACTCGAAGGTATGCTGAGAGCTTGCGCTCTAGATCTTGCAGGAAGTTGGAAGAGCCACCTGCCATTTGTAGAGTTCGCATATAACAATAGTTATCAGGCGACAATACGAACGGCACCGTACGAAACACTTTACGGGAAAAAGTGTAGATCACCAGTTTGTTGGGATGAAGTTGGAATTCGAAAGATTCTCGAACCCGAACTAGTTGAAAGATCGGATGAGGTAGTCGCAAAGATTAAAGGAAGAATCAAAGCAACTCAAGACCGTCCGAAGTCATATGTGGATGCTAGGAGAAGAGATTTACAATTCGACATTGGTGATAAAGTATTTCTCCGAGTGACACCAATGAAAGGTCTAATCCATTTTGGTAAAAGAGGTAAGCTAAAGTCGCGATACAATGGGCCATTTGACATCCTGAATAGAATCGGGGATGTGGCTTATCGCTTAGCACTACCACCAGAGTTATCGCGAGTGCATAATGTGTTCCACACATCTACACTCAGGAAGTACATAAGCGATCCAAACCCTGTTTTTAATCATATAGATTTAGGTTTAAGTTGTGACCTGACTTATGAAGAAGTTCCAGTTACTATCCTAGGAAGGAAGTTACACTTATTAAGAAATCAAGAAATACCATTAGTTCTAGTCCAGTGGAGCCGACACGAGAAAGAAGAAACAATTTGGGAAATAGAGGATGAAGTCCTAACCAAATACCCTCAATGCTTAAGCAGTACTTAAGAGCTGAATTTCGGGGACGAAATTCCTGTTAAGGGGGTGAGGATGTAATACCCCGTCCCGTTTTATACCTTTTAATTTCCTAGAACCCTTATTTTATTTTCTTATCTTTGTTTCTTTTTATTTTATTATTTTGTGTGCTTTTGTGTAATTTAAATATATACCCTTTTTAAAAAATTCCTAAATTCGTAGAAAGAATCGAATCTTTCAAACGAATAAAGGACTACGAGAAATTAAATATTCAAAGTTTAAAAATCAGGATTTCGATCCGTATAATTTATTGAGAATAATTAAAATACAATAAAATATTATTCGAATCTTAAAACTGTATTAATTTTCAATTCGGGATTAATCTCGTGAACCAAACGATCCCTAAACCGTATCAAGTGGGGACGAAAATATCAGAATTAAAGGGGTTAATTCTGGCCACATAAATTATTTTTCTTTTTGAATTAAATTAATTAAGTATTAATTTCCACCACATATTAATTCATTCCTTTTAATTAATTAATAAAGAAATTAAATCCAATCAATTATCTCTTTCTTTTTCCCCTCTAAGCCAAAACGCGTACAGGGTACTCTTCTTCCCCATTTTTCAGTTTTTCCCAATTCTCATACTCCCTCTCTCTTCTCCCTCCGTCGCTCCTCCACCGTGCACAACCAGCGCCGCCTAGCCGCGCCTCCTCCTCCCTTCTTCTTTTTCGGCGAACGGCCACCGCCGCCGCACACCTCTCCGCCCGCCTCCTCCTTTTCCGCCAAGCTCGCCGCCGTGCTCTGTTCCCAGACGCCGTCGAAGCCGGCCACCGCCCAGCACCGCGAGCCGCCTCTGTCCTCCTCCAGCCGTGCGACGACTCCCGTCTTGCCCTCTCGCGTCGCGCCGCCGTCCCCTTTTCCCAAGCAGAGCCATGGTCTCCGCCGCTTCCGTACCGTCGAATCCCGGAGCCAAACGTCGCCTCTTTCCTTCTTCTTTTCCAATAAGGTAATTGAAAATTCCCCCTTTCAATTTCTACTCTTTGAAGCTTAATTCAATTTCATCCCGTAACCTTTTCTGTTTAAATTTCCGATCAATTTGACGCCGTTGAACCGGTTGCTGTTGCCGAATTTCTAGAAATTCCAACCGACGCCGTTAGGCTGCCCAAATCATTTTCCCGAATCCCCGAACGACGCCGTTATGCTGCCCAAATAATCCGACGAATAACCGATTTCTTTTAGGACGTCGTTAGGCCGTTCGTTTACCACCCCGAACCGGACTCGTAAGACTTGCTAATTTTATTTCAAATTCTTGTATTAGTTGAGATAGGAATTGATCAATTTTTAGTTCGTTGTTGAGACTTTGAGAGTTAAGAATATTTATTTTTGGTTTGGAGCTTGTGAGCTTGTTATTGATCTTGTAGTTGGACTGTTGGTATTTTAAGATTAGTTTTGTTGAATTAGTTGTTTAGTGTTGTTGATTTAGCTGGTTAGTATTATTGTGTTGAGCTTGTTTTAGTGATTAGTTGAGTTTTTTGGAGACAAAGGGAAACTCGTCTTCCCCTTGTGCGACTGTTAGAAAATTAGGAACGAAAAGATAAGTCGTTTAATATCCAAAATTAGTGACAAATGAAAATAGTATTATTCTATTGTTTTGAAAGTAACACTATTCAACTTTAGAAGTATTATTAATATTAGAAAAGAAAAGTACTTTTTATAAACTTCTTAAAAAGTCTAAGTTTATTAATAAGTTTTAATAAAGGGTTTTTATTTATAAATATGATTAATTATTTTCAAGATTTCTTTTAAAATGAGAAATAGAATTTTTAAGAAAGAAAAACCTTTTCTTTAATTTTATTAATATTTTTCTAAGTAATTTAATATTTTTCTAAGTAATTCCAAGATTAATTCTTATATTTTCTTCCTTAAAGGACCTTTATTAAGGACACCACTAAATTCAGTAAATACACCCCCTGTTACACCTCAGAAATCAGTGAATACACCGTCCTGTTACAACACTGCTTTCAGTAAATACACCCCCCTATTACACCACAGAAATCAGTAAATACACCCCCCCTGTTACACCACTGCTTTCAGTAAATACACCCCCTGTTACACTACTGCTTTTAGTAAATACACCCCCCTAATACACCTCCTCTTAAAAAAGGGTGTACTTATCAAAAGATTGTTTTGTAGTAATCGAGATAGTCATACCACAAGTATACTAGTAAATACACTCACCTTTTTAGAAGTAGTGTACTTACCAAAATAGGGTGTGACCCTTAAGCAAGTCCTTTTTTAGTTTATAAGACCACAACTTTCTCGATTCTCGTAACACAAACTCTCAAGTTTTCCTAAACGTTTTCAAAGGTCAACTTTTAATTAAATATCTTCCTACTAGGATTCGGTACTAGTTGGAACGCGCACGAGGTTTTCGACCCTCTGCCTACACATCATTCTCGGGACTCGAAACAATCAGGTGGGTGATGATCCGTTGATTGATCTGCTATAAATAACATCGTGCCGGTATTTTCTGAACTCGACTAAATTAAATCAAATCAAAAATATCTAATCCAACATAAATGTAACACCTATCTATATAACTGTTTGGATTATGTGATATTACTACATATGTTATATACTGCCTGTTGTTTTGAGAATCGATCACCACTGCATGAGTAAACACCTTACGTGAGCATGAATTAGTTCAGTTATCAGTTTTATGGAAAGTCAGTAAGTACGGAGTTGTGATTTGAGTATTGTTTTTCCGGCCTCCGGGGACAGCTGTCGTTGGACGCCCTCGGAATTAAGGTCGTTGATTGTTTTTCCGGCCTCCGGGGACAGCTGTCGTTGACGCCCTCGGAATCAGGGTCGTTGATTATTTTTCCGGTCTCCGGGGACAGCTGTCGTTTGACGCCCTCGGAATCAAGGCTGTTGATGGTTGGAGTTGAAAAGGATCACTATGATGGAAGGAGAATGATTGTACATTTATGGTTTGTCAGTTTGTGATAATGCGTGATATAATTTTGGGCTTTGCCCTAATGTGAATCAACTTGTGTTATTCCAAGTATGCCATGTGAAATATGCTTAAGTACCGTTTAAGTTTTATAATCTTTTATATACATTAACTGTTTAAATAAAATAAACCTTTATCAATGAGTATAACTTAATATATTTCGGATTTACCAATCACATGATGTTGCAAATCACCCATATGTGAGAATTCAATTCTCACGCCCCTTTTCCCTAATCCCCTTGCAGATTATGATTTCGTGGAGCAAGGACAGTAATAGAGACGACACGGAGTTCCCCACTTAAATAAAATATTACTGATAATACTATGCCTTATGTACACATATATGTGTGAGAGATACTTACTAATATTATTCTATTCATTTTCTTCCGCTGCATAAAAACTCATCATCTCTCATTTCCGTTATATTTCCTTCAAAAATTTTATAGTTCGGACTTTTGATCACAATAACACTTCGAATTCGATATAATTAATATATATTGGGTTCGGGGCGTTACAGGTGGTATCAGAGCTTATGTTCAAAACTTTCGGACCAAAACCCAAATTATTGTTTTCATCAAGCCAAAATTATTTTTCTTTAATTAAAATTTTCTTATTATGTAAGTATAGATCACTAATTAAATCACTTGAGGGGAAATGTGTCTCCTATTACCGTCAGAAGCTCCTCGAAGGTATGTTCTTATTTTATTGCCTAAAAGTTTATGATAGCGACAACTTGACTTTCATAACAAAACTCTAATCAAAAGATCGCGAACTCGAAACAACACCTACGAGGTGTAAAAAGAACCACGAAATGTCGTTTATATTACTCTGGGAATGCAGAAAATTAGTGAATGATAGAAATAAATATATTTGTGTAAATTTATGAACTTCATAAATGATGTTATATGATTATTTGAACTATGTGCCTTAATTGTTTAAATAATGTTTCTGAATAACTAAAATTTTGACTAGGATTTTCCTTTCCATATAAGAATCCACCTAAGATAGTTATATCCCGATAATTAGAAGACACTTAGCTAACCTTAGAATTCTATCAGTGTGTTTATAACCCAGTTCACGAGACTACGTGCAAAGGCAAGAGCCACTCCAATATCCCCAGACGAGACATATCTGACAGCCGTGATTCGTTTTGCCAGAAAGGTTACTGAGTTGTTCTCCGTCCTATCGCTGTAAGACTACTCGAACGGATGAGAATAGAAGACCCAGTACAAAGGCCCCACATTCACTTGGAGACATACCTAGAAAGAAGTCGGCAATGGGTATTCCCGTATGATAGTAGTGATCAGTCAGAGTGATCAAATCCTTTTAAACAGTTATCCTTTTTGTTGTAGTCACAAATACATACACCATAGATGTGCCACCCTTTCCTGACATATAGTAGTAGTCAGATGTATGACCGTTTTACTTAGACCATAGCAGCGTAGCTCTAACCTGCTCCTTTTGTCGCTCGTGGTCCGAATTGATGTGAGGATACGATGCTTTAGCATTACTTAGAAACCTTTTGTACTCTATGACGTAATGTAAGGAGACTGACCTCCGTAGGACCAAAACTTTTTAGATATATATATACTTATTATGTGCTCACTACTTGTCAATATGTTTTACTTGCTTTATATATTAAATGTCATATTTTATCTGATTATCACTTAATGACACATTAGTTGTTCCTAGAATACTGTGCGAATGTGAGCACTGTATCATTGGGGCCCCAATGCGCAGCTGGTGAATTACGTACCACACGTGTTTCAGTGAACGTGGTGTGTTAATTTTGGTTAGTCCGATTATGTTTTTATAATTTTCTCGCACCTATACATATCGTAAAAATATTATTCTTTTCCGATCAGAACCACCTTTAGAATGGCACCAGAACGTAGACGTGGACGACCCCACGTTAACCCCATTCCTGTACCAAAGGATCCTATAGGACAGAACTCACCTTCTCAGGCTGAACCTAAGCCACCTCAGCAGGCCGCGCTAAGAAATGTCTGGAACTACTATGGAAATTAAGGACCGAATTTGAGGATTACCCCTAACGCTAAGCGATCACTTAGTAGAGTCCGATCTTCTCATCCTTAAGATGAAAATCTTTGGTATAATCTTAGGCTTTGACTAGTTAACAAAGGACGAAGCGATAATAGAATGCGCAGAATGAGAGATCGACCTCGAAACCCAAAATGTTCAATGCTTCACATTTCGTGAAATCAAGACCAAGAAGGAAACCCGAGTAATATCAGCAATCCAAGCTGCAGTAATATTACGAAGGAGAAATGCCAAGCTTACCTCGTCCGCATCTCAGTAGGAGAGAAAGACGACAAGTTGCGCATCAAAGTGCCAATTGTGGATGGATATCTTGACGTGTTTCCCGAGGAATTAACCGGGTTACCTCCTGATCGTCAGATAGAGTTCTCCATCGACTTGATACCTGGGGCAGCACCAGTATCTAAAGCACCCTATTGAATGGCGCCAAAGGCATTAGAAGAACCGAAGGAACAACTGCAATGCTTGCTTGAAAAGAAGTTCATCAGGCCTAGTGCATCACCATGGGGAACACCCGTGTTGTTCGTGAAGAAGAAAGATGGAACTTTCCGTATGTGCATAGACTATCGAAGTCTCAATCAACTGATCATTAAGAACAAATATCCTTCTCCAAGGATAGAAGACTTGTTCGACCAGTTGAAGAATGCTACGGTATTCTCAAAGATCGATCTGAGGTCTGGTTACCACCAGCTAAAGGTCAAGAGCGAGAATATCCCAAAGACAGCATTCCGGACTCGGTATGGACATTACGAGTTCACCATGATGCTTTTCAGAGTAACAAACGCTCCGATAATTTTCATGGATATGATGAATAGAGTGTTTCATCCGTACCTAGACTAATTCGTCATTGTCTTCATTGACGACATTCTTGTGTGCTCTAAGGACAAAGAGCAACATGAAGAACACCTCAAGGCAGTCTTAAAGACAATAAGATGAGAGAAGTTTTATTCTGAATTCAGCAAGTGTGAATTTTGGATCAACTGCTTATGTATCGATTAGTACTAGAGCATCTCGCTCCCTTGTGCCTAAGAATTTAAGAAAAATTTGAGGATATAGAGTATAGAAGAATAGACCTTAAGTGAAAGTGAACTTTTGAGGAATACAATGAGAACCTAAGCCGAGTGAATTAATTGGAGATAGACTTGGATGAACGTCAAATAGAAACTGAACTGCACGTTCTTAAGTTGAGTAGCTAGACGTTATTGAGAACGAACTAGTTTTGTGCATAAGAAGAAATATGAAACATGGGCATAGTTACTTTCTTTTGGGATAACATAAGATTTTAAGTTTAAGTAGAGCCTTTTGTGGAATGAGTAAGCTAGACGTGATCTTAAGTCTTATGTGTTAAGAATTAACATTTATATGTTATGGGAATCCTTTAGTTGAAAGAGAAAGGACAATTGATTTTTATCTATGGGATACATAGTGGACTTCAAAGTAGAGGAAAATTTGCAACTATGTAGGAAGAAAAGTTTGCATGTTTGAGGATTAGAAAACCTTCTAAGTCTTAGATCAGGTAGAGTGACAACAAGCTTAGTCAACTAAGAAAACCGAGAAGTTATTTTGGGTTTAACTAATGAGAAAGCTTTCAAAAATCAAACCTCCCCACTAAGGTTTACCACCCCTTTTGGACCAGAAGTTTTAGAGTAAGTAGTTAGACAAAACTACTTTGAGTGGAGTAAGATATAGTACCAGTTCATCCTAAACCTAGAATTCTCCACACAGTGTTGTGCAGATACCATGGTTTACGCGTTCACCCTATAACCGACTTTACGAGAAAGGATCCTAGGAGCGCAAAAGAACGATAAATCCTTGAGAGGAATACGTAAGCGCGCTGAGGAATGAACCATTTAGAGGTTCGTATTGAGTACTGAGTGAGCTTTGATGTTCGATAACAGAATTTGTGTGCCTAAGGATGAAGGAATGAGGAATGAAATTCTGAAAGAGGCACATAACACTCCGTACACCATTCACCCCGGATAGACGATGATGTATCGGGGACTGGAAGGAAACTTTTGGTGAAAGGTATGAAGAGATCAATAGCTCAATTCGTCAGGAGTTGTTTAACCTGCCAACGAGTTAAAGCAAATCACCAACGACCTCCAGGGTTGTTGCATCCTCTGGAGATGCCAGAGTGGAAATGGGAGAACATCACTATGGATTTTGTCACCGAATTTCTGAAAACGGTGAAAAATCACGATGCCATTTAGGTAATCGTAGATAGACTTACGATAACTACCCACTCTATCCCTGTTATAATGACGTATACGTTGGACAAGCTCGCTTAACTATACATAGCAGAAGTAGTTAGACTGCACGGTGTACCAGTCTCGATAGTGTCCGATAGAGACCCCGTTTTACCTCTAAGTTCTGGGGAAGTCTGCAATGAGCCTTAGGGACTGAATTGAAATTCAGCACCACATGCCACCCGCAGACTGACGGACAATCGGAAAGAACTATCCAGACACTCGAAGGTATGCTGAGAGCTTGCGCTCTAGATCTTGCAGGAAGTTGGAAGAGCCACCTGCCATTTGTAGAGTTCGCATATAACAATAGTTATCAGGCGACAATACGAACGGCACCGTACGAAACACTTTACGGGAAAAAGTGTAGATCACCAGTTTGTTGGGATGAAGTTGGAATTCGAAAGATTCTCGAACCCGAACTAGTTGAAAGATCGGATGAGGTAGTCGCAAAGATTAAAGGAAGAATCAAAGCAACTCAAGACCGTCCGAAGTCATATGTGGATGCTAGGAGAAGAGATTTACAATTCGACATTGGTGATAAAGTATTTCTCCGAGTGACACCAATGAAAGGTCTAATCCATTTTGGTAAAAGAGGTAAGCTAAAGTCGCGATACAATGGGCCATTTGACATCCTGAATAGAATCGGGGATGTGGCTTATCGCTTAGCACTACCACCAGAGTTATCGCGAGTGCATAATGTGTTCCACACATCTACACTCAGGAAGTACATAAGCGATCCAAACC
Organism: Ballota nigra; assembly: GCA_947034835.1. Classification (NCBI taxonomy): domain Eukaryota; kingdom Viridiplantae; phylum Streptophyta; class Magnoliopsida; order Lamiales; family Lamiaceae; genus Ballota; species Ballota nigra. The sequence continues at coordinate 11,889,470 of OX344725.1, read as the reverse complement.
CTGTTTTTAATCATATAGATTTAGGTTTAAGTTGTGACCTGACTTATGAAGAAGTTCCAGTTACTATCCTAGGAAGGAAGTTACACTTATTAAGAAATCAAGAAATACCATTAGTTCTAGTCCAGTGGAGCCGACACGAGAAAGAAGAAACAATTTGGGAAATAGAGGATGAAGTCCTAACCAAATACCCTCAATGCTTAAGCAGTACTTAAGAGCTGAATTTCAGGGACGAAATTCCTGTTAAGGGGGTGAGGATGTAATACCCCGTCCCGTTTTATACCTTTTAATTTCCTAGAACCCTTATTTTATTTTCTTATCTTTGTTTCTTTTTATTTTATTATTTTGTGTGCTTTTGTGTAATTTAAATATATACCCTTTTTAAAAAATTCCTAAATTCGTAGAAAGAATCGAATCTTTCAAACGAATAAAGGACTACGAGAAATTAAATATTCAAAGTTTAAAAATCAGGATTTCGATCCGTATAATTTATTGAGAATAATTAAAATACAATAAAATATTATTCGAATCTTAAAACTGTATTAATTTTCAATTCGGGATTAATCTCGTGAACCAAACGATCCCTAAACCGTATCAAGTGGGGACGAAAATATCAGAATTAAAGGGGTTAATTCTGGCCACATAAATTATTTTCCTTTTTGAATTAAATTAATTAAGTATTAATTTCCACCACATATTAATTCATTCCTTTTAATTAATTAATAAAGAAATTAAATCCAATCAATTATCTCTTTCTTTTTCCCCTCTAAGCCAAAACGCGTACAGGGTACTCTTCTTCCCCATTTTTCAGTTTTTCCCAATTCTCATACTCCCTCTCTCTTCTCCCTCCGTCGCTCCTCCACCGTGCACAACCAGCGCCGCCTAGCCGCGCCTCCTCCTCCCTTCTTCTTTTTCGGCGAACGGCCACCGCCGCCGCACACCTCTCCGCCCGCCTCCTCCTTTTCCGCCAAGCTCGCCGCCGTGCTCTGTTCCCAGACGCCGTCGAAGCCGGCCACCGCCCAGCACCGCGAGCCGCCTCTGTCCTCCTCCAGCCGTGCGACGACTCCCGTCTTGCCCTCTCGCGTCGCGCCGCCGTCCCCTTTTCCCAAGCAGAGCCATGGTCTCCGCCGCTTCCGTACCGTCGAATCCCGGAGCCAAACGTCGTCTCTTTCCTTCTTCTTTTCCAATAAGGTAATTGAAAATTCCCCCTTTCAATTTCTACTCTTTGAAGCTTAATTCAATTTCATCCCGTAACCTTTTCTGTTTAAATTTCCGATCAATTTGACGCCGTTGAACCGGTTGCTGTTGCCGAATTTCTAGAAATTCCAACCGACGCCGTTAGGCTGCCCAAATCATTTTCCCGAATCCCCGAACGACGCCGTTATGCTGCCCAAATAATCCGACGAATAACCGATTTCTTTTAGGACGCCGTTAGGCCGTTCGTTTACCACCCCGAACCGGACTCGTAAGACTTGCTAATTTTATTTCAAATTCTTGTATTAGTTGAGATAGGAATTGATCAATTTTTAGTTCGTTGTTGAGACTTTGAGAGTTAAGAATATTTATTTTTGGTTTGGAGCTTGTGAGCTTGTTATTGATCTTGTAGTTGGACTGTTGGTATTTTAAGATTAGTTTTGTTGAATTAGTTGTTTAGTGTTGTTGATTTAGCTGGTTAGTATTATTGTGTTGAGTTTGTTTTAGTGATTAGTTGAGTTTTTTGGAGACAAAGGGAAACTCGTCTTCCCCTTGTGCGACTGTTAGAAAATTAGGAACGAAAAGATAAGTCGTTTAATATCCAAAATTAGTGACAAATGAAAATAGTATTATTCTATTGTTTTGAAAGTAACACTATTCAACTTTAGAAGTATTATTAATATTAGAAAAGAAAAGTACTTTTTATAAACTTCTTAAAAAGTCTAAGTTTATTAATAAGTTTTAATAAAGGGTTTTTATTTATAAATATGATTAATTATTTTCAAGATTTCTTTTAAAATGAGAAATAGAATTTTTAAGAAAGAAAAACCTTTTCTTTAATTTTATTAATATTTTTCTAAGTAATTTAATATTTTTCTAAGTAATTCCAAGATTAATTCTTATATTTTCTTCCTTAAAGGACCTTTATTAAGGACACCACTAAATTCAGTAAATACACCCCCTGTTACACCTCAGAAATCAGTGAATACACCGTCCTGTTACAACACTGCTTTCAGTAAATACACCCCCCTATTACACCACAGAAATCAGTAAATACACCCCCCCTGTTACACCACTGCTTTCAGTAAATACACCCCCTGTTACACTACTGCTTTTAGTAAATACACCCCCCTAATACACCTCCTCTTAAAAAAGGGTGTACTTATCAAAAGATTGTTTTGTAGTAATCGAGATAGTCATACCACAAGTATACTAGTAAATACACTCACCTTTTTAGAAGTAGTGTACTTACCAAAATAGGGTGTGACCCTTAAGCAAGTCCTTTTTGAGTTTATAAGACCACAACTTTCTCGATTCTCGTAACACAAACTCTCAAGTTTTCCTAAACGTTTTCAAAGGTCAACTTTTAATTAAATATCTTCCTACTAGGATTCGGTACTAGTTGGAACGCGCACGAGGTTTTCGACCCTCTGCCTACACATCATTCTCGGGACTCGAAACAATCAGGTGGGTGATGATCCGTTGATTGATCTGCTATAAATAACATCGTGCCGGTATTTTCTGAACTCGACTAAATTAAATCAAATCAAAAATATCTAATCCAACATAAATGTAACACCTATCTATATAACTGTTTGGATTATGTGATATTACTACATATGTTATATACTGCCTGTTGTTTTGAGAATCGATCACCACTGCATGAGTAAACACCTTACGTGAGCATGAATTAGTTCAGTTATCAGTTTTATGGAAAGTCAGTAAGTACGGAGTTGTGATTTGAGTATTGTTTTTCCGGCCTCCGGGGACAGCTGTCGTTGGACGCCCTCGGAATTAAGGTCGTTGATTGTTTTTCCGGCCTCCGGGGACAGCTGTCGTTGACGCCCTCGGAATCAGGGTCGTTGATTATTTTTCCGGTCTCCGGGGACAGCTGTCGTTTGACGCCCTCGGAATCAAGGCTGTTGATGGTTGGAGTTGAAAAGGATCACTATGATGGAAGGAGAATGATTGTACATTTATGGTTTGTCAGTTTGTGATAATGCGTGATATGATTTTGGGCTTTGCCCTAATGTGAATCAACTTGTGTTATTCCAAGTATGCCATGTGAAATATGCTTAAGTACCGTTTAAGTTTTATAATCTTTTATATACATTAACTGTTTAAATAAAATAAACCTTTATCAATGAGTATAACTTAATATATTTCGGATTTACCAATCACATGATGTTGCAAATCACCCATATGTGAGAATTCAATTCTCACGCCCCTTTTCCCTAATCCCCTTGCAGATTATGATTTCGTGGAGCAAGGACAGTAATAGAGACGACACGGAGTTCCCCACTTAAATAAAATATTACTGATAATACTATGCCTTATGTACACATATATGTGTGAGAGATACTTACTAATATTATTCTATTCATTTTCTTCCGCTGCATAAAAACTCATCATCTCTCATTTCCGTTATATTTCCTTCAAAAATTTTATAGTTCGGACTTTTGATCACAATAACACTTCGAATTCGATATAATTAATATATATTGGGTTCGGGGCGTTACAGGTGGTATCAGAGCTTATGTTCAAAACTTTCGGACCAAAACCCAAATTATTGTTTTCATCAAGCCAAAATTCTTTTTCTTTAATTAAAATTTTCTTATTATGTAAGTATAGATCACTAATTAAATCACTTGAGGGGAAATGTGTCTCCTATTACCGTCAGAAGCTCCTCGAAGGTATGTTCTTATTTTATTGCCTAAAAGTTTATGATAGCGACAACTTGACTTTCATAACAAAACTCTAATCAAAAGATCGCGAACTCGAAACAACACCTACGAGGTGTAAAAAGAACCACGAAATGTCGTTTATATTACTCTGGGAATGCAGAAAATTAGTGAATGATAGAAATAAATATATTTGTGTAAATTTATGAACTTCATAAATGATGTTATATGATTATTTGAACTATGTGCCTTAATTGTTTAAATAATGTTTCTGAATAACTAAAATTTTGACTAGGATTTTCCTTTCCATATAAGAATCCACCTAAGATAGTTATATCCCGATAATTAGAAGACACTTAGCTAACCTTAGAATTCTATCAGTGTGTTTATAACCCAGTTCACGAGACTACGTGCAAAGGCAAGAGCCACTCCAATATCCCCAGACGAGACATATCTGACAGCCGTGATTCGTTTTGCCAGAAAGGTTACTGAGTTGTTCTCCGTCCTATCGCTGTAAGACTACTCGAACGGATGAGAATAGAAGACCCAGTACAAAGGCCCCACATTCACTTGGAGACATACCTAGAAAGAAGTCGGCAATGGGTATTCCCGTATGATAGTAGTGATCAGTCAGAGTGATCAAATCCTTTTAAACAGTTATCCTTTTTGTTGTAGTCACAAATACATATACCATAGATGTGCCACCCTTTCCTGACATATAGTAGTAGTCAGATGTATGACCGTTTTACTTAGACCATAGCAGCGTAGCTCTAACCTGCTCCTTTTGTCGCTCGTGGTCCGAATTGATGTGAGGATACGATGCTTTAGCATTACTTAGAAACCTTTTGTACTCTATGACGTAATGTAAGGAGACTGACCTCCGTAGGACCAAAACTTTTTAGATATATATATACTTATTATGTGCTCACTACTTGTCAATATGTTTTACTTGCTTTATATATTAAATGTCATATTTTATCTGATTATCACTTAATGACACATTAGTTGTTCCTAGAATACTGTGCGAATGTGAGCACTGTACCATTGGGGCCCCAATGCGCAGCTGGTGAATTACGTACCACACGTGTTTCAGTGAACGTGGTGTGTTAATTTTGGTTAGTCCGATTATGTTTTTATAATTTTCTCGCACCTATACATATCGTAAAAATATTATTCTTTTCCGATCAGAACCACCTTTAGAATGGCACCAGAACGTAGACGTGGACGACCCCACGTTAACCCCATTCCTGTACCAAAGGATCCTATAGGACAGAACTCACCTTCTCAGGCTGAACCTAAGCCACCTCAGCAGGCCGCGCTAAGAAATGTCTGGAACTACTATGGAAATTAAGGACCGAATTTGAGGATTACCCCTAACGCTAAGCGATCACTTAGTAGAGTCCGATCTTCTCATCCTTAAGATGAAAATCTTTGGTATAATCTTAGGCTTTGACTAGTTAACAAAGGACGAAGCGATAATAGAATGCGCAGAATGAGAGATCGACCTCGAAACCCAAAATGTCCAATGCTTCACATTTCGTGAAATCAAGACCAAGAAGGAAACCCGAGTAATATCAGCAATCCAAGCTGCAGTAATATTACGAAGGAGAAATGCCAAGCTTACCTCGTCCGCATCTCAGTAGGAGAGAAAGACGACAAGTTGCGCATCAAAGTGCCAATTGTGGATGGATATCTTGACGTGTTTCCCGAGGAATTAACCGGGTTACCTCCTGATCGTCAGATAGAGTTCTCCATCGACTTGATACCTGGGGCAGCACCAGTATCTAAAGCACCCTATTGAATGGCGCCAAAGGCATTAGAAGAACCGAAGGAACAACTGCAATGCTTGCTTGAAAAGAAGTTCATCAGGCCTAGTGCATCACCATGGGGAACACCCGTGTTGTTCGTGAAGAAGAAAGATGGAACTTTCCGTATGTGCATAGACTATCGAAGTCTCAATCAACTGATCATTAAGTACAAATATCCTTCTCCAAGGATAGAAGACTTGTTCGACCAGTTGAAGAATGCTACGGTATTCTCAAAGATCGATCTGAGGTCTGGTTACCACCAGCTAAAGGTCAAGAGCGAGAATATCCCAAAGACAGCATTCCGGACTCGGTATGGACATTACGAGTTCACCATGATGCTTTTCAGAGTAACAAACGCTCCGATAATTTTCATGGATATGATGAATAGAGTGTTTCATCCGTACCTAGACTAATTCGTCATTGTCTTCATTGACGACATTCTTGTGTGCTCTAAGGACAAAGAGCAACACGAAGAACACCTCAAGGCAGTCTTAAAGACAATAAGATGAGAGAAGTTTTATTCTGAATTCAGCAAGTGTGAATTTTGGATCAACTGCTTATGTATCGATTAGTACTAGAGCATCTCGCTCCCTTGTGCCTAAGAATTTAAGAAAAATTTGAGGATATAGAGTATAGAAGAATAGACCTTAAGTGAAAGTGAACTTTTGAGGAATACAATGAGAACCTAAGCCGAGTGAATTAATTGGAGATAGACTTGGATGAACGTCAAATAGAAACTGAACTGCACGTTCTTAAGTTGAGTAGCTAGACGTTATTGAGAACGAACTAGTTTTGTGCATAAGAAGAAATATGAAACATGGGCATAGTTACTTTCTTTTGGGATAACATAAGATTTTAAGTTTAAGTAGAGCCTTTTGTGGAATGAGTAAGCTAGACGTGATCTTAAGTCTTATGTGTTAAGAATTAACATTTATATGTTATGGGAATCCTTTAGTTGAAAGAGAAAGGACAATTGATTTTTATCTATGGGATACATAGTGGACTTCAAAGTAGAGGAAAATTTGCAACTATGTAGGAAGAAAAGTTTGCATGTTTGAGGATTAGAAAACCTTCTAAGTCTTAGATCAGGTAGAGTGACAACAAGCTTAGTCAACTAAGAAAACCGAGAAGTTATTTTGGGTTTAACTAATGAGAAAGCTTTCAAAAATCAAACCTCCCCACTAAGGTTTACCACCCCTTTTGGACCAGAAGTTTTAGAGTAAGTAGTTAGACAAAACTACTTTGAGTGGAGTAAGATATAGTACCAGTTCATCCTAAACCTAGAATTCTCCACACAGTGTTGTGCAGATACCATGGTTTACGCGTTCACCCTATAACCGACTTTACGAGAAAGGATCCTAGGAGCGCAAAAGAACGATAAATCCTTGAGAGGAATACGTAAGCGCGCTGAGGAATGAACCATTTAGAGGTTCGTATTGAGTACTGAGTGAGCTTTGATGTTCGATAACAGAATTTGTGTGCCTAAGGATGAAGGAATGAGGAATGAAATTCTGAAAGAGGCACATAACACTCCGTACACCATTCACCCCGGATAGACGATGATGTATCGGGGACTGGAAGGAAACTTTTGGTGAAAGGTATGAAGAGATCAATAGCTCAATTCGTCAGGAGTTGTTTAACCTGCCAACGAGTTAAAGCAAATCACCAACGACCTCCAGGGTTGTTGCATCCTCTGGAGATGCCAGAGTGGAAATGGGAGAACATCACTATGGATTTTGTCACCGAATTTCTGAAAACGGTGAAAAATCACGATGCCATTTAGGTAATCGTAGATAGACTTACGATAACTGCCCACTCTATCCCTGTTATAATGACGTATACGTTGGACAAGCTCGCTTAACTATACATAGCAGAAGTAGTTAGACTGCACGGTGTACCAGTCTCGATAGTGTCCGATAGAGACCCCGTTTTACCTCTAAGTTCTGGGGAAGTCTGCAATGAGCCTTAGGGACTGAATTGAAATTCAGCACCACATGCCACCCGCAGACTGACGGACAATCGGAAAGAACTATCCAGACACTCGAAGGTATGCTGAGAGCTTGCGCTCTAGATCTTGCAGGAAGTTGGAAGAGCCACCTGCCATTTGTAGAGTTCGCATATAACAATAGTTATCAGGCGACAATACGAACGGCACCGTACGAAACACTTTACGGGAAAAAGTGTAGATCACCAGTTTGTTGGGATGAAGTTGGAATTCGAAAGATTCTCGAACCCGAACTAGTTGAAAGATCGGATGAGGTAGTCGCAAAGATTAAAGGAAGAATCAAAGCAACTCAAGACCGTCCGAAGTCATATGTGGATGCTAGGAGAAGAGATTTACAATTCGACATTGGTGATAAAGTATTTCTCCGAGTGACACCAATGAAAGGTCTAATCCATTTTGGTAAAAGAGGTAAGTTAAAGTCGCGATACAATGGGCCATTTGACATCCTGAATAGAATCGGGGATGTGGCTTATCGCTTAGCACTACCACCAGAGTTATCGCGAGTGCATAATGTGTTCCACACATCTACACTCAGGAAGTACATAAGCGATCCAAACCCTGTTTTTAATCATATAGATTTAGGTTTAAGTTGTGACCTGACTTATGAAGAAGTTCCAGTTACTATCCTAGGAAGGAAGTTACACTTATTAAGAAATCAAGAAATACCATTAGTTCTAGTCCAGTGGAGCCGACACGAGAAAGAAGAAACAATTTGGGAAATAGAGGATGAAGTCCTAACCAAATACCCTCAATGCTTAAGCAGTACTTAAGAGCTGAATTTCGGGGACGAAATTCCTGTTAAGGGGGTGAGGATGTAATACCCCGTCCCGTTTTATACCTTTTAATTTCCTAGAACCCTTATTTTATTTTCTTATCTTTGTTTCTTTTTATTTTATTATTTTGTGTGCTTTTGTGTAATTTAAATATATACCCTTTTTAAAAAATTCCTAAATTCGTAGAAAGAATCGAATCTTTCAAACGAATAAAGGACTACGAGAAATTAAATATTCAAAGTTTAAAAATCAGGATTTCGATCCGTATAATTTATTGAGAATAATTAAAATACAATAAAATATTATTCGAATCTTAAAACTGTATTAATTTTCAATTCGGGATTAATCTCGTGAACCAAACGATCCCTAAACCGTATCAAGTGGGGACGAAAATATCAGAATTAAAGGGGTTAATTCTGGCCACATAAATTATTTTCCTTTTTGAATTAAATTAATTAAGTATTAATTTCCACCACATATTAATTCATTCCTTTTAATTAATTAATAAAGAAATTAAATCCAATCAATTATCTCTTTCTTTTTCCCCTCTAAGCCAAAACGCGTACAGGGTACTCTTCTTCCCCATTTTTCAGTTTTTCCCAATTCTCATACTCCCTCTCTCTTCTCCCTCCGTCGCTCCTCCACCGTGCACAACCAGCGCCGCTTAGCCGCGCCTCCTCCTCCCTTCTTCTTTTTCGGCGAACGGCCACCGCCGCCGCACACCTCTCCGCCCGCCTCCTCCTTTTCCGCCAAGCTCGCCGCCGTGCTCTGTTCCCAGACGCCGTCGAAGCCGGCCACCGCCCAGCACCGCGAGCCGCCTCTGTCCTCCTCCAGCCGTGCGACGACTCCCGTCTTGCCCTCTCGCGTCGCGCCGCCGTCCCCTTTTCCCAAGCAGAGCCATGGTCTCCGCCGCTTCCGTACCGTCGAATCCCGGAGCCAAACGTCGCCTCTTTCCTTCTTCTTTTCCAATAAGGTAATTGAAAATTCCCCCTTTCAATTTCTACTCTTTGAAGCTTAATTCAATTTCATCCCGTAACCTTTTCTGTTTAAATTTCTGATCAATTTGACGCCGTTGAACCGGTTGCTGTTGCCGAATTTCTAGAAATTCCAACCGACGCCGTTAGGCTGCCCAAATCATTTTCCCGAATCCCCGAACGACGCCGTTATGCTGCCCAAATAATCCGACGAATAACCGATTTCTTTTAGGACGCCGTTAGGCCGTTCGTTTACCACCCCGAACCGGACTCGTAAGACTTGCTAATTTTATTTCAAATTCTTGTATTAGTTGAGATAGGAATTGATCAATTTTTAGTTCGTTGTTGAGACTTTGAGAGTTAAGAATATTTATTTTTGGTTTGGAGCTTGTGAGCTTGTTATTGATCTTGTAGTTGGACTGTTGGTATTTTAAGATTAGTTTTGTTGAATTAGTTGTTTAGTGTTGTTGATTTAGCTGGTTAGTATTATTGTGTTGAGTTTGTTTTAGTGATTAGTTGAGTTTTTTGGAGACAAAGGGAAACTCGTCTTCCCCTTGTGCGACTGTTAGAAAATTAGGAACGAAAAGATAAGTCGTTTAATATCCAAAATTAGTGACAAATGAAAATAGTATTATTCTATTGTTTTGAAAGTAACACTATTCAACTTTAGAAGTATTATTAATATTAGAAAAGAAAAGTACTTTTTATAAACTTCTTAAAAAGTCTAAGTTTATTAATAAGTTTTAATAAAGAGTTTTTATTTATAAATATGATTAATTATTTTCAAGATTTCTTTTAAAATGAGAAATAGAATTTTTAAGAAAGAAAAACCTTTTCTTTAATTTTATTAATATTTTTCTAAGTAATTTAATATTTTTCTAAGTAATTCCAAGATTGATTCTTATATTTTCTTCCTTAAAGGACCTTTATTAAGGACACCACTAAATTCAGTAAATACACCCCCTGTTACACCTCAGAAATCAGTGAATACACCATCCTGTTACAACACTGCTTTCAGTAAATACACCCCCCTATTACACCACAGAAATCAGTAAATACACCCCCCCTGTTACACCACTGCTTTCAGTAAATACACCCCCTGTTACACTACTGCTTTTAGTAAATACACCCCCCTAATACACCTCCTCTTAAAAAAGGGTGTACTTATCAAAAGATTGTTTTGTAGTAATCGAGATAGTCATACCACAAGTATACTAGTAAATACACTCACCTTTTTAGAAGTAGTGTACTTACCAAAATAGGGTGTGACCCTTAAGCAAGTCCTTTTTTAGTTTATAAGACCACAACTTTCTCGATTCTCGTAACACAAACTCTCAAGTTTTCCTAAACGTTTTCAAAGGTCAACTTTTAATTAAATATCTTCCTACTAGGATTCGGTACTAGTTGGAACGCGCACGAGGTTTTCGACCCTCTGCCTACACATCATTCTCGGGACTCGAAACAATCAGGTGGGTGATGATCCGTTGATTGATCTGCTATAAATAACATCGTGCCGGTATTTTCTGAACTCGACTAAATTAAATCAAATCAAAAATATCTAATCCAACATAAATGTAACACCTATCTATATAACTGTTTGGATTATGTGATATTACTACATATGTTATATACTGCCTGTTGTTTTGAGAATCGATCACCACTGCATGAGTAAACACCTTACGTGAGCATGAATTAGTTCAGTTATCAGTTTTATGGAAAGTCAGTAAGTACGGAGTTGTGATTTGAGTATTGTTTTTCCGGCCTCCGGGGACAGCTGTCGTTGGACGCCCTCGGAATTAAGGTCGTTGATTGTTTTTCCGGCCTCCGGGGACAGCTGTCGTTGACGCCCTCGGAATCAGGGTCGTTGATTATTTTTCCGGTCTCCGGGGACAGCTGTCGTTTGACGCCCTCGGAATCAAGGCTGTTGATGGTTGGAGTTGAAAAGGATCACTATGATGGAAGGAGAATGATTGTACATTTATGGTTTGTCAGTTTGTGATAATGCGTGATATGATTTTGGGCTTTGCCCTAATGTGAATCAACTTGTGTTATTCCAAGTATGCCATGTGAAATATGCTTAAGTACCGTTTAAGTTTTATAATCTTTTATATACATTAACTGTTTAAATAAAATAAACCTTTATCAATGAGTATAACTTAATATATTTCGGATTTACCAATCCCATGATGTTGCAAATCACCCATATGTGAGAATTCAATTCTCACGCCCCTTTTCCCTAATCCCCTTGCAGATTATGATTTCGTGGAGCAAGGACAGTAATAGAGACGACACGGAGTTCCCCACTTAAATAAAATATTACTGATAATACTATGCCTTATGTACACATATATGTGTGAGAGATACTTACTAATATTATTCTATTCATTTTCTTCCGCTGCATAAAAACTCATCATCTCTCATTTCCGTTATATTTCCTTCAAAAATTTTATAGTTCGGACTTTTGATCACAATAACACTTCGAATTCGATATAATTAATATATATTGGGTTCGGGGCGTTACATTGGAAACCTGCAAACTGCACAATGTGTGTTGTTGATAATGCTGGAAACCAATGGTCTCTGATTGTTGATCGCACTTCTGGTGGTCCCATATTTTTCTGTGGTAATGGTTGGGCTGATCTACTCGGTCATTTTCGGCTTCGTGTTGGGGATTTTTTATTCTTTCATTTGCTTCCAGTGTCGGATGCTTTATTAGTTAAGAAATTTTGTTGTGACAGTATTATTTCTCAAGTTGGTCCTATAAGGCCGGACTCCACTTTTAATAATCAGCATGGTATGTATTTTTTTTATTTTTACTGTTAGTGTAACAGATTTTTTTTAGTTGTAACAGACTTTTTTTTCCTAGGTGAGTTGATCATTGCTGCATTTATTTCTGAATTCGTTGCTCCGTATAATGATTATTTAGTAATTTACTGAATTTGTGATTATTTACACGTTTTTTTTTATTATTTATCTTACTTTTTTATATGGGTATAAGGTTGTACCGGATGAGTTTTCTTGACAGTTTGGCGATATGTTTCCATCCACTTGCATGCTCAAGATAGTTACTGGTAGAATGATAAATTCTATGTGCTATTTGTGTGGTGGTATGTGGGAAATCACTTGCGACTGGAAATTTTTTTTTAAGGACATTTAACTTGCATTCCATTGATTACATTACATTTCTATACGATGGATATGATACTTTCTGTGTGAATCGTTATGGTAAGGATCGTTGTTCGCTCTTTATGTCGGTCGACGAAGGTACGTGCCGTTTACGTGCAGATTATAATGTTCATTTTTTTATTATCATTTATATATATGTGTGTGTGTGTTTTGAAAAATAAAGGCATGTGTCATATAATATGGTACTTAATTATCTTCTTTCTTTTTTTGTAGATATTTATGGGATGTCTTTTGAGGCTCATTGGAATATCACTCCTTGTGCAATATCTCCACCTCCCTGTATTACTTATCTTGAGGTTTCATCGGAATATTTTTCTTTCTTAACATGTTATTTATTTTTGTATGGATGTTTTGCTAATATCTGTTTTGTGATTGTAGCGTATGCACATACCAGAAAATTACGAGTTTACTGTCATTTGTTCTTCTCTTGAGTGGCGTTCGCGATTGGTGAGTATGTAACTGTGTTATTGTTAGTATTTTGTCTTCCGTTTCTGATGTATTTTGAACCATTGATTTTGCTTTTAATCTTGCGGACAAAATTATTTATTGTAATTTTTGTTCTAATGCAGAGTTTGGGTGATGCGACTATTCCTCTTTTTGGACATAAGACGAGGGTTATTGCTTTGCGAGATACTTATGATGATCGCACATATCTATTACAGTATGACTTTAGGGGTATACCCAAGAAATCTCCCAAATCTCGCATGATACGGTTTGCAGATTTCTGGAGCGATGTTGTCGAATTTATGCGAATAGAGTATGGTGATGTTTTGTCCTTCAGCCATGATGATAAATTTTTTACCGTTACCAATCTTGGCAATGATGTCTAGATTTAGTAATTTATTACTGTCATGTTTACATTTGTTAATGTTATTGGAATATTTGGAGTGACTTATGTCCTTTAATCTATTCTTGGTCTTTCAGTGTAATCTTTGATTTTTTTTTATCTTGGATATTGAATTTAGTTTGAAATTTTTAATTGTGTAAAATTGATTTTTTGATTACAATTTTTTTTTGGTCTGATTTTTATGTAATTTATGATAATATTTCCAGTTTCAATCGTATTTGAATTTTGTTCGTGATTTATTTCGTAGGTTGTGTGGTGTACTTGATACCTCATTCGGTCGTTTTTTCGTCCTTTAATTTGTCGCCCTCATTTTTTGTCCTATATATTTTTTTTTGGATTCATATGAGTTGTGCCCACCTTTTTCTGGCGTTGTTATTTATTCGTGTGCTTAACATACATCTGGATATATATGTTTAATAATTGGTGTATTGCTATAACCCGGCAATATAGGAAAGGGTATGTCCTATGTAAAATTTATATTTGAGATAATGTTATTTGTGATAAATCTTTAATATGTATTAGTTTATTATTGTTTCTTAAATATAAGTTACTTGATCAGCTGTAATTTAATATTTGCATTGATTTTGTTATTTGTCATATATTTTGTTAGTATTAGTAAGTACGTAGTTAATATTAGTTGGAGTGAATTGTATATTTGTTATTGTGTCCCTGTTTTAGTTTTTATTGGTGAGAATTGAATATTTGATTAATCCCGTATATTTTTTGGGTAAATTTGATTTTTTTTTAAATTTAATTGTGGTGTGAAACAAAATTTTATAAGCATATTTCATATTTATATATTATTAGAATTCTATTTTAGTTTTCTAATTTTGGGTAGTTCAATATTTTCAGTAAAGTTTACTCTTTATGAGATTAAACAAGTTACGAAGAAATTAGTAAAATGGAACATTAGATAATATCAAGTATGCTTATGAAGTTCTTCCTTAATTTGTGTGTATTTTATTTTTTTTAGAATGGAAAATAATGATGAAACCTATGTAATTTTGGAATAGTTGGCCATTCTTTAAAGTAAAATATTTTATGATTACTTATAATTGAATGCATTATTAATTGCATTAAATGCATTTAAATTACTAATTGTTATGTGTTGCTTTTGTACATTGTATAGGAATTTAGTACCTCTAATATCTATTTATAGTCCTTTGTAGTTCATTTTTTTAATACAATTCTCTTCTTTTTTTTTCTTTTTCTTGCAAATGGAAGGAACATTATTTTATGCAAACTTCAGACTAATCCTTCATGGCTTGGTTGTTCGGTTAGGATATCTATGTGCTGCATATGAGACTGAGGATAAGAGTTTTGATTTTTTTCCAATGTTTCAGTCGATGGTCTATCTTGACAAATCCTTTGATGGCTTATGTATTCGTGGTGACTATTGTGGCTCTTTTGACGAGGCCGAGAATGATGCTGCCTACCGTGGAATAAAATATCTGCAGAACTTGCATTCTATCAAGGTTCTCGATGTTACCTCCTATTAGTGTCTGATACCTTATGGCTGCAATATCAGGCAGTAATTGTAATTTAATTTGCTTATGTCTCTTGGATTTATAAATAATAATAAATACTTTGTTCCTTGAGTATTATTTTATGATTTTATTTGTCCTTCAATTTTACCATTGCCATTCTGTTCTTATTTTATGTTTTACATATTTCGTGTACCTAAGATTTTAACTCCATTATACTTTTTTTTTATTGGAGATTATATATTTAAACACACATAGTTAGGTGACTATTTATATGTATTTCAGATAAATTGTGTAGTATTTTGTTAAAACTCATGTCATTAACTTAGTATCTTTGATCATTTTTTAACACTTGACTCTTTTATAATTAATCATGTTATGACTACGAAATATTTTTTTTTTTTGTGACAACATTTTAAGTTTTCCACTTACCTTTGGATTTAAATACATTATATAATTGTTTTATTTATAGACACAAAATTAATACATATGGAATATTTAGATGTGTCCTTGATTTATGTTTTATTATTTTTTATTTGAAAATTCGATTGACTTTGTATATCTTTTGGCAAAAGTTAGTTCCTTTTAAAAGTAAATATCTTATGAAACAAAATTTTTATTATTATGACAAAATTTAAAATTAATAAAATTAATGAATGGATTGACATATAAATCTATATTAGTAGAACTATAATATTACTGATTGTTGTACTATTTTAGGTAAAAAAAAATTATTTATCATGGACCTACCTTTTGAAAAAATTCGAATTTTTAAAAAATTAACATGTTGCGAGGAAAAAAATCATTTCATTCGTATATAGTAATAAAGTCATCAAATATATTCTATTTATATTAATACAATCAATTATTTAGGATAATAATAATAATTTACTAATCTTTACTAAATATAACTTATTTAAATAGACATGATTGATGATTTGTTTAATTTTGTACGTCTTTTAATAATTTAACTTAAATTTGATTTTGATTTGCTAATTGTTTTATAATTGATTAGATTTTGATTTTTTTTTTCAAATAATTACGTGATTACCACCTTTAATTGCCAACCTTTGCATATATATCGAAAGACCTTTAATTTTGTTGTGGTGCTCGATTATTGACATTAATCTGATCGGTGTGTTAATATGACTCGGATCTTCGATTTCTAACACACGTTCTAAATTTGTCGGCATCCGTTCTTGGTCGGAGTTGTCTGCTACAGTTACGGCCGATTTTATTTTTCCTTTCGCGTTTGCTAATCTTGGTCTGCGGTCATATTCAGGTCTCCACTAGCGCCGAAATTCAGTTGGTTCCAGTCACATATACCGTTTGCAAAAAGTCATTGTCTTTCATACGTGAACTCTAATCTCCAAGACAGGTATTTGTTCATCGCAACAGTTAGTCGTACTTATCTGTTGTCGAGTTTTTTTCCCGTTACGTGAAGCGTGTGCTCTATAGTTTCAGATTAATTGGCAAAATTTTGTTTGTATGCATGCATAATTGTTCGTTTTTCATTTGTATATGACTTGGTTGTTACTTTTTCTATTTTAAACTGGATGTTTTGTGAATATTGGATGTGGTTTGGAAGTTGGATCCAATTTCCATATGATTTTGAATATGTCCGACATGTTTAATTGGTCGAGTCTATTTCAAGAATTTTATTATTAGAAATTGACAAACGTTGGATCCATTTGCCATGTGGTTTTGAAGATGTCCGGCATGTTTAATTGATCGAGTCGGTTGCCATAATTTTATCTATTATATGTCAAAAAAAATTTATCAACTATGCGTCTTAAAATGTCAATTTCTAATTTTATCTATTATCTGTCAAATTTTTTCCTAAATCCTATAATTTTTAAACCAAATTTTGTATTGTTACTCTTAGAAAGTTATACTTATTACAATATTTGTGTGTTTAATTTTTAATTCCATTTGACATATTATTTTTTTTTTCATCTATTTTACAAGTTGAGTTCTACCATGGATAGGATTGCAGGTATTATTATGGATTTGTTTAATATGGATTAATTACTTTGTATTGTTGTTATCAAATGTTTTTTACGTTTGATTTGTTTTATATATTTTTGTAAACTAAATAAACTCAGAGCCCAATGTCCAAGGTGATTTTGACGTGCTTCATGAGTTGAAGAGTTTTTTTTCTATCGATTCCAGGGCTTTTTATCTTAAGCATGTTATTTTTGGTCATCCTAACTATATTGACTTCATGATAAATTTCTCATCATAGGGCTGCGTTATTATTTAATTTTTTCTGTATGTTTGCATGCCACTGTTTCCTCATTATTATTTGTTGGTGGATTTTTTTTGTTCTTTGTGTATTTGTTTTTTTATTGATTTTGTGTCTGTATATATAAATTTATTGAATGTATTTTTTTTTTTACTTTCACTATTTCTTTCCTTTGTTTGTAGTCAATACCTGGAAAGATTATTGGACTATATGGTTGGACGCCTGGCAACATCGCAGTGTCTGTTGTTGATAATGCTGGAAACCAGTGGTCTTTGAAAGTTGATCGGATTTCTGGTGGTTCTGTATGCTTTTGTGGTAATGGTTGGCGTGATTTGCTTGCTCATTTCCAAATTAAGGATGGTGATTTTTTGTTCTTTTGTTCACTTCCTGTGTCTGATGCTTTGTTTGTTAAGAAGTTCTCTTCTGACGGTCTTATTTATCAAGTTGGTGCTATAAAGCCGTATTCTACTTTTGATAACCAGCATGGTTGGCACTCTATCTCTTTGTATTTTTTTTCCTTCTTATTTGTTATTGATGTAGTTTTTTTTTTCCTGCAAAAATCTTTATTATTTTTCTTATCTTTTTTAGGTGAATTGGTTAATGCTGCATTTGTTTCCGAATTCGTTGCTCCCTATGATGATACCTTGGTAAATTGCTGTAACTTTATTATTTATTTAGTGACACTTATTTGGATCAATTGTTGTTTGTTTCAAAATAGTATGTAATGTGCATGTCAGGTTGTACCCGATGAGTTTGCTAAGCAGTTTGGCAATGCATTTTCGTCTACTTGCATGGTCAAGTCGGTTACCGGTAGAACAATAAATTCTAGCTGCTATTTGCGCAGTAGTATGTGGGAAATTACCTGTGACTGGATGACATTTCTGAGGACATTTGATTTGGATGACATCGGATACGTTACCCTTTTGTATGATGGCTATGAGACATTTTGTGTGAATCCTTATGGTAAGGATCGATGTTCACTTTTTCTGTCTGTGAATAAAGGTATGTGGCTTTTATGTTTATGTTCAGAGTTGTCTTTTTAGACTTTGTGTGTGTATATTTGTATATATATATATATATATATAAATTAAATTTAGACAAAATTATTGCAATCTTAATTTTTTTTTCTGTTTTGTAGATGTTTATGGGATGCCATTCGAAGCTCATTGGGGTATCACTCCTGGTGAACTATCTGCACCCCCTTCTATTACCCTCCTCGAGGTTTATAAATATATGTATGAAATTTTATTGTTGTATTCTTATGTTTATGTTGTGTTTTGCTAATGGTTGTTCTATTATTTTTAGCTTCGCCGCATACCGAAAGACTATGAGTTTACTATCGTTTGTGGATCTACTCTTGAATGGCGTTTTCGGTTGGTGAGTTTGTACACATTATATTTATTATATTCTAATGTTTCTGCTACGTCTCGAGTGTTTGTTTTTTTACTTTTAGTACCACGATCAATTCATTGAAATGTAATATTTTTTGTTGTTGTCTAATGCAGAGTTTAGGGTTAGTTGATGCTCCTCTTTTTGGACGAGAAACGAGGATTATTGCATTGAAAGATACTTATGATGATCATGTCTACCGAGTGAAGTATGAGTTTAGGGAGATACCTAAGAAATCCCCCAAGAATTTCATGATACGTCTAACAGATTTTTGTAGTGATATAGTTGATTCGATGCAGATGGATTATGGTGATGTTTTGTCCTTCAGCTATGATGATAAGTTTATTACTATTACGAATCTTAATGATGATGTCTAGGATAATAAATTTACATCTTTTTGTTTAAATATGATTGAATGCTAGGTTGTTTGTTTTGGATGATAAAACATTCTTCTTTTTGCTCTTTGGAACCAGATTTTGGTATTTAAATTTATCTGAATTGTGCAATATTTTTTATCTATTTTTTTTTTGGGTTTTTGTTGGGATATGTTTAGTTTTGATGATTTTCCAAAACGACATGTAATAGGTTTGAAAGCAGTCAGGATAGTATCTTTAGATTCAGGTCAGGATAGTTTGTATATTCAGTTAGACAGGTTGTAATGTGAGAAGAACTTAGCTGAGGAAGCACTCAGTTGAGAGGGAACTCAACTGAGGGGGAACTCAGTGAGGGGGAACTCATTGATAAAGCCTGAGGAAGTCAAGATGACATCTCAAGAGAACTGACTGAAGCCATTGAAGGAAGACCTGAACCTGAAGAGAAGCCTGAAGGATGTCCCACTGAGTGTAAACCAGGCTGATCTAAGCTAAGTCAGGTGGACCACTCAGTGAAGAGCATGATCAGGAGGATCAGTGCTGCACCAAGTAGGCCTGAAGGAGTCAGGCTACTGTGGTCAGGGAAGTTTGTCATCCAGCCTTATGACAAACTTCTTGGAGTGATCTTCAAACAGTCCCTGAAGGACAACTACACTGAGGACGAGTCAGTCCAACTGAAGATCATCATGTCAGTGAAGGAGGAAGCCACCTAAAGTCAGTGGGTCTTGGTCAACCCACTGAGTCAAAGATCCGTGAATCCAGGCCACGTGGACCAATCAGCACGAGGCAGCAACTCTGACACTGACAAAGGCCGCATTCCAAGAAAAGTGGTTGAAACCATTTAATGTTGGATTCAAATGTATCTTCCCTCCAACGGATACATTTGAATCCCCATTATAAATACAAGCTTCCAGCTGCGGATTGAAGTGTGTGTGAGAGGAGAAAATCTACACCTACGAGCTGTGAGGGTGTGAGAGTTTTTGTGCGTTTCAAAGGGAGATATAAGGAAGCACATCTTACACCTAGAACACTGACCATTAGGGTCTTCACATATATTATCTGAGTGTTCAGCTTGTAACTCATAGCTTAGAGAGGTTTTCCTAATCCTAGCTTTAAGGCTAACACATTGTAAGGGAAAACCTCACCTAGTTGGAGAAAACCCTAACCGAAACCAAAACCCTCTAGTCAGGTTTGTTGGGAGTAAGTCTTTTTGTAAGGAGAGGCAGCTCCGTGGAGGGGCGTGAGTCCAGTTGTAAGTGCACCTTGGCACGTTAAAAACAAGAATCCCAGGAGTGGATTTTCTGTTAAATCAGGCCGTGGATGTAAGAGTATTGAGACTCTGAACCACGTTAAACCGAGCGTACTTATCTTTCAAAGTATTTACCAAAGCATTGTAAAAGTCAGCTCTCTGAGCTTTGTTATAAGAAAACTTTGGTTAAGCAATCAGGTCAGGGAGATTCCTCTCACTGACCAGATCAGGCAACACGCTCGAGAGTTCAGTCTCTCGAGTCACTGTGTTGCTAAGAGCATGAGCCTTCAAGTCTCACTGACTTGGTAGCTCAGCCTCTTAGCAACGCGATGACTTGAGTGTTTCCTCACTGAACTCTCTCAGAGCGCAACGCTCAGGTTTTAAAAAAAAAAAAATTGCTCCTGAATTCCCATTTTGCCCTTCAAAAGCGGGACCATCAGTTTTAGTTTTACTATTGTAATCTGTTTATTTTGAGTCCGTATATATCTTTGGAATATTTATGTATATCTATTTCATTTCCAACAAAATTCTTTATCCATTGTTGTTTATCTAATTGAGAATTAATTAGAAGATTTAGTGAGATTGTAATGATCAAAGGTAATCAAATATTATATATTAATTCATATTGTAATTTCACATAATTTGCTAGTTATAATAGCATAATAGTGTGTTTTTTATCAAGAAATTTATCGCATTGAGCGTTTGTTTATTAGTCGTATGTGTGTCTAATCTCTACACAAAAAAGTAAATGATTTTATTTTTTTCTATCTTTTATTTTAAAAATCGGTACATTATCTTGAGATGAGAGTATAATATCTATCATGGTTCCTAATTGATCATCTACTTTAGTTGTCAGTGTAGTCTTGATCATCTACTTTAGTTTCTAAAAAAAAATTATCATTGCATTTGTTGTCAGTGTAGTCTTAATCATCTACTTTAGTTTCAAAAAATTTAATGTAATTTTTTTTTTGAGTTGTATAAAATTGATCATTTGCATTAATATTTTTATTTTTAAACTTATTTTGGTCCTTTAATTTATTTTTCCGTGCTTTAATTTTTCATTAACATCTAACATAATATTTTGTTATTCATTTTTTTATTGTGGTTAGTGTTTTTGGAAAGATATAATTATTTGGTATCAAAGTGTTGATGAAAAAAATGTGTATTTTATAGTTTAGGTATTATAGTATTTAATGTCCTATTGATTGTTAATTTTTAACCATCAATTCCTTTTTTATGATGTTTGTAATCTAAGTTATGGAATATCTGACGAATTATATTATGTTTTCCTTTGATATTTGCATGGTAGTAGCCTAGATTATAGTTTTTTATAAAAATACACTTCTATTTTTAGGATGTATATTAAATGTAATTTAATGTGATTACTCTAATAATTCTATTATATAAATAGTGTATGTCATCTCATTCTTGCATTCATCTTTCTTTGTTATACAATATATATTATTGTATAACAAACTTGGCATTATTCAGCCATCATGATTTCTCCGATGTTGTTACTCTATGTGTCTGAAATGTGTTCATTGTTGGTTCATGTGAGAGTTTTACAAACGTGGATCTCCGGTGGAGGAAATAGCATGAGTATAATAATGATGGATAATGAAGTTAGTTATTTCTTTGTGTTTTTTCTTTCGTTTTAGTATGATTAATTTTAGGTGGATCAGCTTTCTTTTCACTGACACTTATTTACTCATGTTTTAGGGTACAAAAATTTACTCTTATATTCCGCGATATCTGGTTTTGAGGTTTGCCGAATTTGTTATTGAAGGGAAGGAGTATTATATTAAGTATTTTGGAGTAGTTCCAAACGATGTACCAGTTAAATATACAGGGAATCAATATAAGATTTAATTTACACAACTTACTGAGGTGAATGAATGTTTTGAAAGAAGTATTGAAAGATCAGCATTTAGTTTTATTGGTTTTGCGGAAATTCTTAATCAGATAGGTACTGATGATTCAATACTCTGTGGTAATTTTTTTTTCCATTTTACTTATATTTTTTTATTAAGTTAAATATTTTATGCATTTTTTTCTTATGCATTCTTCTTTTAATTTAATAGATATACGTGCTCGTTTGTTACATATTGGTCTGGTACGTGTGGTTGATCTGCCTATATCCGGATATGTTAGATTTGTTCGACTTTTTCTTGAGGATGACATGTGTTTGCGTATAACTTTTCTTATCTTCAATTTTTTTTTTGTCTGTGTGTGTTTTGTATTATTGGTCTTATTTTATTTTTCCTCTTATGTAGTGATGCTTGTATGACATGTGTTTTGGCGAACGAAGCTTGCAATCAATCCATAGATTTTGTTGTTTCGCACCCTCTTCCTCCATTGACTCTAATATTGCAGAATGCTAGGATATTTACTACGGATGTTGGTATGTTACGATTATTTTTTTTTTCTTAAATTTCTAATATAATATTTAGTACTTTTGTTTCTATTCGAATTTGCATAATTGTTCTTACTTTTTTTAGAGAAGCGTCTAGGTGTTGTTCCTTACGCTACCAGGATGTTCTTTAATACGGATGTTGAAATGGATTTAGCTGAGCGATTCATCGCCGTTCAAATTTGATGTTGTCGTTGTTGTTTTGGTGTGTTTAATAATGAGATTGTTAAATAAGTGCAGCAAAATGTTACTTGTTGCTCCTATGTTGTACGTTGATTGTTGGAATTAAATATTAATTAAATGCAGTTTACTATTTTTTGGTTTACTATTTGATTAATAGTTATTCTTATCTTTAATATTTTGAATATCTTATGGCTATTACCAATTAAGTATAAGTTTGTTGTATTTGTAAATGCAAAATTCTAAATTTCATGTACGATGCTTTCAAATATGTGGTATCATGGATGATGTCAATTGTTATGCAATTAATCCCTACAAGTGTATTTGTTTTCAAAGCATTTATCGAATATTTCTTACAGCCCGCGAATTTCGCGGGTACTGCACTAGTATATATTATATATGGTGAATTATTTTTTAGGAATCATGGACTATTTCGGTGACAATATTATTTTCAAAATAACCATAAAAAAGAATATTAAAAAATCAAATTAAATTTTCAGCCAAACATTTTAGCTTTTGCTTATGTAAAGAAATATTATTGCTAATCTTCTTATTTTAAGATGTGAATAATTATTTTGGAAACTTATTATTTTTTAGAGAATAAATAACATTTTTTTGAAAAATGAAGCGGTAATTTTCTTTTTAGAAAATTTCGAGTTTGATCCAACAAAGTTCACATATATAGACCATTATTTTGTAAAATAAATTTCCTAAATCATCTAAAAAAGTCGATACAAAATAATAAAATTTGATATCTAAATTTTACAATTTAATAGTCTATCTCAGTGGCAGAAATTTCTCCCAAGTAACTTTGGTGAATCTATTCTTAATGGCAAGATCTTACATTTGGTGGAAAGATTTTTAAGAATCAATCACTATTTGGGTGACAAAATAATCATAAAAAAATCTTTTTATTCTATTATATGAATAATTATTTCAGAAAAAATATTGTTTTTTAGAGAATAACTAACAATTTTTTTAAATAAAGTGGGATTTTTTTTTTTTTAGAAATTTTTTAATTTTGATCCTACAAATTTTACATATACCATTATTTATTTATTTTTTTAATCCAAAATAATCTAATAAAAAATCAGGAAAAATTATAGAAGCTTATATCTAAATTTATAATTTAATAATCTATTTTGGTAGCAAAATTTTCTCCTAAATAACATTGGTGAATCTATTCTTAATGACAAGATATTACATTTGGTGGAAAGATTTTTAGGAATCATATACAATTTCTGTCACAATACCATTTCCAAAATAATAATAAAAAGAATATTACAAAATCTAACTAAATATTCGGCAACACGTGTTAACTTTACTTGTTTTGGAAAATATTTTTGCTAATCTTTTTTATTTGTGAAATTAATAATTATTTTGGGAAACACATTATTGTTTTGAGATTAAGTAACATATATATATATATTTTAAATGAAGCAGGAATTTATTTTATTTTTTACAAAAACTTGAGTTTGATCCTACAAATTCCACATCTAACATTATTTTGGATAAAAAAATATCCTTAATAATCTAATAAAAAATAAGTAAAAATTATAGAAATTTATATCTACATTTTATAATTTAATAGTCTATTTCGGTATCAGAATTTTCTCTCAAATAACTTTGGTGAATCTATTCTTAATGGCAAAATATTACATTTGATGGAAAGATTTTTAGGAATCATACACTATTTCGATCGCAATATTATTTCCAAAATTATTATAGAAAGAATATTACAAAATCAAACTAAATATTCGGCAACACATGTTAGACATTACTTGTTTTGGGACATATTCTTGCTAATTTTTTATTTTGAGAAATTAATAATTATTTTTGGAAACATAATATTTTTTAGAGAATAACTAATATATAGTTGAAAAAATAATAAATTAAATTTTCTGAATATAATAATTTTTGTGTTTAACATTCTTGGTGTATATCAATTGTAATATAGTGTTTCAAGATATAAAATTTAACACTAATTAGTAATCTGTTGCAATTCAATATAATATTATTGAAAAAATTAAATTGTATGTCCTTGTCCTCAATTCAATGTAATATGTTGGACGTGCAATTTGTAGTGGTGATTAATTTGTGATGAATATATTAGACAAAATTACATTAATCTTTAATATTAAATATTATTATATTAAATTGTGTGATAGTTTAAGGGCAATTAAATGAATATATGTGCGATTATAAAATTTAGACCTAAGCAATTATGAACCTGCTATTAGGGCGGAGACAACAGTCATGTACAATAACGACGGAGGCGGCGAAGGTGGTGGATGTGTGAAGTAGATATGGCGGAGTCGGCTACAATATGAAGTAGATGTGGCGAAGCACGGCCATGTAAAGTAGATGTGGCAGAGTGCCCTGTGAAGTAGATGTTGGTCCCGAAACGAGTAAACAGGTGTATGGGGGGGGGGGGGAATACACCTGAGGTTACAAATTTAAACTTCTTAAAACTTATCAGGTTACTTAAGACTGTAACTCGTCAGTGGACTTGAAGTCTGCTGAGAAATTACTTGTGAAAGCTTATTAAGATAATAACTCCACTTAAAGCTCAAGACTTTCAGTTGAACTACTATCTAATTAGCTTTCGGATGCGGATTAGTGAGCCCTTGAGAAAACTCGTTTTACTTGAAAAACTTTGAATGAATAACACACACTTAGGAAATGGCAGAATGTAAATACACAAGATATAAAGTGGTTCAGAGATGAATCTCCTACGTCCACTGTCCTGATTAAACAGGAGAATTACTTTCACTTGGAATTTCTTGTGTTATAGTGCCAAGGTGCATTGATCAAATAATCCTCTTCCAGGCCCTAGTTCCTAAAACAAACCAGCTTTCAGATTGATACAAACAATCAGCTTACTAACACCACTTTAACACTAACTCTCAACCTAACAACTGAGTAGGGTTTTGAGTAGGGTTTGGTTCTAACTGTTGTGAGATAATCCTTACAGTTTAGCTCAAGGCTTAGGATGGATTATCTCTTTCTAAGGTTTGGATATAGCTTTAAGCTCGATTACAGAAGGCTTAGTATGCTCTCTACAAAATGTGAAACACTTGGGAAACAAAGGTAATTTCGAGTGCTTCGTAGTAAGTTATGAATGTAGAGATAGCTTTGATCTTGCGAGTTTCCCGTGCATAGAAATGAGCACGTCCTTCTGTATTTATAGACCTTCTTGAAAATCTTCCCGTTGGAGTTTGAATCTTCTCAAGTAAGTCTTCTTGTATCTGATTAATTCAAACGACTCTTTTTGAAGCTTTAAGTCTTGTCAAGAAACGGCTGAAAGACCATGCCTGTTCACCAACTTTCTGTAGAAGGCTAGGGAAAGACTTTTGGTACTTGTCAATCTGTGACAGGTCAGCTGTCAGTAGAGTACACCTACGTGTCATCTTCTCATTGGGCCGTTCAATCTGCTTGCTCAGAATCCTGTCTTGATTTAAGGTGGAACTCCTCTGAGAGAACCTTCTAATTCCTTCAATAAATGTAAGCTTCACTGAAATTCATTTTGCCTTGTTCCAACCAGATTAACTAACAACTTTTAATGTGTTTAGCATTGAATGAGCTTTGTTAGTTCACATTAGTGGACCTTGGTCCTCTCCTGATGGTTTTAATTTTTGTAAGTAAAAGCATTCAAGTACATAAGCCTAAATGATAATGAGATATTATCTTGGGCATTTAAAAGCAGTAGAGTTTTATTTCTTCATAGAACTGAGTGAGTACAAATACATGAAATCTGCTGTCAAAAAGTTCAAGACACAAAACAGCTGGGACTTATAAACAAATGCCCAGAAACAACTAAACACTTTAAATAGTCTCAAATAAAGGCTCTAGTCCATACTGCTTGAAGACTCGGATCTTTAGTTCATTCTTCCTTTCCATTACTTCCTTTGAATGTCCCTTGAGTCCCAAATGCTCACAAAGGGATACCCATTCATCTGTGATCCTTTCTCTGTCCACTGCACCTGTTGCATCTTGTGGAGGCCAGTAGATAATAGGTTCAGGAGCTTTCAAGGCAAGGTCTGGAAATTTGACATTTCAAGCTTCATTAATGTCAGGGTAGAGTTTTGGGTAAGACTCAAAGAGTCAGTCGTTGAATAAGTCTTGAGCATTCTCTTTACCCAACTCTCCACTGACATAATAAGAGTACACAAATTCCCTCTTGGCAGTTTCTCAAACATCATTGAGTCTCTTGGGAACCCACGTATCATTATGAGGGAACTTGGCCTTCAAAAGTGACACACTATCTTTCTTCAACTTAGCAGCCCACCTTTGATAGCCATTCCTGAATTTCTTGGAAATAGTCTTGTCAAAGGTAGTCAGCCTCTCCTTCCTCTTCCTTTCAGCTAACTCTGCAATGGTCTCTATCTTTCCAACCGCCTTATCTCTTCTTTCTTGTTGTTGAGCAGATAGCCTTTGAGCTCTCTCATTCATGCCTCCAACTTCTTTGATTAGCTATGTGAGCTTAGTGACCTTTGTAGGTGCAGACTTGGGGGTTTCAGAAGAGATAGGTTCAGGATTGAGAGTTGGAAGTACCTCTACTGAGTCGTAAGTTGACTTTGCAGCCAACCTCCCTGAAGATCATGCCCTCTTTGTCACCTCAGCTGAGAGAACATCATCAGCTTTCCTCTTTGTGGTTTCCCCCTTCTGAGCAGCTCTCTCTTTCTTCTCCTTCTCAGCCGCTTCTTTGAAAATAGTTTACTCTTTCTCCACTGGAACTTCCTTCCCCTTCCTTGCATCAACAGCTTGCTGGGCTTCAAGATTGATTTTCTTCAGGGTATTCTTGATTTTTTGGCCTCTTTCAAATTCAGGAGTCTCAAGAATCTACTGCATCTTGTTCTTGGGATCCTTCTTCATGTCTTTGGCGCTTACCAACTTTTCCCCCTTTTCGGCATTAATCATGTACTCAGCAACAGTGATGTTCAACTTCATCTGATCATGACCAACGAACTTCAGTTGGGTTGAGCAGTGATCAACCTCATCCTTAAGTCTTTCCAGTGTAGCACCAACAGTCTGTCCAAATTGTACAAACTGAGCAAGTTTCTCATCAATGAGAACATTCGTTTTCTCCTGAGTAGGGAAGTCTCAGCAGCCTTCTTCAGCACCTCTCCCAGCTTAGCTCCTAGCTCTTCATGTTTGGCCTCGAATTCCATCAGCTTCTTGTTCCATAACCCTTCAACCTTCTATAACAGGTCCGTTGAGAAAGCCTCTACAGTGGACTTTAGGTGATGGAGACATTATCAACTGAGTCTTTTAGAAATTGTGTCCTGGCCTCTTTCTCCTTCTTCTCCAACTTCTTCAGAGCCTCTATCACCAGCACACTCTGGCCTTCCACTACATCAATTACCATTTACTGAGAGTCTTTCACTTTAAGAGTCAGGTTCTGAAGAGAAGTGGTGGTAAACTCCATGAGCTCATCAATATGGTCTGAGAAAATGACCATTGTTGATAGGTGAACATCAAGTATTGCTAGGCGAAAAAAGATTAAAACCTTAAAAAAGGATTAAGAAGAGTCAACACCAAGTCGAAGATGAATTGTTGATAGGCGAACATCAAGTATTACTAGGCGAACAAAGATTAAAACCTTAAAAAGGATTAAGAAGAGTCAACACCAAGTCGAACATGACCAACAAAGAAAATAAAGTCGGGGTGCACAAACCAATCCAGGGAGTGTATAAACTGACGAACAACTCTATAGACGAGCAAGATACTGGCGAACAGGTTCTCAGACCCGAGACCAGATACAAACAATATGCCAAGTCATAGATGACGAGCAACATTGTCAAAAGGTGGTACATCTACCAGCCTAAGAAGTGCATGTCGACGAACAAAGGATCAAGATCCCAAAGCTAATTTGTGTAAAACACAAAGGCGAACAACTTCTGAGCCATGCATTCAAAAGACGAACAACTTTTATGAAAAAACTACTCTGGATACACTAAGTCGACCTGGACGAACAACAACGAAGTCCGAGATAAGACCAAAGAAGATTTTGTAACTAAGATTCAGCTTAGATAAGGTCAAACTAAGGTCAAAGGACACATGTCAAGCATGCAGGCTAAGGAGACCAAGAGTCATAGACACCTCATGCTTGCTAGTCTCTATAAATAGTTGTTCTTCAGCTTAAGAAATACAAGTTCAAATTCACAAATGCTCCAAAAACACACACTTTAATACCTAGACGTGCACACATACAAAATTATTACGGTTTCGACTTTCACATTTATAAGTTCATAACCCGAACCCTCGATTTACCATTTACGGTGGTAACCGATCACACGTAATTGATTGATGATATTTAAACCGAACTTAAACAGTCACTAATCCATCCGATAAAAATTGATCACCAACAATTTTGGCGCTAGAAGAAGGGTTCGAGCCTACGGTTTAGTGTGATTACTCAAGAACTTCAAGTCGAAAACTTGAAGATTCAAAGAAAACCTCAAGAAATATTTGAAGATTCAAATAAAAGTGTTCTTGGTGTTCTTGGTGTTCTTCATCGTAAGAATTAAGACAAGTTAATTCGGAATGCCTCAATCCAAGGAAACACAAGGATCACGCTTGTCAAGGAGACCATCTCCTACTCGAGCTTCGTCGGCCGACCACCAAGATCGTAATCCCAGACATGCGAACAGATCGCAGCATACGGCCGTAACCCATAATCTTCCACCTGAAATGGAAGCCCTAGCGAACAACCCTAACGAATTAGCCAAAACCATTGCTGCTCTCCAGGCACTACAGAGACAGCAAGATCAAAATAGGCCTTCACAAGTGAGGCCTAAAGATAAAGCCGTAGAAGTTGTTAAGGCTAGGTCAACCAGGGGCGAGCAACACGAGGTGAACAGTGCCCAGGTTAGGCGGGATAAAGGCAAAGCAAAGATGGTCGAAACGAGAGAGGGCCAGACTAAATCTGCTCGCGGGCAAAAAACTATGTCGAGCCATGGAACTACCCGTTCCAGTGCCCAGGACAGACTTGGCCAACCCCAACTGCAAGAGAAAGTTGCTCGCCAGGAAGCTGAGCGTGGGCGAGCAACATTTGAGCAACCACGCCCATCGGTTCATGAGAGACTCTCTCAATCTGCCTTCAGGCGTCTAGGGCCAAATGCGGCGAGCAACCCTAGAAAACAGCTCCATGATTTGCCCACTCCGAGTGAGGGACTGCGACGAGCATAAAGGTTAGTACCTTTGCTCGCCGAACAGCCTCCAAGTCAGGGGGCATCTTTGGATGAGCTATCAAGTTTAAGAAGGGCAGTGGAGAGCATGCAGGGACAGTTGGACCAACAAAGAGGAGTGGGGACGACCAGTTTACCATCCTCACCATTATCACATGTCATTCTAAAAGCCCCGATTCATAAGAAGGTCCAGTTCCCGGCAAGCATACAATATGACGGTGTTGCTGATCCCAGAGTTCATATAACAAAGTATTCGGATTATATGGTCTCGGTGGGAGC
Organism: Ballota nigra; assembly: GCA_947034835.1. Lineage (NCBI taxonomy): Eukaryota > Viridiplantae > Streptophyta > Magnoliopsida > Lamiales > Lamiaceae > Ballota > Ballota nigra. The sequence continues at coordinate 11,859,208 of OX344725.1, read as the reverse complement.
CAGCGACGCCACTCAATGTCGAAACTTTCCCTTAACCTTAGGGGATCGGGTACATAAGTGGTTTTCGGCAATGCCCCCAGCATCTATCCATTCATTCACTCAACTAAGTCGAGAGTTCATTTCTCATTTCTCAACGGCGGGGTTGTACTTGTCTCAGAAACATCGATTGTCTGACCTAAAACAAAATGACGACGAGTCAGATCGAGCATTCATGGAAAGGTTCAATAAGGTACTGTTGGAAGGTGAACCCGTCAGCGAGGACACGAAAATTGTTGCCGTTATGGCCGGGTTGAAAAAAGGATCAAAGCTATGGAAGGAGGTACGTCTAAAGTGCCCAAGAAGTTATGCCGAATTTCGAAATCAAGCCGGCATATTCGTTTCCATGCACGAGGCCTTGCAATCAAACTTGGGGGAGAACAAAGCTGATCCCAAGGAAAATAACAAGAAACCCGGCGCAACAAGTTATCGAGTCCCTAAAAACATGAAGGCATTTACTGAAGGGACGGAGCTCAAGGAAAAGTTGAATCAAGTGCTAACAGTGTCAGTCGATACATTTATGAAAATGTGAAGGATAAGGAGTTGCTCTCCCCTCCCCGGAAAATTCGTCAAGACACTGGCAAACTCAACCCTAACAAGTATTGTGCCTACCATCAAAGTGTGGGGCACTTTATGAGTGAATGTAGAGATTTGCTCAAACAGCTCTGGCGTTTCTACGAGGACGGAAAGCTCTCTGACTTTGTTAAAAGACAACCCGGGAAGAGAGTCCGGGAGAACAACTCTGAGGACGAGGATGATCAACCTCAGAAGAACAATAAACCGGCGCGACCAGTTCCTACCATTCCTACTCGTCCATTGGAAGATTTATATATGATGGAACCTGCAGGTCCCGCAGGAGGATGTACTGATGGATGACTACCAATCTCCAACCGAAAAAGAAAGGCTGAATTACGAGCGATCGATCAAGTCCAAGAAATGGGGGTTAAACCATCTATCATGCAGACAGCAGAATTGACCTTCACCGAAAATGACTTGGAAGGAATTTTAACTCCGCACAACGATTTGCTCGTAATCTGCACAAAGATTATGGGAACACGAGTCCACAGATTGTTGGTGGACACCGGAGCCTACACCAACATCCTATTCAAAAAGACGCTCGATCATCTTGGAGATTATTCGGGCTATATCCGGGATACGACTCACAGAATAATAGGCTTCGGGAACGCTGTAACGGACCCATTGGGAATAGTTACTTTAGCAGTACAACTTGTAACGGCCAACGAACCCGAGAAAAATATTACAAGAATGGTTGACTTCTTGGTTGTAGACCAGGATTCAACTTATAACGGGTTTCTTGGTCGACCCTTTTTAAATGAATTCAAAGCTGCATGTTCCACTTATCACTATTGTTTGAAATTTCCAACAGCAAGTGGAGCAGGCACTATCAAAGGAGATCAAAGAAAGGCCAGTGAATGTCTCTTACAGTTGCAGGCCAAACATGTATTAGTATCCATGATGGAAGCCACAACTAGCTATCCTGCTGATGAACCATCAATACTAGAGAACATGATGGACATAGAGGAGGACCACATGGATACTGATGAGCAACATCTTGACGAGCAAGTATTAGACGAGCAACTCGTTACCACCCAGGAGGAACATCATCCTGACGAACAACAAAGAGGTGGTGACGAACAACACTCATCTAACCACTTGGAGGGCCAGGTGTTGACTACCAACAATGAATCAGGGCCAACAGACGATCTAGATTCCCGCCTGGGAGCAGAGCCAATAAGCATCGAAAATGATTTCAACTCTGAGGGACCAATACTTGATCCTCGGTGGAAAGGACAAAAACGACGAGCAACTCCAGTTGAAGAGCTGGAAGCGTTCAAAGTTAATCCTGAAAACCCGGATCTCGAATTATACATAGGATCTGAGCTCCCTGAGCCTTACAGATCCCGGATGAAAGAGTTCCTCAGAAAAAATCTAGATGTTTTTGCTTGGTCTCATGCAGATATGGTGGGGATAGATCCAAAATATGCTTGCCATAAGCTCAACATCAATCAAGCAAAAAGGTCAATCCATCAAAAACGAAGAAAATATGGCCCAGACAAGTATCAGGCTTTGAACGAAGAAGTAAAGAAGTTGTTAGACAACGACTTAATCCGACAAGCACTCTGTCCACAATGGGTAGCAAACCCAGTCCTTGTGAGGAAACCAAACGGGACCTGGAGGCTATGCATAGACTTTACAGACCTGGATGCAGCATGCCCGAAGGACAACTTTCCACTCCCTCACATTGACCAGCTGGTGGACAACACTGCAGGTCATGAAATGCTAACATTCATGGATGCCTTTGCCGGGTACCATCAAATTCCAATGCATCCAGACGATCAAGAGAACACAACATTTTATACAAACAAAAACCTGTTGTGTTGGAAAAGAATGCCCTTCGGCCTCATCAACGCCGGAGCAACATACCAGAGGCTGGTGAACAAGATGTTCGACGAACAAATCGGAGATACGGTAGAAGTCTATGTGGACGATATCGTAGTCAAAAGCCCCCGAAGGGAAGACCATCTTCAACATTTGACCCAGGTGTTCGAAATCCTTCGACACTACAACATGAAGCTGAATCCGAAGAAGAGCAGCTTCGGAGTTCAATCAGGAAAATTCCTGGGCCATCTTGTTAGTCAACAAGGGATTGAAGCCAATCCAACAAAAGTCAAAGCAATCGTGGATATGCACCCCCACGTTCAATAAAAGAAGTGCAAAGGCTCACAGGATGCCTAGCAGTATTGAATCGGTTCATATCCAGATCGGGGGATAAATGTCGTCCATTCTTTGAAGCTATCAAGAAAGGACAGTTCACATGGACTAACAACTGTCAAAAGGCGTTCGACCAACTCAAAGATTACCTGAGAGATGTAAAAATCCTATCAAAACCTATCCCGGGAGAGAAGCTATGTTTATACCTAGCAGCGTCAGAAGTGGCTATCAGCTCTGTTCTGGTGCGAGAAGACAACAAATTTCATCAACCTATTTACTACGTCAGTCAAGCCTTACACGATGCGGAGATCAAATACTCTCCAACTGAGAAACTGGTGTATGCACTTGTTATGAGTGTGAGGAAGTTATGACCATACTTCTTTGATCATCAAGTTGAAGTACTAACAACTTTCCCACTCAGACAAATTCTCCATCGCCCCGACACAGCTGGTCACCTATTAAAGTGGTCACTAGAGATTAGTCAATTCGGGGTAACCCATGCTCCTCGAACTGCGATCAAAGGGCAAGTGTTAGCCGACTTTATTGTCGAACTAACCTTTCCACCAGATCCGACGAGAGGACTTGATCACCTCTGGCATCTTTATGTTGACGGGTCTTCAACCAACATAGCCTCGGGGGCAGGAGTAGTTCTAATTAGTCCAGACAGACAAGTATTCACCTCGGCAATCAAATTTGGTTTCATGGCAACCAACAACGAAGCTCTTATTGCTGGTCTCCACTTATCTCTTGCAGTAGGTGTTAGACGGTTACAAATATTTGGCGACTCACAATTGATTGTGAACCAAGTCCGAGGTGAATACGAGGCGAAAGACGATCACATGATCGAGTATCAGCGAATTGTTGCTTACCTGATGTCCTTGTTAGAACAAGTCTTCATTGAAAGGACAAGCAACACACAAGCAGATACGTTGGCCCGACTAGCAACAAGTGAGGGACCAGCAGAGTTAGCAGACATTATAATTACAAAGATGAATGATCCATCAACAAGAAGTTATAATGTCAACCAACTTGATGAACAAACAAGTGAAGAAGAAGACTGGAGAACAAATATAGTCAAATATTTGAAAAGTGGAGAAAAACCGAACAACCCTTTTGAAGCTGCCAAGCTAACAAAGCAAGCCGCCAGATATACTCTAGTGGACGAGCAGCTTTACAAAAGAGGAATATCAATCCCACTTCTCAAATGTTTGCCTAGGGGGCAAGGACGAGCAATACTCGAAGAAATACATGCTGGAGTATGCGGAAATCATACTGGGGGGGCAAGCTTGGCATACAAAACTATCAAACAAGGCTATTATTGGCCGACTTTACGCCAGGATGCAATCAAGAAAGCAAAGACTTGCCATCAATGTCAAATTTTTGCCCCAAACATTCATACCCTGGCCCAACAGCTCGTATCAGTTTATAGCCTGTGGCCATTTGCAAGATGGGGGATGGACATTATTGGTTCCTTCCCAGCGGGAGTTGGAGGAGTCCGATTTGCCGTTGTGGCAGTCGACTATTATACAAAATGGGCAGAAGCAGAAGCCATGGTAAAAATTACGCAGCAGAAAATGATCAACTTCATTTGGAAGAACATTGTCTGTGGCTTTAGGGTTCCACAAACCATCGTAACAGACAATGGTCCGCAGTTTGATGGAAAAGAGTTAAGAGATTTCTGTATAAAGTGGGGAATCAAAAAACATTACTCTACGCCCTATCATCCCCAGTCGAATGGACAAGTCGAAGCCGTGAATAAGATAATCAAGCATACATTGAAAGTACGGCTAGCGGAGAGCAAAAGTAGTTGGTCTGAAGAACTCCCGGAAGTCTTGTGGGCATATAGAGTTTCTCCCAGGTCAAGCACCGGAGAAACACCTTTTGCAATGGCTTTTGGAATAGAAGCTGTAATACCAATTGAGTTAAAGACCAGCACATTCAGAACAACCAACTTTGATGAGCAGGCGAACAACTCTAATCTAGCTACTGAAATGGATTTGCTCAAAGAAAAAAGACTTAATGCCGAGCTAAAAAATGCTACCTACAAGCAGCGAGCAGAACGCTATTATAATTCCCATGTTAAAATCAGGGAATTCAGAGTTGGAGATATGGTTCTAAGAAAGTTACTCGCCCAACCTCCAGGTGTATTGGGACCAACTTGGGAGGGCCCATATCGTATAATGGAAAAATTTGTTAATGGTGTATACGATATCGAAGATATGGAAGGCAAGCCGGCCCAATACTCCTGGAATGTTGTACATCTGAAGAAGTACTATCAATGAGACGAACAAGTTCTTATTTGGGCGAACAAATTTCTTGGGGGGGTAGTGAACCAGGTGAGGCAAACCGAAAACTTGCTAATTTTTCGAAAATTTTGCTAAATATAGAATTTAAAGTTGTTCGGCACATTGTATAGTTTAGTGTTGTTTCATTTTTTAATTTTAGACAAAGTTGCTCGGCAAAAATATTATAAGCGAGCATGTTTTTAGTTAGTGTTCAAAGTTGTTCGTCAGGTTGTATATGTTAGTGACGAGCAGTCTTACAACACTTGTAAATTTTTCACAATGTAAATATAGTTGTTCGTTGAAAGAAAAGTCCAAAAGCTCGAGGTACAAGTCCATCTTTAAGGACCAAAGCCACTTAAAGGTTGTTCATTTTTTAATGAACAGAACCTAAGGCTAAACCCTGATTCCATTAAAGGCAAAGTTCAATTCGAACAAAAGCCCAACACTATAAGTTATAATTGCAAAGTCATTGACAAAAATGTAAAGGCAATTAACATATAAAGAAAATGAGCGAACATAAAAAAAGACATTCCATTAAACAAAAGGCATTGAGCCTCAAAAATAGTACAATGATTCTAGAAGTCAAGTACTACAAAAGGAGCGAACAACTACTACAAAGAAGAAGAAAAGAGAAAAAACTAGGTCCTATATCTATTGTTGCTCAGTGGGAGAAGGGTCTTGGGTTTGATCGACGGGAGGTTCAATGATCATATCTCGGGCCAGGTCTTCAGCTGCTTTCTCCTCCGCCTCTTTAGCAGCTTGCTCGTCAGCAGCGGCCGGCTCCTTCTCTTGCTCGTCCTCATTAACTTGGGGAGGAGGTTGGGTAACAACAATGCTAGGGTCAAGTTTATCAATCTTGACCCCCAACTCAGCCACGTCCGCCAGCTGGATCTCAATGTTGTTCGGCGGCGGATAATGTTCAATAAACTCGGACAAGTCTTTACCCATTTCTTCTACCAGGTCCTTGTAATCATAAGCATCGGCCGTGCGGATGCTATCCACGTAGGCGCAAATATACCCAAGGTTAGAAATGGGGCCAGTTCGAGCCTGAACTTCAGCTTCGAGTTGCTCACGTGTGAAGAGGTTGGCTTCCGTCTCTCGAAGACGAGCAATTTCTGCTTTGAGCTCGGCTATCTCTTGTTCAGCCGCGGACAACTTCTTCTCCCCCTCGCCGAGCATGGCATCTTTGCCTCTCAATTCACTAGACAAACCTTAAATTTCTTCAAGGTATTTCTTTTCAGAATCAATGTAAACATTGATTTGATTGTTGAGACGGGCAACTTTGGCCTCATACTGGCTGACCAGGCCGTCCTTCTCTTCGGTCAGTTGCCGAGCTGTACCTGCATAACAACGAACAGCATCTTCGAGCTCGGCGAGCTGGACCATTCCTTTCTGGGCAATAGCAAGGCCGTTTGCATGATGCATCATAGAAAAGTGGAAGTTGTCTGCAATGCTTTGAGCAGAAACGGTCGTCTCCAGACCGGGCGATCAATTCAGCATGTTCGCCGGGATCTCTCGGATGTTCACCGGGGTTTTTGAGCAGGCGTATTGGTGGACCGCGGCTGCTCGCCCAGGATGATCATTAGGCCGATACCTGCGAACAAAAACCCAAGTTACAAGATGTTCTTAAAAGTTGTTCGCCGGCCACAAAGCTAGATATGCTTACTCATGGAACTTTCGTTCGTCCCAACCCAGTATAGTGATGTCCTCGGGGCCACGGGTTGGGGTCACATCTTTACTGGCTTTGCCTGACCGATCAGCAGGCTCAGAGGAGGGGCGACGGGCAGCTATTTCTTCTGGGCGAGCAAGATTTGTGCCCACCTTTTCTTTCCCCTTGCCACCACAAGGGACATCCTGGGCAAATAGGGTCTCATCGGCTTTCTTTAAACGTTTCCCCCCATGAGGGGGAGAAATCGGAGAAGCTGGCCGAGCATGGCCAGAAGGTGCCACGGACCGAGGAACTTTGGCTCCTTCAGCCTTGTTCGTCATCGCCAGAACTTTGGTTGGCGGGTCACCCTTCTTTTTCCTACCCTTTGGTGGTGCCATTTCGAATACTCTCTATTCCAAGAGTCCGAAGCAGGGAGGGACGGCAACTGTGACTTGCTCGGCTAAAAAAAAAAAGAGTTTAGGCGAACAAGTTAAGATATCAAAGGGCGAACAAAGTTATGAAGGAGGAATTGGAAATTTTTTATACCTGGGGGCACCTCAGCTTATGCTTCCAAGTGGTGGGGATAGGTAAATAAACGAGCAGCTCTTTGACGCTTCTCGTCGCTTAGATATTGGATGGTTCTGTCCGCTTTATTGCGCAAGCCGACCAAATAGGAAGTGAACAGGAACTCCGCACCAATCTCCTCTTCTTCCGAATTCCACTTGGTAGTCGAGGACCTGCGAGCAAAAAAGAAAAGTTAAATTAGAACAACACAGTTCGAAAGCGAGCAAAGATAAACTTACGCTTAATTATTCCATAAGCGGCGGGAGAGTTTATTCGTCCAATGCCCCCGTGTGGACCGGAAGATGCTCGCCAATCACCCCCTATGAAAAAGAAGTGTTGTTTCCAGTCTCTGATCTTGTTCGGTACCCCTTCTACCATTTTAAGTTCGGTCCTGGCCTTGAGGTAGTAGTAGCCTTCTTCACCAATGGGACATTTGGTGATTGTCATGAGATAGTTGATTTCCTCCGCGGTAAGGCGATCAACGTATCCCTCTAGGGCGAACAGACACATGGCGCCGAGCAAATTCATCCACCCTATTGGTGTGATCTGTGTAATAGCGAGATTGGTTTCCCCGAGGAAGCGACCAACAATTGGGGGCAATGGCAGCTTTAGACCAGCGATCAATATGCCAATATTGATCGCAGTGCATCCTGGAGGTGGGCGATCAGCTCTCTCTTTCCTCCTAGGGGCCCACATGTGAATGTCATAAGGAATCTTGTAGGTCTCTCGGATCAAGTCAAGATCCTCCTCGAGGACGACACTCTTGATTCTGCTCGCCTGGAATTCATTTCTTATCAAGTCCATTTTTTGTCTTTTCGGACGAGCAAAGTGGTTCGCATATTCCTCGGCATATGCTCGCCATTCGAAAGGCCGAGCAACTCCAATTGGGATCTCGTTTCCATCATTTTTGGAGATGGGAACCCTATCCCTTCAAAAAATTCGCGAGTCAACTCGTCAAATTCGGGATCCTCTTCCGATTCGGTACTGGACGAGGAGCCCTCGTCAGAATCCCTATTCGCAACGATCACCACCTTCTTCCCTGACGGGCGAGCACTAGTATCGTCCACCGATTGAACAACCGAGTCCATGTGAGGGTCCGATGCCGAAGAAATTTCAAAGGGGGTTCGATCGATGGGAGCCACGATTGGGAAAAGGGGATCAAGGGTTTCCTCGGATTTATTACTCGATTGGGAAGACATAGGAGGGAAAAGAAGGGGAAAAATCCAGATGGCGACGGAAGAAGTTGCAGACGGCGGCGTAGTTCCCGGAGAAGACGGTGGCGCACGGTACCACACGGCGGTGATGGGGGTTTTTTGAAGAAAATAGAAACGAAAAAGATGAAGTAAAAAAAGTGACTACCTGGGGAATGGAATTTGAAGCCAAATACTGGAAGAACGGACGCCGGAAAAGCTTGGAGTCGCCGGAGAATGAAGAATCGCCGGAGCACTGTAGCAGAGATGGAAAAAGTGGGAAAAATTTCAGTTTCTCCCGTATTTATACCCCAAGCAAAAATGGGGTAAAATCCGTAATTACCCCAAAGAATAGGGACCAAAACGCCAAAAAACGGGGTAAAATTTGAGCAAGTGTGAAAATTGGAGGATCTATATGCAAACATAGGGGCGTGTGGCCTCGGGATTGCTCACGCGTGGCGGCGCACAATCATGCCGCCCACGTCATCTTCGTACAACCCCCAGACCTTGGGGAGATGGAACGACGGACCATTTGTTTCTCACCAGGACCAATGATGTTCGTCCCAACCCTCATCAGAATAATATCCTAACTACAGTTGCTCGCTCAAAGATGCTTGTCAATAGCAACATCTAGCCAGGATAGGGGGCAATTGTTGATAGGCGAACATCAAGTATTGCTAGGCGAACAAAGATTAAAACCTTAAAAAGGATTAAGAAGAGTCAACACCAAGTCGAAGATGAATTGTTGATAGGCGAACATCAAGTATTGCTAGGCGAACAAAGATTAAAACCTTAAAAAGGATTAAGAAGAGTCAACACCAAGTCGAAGATGACCAACAAAGAAAATAAAGTCGGGGTGCACAAACCAATCCAGGGAGTGTATAAACTGACGAACAACTCTATAGACGAGCAAGATATTGGCGAACAGGTTCTCAGACCCGAGACCAGATACAAACAATATGCCAAGTCATAGATGACGAGCAACATTGTCAAAAGGTGGTACATCTACCAGCCTAAGAAGTACATGTCGACGAACAAAGGATCAAGATCCCAAAGCCAATCTGTGTAAAACACAAAGGCGAACAACTTCTGAGCCATGCATTCAAAAGGCGAACAACTTTTATGAAAAAACTACTCTGGATACACTAAACCGACCTGGACGAACAACAACGAAGTCCGAGATAAGACCAAAGAAGACTTTGTAACTAAGATTCAGCTTAGATAAGGTCAAACTAAGGTCAAAGGACACATGTCAAGCATGCAGGCTAAGGAGGTCAGGAGTCATAGACACCTCATGCTTGCTAGTCTCTATAAATAGTTGTTCTCCAGCTTAAGAAATACAAGTTCAAATTTACAAATGCTCCAAAAACACACACTTTAACACCTAGACGTGCACACATACGAAATTATTATGGTTTCGACTTTCACATTTACAAGTTCATAACCCGAACCCTCGATTTACCATTTACAGTGGTAACCGATCACACGTAATTGATTGATGATCTTTAAACCGAACTTAAACAGTTACTAATCCATCCGATAAAAATTGATCACCAACAACCATCTCATCAACTTCCTCCTGGACAATCTCCTGGACATCTCTCAGCTGAGTTTGGAGGGATGGAAGCTTTACATCTTCAAGATTTTGAATTGCATTCCTCAGTGGACTTAGATGGATATTGACTTGGAGTACTTCCATGGATGGATTTCCTGCATCAGATAAAACGTTAGCACCTTCCCCCTCAATCTCACCACCTAAATCAGCTTTCTTATCTAACTCCATATTGACTCCCTCTTCTTCCCTCTTCTCACTCTCTCTTTCACTTTCTTTTTCAACTATATTTTTTTCAGCCAATTCATCCTTTACAGGAATGATTACTCTTATCTCTCCGCTTACAACCTTGGTAATTTCAACCTCTTTTTCTTTTTCTTGTTCTTTTTCAACTCCTTCTAGTCTAGTCACCTCAGCTGACTCCGCAGTCACCGCTGAGGGTTGTTGTGGGGGAGCTTCAGTAGACTCCTCTACTGAGCTTCCCTTTGGTAAATTTTGTGCCTCAATATCCTTTGCCGGGGATACATCCTTGGCTACTTCACCACCACCTGTCTGTTGTGAAGTACCTTCCTCCTTTTCTTTCTCTTTTTCTACCTCTCATCCTTTTGCTGACTTGGCCTCCTCTGGCTTTTCCTTCTCTTCTTCAACTTTTTCTTCCTCAGATGCCCTCTCACCTTCAGCTTCCTTATGTGCTTCAGCAAATTTGTCCATCACCAGGCTTTGGAAAATCTTCTCATCACAGAGAAGCCTGGTTTTGGTCATCCCAGCAAACTCCAGTACCTCCCTCTCCTCTTTCTTCCATTCTTCAGCATTGTTTCCTCCAACTGCCATGAGGATCTCACCCAATCTCCTATCCTTCAGCTGGACAAGTAGCCTTACTCTAAAAACCATTGCCTTCAAGGTGGGGTGCCCATCAAGCTCTGGATATTTGTTCTCCGCTGGTGGTGCTACCCTAGCTGCATTGTCAGTCATAATATCTAAACAAGTTTATCAAAAGATCAATTCAGTTGACCAATATAAAATACCTTTTAGCACAAGGTATATTTAGAACAATGGTCTTTTGAACCACTACTCTGATACCAATTATTGGTCCCGAAACAAGTAAACAGGTGTATGGGGGGGAATACACCTGAGGTTATAAATTTAAACTTCTTAAAACTTATCAGGTTACTTAAGACAGTAACTCGTCAGTGGACTTGATGTCTGCTGAGAAATTACTTGTGAAAGCTTACTGAGATAATAACTCCACTGAAAGCTCAAGACATTCAGTTGAACTACTGTCTAATTACTTTACTTACAAAAGACTTAGGAGGAACTTTTTGGCATCTTAATCAAAACTTAAGTCTATACAATTTCCCAACAATAGATATGGCGGATGTGCGGCGTTTGAAGTAGATGTGATGGAGGAACGTCAGTGTGAAGTAGATGGGGCAGAGATGGCATTCAAGATGAAAGAAAGGAGAATGAAATTTTGTGATTAAAAGTTAAATATATAGGGTATATTATAAAATTACTAAATTAATTTAGTGATGTATATTTTAGTTTTATAAGATCAAGTGTTGAAATAAAAAAATTAACCAACTTTTAAGGAGGGTGTAATATTTCAAAATGAAATATTTTGAGAGATGTCACATCACCTATAGAGGAATGTGGTGCTGACACGTTAGCTTTATATATATTAATGTGATTGGATTAAATTAGTAACAGAAGCATGATACTATCTCCATTCAACTTTAGTAGGCCCAAAATTTTTGGCACGAGTTTTAAGAAAGTAGTGTAAAAGTAAAGAAGATTTGTAAGTTGATAGTGTAACATATTGTCTTATTAGAAAAACTGACATATTAATATTGCACGGACAAAAAATATGTCTAATTATATTGAACGGAGAGAGCATTATTTTGTACTCCCTCTGTGTACCAATATTATTCTCATTAGAAAGGGCATGAGTTTTAAGAAAGACAAGATCTGGTGAGCATCAGGTGCATCATGCAATTTAATACATTTTTTAAAAAGTCACACCTGCTATCACTGAAAAGTAACACTTATTCTTATTGAAATGTCAGCTTCGCTACGATTTAACAATGGGGTAATTTTTCAGTAAAAATAGGGCGAATTTTCAGTGATGAGAGGGATGACATTTTAAAAATGCACTTGACTTGCACGAATCACCTGGTGCACAAGAGACTTACTCTTTAAGAAAAAAATAGATAAACTAAAGGTATTTTTGGGTATTGCAGGATTCATGTATATATAAAGTGATCGTTTATGAGCGTAAATTCAACGACATCTGAGTGATGATGAAATGGTGAAAAGAAAGTGGTTGTTTCCATAAAGGGTATGCGAACAAATTTGATGGATGTTTCAGTAAGACAAGTGAAAAAAAAAATTGTGGGGCGAGAGAGTATTTTTTTAGTTTATATGATAAATTTATATTTCATCATGTTATATAATACTCCCTCCATCCTAATTTTATATCCTTCTAAACTACATTGTATTTAATTAATAAATATAAATAGTATGTGTAAAGTAATAACATGATGATAAATTGTTATATGAAATATTTTACGGATATGGGATATGTAAAATAATCCATATTCGATTGGTCTTCCCTCCCAAGTATTTTCTCCCTCTGGCACGATCAGTTAAACTCCCTCAATCGATCATCCTCACTGAACCCGATCACAATAACTAATCTTCCACTTCTGGTAATTCAATTACATGATTGAGGATCTAGAAGGCCTAGTAGAGGAAGTGAAACTTCTGTTACCAAAAAATGAAGAACAGGAAAAAATTGAAGAAGAACATATTAGGATTTTAGGATGGAAGCATCAGCTGGGAGTGAAATCATGCCTGGTTGTGATAAGAAGGAATGTGTGATTCTTGAAGTTTTGATCATAATGAAGAAAATTGGGATTTTGACAATTGGTTTGTGTCAATGTGACTGGATTGTGGCATGAAGCCATACTTGGAAATTGGGAATTTTGCACGGGGAAAGGTGAATCGAATGATGGAGCAGCTGTACGTGGCTATATCGTCTGGAACATTTGATGAAGTTGATGCGGAGCAAAATGTGTGTTAATGTTAGAGTAAATATATATATGAGTGTAAATGTGTGATAATGTTAGAGTGAATGTGTGTTACTAAAAATATGTGTTACTATCGACGCAAATTGTATGTTAATATATTAAGTAAATATGTGTTACTGCAAATGTGTGTTAATGTTAGAGTAAGTGTGTGTTACTACAAATATGTGTTACTATTAGAGCAAATGTATGTTAATGTTAGAGTAAATATGTGTTAATACAAATGTGTGTTAATGTTATAGTAAATGTGTGTTACTAAAAATATGTGTTACTATTGGAGCAAATGTGTATGTTAATGTTAGAGTAAATATGTATTACTGCAAATGTGTGTTAATGTTAGAGTAAATGTATGTTACTAAAAATATGTGTTACTATTGGAGCAAATGTGTGTTGATGTTAGTGAAAATGTGTATTAATATTGGAGCAAATATATGTTATTGTTGGAGAAAATGTGAGTTAATGTATGAAACAATAAATCTCGATTTAAAGGTATGATGAATAAATTAAAAAACACATATTTGTTCTTGTAAAAATATATATTTGTCCTTATTATTACTTTAAAGTACAAAAATATATTTTTTAAGGACTAATAACACACATTCTGTCCGTTAGTAACATGCATCTGCCCATATAGTAATACAAATTAGGAGCGAAAATCCAGAAATATAACTTGAGCGAGATTTTGGAAAAAATTCACCAAATCCGACCGACTCGGCCAAAACCCCCGGATTTTGACCTGGAGCGATCTGACCCATGATTTTTTTAATATTTATCTATTTTAGGTATATTTTGTTAAATTTCTGAATATTTTTGTGTATATTATGAAATCTAAGTTTACAAAAGTATCATATGCACTCCTTATATACAGAAGGATGTGCACGCATAACTGCATAACTGATGCGGTTACAATAACCATCTAACAAATTCGTAACAAACTAACTAACTATGAGGAAAATAGTTCAATTACATAATTGATTCTGTGATTAGCTGATATACTTCAACATGCTCTGACTGGTTGGGAGCCACCTTCAAGGACGTAATGGTAAACGAGAACACAACAGGCAAAACCGGGAAGGGGACAAAGGTTTTGTTAGTACATCAGTAACTTGATCCTCAGTACCCACATATCAAATATACAGTTGTTTATCCTAAACCTTCTCCCGAATAAAATGAATGTTGGGATATGTTTAGTTTTGATGATTTTCCAAAACCACTTGTAATAGGTTTGAAAGCAGTCAGGATAGTATCTTTTGTTTCAGGTCAGGCTAGGTTATTTCTCAGTAGAATAGGCTGTCAGTTGAGAAGAACTCAATTGAGGAAACACTCAGTTGAGGGGGAACTCAGCAAGGGGGAACTCAGCAACACAGCCTGAGGAAATCAAGATGACATCAGAAGAAGAACTGACTAAAGCCATGGCAAAAACCTGAACCTGAAGAGAAGCATGAAGGATGTCCCATTGAGTATAAACCTGGCTGATCTAAGCTAAGTCAGGTGGACCACTCAGTGAAGAGCATGATCAGGAGGATCAGTGCTGCACCAAGTAGGCCCTGAAGGAGTCAGGCTACTGTGGTCAGGGAAGTTTGTCATTCAGCCTTATGACAAACTTCTTGAAGAGATCTTCAAACAGTCCCTGAAGGACGACATCACTGAAGACGTTCAGTCCACTGAAGATCATCAAGTCAGTGAAGGATGAAGCTACCTAAAGTCAGTGGGTCTAGGTCAACCCACTGAGTCAAAGATCTGTTGGATCCTGCCCACGTGGACCAATCAGCACAAGGCAGTAACTCTGACACTGACAAGGCAGCATTCCAAGAAAAATGGTTGAAACCATTAATTGTATGGATTCAAATGTAATTTCCTCCAACGGTTACATTTGAATCCACACTATAAATATAAGCTCATAGCTGCGTATTCAAGTGTGTGTGAAGCAAGAAAAATCAACACCTACAAGTTGTGAGGGTGTGTGAGTTGTTAGAGAGTCATAAGGAAGTGTCTCTCACACCCATGACACAGACCATTAGGGTTTTCACTTATATTCATTGAGTGTCAAGCTTGTAACTCTTAGCTAAGAGAGGTTTTCCCAATCTTAGCTTGAGGCTAATACATTGTAAGGGAAAACCTCACATAGTTGGAGAAACCAAACTGAAACCAAAACCCTCTAGTTAGGTTTGTTGGTTGAAGTTAGTTAGTGAGGAGAGGCAGTCCAGAGAGTGGCGTGAGTCCAGTGTTTTGTGCACCTTGACACGTTAAAAATAAGAATCCCAGTTAGTGGATTTCCTGTTAAATCAGGCCGTGGATGTAAGAGCTTGAGTCTCTGAACCACGTTAAACTGAGCGTACTTATCTTTAAAAGTATTTACTAAAGTGTTGTGGAAAATCTGCTCACTGAGAGCATTGTTAAAAAGAAAACTTTGGTTAAATATTCAGGTCAGGGAGAATCCTTCTCACTGACCAATTCAGACAACGCACTCGAGAGTTCAGCATCTCGAGTCACTGCCTTGCTTAGAGCATGAGCCTCCAAGTCTCCACACTGACTTGGTAGCTCAGCCTCTAAGCAGAGCAGTGACTTGAAGTGTAACCTCTTGAGTCACTGCCTTGTTAAGTGATTGAGCCCTCAAGTCATCACACTGACTTGATGTCTCTGACCCTTAGCAATGCAGTGACTTGAGTATTATTCACTCTTGCTGAACTCCCTGAGGAAAAGGTTTAAAAAAAAATTTCCTGAATTTCCATTTTGCCCTTCGAAAATGGGACCATCAATGAACATCGACTTCGATATATTTCGTTCGAGCGTGGAAAGCAGGACTAAATGCAAGAATAATTGCACCCTGATTGTCACACCAGAGCACAGCGGGAGCGGACAACGGAAGACGAAGCTCGACACAGAGAGATTTGAGCCAAAGGACATCTTGAGTGGCAAGAGCAAGAGATCTATACTCGACTTTAGTGCTACAACTAGCAACAACAGACTGTTTTCGAGAGCACCAAGTGAGAAGATTGCCTCCAAGTGTAATATAGTACCCACTGGTACTCCGTCGATCATCAATGCTTAAGGCATAATCAGCATCAACGAAGTCTTCCAACCTGAAACAAGATATAGGAGAAAACACTAAACAATTCATTAGTGTACCTTTCAGATATTGAAGTACCCTTTTGCAAGCTCTCTGATGATTTTGTGATGGTTGGTGAAGGAATTGGGATAACTTGTTTACACTGAAGGAAATATCTGGTCTAGTAATAGTGAGATATTGGAGAGCACCAACAATGCTGCAATATAGAGAGGGTTGATCAAAGGATGGACTATCATTTAAGGACAGCTTGAGACTCGGACAAGAAGGAGTGGGGCAAGGATTATTGTTATGGAGAGTAGCTTTGAGGAGGATTTCCTTGGTATATTTGGACTGTGTAAGGATGATAGATTGTGGAGAAACATGTGCATCAATACCCAGAAAGTAGTTTACACAACCAAGATGTTTGAGGGAGAACTTCTGGTGAAGTGAAGTAATAAGCTGATCAATCACTAAATCATCGTCACCCTTGATGAGAATGACATCTACATAGACTGACATAATAGTCATGATTCCATTTTGTGTTCGATGAAATAAGTAATGATATGATAGGAAGTGGACAAAACCAGAAGATAAGAGAAATTGCTTGAGAGTGTCGTACCAGGCTTTAGGAGTCTGCTTCAAACCATAGAGTGCCTTAACAAGTTTACAGACATGGCTCGGTTTACTTGGATCCTAAAAGCCCTCAGGTTGACGAATATACATTGTATTCCTTAAATCACCCTTTAAGAATGCATTGTTGATATCCGTCTGTTGAATGAACCAACCTTTAGAAATAGCAATGCTAAGAACTAATCTGAGTGTAACGGGCTTGAGAACGGGACTGAATATGTGGAAGTAATCAACACCCGCTAACTGTTGAAAACCCTTCTCCACAAGACGGGCTTTGTACCTTTTCAGTGAACCATCTTTGTTGTACTTAACCCTGAATATTCATTTGGTATTAATGGGATGACTATCAGGAGAAGTAGGAACCAAGTCCCAGGTATGGTTTTGAACCAAAGTATCATACCCCTTAATCATGGCACCCTTCCATTCGGGAAGAGAAAAAGCCTCAGTGACTTTATCAGGTTCTGGAATGATAGAAGGACTAGAGGTAGTGTGATAGGCTTTGGGCTTGTGTATACCAGACTTTGCTCTTGTTTGCATAGAATGGTGATTTAAAGGGAAATGAACGGGGGATTCAGGAAGCACAGATGGCGGAGGAGAGGGTATATGAGGGGGAGAAGTGGAGGATGATGAGCACGATTGAAGAGACGCATGACCAGGGGAATGAGGATGATGGACTGGTAATGAGGGGGTCAGTAGAGAAGGAGGTATATGAGTGTTGGATGGAAGAGATGAGAGGGGGGATGTATTGTTAGAGGGTGCAAAGAGAGTAGGATAAGGTAATTCATCCTCTTTGAAATCGATAGTTGAAGAAATGTAAATTCGCCTGGAAGGGTGAAGACATTTATAGCCCTTATGTTATGAGCAAATAACCAAGGAAGATGCATTTGGAGGTTCTGTACTGGAGTTTGGAGGAATTATAGGGCCTAAGAAAAGGATAGCAAGCACAACCAAAGACCCTAAGTGAAGAATAGTCTGGGGCTTTGTTATACATGAGCTAAAAATGTGACATATTTCTGAGGGTAGGGAAGGGCAAAAGATTTATAAGAAAGGCAGTCGTGGATAATGAATCCCACCAGTAAAGCATGGGAAGAGAACTTTGAGCTAACAAAGCAAGGCCAAGCTCGTGATATGCTGGTAACAAACTAACTAACTATGAGGAAAAGAGTTAAATTACATAATTTATTCTGTGATTAGCTGATATACTTCAACATATTTCACATGTAAAATATTTCACAAGAGAATATTTTTAATATGATATGTAAATATAATAGTGTAAAGAGAATATAATTATAAAAAATAATGAAAATATCAAGATATAAACGTTTTTAGTAAATTGCAATGAAGTAGGAGTAAGATAAAGTAATTATTTTAAATTTGATTTTTTTTATATTTATTTCTAGTCGACGTCTCTATTTTTTTTTTTTTTTTTTTTCCTTCCTTCTATGTACAATATCAACTGCCAAAGAATGGCCGAAAGCTGGCAATTTTGGGGTGGGGTAGTATATAGTTAATGGTCCAAATTCTGCAGCAAAATATACTCCACTCCCGCCTATTGGTTGGTCGGACCCCACATCTATAAATAAACTGCAATAATAGGGACTTATATTTAATATTACTTTCCTATATAAAAAAATTGATACTATTAATTAAGTACACGATATTATAATAATAACAATAATAATAATGATGTTTGTTTTGTACGTTGTACCTTCTGAAGGGACCATCCCCAAACTCCGGTTTTGGTACTTATCCAATTCGGATGATTTTTTTTATTTAAAGTATTTTTAGCGTGCATTTAAATACATGATATATACTTAAATTTAAAAAAAATTAAGCAAAAATTAATATTACTTTAAAAAGTAATTAGCAATACTCCAAAAAATAGTCAGTGATACCCCAAAAAGTAATCAGTAATATCTTAATTGCCAAAAAAAACGTTCGGGGTGTTAGTATGTGTTTTTAAAAAATAAAAATTTAAGCCACAATTGAGCTTGAAATTCAAGTACATACCATGTGCATGCTAGAATTTGTGTTTTCATTAACCTGCACCATTTGTCAAGGTCTCATATACACTTGGTGCACAATGCACTCACTCATCAATTAGAATTATTTATACTGAAAGTGTAGACTGATTATACTGAAAAATTTACATTAAAAATCGATAACAATGAAATCTTTTAATATAATCAAATTCATATTTTTCAATGTTATCAACCCACATTTTTCAATATAAATAATTTCAACTTTTGAGCGAGTGCACAATAGACACTCTCTGCATTTTTGTGTACTTTTCTTCTTTCTTTATTTATCGTAAAGCGGTTTTAAACTTTTTCTGTCTTGTGTTGGTGAGAGTTATTTAATGAATGAATGGCCTGGCATAATCCACAGCTGGTTATATCGAATTCACTATTACCGTTTTAGTAAACATAGTATTAATGAAAATAATAATAATGGGCATAGTTATATAGGTAAATGCTTTTTCTCCCTACATTGCACTTGTTTTAATTTGAGCCGTGGATTTGATTTACAACTAGTATTTTATAGTAAAATAATTTATATTTTATAGTGAAATAACTATTCCTTCCGTCCACAAAAATATGTATCATTGCTTGGACACAAATTTTTAAAAAATATATAAAATAATAATAAAGTAGAAATAAGATAATTGTTTGTGAGTATAAATTTAAAATGATTGACAAATAAGGAAATAACACACTTTCAGTGGACAAACAAATAAGAAAAGTCGGACACACTTTTGGTGGATGAGAGGAATAATATTTTCTAATAAAACAAATAATATTATTCAAAACTAATACCTTATAAATATAATTCAAACAACTAATGTCATTTAATAAAGAATTCAATATTTTCAAAACCAGTAAACCAATTCACATGAGACTTTGTCTTTTACTTTTGTGACTTGACTTTTTTCGACATTGAAACTTGTATTTCAAGTTTAACAAAATCAACGTTTTCGTATGGACCGGTTTAAAGGCCAGAAAAAATTGATGAACTGAAATCAAAATTGATGAAAGTTAAAGGGAAAAAAAATAATATTTACCCTACTTATATATATATATGTGTGTGTGAGTAAATCATTGATACCATACTTAATGTAACTATTAACAAATATTATCAAAACTAAATGTGTTCTGCTCACTTATTCACTTATTCAATAACCCTATTTCATTTAACTTTTAGATTACTTACTTAGTAAATTATAAAAGAAATATCTTGCTTGAGAAAGTTTAAATGTTTCTCGCAATGGAGAAAGTTTCCTCATTTTACAACAAAAAGTTAATTGCTATCTTCATTATAGTATAAAAAATTAAATTTGAGGAAAATATATATATTATTTTTTGAATATGTATTGTGTAAAACTTGTTCATACATAAATCACTTTACAATACTTCTTAGCGGATCAATTCATATTTTTTTTAGTGAAAACAATTAATATTCATTAGTGAAACAATACACACCCTTCAATTCATATAATTTAACTTGTACCCTCAAAAATAAAATAATTAATACATATTAGTGAAACAACTCATACACTTCAAAATGATTCATGAATGAACCGATTCCACTCTATATTTTATCTTATTTTTAACCTTTGACCCTTTTTTAATTTAAAATGTGATATTATTTTCTCTGTTGCATAGAATTATATGGCAAAAAAAATTAAATTTTATCACACATACAATGGTTATACAGTAAAAAAAGTTCAACAAACCTGAATACCTAACATATACTCTATCTGTCTATAAGATAAAATAATTATTTGTGAGTGTAAAGTTAAAATAATTGTTGACAAATTTTTATTTTCTTAAAAATAATTTTAATTAAAACTAGTATAAAGAGACCTAAATTAAATATGAAAAGTCTCTTACAAAGAGTCTTGCCTCATACAAAGATCATGCCTCAAGTACGAGCACAGAAAAAAACTCGTACAAAGAGACTCACCTCAAGTACGAGCACAGAAAAAGTCTCGTACAAAGAGTCTCGCCTAAAGTACGAGCACAAAAAAGCCTCGTATAAAGAGTCTCGCCTCAAGTACGAGAAAAAAAAGTCTTGTACAAAGAACTTCGCCTCAAGTACGAGCACATAAAAAGTCTAGTACAAAGAGTCTCGCATCAGGTACTAGCACAGATAAAACCATGTATAAAGAGTCTCACCTCAAGTACGAGCACAGAAAAGGCTCATACAAAGAGTCATGCCTCAAGTATGAGCACAGAAAAAGTCTCGTACAAAGAGCTTCGTCTCAAGTACGAGCACAAAAAAAGTCTTGTACAAAGAATCTCGCCTCAAGTACAAGCAACGAAGAGTTTCGCCTCAAGTACGAGCATAGAAAAGTCTTTCGACGAGCACAGATAAGACTCGTATAAAAAAGCTCACCTCAGAGCACGAGCATAGTTAACCTATCGACTCGGGGGAACGATAGAGGATCGTACCCCACCTAACTTAACTAGTCTCAAAATTTGTCGAGGCAAAAATGACCAAAAGATACTCCCATCAAGGTCTCCATCATCAAAGATTCCCAGGGCACCCAAGCTATCCCACCAACAGGCTCGGAGGCGAAGTGTGTAACCTCAAACACAGAGGGGAAAACTTGTTTGAAGCACATATCAAGGTCGAATTTCGATCGAGGTTAAAGTCGAATCTTGGGGGCAATTGTTGTGGCACAAATTATTCCATAATACGCCTGAATTCCATCACTAAACTGGGGTCCTCCAAAGCTGGGGTCCAAAGCTTACCACGTTGGCAAGGACCTCCAGAACCGGGGCCTGAAGCTCGCCACATTAACGAGGTCTGAAGAACTCGAGATGATCCCGACTGTACGAAGTCCAAATTCTCTATGATATACGGGTCCGACAAGATCAAAGGTCAACATCAAAGAAGATATCAAAGTACTACAAGACAATGACATTTAATGTAAAGTAGATCAAGTACATCATTAGATCAATGGTTGTAATTAAATCCCAAAAAATAAAGGGATTAGATTAGTTTTAGACCATTCTTGGCCACTAGGTTTGGCACTCTATAAATAGAGGGTCTCATCCACAATGTAAGGGGACTTCTCCTCCTCATCCAAAGGAGACTCACATATAATCCGCTCTCAAGGCTAGAGGTTCTTCTCCATTAACACCCAAATTCGGTTCTTTCCACATCGTTTGTGTTCTTCGTGTTCATACTATTTTTGTATGTTTGTTACCCGTTAATCGGTCTTAACCCTATAGCCACATTAATCTATTTATTCGACCCGACAAAAATGGTAACAACAATCAGAAACTCCTTATTCCTTTTAAAAAATTTATGAGAAACAGTGTAATATCCAAACGAACCTAAAATTTATGTAATCTACATAGTTAAATGTTTATGACTTCATCTCACAACACTGGCATTCCCGCACACTAATCTGTGAGGCCATGTTCTCTTCTGGTATGCAACATCGAAATTTAGGATTTGATTTCTCTAACCCATACAAATTTTAGATTTGCAAATTCAATTCTCCATCCAGATACACATTCACCCCTATTATACACCTACATATCTAAAACAATATTTTTTTACTCATTCATTATATCTCCTATTTTTCTTACACTTACTCAATCTATCTCCTACTTTTCTTAAATTTATAATTTTACTAACTAACAACAATATAATTATATATCATGATCAATCAAAAGTACTCCCTCCTTCCCGAAAAAACTTGTACACTTTTCATTTTGGTCCGTCCTAAAAAATCTTGCACTCTCCATAAAAGGAAACATTGATTTGCGTGTGCACTAAAAAAACATACACATATTTATCCATATGTAACTACTTTATTAAAAAAGTTTTTTTTCTTAAAAAGTGTGCCTAAGGAGGTGTGCAAGTTCCTCCGAGATAGAGGGAGTATTTATTTGACATAAAGTTACAGTCACCCCTACTCCATCCACTTTATTTCCCCATCTGAATTTAACAAATCTCACTCAAATCGAAAGAGAACATGGCCTGAAGGAAACTAAATGATTATATTATCTTTATAAAGTATATTTTAAAATTAAATAGCTAATTGAGGAATGCACTTTGGAATATTTAAGAATTGCACGTTATACATAAGTTGTTAGTAAGAATTTTTGTTTCTTTTTACATAAATTAATTTAAAATCAACATATAAATATTAAGAGATCAATTATTTTCATTCCGAAGTGCACATCCAAATTTCTAATCATTTGACAAGATTAAAATACATCATAAACTAAATTCATACATCTTAATTTATAGCTTGCATTTACAAATAAATACACAATTGCTTCAAATGTAAAGCCAAGTAGCACGAAGAGATGGGAGTATGCCGAGAAATTGAGAAAAGCTTTTCATATATGTCTCTAAAAATTATCAATACCTATCAATAAAAAAATGCAAGTGTAGAAAAGAGAAAAAAGAAAACTAATGCATTTACAAAACACATAATACAGAAACATTCTCGAAGCGATTCGAACTTGAAAGAGTACAACCAACTTCCTTTTTCTTTTTCTTTTCTGGATGTAGAGTAGAACCATCCTTTTTTTCCTTGGGATTTAGAGTACAACCAACATTGTATATGAAAATGTAAAAAAGAATGACGATTCATTTGAAAATCACTAACATAACACCATACATGTTTACACATTTTCTTAGTCAATTCAACCTGCACATAAGAGATCCATTAGAACTTTTCTTAACATATACACAATGCAAGACAATATATGATCATAACAAGTGAGCATAACATCATATGTATGCACAACACATTTTTAAAGTAATTTAAAATTTGAATACCCGAACCATTTAAAATGGTCAATTTCTTACTTTTTGTAAATGATGGGCCTATTTGTTAAAAAACGGGCGCCACCAACTCATTTACAAAAAAGAAGAAAAAACTGCCACCAATTCATTTACAAAAAAGAAGTAAAAATTTCACTACGTTAGTATACATATCGTACAAGATTAAAGTTTATCAGCATCAATCCCAGTAAACAAATATCTAATTCAAGGTATTATAAGCGTAAGAGTCCACTCATTGTGCATAAAAAAACATCACTAAACTATAATAAATCACTAAGCAATCAAAAGAAGTCCACTGCACATCACTACTGTGAAATTACTGTTGGAGTTATACGTGAAAGTATGCTTTTACTTTGTATAACTCGTGTATCAAACACTCGATTTATGAGAATAATTCTTTTATCACATTTGCTTTAGATATAATTGAATGTTGAATTTCTATTGCAAATCGTTCAATATATAGTACATGTTACATTGTAGTTAATGTGGTGATACTCAATCACGGAAGACAACATTAACAGTTTACTTGTAACTAAACGTACAATTCACGACCCAGGTGGAATTGAACAATCCGCCGTGAAAGGTCGATGTGTAAGGCTCAGATTGGTCTGTCTTGACTAAGAGATTGCACTAGCACATTTAGTATGTGTTGAAGAGGTCCTACAGCGAGGATAAATTCTTCTGTTCTGAAAGGTGAAGAATTAGACCTCAGTGGTTGTTGATTTCTTAATCTCCGTCACTTAAATAGGACCGTGTGTGCTTAATAGTTACTGCTTTGATTCATGTTGGGTGAGAATCATCGTGACTTCGAACTTTGTGTCTTGGGCAGTAATATTAATCATACGACGGTTGCTAAGATTTAATACGGAGAAACGCGTGCGAGTACAGCTCGTGTGATTAGTCCCCTTGGTGGGCTCAGAAGTTTTATTGTACCAAATCTTGCAAGTGAAGAATTAGTTTCTTCGGTACGAATAATAATGTTGAGCTGTCTTTACTCCAAGGTGAAATATATTAATTAATTTAGAGCTATTCAGAAGCTCAATTAATTAATGGACTTGATAATCTTAAACGCGGGAAATAATAACCGGGAGCCCATATTATCGTAATATGGATTAAGATGAATAGTGCAATATTAATTTATTAGTGGTAATAATTAATATTAATGGGCTGAATTATATTGGGGCTCAATATTGAAATTCAGAAGTCCATTAGGAGGTCCAATCTTAATTCTCCTTAAGGCCCCTCAAGTAGCCCAATTAAGTAGCCCAATAATGATAAGGTGATTAAAATAAAAGAAAATAATTTTGCTGATTTTTCCTTTATATTTTTCGAAAATTTGGTTATTGGAGGAGATTAGATTTTGTTGATTTTCTTGGAAAGATATTATGGAGGATAAGTATTCTTGAAATACAAGATTATCTCATATATTCAAGAAGATCCAAATCTTGGATTCTTCTTCATAGAATTTTCGAAAATTAGCCCCCTAAATATGTAGGGTGAGATTTTTGTGGAATATTTTATTTTGGAGAAAAGAATATATGAGATATATTCAAGATTTCTTAGAGTCTAAGAAAAGATTTTCTCCAAGCCCAAATACACTTAAATTTTCGGCCCCTACATATTATAAATAGGGGATGATTATTTCATCCCCAAATACATAATTCCATGTGTTGGAAAAATCAAGAAGCATAGATATTTTTCTTTTTCCTTAGTTTATTAAATTGCTTGAAAGCGTCTCCCACCGGCGATCAAGTGAGGTGAAAAGGGAAATACTTGAGAAGGCTTTGGGTTGATAGAACGAGATTACAAGTGTCCCGTATATCCAAAGGCCATTACTACGAGAGGTACGTTAATCGCATATTTACTTGTTTAATTCCGCCTAGTTAAATATGTGAAATTAATTTAACATGCATGATGATAATTAGTTGTTGGAATTATTATTTGAATTAATTAGGATTAATTCATGCTAGTAATAATTGTATTTAAATTCGTATTTAAAATTCATCCCGAATAGATTCCGGGCACCCCTAAATTTTCCCAACAACTGGTATCAGAGCCACGGTTTCGGGCTCTGAATTTTGAATTGGAATTTAAATTGTTGAACATTAAATTTGAAATTGGATAGTAGAATTGTTAGATCTTTTTTGCAGGTATCCAATTGTCATGGTTTTTAATGTTGTTAATTTCATGCGTGTGAATTAATTTGGTTTTTAATTCGATTCGTTCGAATTCGTTTTTCTCGTGAGAAAATCCACGAGTAGATTAGTTGTTTTTATTTT
Source organism: Ballota nigra (assembly GCA_947034835.1). Taxonomy (NCBI): domain Eukaryota; kingdom Viridiplantae; phylum Streptophyta; class Magnoliopsida; order Lamiales; family Lamiaceae; genus Ballota; species Ballota nigra. The sequence goes on along the minus strand of OX344725.1, from coordinate 11,833,349 downwards.
GATTCGATCATTGTAATAGACTAGTCTAGATCTAGTATTTATTTTTTTTGTAAAAATAAATTGTAACCGGATCGTGACGAAGAACGAAGAATTAAAAACGGCGTACCTGGACGACGCATACAAGCGTGGAGCGTGTATGGAGGTAAAATCATGCATGGGGTGAAGAAAACGAGGACGAACGGCGAAAAAACGGCGCACGGGGGTGCACGGCGCACAACGTGCGCAACGGGCGCACGGCGCGCGCGCGCCTCGGCAGGCAGCTGCAGCGCCTCGGGTGCCCCGGGCAGCGCCTCGGCGCGCTTCTGTGCTGTGCCTTGGGCGCGCCTCGGGTGCGCCTCGGGGCTGCGCTTCGGCGCGCCTCGGGCGCTTTTCCAGCGCTTCTCAGGCCGGGAAGCGCGCGGGCCCACTTTGTGGGCCGACGCGCGCTGTATCTCAAGCCGTGGAATTTTTTCGGTTCGTGTTTTTTTTACGTGTGATTTTAAACGTCGTCCCGAACCCCAAACGATGCTGTTTTTGAAGAAGTGTTGCTGTTCGAGTGGGAGCACGTCGAGACGAACGTCGGAAAGCAACAAGGACGATTTTTCGCATCAAGACGTGAAGAAATTAAACCGTGACAATTGGATTCGAGTGCTCCAATGTGTTTAATTTTGTTTTGATGGATGTTTTATTTCGTGCACTTATTATTATTTGTTAATATGTGTTTGCATGAATTTAATTGTCCAAGAAAAACCTTACTTTCGAAAATTACTAAGTATGTTTTTATAATCGCAATTTTATTCCGGATATTAAAATTGGATTAATTTGACCTCCATAATTTATTTATTTGTGAAGTTCTTTTGGAATACATTTTCCCCTCGGATCGGCCAAAAGAACGGATTTCACATGAATAAATTCCGAAAGGATGATTGTGGATTATTACTAGTGGCGGTATTGACCCTCACCACGAGTGGCTTGCTCAAAGTGAAATAATAATCCTGTATTTAATTATGGTTATTACTTAGGCATAGGAAATTGATATTAACTTACTCCCCTCAGAGTCCCTGTCAGTTTCTATGTGGTCAAAGTGGGAGCCAACTATTAATTTCGAATTAAGGATTTGTAACTTTTAAGTTTGTAATCCGCTTGAATGTGTTTAAATGTATAGACCACCCCTCGTGGCGCATTTAAATTGTTTCGAGATGTTGGCTGATGCATGATTATATTGTTTTAAGGTTTCAATATAATTGAAGTGATCGAATTATGTGATAATTTCATATTTTTCTAGATATTGATATGAATGTATGTTTTATTCTCATTTCATCATGTCGCAACCTTTTAATCCACTGTTTAATATACTTAAAGTTAATAAACTTTTTGGAGAGAATTATATCGATTGGAATTTTTTTTAAAATTTGTCCTTACTGCACGAAAACACAATTGGGTTATTTATGTTAATATACCCGGCAAGCCTAATGATAAGTCAAGCAATGGGAAGAGGCAGTTTATGATAGGAAGCGTGACAATGAATGAAGTGCATCATCTTGACATTTCTGTCTGAGGATTTGAGGCGCGTTCATGAAGACATTGTATCCGCTGTTGAAATCATGGAACACCTTGAAGAGATGTTTTCACATCAGAATCCCATGACTAATCAGTTCACCAAACATGACTCGGTCAAGTTGGAAATGGTGGAAAGAACGCCCGTGAGGGAGCACGTTCTCGAGATAATGGCATACCTTAACAAGTTGGAAGTACTTGGTGCGGATTTTGATTGATTTCATATACCATTCCCTACCGAGAAGCTTTGAGTAGTTTCATCTGAACTGTCAGATGAATGAACGGACAAGTCGTTTGCCCGAGCTCTTGCAAGCTTTAGTTTCGGTGGAGGTGATAATGGAGCACCAGTCTAGTGCTATGGTGGCTAATGGTTCGTCTACCTCTTTTGGTCCCAAGGGAGGGAAAAAGAGGAAGAGAACCAAAGGCCGGATCCAAGCAAATCCAATTATTGCGAAAGGCAAATGCAAACGCAAGCATCGAAGGGGAAGTGTTTTAGTTGCGGTGAGAGAGGACAATGGAGGTCTGCATGTTCCAAGCCTAAGAGGCTAGGAAAGTTAGGTAATTCACACACCTTAGTCGTCGAAACTTGTGAAGTGGCGTATGCTGTCTATTCGTGGATAGTGGATACGAGAGCTACTGATCACATTTGTTTCATGGGTTTAAGCTAACCCGACGACTTAACGGAAGTGAGATCCCCATCACATCGGGCAATGCTACGAGAGTGGCAGCTGAAGCAGTGGGAGAAGTGCGCCTATCTTGTGAAGATAGAGTTATGGTCTTGAGAGACGTTCCTCATGTTCCTAGTTTAGAAAGAACTCAACCTTCAGTTTCTAAACTGTTTGAATAGATACTCAGTTTCTTTTGATAAGGATGTTATTATTGCTTGAAACGATGAGTTTATCCGTTCCGGAACTTTAATGGATGATCTTTATACCATTATTTGGGCACACCACTCACAAAATTGAATCTAATAACACATCGATTATTTCGAGTAATAAAAGAAAGCGTTCTTCGGAGATGAACGAAACACTTCTATGGCATCTTAGACTAGGTCATATTAATCTAAAGTGGATAGAGAGATTGGTGAAAGACGGATCCTTGGAATCATTCCAAGTCGAACCGTTTCCAACTTGTGAATCCTGTTTAGAGGGTAAAATGACCAAGAGGGCATTTGGAGCCAAGGGGAATAGAACTACGGAAGTGTTAGAACTCGTTCATACCGATATGTGTGGTTCAATGACGATCATAGCAAGAAGAGGTATGAGTAATTTGATGATTACTCAAGATACGGATACATCTACCTTATGATGCATAGGGAAAGAAGTATCAAGTCTCTACGATTTGTTCGTGGAGGCGAATACCTTAGCAATGAATTCTTGAACTACCTATCGGAAGAAGGGATTGTATCCCTGTTGACCACATCGGGAACCCCTCAATAGAACGGTGTGGCGGAACGAAGGAGCCAGACTCTTTTAGAAATAGTCAGATCCATGATGAGTTATTCGGATTTACCCAAGTCGTTTTGGGGTAACGCCTTGGAAACAATGACTTATATTCTAAACTTGGTGCAATCCAAATCAGTTCCTAAAACCCCAATGGAATTGTGGACCGGGGCGCAAGCCCATTCTAAGACACTTGCAGATTTGGGGTTGTCCGGCATACGTGCTAGACAAGGAAGCCGGTAATTGGATCCATGTTCGGAATTAAGGTTGTTTATAGGATATCCCATGGGAACGAAAGGGTGTATGTTCTATAGTCTCAAGGATTAAAAGACCGTGATTAGTTCGCACTTTAAATTCTTGGAGGAAGACTATATGAACAAAAGAAAGCCCAGAAGTGAGATTACCTTAGACGAGTTAAGAGGGCAAACTCCTATACCAAGTATACAAGATGATATACCACACGTCATACCTTCACAACCGGAACCCCGTCGTAGTGGGAGGATTGCAAGGCAACCCGAGAGATTCATGGGAATTGGAGAATCTTTGGATTTGATTCCCGGCGATGAATCAGACCCATGAACGTACGACGAGGCAATCCAAGACAAAGACGCGGAAGTGTGGCAAACCGCAATGGAAACCGAGGTGGGTTCGATGGATTATAATCAAGTGTGGGAGTTGGTTGATCCACCTAATGGGGTAGAGCCCATTGGATGCAAGTGGGTGTACAAGAGGAAAAGAGGACCGGACGGAAGGGTAGAGACCTTCAAAGCAAGGCTTGTGGCCTGTGGCCTGTAGTTATGCTTAAGTCCATCCGTATTCTCTTGTCGATCGCTGCGCACTTAGATTACGAGATCTGGCAAATGGATGTCAAGACAACTTTCCTTAACGGAAGTCTTGATGGGATCTATATGCAACAACCCAAAGGTTTCGTTGAAAAAGGCCAAGAGCACCTCGTATGCAAGCTTAAGAGATCCATTTTATGGACTGAAGCAAGCGTCGCGTACTTGGAACCAGTGTTTTGATCAAGTTATTAAGTCTTATGGGTTTGTGATCAAAACAAGTTCGAAAGTTGTGTGTATAAAAGGTGTGACGGAACTGCGGTGGTATTCTTAGTATTATGCGTAGACGATATTCTGCTCATTGGAAACAATGTAAAGGTATTGTCAGACGTAAGGGTATAGCTGTCAAATCAGTTTGATATGAAGGACTTAGGGAAAGCCGGTCACATCCTTGGGATCAAGTTCACTCGAGATCCAAGAGGAGGATGTTGGGTTTATCGCAAGTTTCATACAAAGCCACTGTTTTGAAGCATTTCAGCATGCAAGATTCCAAGAAAGGTTTTGTACCTTTTAGGCACGGAATCCATCTATCTAAAGAAATATGCCCTAAGACGCAAGTGGAGATAGATGACATGAAAGACGTTCTGTACGTTTCGGACGTAGGAAGTCTTATGTATGCAATGTTGTGTACGAGACCGGATATCTGCTTTGCCGTGGGCATGATGGCGAGATATCAAAGTAACCCCGGGAAAGCACATTAGGTTGCAATTAAATGCGTTCTTTAGTTTCTGAAAAGAACTTAGTATGGAATGCTGATTTAACAATCAGACAATCTAATTCCCATGGGATACACGGACTCAAATTTCCAATCAGACATAGACTCCAAAATACCTACCTCGGGTAGTGTGTTTTGCATGGGAGAAGGAGCCATGACATGGAGAAGCGATTTGCAGAAATGCATCGCAGATTCGACCATGGAAGCCGAATAAGTAGTTGCTTATGAAGTAGCGAAAGAAGCGGTTTGGCTCAAGTACTTCTTAGTGGACTTGGACGTTGTTCCGAATTTGCCCGACAAGATAACTGTCTTTTGTGACAATGCCGGGGCAGTTGCAAATTCAAGGGAACCGAGAGCCCACAAGGCCAGCAAACACATTGAAAGAAAACACCATCTTATACGAGAAATCATTAAGAGAGGAGATAAAGAGGTGGCAAAGATATGCGTCGGGGACAACCTAGTAAATCCATTCACAAAGGGTCTGCCTCTGAATACATTCGAGAGACATATGGATGGAATGGGAGTCAAGACTATTGCCAATCTGCTTTAAGTATAAGTGGGAGGAATTATTAGGTTAGTGTAGGTTGACATGAGATGTCACGTAGAGCTACTACACTAAGACATGCGTGATGTATACTAAAAGCAGACTTTAAGTATAAGTGGGAGATTGTTGGAGTTATACGTGAAAGTATGCTTTTACTTTGTATAACTCGTGTATCAAACACTCGATTTATGAGAATAATTCTTTTATCATATTTGCTTTAGATATAATTGAATGTTGAATTTCTATTGCAAACCGTTCAATATATAGTACATGTTACATTGTAGTTAATGTGGTGATACCCGATCACGGAAGACAACATTAACAGTTTACTTGTAACTAAACGTACAATTCACGACCCAGGTGGAATTGAACAATCCACCGTGAAAGGTCGATGTGTAAGGCTCAGATTGGTCTGTCTTGACTAAGAGATTGCACTAGCACATTTAGTATGTGTTGAAGAGGTCCTACAGCGAGGATAAATTCTTCTGTTCTGAAAGGTGAAGAATTAGACCTCAGTGGTTGTTAATTTCTTAATCTCCGTCACTTAAATAGGACCGTGTGTGCTTAATAGTTACTGCTTTGATTCATGTTGGGTGAGAATCATCGTGACTTCGAACTTTGTGTCTTGGGCAGTAATATTAATCATACGACGGTTGCTAAGATTTAATACGGAGAAACGCGTGCGAGTACGGCTCGTGTGATTAGTCCCCTTGGTGGGCTCAGAAGTTTTATTGTACCAAATCTTGCAAGTGAAGAATTAGTTTCTTCGGTACGAATAATAATGTTGAGCTGTCTTTACTCCAAGGTGAAATATATTAATTAATTTAGAGCTATTCAGAAGCTCAATTAATTAATGGACTTGATAATCTTAAACGCGGGAAATAATAACCGGGAGCCCATATTATCGTAATATGGATTAAGATGGATAGTGCAATATTAATTTATTAGTGGTAATAATTAATATTAATGGGCTGAATTATATTGGGGCTCAATATTGAAATTCAGAAGTCCATTAGGAGGTCCAATCTTAATTCTCCTTAAGGCCCCTCAAGTAGCCCAATTAAGTAGCCCAATAATGATAAGGTGATTAAAATAAAAGAAAATAATTTTGCTGATTTTTCCTTTATATTTTTCGAAAATTTGGTTATTGGAGGAGATTAGATTTTGTTGATTTTCTTGGAAAGATATTATGGAGGATAAGTATTCTTGAAATACAAGATTATCTCATATATTCAAGAAGATCCAAATCTTGGATTCTTCTTCATAGAATTTTCGAAAATTAGCCCCCTAAATATGTAGGGTGAGATTTTTGTGGAATATTTTATTTTGGAGAAAAGAATATATGAGATATATTCAAGATTTCTTAGAGTCTAAGAAAAGATTTTCTCCAAGCCCAAATACACTTAAATTTTCGGCCCCTACATATTATAAATAGGGGATGATTATTTCATCCCCAAATACATAATTCCATGATTTGGAAAAATCAAGAAGCATAGATATTTTTCTTTTTCCTTAGTTTATTAAATTGCTTGAAAGCGTCTCCCACCGGCGATCAAGTGAGGTGAAAAGGGAAATACTTGAGAAGGCTTTGGGTTGATAGAACGAGATTACAAGTGTCCCGTATATCCAAAGGCCATTACTACGAGAGGTACGTTAATCGCATATTTACTTGTTTAATTCCGCCTAGTTAAATATGTGAAATTAATTTAACATGCATGATGATAATTAGTTGTTGGAATTATTATTTGAATTAATTAGGATTAATTCATGCTAGTAATAATTGTATTTAAATTCGTATTTAAAATTCATCCCGAATAGATTCCGGGCACCCCTAAATTTTCCCAACAATTACCACGACAGATTTTACAAGTTCTATGGAGTATTAACTAATGAGAATCTACACATCACCTCCAAGTAATGAACTATCAAGTGACAAAATACTATTGAAAAAATTTCATCTCATCTATTCGAACTTGTATAGAGGTATGAAATAAATAAATTAATTAATTTAGTTACTTAACATTTTCCCTCGCTCATGAGCTGAATATCTCAATTTCCGCCTTTGGGGAAGAGACCCAGTCAGTGAACAATTTAATATGGGTTGGAGTTGTTTTCTGCAAGAATCGAATCCAAGAAGTGTGGGCGTGAACCTTTTTGGCTTTGATACCACGAAAAAACTTCATCTCATCTAAACTTCATCTGCAAGCAATTATCAAAGAAGAATATGCTACAGAAAACTAAATATTACAGTTAAGACCAATAATTGCTAAAATTTTCACATTCTAAGAAATAGACATCTCTAAAATTGCTAAATATTCAAATTCTAAGAAATAGCTTATGTTTTATTTTTTCTACACTACAAGAAAACCCCCTTTGGCATCATCATTTTGAGTTGTTGACGTTTGTCCACGACACATAAACCACCATCTGAATATGACAAACTTAATCTAGGTCAATATGAAAAAGGATGATGGATGTCATGAGCGAGAGAAATGAGTACCTGTGACAGTTTGTTTCCCAAGAGTAAGATAGACGATGCATTTGATGCAACATTTTCTTGTCCATCAATTTGCAAGGCAATCCCAACATCAGCAAGTGCTAGGGAAGGTGCATCATTGATACCATCACCAACCTTTTTACAAAAACAAGTTAGTTTAGAACTACTAATTTCTCATAGTTGTTACATAATCAAAGAATTAGTGTACATTTCATCCTCATTTTCAATACCATATGAGACTAGCTAGCCAGTTCTTCAACTGACACTTATAATTTACAATAGCAGCTCTATCATAAATTCCTGATAATCAACTAACTACTTGCAAGCTAAGGAAAAAGTGAATTATCTCTCTGTGAGAACAACAGAAAAGTAGTATTCCACATTATCAACTTGAACTCAATGATTAATGTAATTGACCTCAAGATTAAAGATAACAACTGGTTTTCCATGCTTTCAATTTAGGAAATAGATAATTACCATGGCAATACGATGAACTGATGCTTGAAGACTTGAAATAACATCAGATTTCTTCTGTGGTGTTAAAGAACCATTGACAAATTCATCTTCAACACCAACTAATTTTGCTACTGCTGCAACTACCTCGTCCCTGTCCCTTGTCAACAGGACTGTAAGAATTCCTTTTTGCTGAAGCCTTTAAAACATGAGCCAAATAAAATATAAGAAAAACAGAAAAGGCAAAATACTTAGAATGTTTTTCTTTTACGTAAACAGAAATAAATTCACCCTTTTCATTTTAATCATCCACATATATTTGAGTCACTAAACACCACTTCCAGTAAACATATGATGCTCTGCAGTAGTAATTAGTAAACGAAATGCAAGCAATAGAGCACATTCTCTAAAATACACTATGTAATACTCTTGGGTTATTGGGATATAATGATTACACATGAGGAGTTTGTGTAAATTCCACGGTCACGCTCGTTGATTTCGTAGACATTCAATTCCTGAATTTTTGCTGAGATTACTCGAAATAAAATAGGAAAGTTTAAGCATTAATTTGAAGGATCATTCATGAAATTATGAAAACAGAGTATTAATCGAAATGGAACACATACCGAATCTGGATTTGAAATAATTACCGCATCCTTGGGAGGGGAGGATGCTTTGTCGATCAGTTCTTGATTCTCTTTGGAGGTTAGGGTTCGATAGAGGTGTATCTGTCGATGTTGGAAGACGCATGTCGGCGTTTGGTTTGCCCGTTGGGATGAATGGGCATCGCCGACGATGAAGATTCTCGATCCAACCCTATGGAGATCTCTTCGCTGGTTTCCAGCCTTATGGAGGTCTATTGCACTCGATTTTCGATCGCTTGGTTCCAGATTTGGCGGGCTGAACGGGAGGGGGGCTTGGTTATCAGTTTATTGGGGGGTGAAATCACGCGGCGCTTCGCCTGAGCCGAAGAGACGGAGGAAGGGGGGTTGGCGAGGAGATGGGGAGGGGGTGGGGGAGGGGGACGGGGGATGCTTGTGATATGAGTTGAGTGCGTGCGGGTCAGTTGGGGGGTTAGTTACCGTAGGAAAATATGTTGAGGGTATTATGGTCCAAAAATATTTCTCAGATGCTTGTAGCTTTTTAATATAGTATAGTTGAGTCATTAAACACCACTTCCAGTAAACATATGATGCTCTGCAGTAGTAATTAGTAAACAAAATGCAAGCAATAGAGCACATTCTCTAAAATACACTTTGTGTAATACTCTTGGGTTATTGGGATATAATGATTACACGTGAGGAGTTTGTGTAAATTCCACGGTCATGCTCGTTGATTTCATGGACATTCAATTCTGAATTTTTGCTGAGATTACCCAAAATAAAACAGGAAAGTTTAAGCATTAATTTGAAGGATCATTTATGAAATTATGAAAACAGAGTATTAATCGAAACGGAACACATACCGGATCTGGATTTGAAATAATTACCGCATCCTTGGGAGGGGAGGACGCTTTGTCGATCGGTTCTTGATTCTCTTTGGAGGTTAGGGTTCGACAGAGGAGTATCTGTCGACGTTGGAAGACGCAGGTCGGCGTTTGGTTTGCCCGTTGGGACGAATGGGCATCGCCGGCGATGAAGATTCTCGATCCAACCATATGGAGATCTCTTCACTGGTTTCCAGCCTTATGGAGGTCTATTGCACTCGATTTTCGATCGTTTGGTTCATAGATTTGGCTGGCTGAACGGGAGGGGGGCTTGGTTATCAGTTTATTGGGGGGTGAAATCACGCGGCGCTTCCCTGAGCCGAAGAGACGGAGGGGGGGGGGGGGGGTTGGCGAGAGAGATGGGGAGGGGGACGAGGGATGCTTGTGAGATGAGTTGAGTGCGTGCGGGTCAATTGGGGGATTAGTTGCCGTAGGAAAATATGTTGAGGGTATTATGGTCCAAAAATATTTCTCAGATGCTTGTGAATTTTTAATATAGTATAGTTGAGTCACTAAACGCCACTTCCAGTAAACATATGATGCTCTGCAGTAGTAATTAGTAAACGAAATGCAAGCAATAGAGCACATTCTCTAAAATACACTTTGTGTAATACTCTTGGGTTATTGGGATATAATGATTACACATGAGGAGTTTGTGTAAATTCCACGGTCACGCTCGTTGATTTCGTAGACATTCAATTCCTGAATTTTTGCTGAGATTACCCGAAATAAAATAGGAAAGTTTAAGCATTAATTTGAAGGATCATTCATGAAATTATGAAAACAGAGTATTAATCGAAACGGAACACATACCAGATCTAGATTTGAAATAATTACCGCATCCTTAGGAGGGGAGGACGATTTGTCGATCGGTTCTTGATTCTCTTTGGAGGTTAGGGTTCGACAGAGGTGTATCTGTCGACGTTGGAAGACGCAGGCCGGCGTTTGGTTTTCCCGTTGGGACGAATGGGCATCGCCGGCGATGAAGATTCTCGATCCAACCCTATGGAGATCTCTTCGCTTGTTTCCAGCCTTATGGAGGTCTATTGCACTCAATTTTTGGTCGTTTGGTTCATAGATTTAACGGGCTGAACGGGAGGGGGGGCTTGGTTATTAGTTTATTGGGGGGTGAAATCACGCGGCGCTTCGCCTGAGCCGAAGAGACGAAGGAGGGGGGGTTGGCGAGGGAGATGGGGAGGGGGACGGGGGATGCTTGTGAGATGAGTTGAGTGCGTGCGGGTCAGTTGGGGGGTTAGTTGCCGTAGGAAAATATGTTGAGAGTATTATGGTCCAAAAATATTTCTCAGATGCTTGTGATTTTTTAATATAGTATAGACTAATGATTAAGAGCAAATAATTAGGAGTTGTTATTGTGTCAATCGTAAAACTTGTTCACATAAGACGTTGCCAATAATAAAAATAAAATATATATTATCTTGAACTTGTAGAACTTTTTTTTAAGAGATAATAAAATGTTATAGAAATTACACATCCTCCTCAACTAATACAATGTGTAGGATCAAGTGCTTGCCACTAGACTAAAAGTTCGAACTTGTAGTGAAGTGCTACTTTATTTCCTTTAACTCATATCTAGATGTAGGCGCCACGGGTTGAATGCCTCCGCCGGACTTGGCACATCGGGCCTTTATCGCGTCCGACTCGGCTGAGAGATGTTGGACTTCGCACCCAACAACCCCTCCCCCCCAGCATCTGCCAGCCCTCATGGCTAACAAGTGCGTCTGGGAATGCCTCCGCCGAACTTGGCGCATCAGACCTTTATCGTGTCCGACTTGGATGGGAGATGCTAGACTCTGCGCCCAACAATCTCCCCCCCCCCCAGCATCTGTCAGCCCCCAACAAATAACTTCCACTGGGGTTCCCACTGAGATTCAAACCCTTGACATGTGCTCTGATACCAATTGTAGGATCAAGCGTTTGCCACTAGACTAAAAGCCCGAACTTGTAGTGAGGTACTACTTTGTTTCCTTTAACTCATATCTAGCTGCAGGCGCCACGGTTTGAATGCCTCTACCAGACTTGGCGCAACGGGCCTTTATCGCACCCGACTTGGCTGAGAGATGCTGGACTTCATGCCCAACACAATGTCTAAAGAAGGAACCGATGATAAAACTAATATGTATTAAAAATAAATTAATTAAAAGGATTAATCTCCTAAGGGTTGGGTTTTCTTCGATGAGTTCTCTTCGTTGAACTACTTTCATAGTTTTCAAATTCATTTCCAGCAACAATATGTTGTAGTTTCATTAACGCATAACCATGGCTGATGTTCTACGGTCTATAGAGCGGTTCACTTTAGTGTGTGGACTTTTGTTTCAGGTATTTTTTGGAGTAGCGTGTGGAGCGAGCAATGGAGGAAGATGGATTAAGTGTTTTATAGAGTTTATTATCAACAATTGAGGAGGAAAATGTGAGTCTAGAGCTTGGAGAAAGCAATAATGGAGAATTCTCTTAATTATGTTGCTTGGTGTCTTGTTGGTCAACTTCTCATGGTGAGGTAATTAAGAATAGATGATATGATGAGTTTTTTAAAACAAAATTGGAGAGTCAGTGAAGTTTTTAATGTTTCAATTGTGGATGAAAGAACTTATGTGTTCCAGTTTTATTGCGTTAATAATAGGAATAAGATATTTTTCCTACAAGCTTGGAATTTTTGGAGGTCTTTATTATTATTGAAATGTATGGACAACCTTAATAGTCCAAAAAATATCTCAATTGTGATTGTTCCTTTTATGGTTCAAATCTATGGATTAACTATGACATATATGAAAAATCAAGTTGAACATAAAATTGGAGAGATGTTGGGAGATGATGGTGGAAGTCAAAGGGAAATGTGATGTTGTTTTGTACGATCATTGTTTATGATCCCGTGTGTAGCTTTATGTAATATATATATCGTTGAAACATGTTCCTAAGTCACACAAAAGAAGGAGATAATCCTACAGTGATGGATTTAGATATGAGTTGTTACATGACTTCTTTTTTTTTTTATAGAAAGATTGATCATATTGAGTCAGACTTCTTGACTTGATAAAAAACATTATCCTTGAGTGATCATTGTAAGCCAAAGTTCAAAGGTAGAATTGTATTTATGTGGCTTGAAAGATTTATTAAAGCCCTCCTGTCAAAGTAACTCTAGTAAATGATTGAGCGTTCGCAAATATTTGGTGGTGGGATTCTTTAAAGTGAGGTATTTTCACCATGTAGATATAATGACGGTTGATGTTGGAAATACTCTTTTTTCCCCTTTTGTATGTGGGTAAGGAAACTTCCAGACAAGGGTGGAGTTGGAGTGTAAATAGTAGCAAGATTATGAGACCCTTTCGTGAGGCTTAAGTGTCAAACTAAATTACGAACGTGTTTACTCATGTATGAGCGTATCGATCTCAGGTTGGGTGAGCAATTTGATTATGTAGGATCATGTGTGGAATATTGTTATGTTGAATCAATTATTTCTTCTCCTGAAGTTATTAGCGGGTCTTACTCAGTTCTAAAGCTATCGTCGATCCACACTATTGGTTATTTCAGCAAAATGGTAAGTTTTCTGCTAGGCCAGTATATCAAGTGGTGATTGATTTTTTTGAAACAACATAACAGTCAGTCAACCATTTTCATGAAGATAGGTGGAAGCTTTTATGGAAAATCTCAATGCCTTCAATAATTCACATGTTCGCTTGTTAAACATGTTGAGATTTCATAGTTGTGTTGGCTAATTACAAACACATTATGTTCCAATCAATATAATTTATAGACTTTATTGTGGGGTTGTATGGATGACATCACATGCTCTAATTTTTTACAAATTGGGGGAGGTATTTCTATAAGACTTCGTATTTTTTAGATTATTAAAGGTGTATGAGTAATGGTCGCTATTAGGCGACAATTTTTAGCTATTGAGAAAGAGTTTTCCTTTAAGAGAGAGAAATCTTTATTTTTCGTGGCATGAATGATATAGAGTGAAATATATGATGTTGGGCATATATGATGTTATTACTAGAAACTTTCAGCATTGTTTAAGGTTGAATATTTTTTTATGGTGAAGGTTAAGTTAGTGAAGAAGAAATTAGCAAAGCCCACAAACAGTTATCATCTAAACCACGCATGTGCTGAAAGAATTTAATCTCATCTAAAAATTCAAACTTATAGAGAGGTGTAAAATTAATTCATTGTGGGTTGAGTTGTTCTTTGGGCTTGTCAACTCCACCATGTGGAGGACTAAGGTGACCCAACAAGTATATACATTAACGAGGGTGAAATTTTTGTCAACAAGGTTTGATCCCAAAGTATCTTGGTGGGTGTGAGCCCATTGACTTGGATACCATGAAAGAATTTCATCTCTTCTAAAAATCCGAACATATAGAGATATGTGAAACAAATATTTCACGAGCTGAGCTCGAGTCAGGCTCGTTTACTTTGTAGACGAATATTTCACAAGCCGAGCTCGAGCTATTCACGAACTCATATTTTACACACGAGCCGAGCTCGAGCCTTAAAATAATCAAACAAGTTGAGCTCGAACCTAATGGTATTCGACACGACTTGTTTACATCCCTAGTAATTTATGACTGGACGAAGGCAGTATTTATTCAGAATGTTAGTGAAAAATGATAATTTATTTATTCAAACATAATTTAAACCATATGAATATTATTACTTTTTGCTTTACAATACAATTACTTCCTCCATCTCAACTCAATTGTTCATATGTTAGAAAATATTTGTCTCATAGTCGATTGTCCATACCATAAATAGTCATATTAATTTACCACAATGTCACTAAAAAATAATTTTATTCTCTTTTAATTTACCAAAAGATGTCGGTGCCACTAAAAACAAGCTACCTACATATGATATTACTCCATCCGTCCCTTAATAAATTTCATTTTTTTTTTTTCGAGACGTTCACAAAAATTTCACGCTCCAAAAATAAAAATAAAACATTGTAATAATACTCATTTTATTTTAAAATACTCTTATTTTTTTGTTAACAAAATTAATAAAATAACTTTTTTTTAAAGTGTGCATTCCCTTCCAGTAAATTTATTAGAGGACGAATACAGTAATAAATAATTTCCCACATTAAAATTTGTGTTAAAAGCTAAGGAACAATTGAGTTTGGGATGAAAAGGGTAAAACAATTGCTTATACAATCATCGTTACTGCATTCATTAATTGTGTTAATTATAATTGGGACATTAATCCAAAATCACTTTTCATAAATAAGTAGCTACAGAAAAGCACACATATATGTGACAAAATATCTCACCAACTCAGCATCCTTAGCCACTAAGCAAAACGTTAATTTACTTTTTAAAGCAATAATAACTCAATTCACTTTCAAACCTAATGCATCACAATCTCACTAATATCTGCTCTGAGGGAAATAATTAAAAAATAACAAATACTTAATTTGCTGGTGAAAAAATTTAAGAAAAGTGACAATTTATTTCCTAATTTAAAAAGAAATTGATTAATGTTGTAATAAAAATGAAGAAATTGCAATACTCAACAGAGTAGTAATGTCAACAAATAAGAAATATTCAAAAGAGTTACAAATGGAGCAGTAAAATATGGAGTAATTATTTTATCCTTCCTTGAAATTCTAAATAAAGTTGAATTTCAAAATTTCCCAATTATTTTTCTCCCCATTTTACACCTCCGGATTCCAAAGACTCCATAAACGCGAACTAAATATCCCCATGACGTCCGGCAACACTTTCCTAGCCAACCCTTTGTGGTTGCGCACCACTGCCGGCGCCGCCGCCGCCGCCACGTCAACAGCCTCCTCCGCCACCACCTCTCTCTCCGGAACAACAAAAACAACCTGACCCTCTAAATTCTCCGGCGGCTCAACCGCCGGAAATTCAAGAACCCCACCGCCGGAGCCGCCGTCGACGCATACTTTTTCAACTTTCCGGCGACCCACTTTCTCCTTGCGCTTATTTTTTCCACCGGGAGGCGTTTTCTTCAAGTGCTCTCCATTGTTGAGATGCTCCTCGAAAGCTTCAATGGCCTGATGAATTAATTCACGGTTAGGGGAAGAATCCCATCGGACCCAGAAGCTAGTGTAACAGTGAAAGCAGTCGCAGTCAAAAAGGGGAGGCGATTTCCTGCCATTGGAATCGGAACACAGCTTATTTGCGCTCTTTTTCTCGGTTTTGAGGGACCTCGTGATCAAATAAGCAAGAACTTGGCGGTCTTCTAGAGAGAGAACGGAGACTAGAGAGAGAATGACCGCCGGCAAAAGTTGCAGAACGGAGAGAGAATCTGTATTTGGAGAGGAAGAGGAGAAGGGGTGAACTTTGCCTTTGTTTCTCATATTTGTGGATGAAATTGGGGATTAGGGAATTTAGGGTATGGGGAGGGAAAGTGGGGGAGATATATTATTCGTCTTAAAAAGGAAAACATTAAAAGGTTAAATAGAATAGTTAGGCGGAGGTGGGCCACATTGGTTCCAAGACCTAGCTCACATATGGGTTGGAGCTAGACTTGGAGGGAGGGTAACAATCTTTAAATTAGGGAATGAGATTTTTGATACAAATGAAAAAGGTAAGATTTGTTTTACACTTACCATGAGGAAAGTCTTGCGTGGGAAGTTTCATTTATGAGAGTAATTTTATTTTAAGGAAAGATAGTGATTAGTAAATAATGTATTAGTAAATTGAATTAAAGATATGAGTTCAGAAATATATTAGTTGTTCTCATAAAATATATTAATTGAAGTTGTATTAGTTATTTTCTGTACTTGTATTAGTTGTTTCAATTTAAGGTAATAGTTACCGTGAGTATCTATCACATAATGGCTTGCCTTATTTTAATATCTGGATAAGAGCCATTTTCTGTAAAACTTTTTCATAATACGAAACTAATACTATATGATTTATATTAATTCAGTGATATCATTACTTTTATAAACTATACTTATAACACATTTTATATTATGATATTAATTAATAAGTGCAATAATATCATTAAATGAATGTTATGATATCACTAAATAAATATAATTATATCAATTTTATACTATAAATAAGTTTTATAAGCGAGATTGTGTTTGGATAAAATTATGCTACCATCAATCTAATCTAGAAATTTGGGTAATTAATTACAATTATGTCGCTATTTTTTAAATGTTATTGCAAGTAAATCTTACAAGTCGGAGTAGTCTTGTTTGTGCTCTTTACATAGCTTTTTTATTATTTATTTATCAAAACTTATACAAAAATGATGTCACTTGTTTAATAGGAGTATCACATCAACCAGCCATGTCACATTGTAGCAGGACAACCCATAGTTAATTTGCAATAATATTTAAAAATGGTGATTTAATTACAATTTTCCAAAGTTTTAGATTAGACTTCTTATATTCATGGCTTATAGTATAATATATTAAATGCGATTCATCTCGTATAATTTTTTTGCATAATTTAATTGAACACCCCATCCACCAAATGCAACAAAATATTATATGAAAACAGTTCATAATGAACTTATCATAAAATTATTTTAAGATATCAAATATTTAAAAATATAAAAGAGTATTAATAATCGGAATTAGTGGTATTATATTGTAATGTTATTGATTTTTTTACCCCAATATTTGATACTCCTGGTGAGATTTTTTATATTTTTAATCAAATATTTGATATTTTAAAATAGTTTCATGATAAGTTTATTATAAACTATTTTCATATAAAACCTACTCACTAGATGCAATGTAGAACGAAAACAATTTTGATCTAATTTTAATCCACAAATTTTCAACTAAGCATTTTCTTTTTCTTTTTCTCAGAAACAATTTTTATACTGAAAAATATAAATATTGTTCAGTATACAAATTAATATTATTTTTTTGTTTTTTTTGTGTGTCTAATGATCTATTAAAATGAGCCGAATTTGATTAAAATTACACCAATTATACAGTGCAAATTATACACATGAACTTTTTGCAATTAAATTTTATAAAATCTTAATCTTAATATATTGTAAAGACAAAGTTTTGGAAGTCTATGTGGCAAGCCCACAATCCTCTATTTTGAAAATGCTCTCCTCTCATTCACCCAATTCATTGACTTTAAAAATTATTCTCAACCATCGAAAGTTAATCTCTAATCTAATCTTGATCGTTGATTTTTTCACATACCCTCTATATATAACAACTATCTCACACAATCAAAAATCAATTACAATAATCTCTCAAAGAAATCATCAAATTCTCTATATCTTCATTTTTTTTTTTTCTTGCAGGATCTTCATCTCAATATATTCAATCTTCATATTTCTTTTTTGCAGGATCTTCATCTTAAGGTATTTATGTTTTATTTTATGTTTTTTTATAGTTTTGATGTATGAATTTCATCTTCATATTTTATAGTTTTGATGTAAGAATCAGACTCACAATGAGAGAATTTTTTTCCTTTAGAATACACGAGCGTAATAATGAACCCAATACTCTATTCCTGTCCAGGAGACTTTTCCAAATTTTTTTTGTGGATTCGTATACTACGATTGAGCCGGAAAGGTTGTCTTTTATAAAATTAAATCAAGTGAAACTGAGGTCTGACAGAGTGGATGATATAAAAATTGCAGTTGATAGAGGTGGGGTAGATTCATCTTCTACGGGTAAAAGAATAATGTGTGCATCCTTCACAGGGAGTCCTAGGTATATGAATCAAAATTTTCAAGATGTCATGACAATTTGCAAGTATTTTTCTTACCCGGATTTATTTATCACAATTACTTGCAATATGAAATGGCCTGAGATTACGAGATTCTTAAACGAGAAAGGTCTTGATTCTGTTGATAGACCAGATATTCTTTGCTGAATGTTTAAAATGAAACTTGATCGTATTGTGAAGGATTTTAAGAAACTTCAAATATTTGAAAAAATTGATGCATGTAAGTTTATCTTTTTATATTTTTAAAATTTTTAGTTCCATAATAATTATTTTTTGTGTATAGAATAACTTTACAATTCTATTGAATAATTTTAGTATATAACTTGATTAAAAAAAAATTCAATATGCAGTATTATACGCAGTGGAATTTCATAAAAGAGGATTGCCTCATGCTCATATTCTTTTGTTTCTCAACCGTGATAACAAAATTTCAAATCTGGAGGATGTTCATCGTATCATATCTGCAGAAATACCAGATAAAGATGATGATGCATTTTTGCGTGAGTTGGTAAGTGACTACATGATTCACGGACCCTGTGGATTAGCAAAAAGAATTTCTCCTTGCATGGTCAAGAATGTTTGCTCAAAGAACTTCCCCAAGAGTTATTATGAGTTTACATCTGTTGATGATGAAGGTTTCCCACTGTACAAAAGGAGAAATACGGGAGTGACAATTGATAAAGGAATTGTTCATTTGGATAATCGTTTTGTGGTTCCTTACAGTCCAATACTGTTGTGAAGGTATCAGGGTCATATAAATGTTGAGTGGTGCAATAGGCATAAATCCATCAAGTATTTGTTCAAGTATATCAATAAAGGAGCTGGGAGGATTACTGCTACTGTGGAGAAGGAAGGGGTCACTGAAGGTGAATCAAAACCAAAAGACGAAATGGAAAATTTCATAAACTGCAAATACATATCTCTGTGTGAGTCAGTTTGGAGAACTCTTCAGTTCGATATACATTATCGGCATCCACTAGTTATGAGATTAGATTTCCATTTTTCTAATCAGCAGAAAGTTATTTTTCGAGATGAAGATTACATTGATGATGTACTCGAAAGACCATCTTCAGATAAATAAATGTTCTTGGCGTGGATGGATAAAAGTAAAACCAATGATGAGGATGTAAATAAGCTGACTTATGTGGAATTTCCAAAGATGTATGTTTGGGATAGAAAAAAATATCAGTAGGAAAAAAGAAAGTGCAATAGATTTTCTTTGGGAAGACTACGCAGTGTTCCACTGGGGGCTGGTGAAGAGTATTATTTGTATCTCTAACTGCCTTATAGTAAGGGATCAACATCTTACAAGATTATACGAACCACTGATAATACTGAGTATGATACCTTTAAAGATGCTTGTTATTCAATGAGATTGTTGGATGATGATCGTGAGTACACTGATGGGATAACAGAGGCAAGTTTTTTGGGCAAACACTCATTACGTAAGGAACTTATTCGTTGTTATTCTCATGCCATCTTCAATGAACTCTCCAGAAATCATATTCAGAAAGACGTGAGAGTGTATGACAGATGATATACTCCATAAAAGAATACGAACATTGAATATTCCAGGTATAATATTATTTAAAAAAATTATTTCATTTAAATTGTTAAAATATTTTATAATTATATTTTTTTCTAATTTTTTTTTTAGAGTTACAACTTAATAACGAAGAGTTGAAAAACTTGGCTTTAATTGAAATTGAGAAGCTACTGCAGATGAATGGATCGATTTTGAGTAGTTTTCATCAATGCCAGTACCAGATTTTGAGTTTGAGAATGATTTAATAAATAACTCATTCGTCAAGAATTGAATTACGATCGGTTTGAACAAGGAGAAGAATATGACAAGTTAAGTTCAACTCTCACGCAAGAACAAAAACTTGTGGTTAGTGAAATACTTGAAGCTGTTTGGTTACAAGAAGGAATAACCTTCTTTTTATACGAATATGGTAGAACCGGAAAGACATTCATTTGGAGAACGATCTCCGCAGCAATACGTTCTGAAGGCAATATTGTTCTTAATGTTGCATCAAGTGGAATAACATCTCTACTTCTGCTCAGCGGACGTACTACTCATTCGAGATTTGCTATACCGCATAATATTGATGAGACCTCCACTTGTAACATAAGGCCTGAGACACATTTGTCCGAACCATTATTGAAAACAAATCTTATTATATGGGATGAGGCCTTAATGATTAACAAATTTAGCTTTGAAGCTTTGGATAGAAGTTTAAGGGATATTGTTAGATCTCCAGATGGAACCATGAGTGATATGCCTTTTGGTGGTAAAATCGTTGTGCTTGGAGGAGATTTCAGACAGATACTTCCTGTTATACCAAAATAAAGTCGAGAGGACGTTGTGAACTCAACTATCAATGCTTCATATTTGTAGGATCATTGAAAGGTATTTTGTGCAACTTTTATTAAATAATAATATTTTTTTAAAGAAATAATAATTGAAAAACTAAATACATCTCATTTGTTTTCAATTTTAAGGTTTTAAGATTGACGAAGAACATGAGATTACAAAGTTCTGATCCCAATACGTCCTCAAATGGTGATGATGTTGTTAACTTTTGAGGTGGATTTTGGATGTTGGTGATGGAAAAATTGGAAATAGGCAAGATGGTGTCGCTGAGATTGAGATTCTGAAAGATAATTTAATTTAAGATGTCGTTGATCCGGTTGCATCTATAATCAAAAGTATTTATCCATCCTTGATTGATAATTTAAGGACACATAAATACTTTGAGGACAGAGCAATACTTTCACATACTCATCAAGATGTGGAGTCTATAAATGATAAAATTCTATCTATGATTCTTGGTGATACTAAAGTATACTTGAGCTCTGACAGTGCTTGTGCCTCTGAATTTCGAGAAGAAGGTAGTGGACAAATGGTTACTGTTGAATTTTTTAATTCTATTAGGTGTTCCGGAATGCCTAATCACCGTCTGATCTTAAAAGAAGGAGTGTCTATAGTATTACTAAGAAATATTGATCACAAATCCGGTTTGTGCAATGAAACAAGAATGATCTTCACCAAACTTGACAACCACATTCTCGAGGCTGAAATAATATCCGGAAGGAATATTGAAAATAAAGTATTCATCCCAAGAATGACATTGGCAAATTCTTATCCTACAATGCCGGTGAATGTTAAAAGGCGACAGTTTGCAATTCTACTGTGTTTTGCCATGATTATAAATAAAAGTCAAGGACAATCACTTTCTACTGTTGGATTGTATCTTGCAGTATCCAGAGTTAGATCGAGTAGAGGATTGAAGATTTTGTCACTTGATTCTAAAGGAAAACCTTCCAAATACGCAACAAATGTTGTTTATAAGGAGATTTTTCGCAATTTGTAAACATTGTTTTCTAAACATTTGATTAATAATATATTTAATAAATTTATAGTTTATTGTTTTTTTGAAT
This sequence comes from Ballota nigra, assembly GCA_947034835.1. NCBI lineage: Eukaryota > Viridiplantae > Streptophyta > Magnoliopsida > Lamiales > Lamiaceae > Ballota > Ballota nigra. The sequence goes on along the minus strand of OX344725.1, from coordinate 11,811,697 downwards.
AGAATTATTTATTATTACTAACATGTTTAGAAGTGCAATAAAAATACTGAATAAATAAAATAATAATAGTAACAACATTTAGAAAACTTTAAAAAAAAAATCATTTATAAATTTATAATAAATTTTATGTACAACTCCGTGATAATTGTAGGTTTAGCACTAGTCTTGTATAAAGTGGAGTATATTAGACGGGTTGTGAGATTTACTTGAATTAAATATCGTTTATCTAATGTCATGATATAATACTCCCTCCGTCCCTTATTAAATTTCTCTTTTTGCCAAAATGCGTGTTTCAAGTTAAGTTTTCCCTCTTCTTAATTGGAAAATATTTATCCCCACATTTTTTTATATGCATCTATTTAATATTTATCCTTTCTATCACACACTCAACTACACATTAATTTTATATTTGTTAAATTTTGTGAAAAAAACAAGGAGAAAAGTTACGAAGGGAGTGTAATCTATATATATATATATATAAAAATAGAAGTGAGGAAAGAGAAAAAGTTGCATTTATTGGAGCAAGTGAAATGCACTTGCTTTATGGTGCAATAGTGACTCTCACTCTCCACTAAAGAAAGTGAATTAATTTTACCAATTTCTTTTCTTTTTTACTTTGCATCAATAGTTTTCAAAATTCTTTAAGTTTTTTTATTTTAAATCTATTTTCAACACACTACATATCAAATTAAATTGTCTTATGAACATTTTTAATTTAACATATATATTGTACTTATAAAAATAAAAATCATATTTAAAATATTTATTTTTATTATTAAGTGTTTTCTATTGACTTTAACTATATGATTAATCGAATTTAAATAATTTTTATTTAGACTATATAAGTTTTTTAAATGTTAAATAATTTTATGAATTTAGTATACAATTAAATATTATAATACCCACATATATACAATATTCTTATATCTTAATTGATTTATGGATAAATAAATTTAATTTAAACTTTTTTTTTTTATAATTCATTCATTATATAATTTTGTATTTATAATTTATAATATTCCATCCGTGCATCGCACGGGAGAAATACTAGTTAATATATATACAAGAAGTAAATATATTTATAAAAAGTATTGTGACAGGTGATGGAACTTGTTATAACGAGGGATAAAAAATATTGTAGGTAGGTTATTTTTGTCTCAGGTTAGTTAAACTAGGAAATGAACCACCAAATTTGTGGAACTGGCAATCAGACATCTTGACCAATCAAATCTTCGATATATGACTATTAATACTAGTATGTTGGTAGGACAACACCTGTGTCACCTAGTGAAATAAATAATACTGTATTCTGTTTAAAAGAAAAATCTCATAAATCCTTCAAAGTCTATTCCCATTGAAATGTACATAAATTTTAACATAAGTTGGATAAAGTAAAAATATAGTAGAATCCATTAAAAAAATAAAAATGGTTTATTAATGAGTGTGATTAAAAAATATAATATTATTTAAGAAGAATATGAGAATAAATTTGGAAACAAACTAAAAAAAGTAGCTAGGATTAGATTTGAGGGACAAAAGAGATTAATAATCAATTTATATGTGCAATACGATTGATTTTCGAATAATACAATTTAGTGAAAAAAGTAATACCAGTGTACATACAAGAATTTGTCTTATATTTCCTCTGTATCAAGGTAAGTGTTACATCAGAGTTTTACACATTTTTTAAGGAAAAAATATCTAAAGTAGATTTAGTGCTTGAGATGTGATATAAAAGTAAAAAAGTGGAGAGAGGATGATAAAAGTATATGCGATGTGTATTTTTTAATATTAATTAACTGAGTAACAGATTGTATAATTTTGATGAAAAATAGTTATAGTTTTGTTAAGAATGATGGTGTAGGATTTCAGTAAAAGTTATGAAGGTGTGTGTAGTGTTTTTTAGAGTAGTGTTAACTGAAATATTAACAACATATAAGACAACACAAACATTTATGAACAGTTATAAAGACCGAAAATCTTAAAAACACCTTGCAAACGGAATTCAGAACTTTTTCACAGACTAATTTAGTCTATGATGCCTCATGGCGAAATCTCCACTATAACTTGTAGTGATGCAAAAAAAAAAAAATCTAATGTTTACAACTTAAGATCTCAAACCGCATAAGGTGTAAAAATACACCGCCTAAAACGATCTAACAATGAACTAGAAAACTGATCTCACAGATCCTAATCTAGCCTATTCTTAGACCTAATTGTTGATAGAAATGTTGCAGCACTTGACCAACATAAATAGAGATAATAATTGTCTTTCTACACTAGATGTACTAGAACACCTGATAGTGTAGGTCTCGTTTATTCTCGTCGGCTTGTCTCATGTTTATCCAGCAGGCTTCTAGTATTTATAAAGTAAGCACCAACCGTCAGTAGGACCATTAAGTCAGTTTGGAATGATCTATAAACTTTCTCCCCAATAACTCCATGATTGAAATAAATCACCCATGATATATGCAACTTCTCACTTGTAAACTGCAGCGGCATGACATGAAATCTTCTAAGTCTTCATCTTACGTGGACAACATTGAATATAACATACTCCCTCCGTCTCTGAGTAAACTTTTCACTTTCCTTTTCGGGCCGTCCCCCAATAAACTTCTCATTCCATAAATGACAAAAATAACACTCTACTACATATAAACTTTAACCTTCAAATTCATACAATATTACCAAAGTGTCACCCATTCAATTCACTATTCATTACTTTATCACAAAAGTCAACATGTGATTCACCATATATTAATAAACAAATACATTTTCTTAAACCATTCAACAATTTAAGATTTAATAACTACCCATTGCTAATGTGGCAACCACCCAAATTAACTTTAAGATTTAATTACAATTTAAAGGATGACTTTTTTCAAAATTGTATTTAAAGCTGAACCATATTAAAAAAAAACTCCATTTTTTTTCTTTTTCTTGGCAATTAAGACTTACAAGTAGATTTACAGAGGCTCATCGTTGACGTGACATTACGTCTACGTGGCAACGATCCAATTTTTTATAATATTTGGCAAAAAACTTTAAATACGTGGCAAAACTTTAAAAAAATCTCAAATTCCAAATATTGTTGAACATGATTAAATGAATCCAAATAGAAAGAAAAAAAGTAAATAAAAGATGAAATCAAGATACAAAATACTTATATTAATAAAAATATGAATTAGTTCATATAAAATAAACACAACCATTATACCATAAAATAATTGTAATAATCCGTTTTACCATGAAATTTGGACGTAGGGTTTTGGAAAATTATTTGGAAATTGCTTACAATATTTAAGTTTTTGTCATGTATTTAAAAAAAATTGCTACAATATTTAAGTTTTTTGTGGCGCGTTGCCACGTAGATACCAAATCAACTACGGACCTCTGCATTTTGTCCGTAAGATTTTATTGCAAAAAAAAAAAAAAGAGTTAAATTGAAGTTTTTTTAATAAGATCAAAAAGTTTAGTTTAAACTGCAATTTTGGAAAAGATCCTGATTTAAATTGCAACTAAGCCTTAAAGTTAAATTAAAAAAAAAATTAACAAAATTAAAAAATTTAACGCAAAATGCAATTTTAGAAAAAATCATTATTTAAATACAATTAAGCCATTTTACTTTGTTATTTTTGTTGTAAATCTATAAGATTTATTATTCCAAATCTAGAAGATTTGATGTGGACATTACAAATGGACCAATAACCCAATGGACTTTATATCTTAGGCTATGGTTTTATTATTATAAATAGACTATTGTACTCATAATTGTAATTACTCATACACATGAATATTAGTGAAACTCCTGGCTTGGCTCGCCCCCAGACGTAGTCGTTCCCGACGAACTGGGTGAACAAATCTCGTCTTTTATTTTACGCACTTATTTACAACACGTTATCAGCACAAGACTCTGCCCGAGATTAAACGGTACGCCCTAAAATTTATTCTCTTCAAATCATATGAATTAATCCCCGTACCGAATTATTTGATTCATGCGTTACATGATTTATATGCTCTAGAATTATTAATTTGATTTGTTCTTGTAATTAATTGAATCAAATCATGCTTCGAATTGGGTTAATTTCAAATTGAGAATCGAACGAGCAATGGTCGTCGCCCGCCAGCGCGACGCCCACGGCCCAGCAGCCACCGCCGCCCAGCGCAACGTCCGCCGCCGTTCGCGTGGTGCTACCCGTGCGCTGCCGGTCGCCCCTTCGCCGCCTCCGTGCAAGGCGTCGAGGCGGCGCAAGCCCTCCGCAAATGGCATCATTCTCCCCGGAATTTTGTGAAATCCTAATCTAATTTCAGTTTCGTTTTAGGATAACACAAAATTCTAATTAATTTATTTAAAAAATCCTGAAAATATTTCGTTAAATTTCAATAATATACATGAAATATTTAGCCTCATGAATATGCATGTTTATTAAGTCGTAAATTTTCCTTGAAATTATTTTCATGTGATTATCGTTCATAATATATTATTTTAGTTGCATGTATCTATGATTTAATTATCTTACACGCATTATTCCTTCCGCACATAGTTTATTTCTTATAGTCTGCATATTATGCCCGGGTAGGCGGCGCCCGGTATTTGTCAGACCTTAATTTATATTGTGGGTAGACGGCGCCCAATTCTTGTCTCTATGTGCTCTAGAATAATTAAATAAATCCTTATTTCTCCGTTGTCAATAAATTTTGTCACGCCCCTTACCATGTCACTTTATTAATTGTTGTAAATTATGTTTGAAATCACTATGAAAGAATTCGATGAGCTCGCTCTCGATGGTAGCAACTACCCGACATGAAAGCTAGATGTCGAGATCAATCTAGCCTCGAATAGGTTAAGCGAAACCATTATCGAAGGTTCAAAATCCACTAACGCCCAGAAGGCGAAAGCGTTGATTTTTCTTAGGAACCATATGAATGAGGGTCTGAAATATGAATACCTCACTCAAAGGGACCCCCAAATGTTGTGGAAGTCCTTGAAGGACCATTTCCAACAATAAAGTGACATACTTCTCCCTTCGACACAATGCGAATGGTTGAACATCCGTTACCAAGACCTTAAGTCTATAACGGAGTACAACTCTGCTTTGTAGCGTATTGTAACCAGCTTGATCCAGAACTCTGTATCAACATTCCACGCTAGCAATCCAGTACTCCAGCAGCAGTATAGGGCCAAACATGCGATTGGACGCAACCGTGGAAGGGGAAGAGTGAGTAAGAAGTTATGGACTAAAGGCCAAGGTCGTAGTTCATCCGGTGGTTACAGAACCTGGAGTTTCGCTCCATGAAAACCTAGCTCTCAAGGCATGATTGAGCAGTCCTGCTACAGATGCGGATGCAAAGGCCATTGGTCACGCACGTGTCGTACTCCCAAACACTTGGTTGAGGCTTATCTAATAATGCAAAAGGACGACAAGGGGAAGGCTCCCATGATTGAACCTCAAGATGACAGCCTGCCTGAAGCAGAATTTGACCAAGACAACAATGATCTCTTGAGCCCGTAGCTCGAAATTTATGAGACAATGAGTGATTTGCACATTTGATTATTCTAGTACTTTGTTTTTTAATAAGATAATTTTATGTTTTTGGATCCTTTCTTTCGGATGCTTCATTTTATTTTATGGATGATACTATTATTTTAGCTTTGATGTGTTTACCTTAAATAGTTGTCCAATACATTTATTTGGATATTGCTATTCTCATTTATGTCTTGTAAACATATCAGCTATTAGGTTTGGACAATTTCCCCTTGCATGATGGACGCACATAGTGATTTATGTTTGGTAGATAGCGCCACCACACATACAATCCTAAAAGATAGGAAGTATTTTCATAACTTGATAGAACGTAAGGGGAGTATAACTACAATAGCCAATGGTAGTATGTTGATAGTGGGCTCCGGAAGAGCTTCCATTGTCCTCCCCATGGATACCGAACTCATAATCGATAATGCTTTATTGTTTCCACAATCTAAGCGTACCCTACTCAGTTTTAGAGACATTAGGATAAACGGGTATCACATTGAAACTGAAACTGAGAACAATAATGAATACCTTTTGATGATTATTACTCGAGGTAACCGTAAACAAGTTATAGAAAAACTTCCTTCCTTCTCCTCCGAATTGTAATATTCCTACATCTGGCCGTCTAGTTCCCATCTAGCTATGAGTATAAAATTCCATGACCCGAATTCTTTTAAATTGTGGCATCAGCGGTTAGGTCATCCAGGATAAACTTCGATACATGGGATTCTATCTAATTCAACTGGTCATAATATTTCGAATAATAGAATCCCTCCTGTTGATGAATTTATTTGTGATGCTTGTTCTAAGGGTAAGTTGATAGTACGCCCATCGCGCACTAAGGTTGGACTAGAGTCTCCGGTTTTCCTTGAGCGAATTCAAGGAGACATTTACGGACCGATTCACCCAGCATCAGGATCATTTTGTTATTTCATGGTCCTTATTGATGCCTCCACTAGGTGGACACATGCCTGTTTGTTGTCCACCCGCAATCAAGCTTTTGCGAAGCTCATTGCGAAAACTATCGAGCTTAGAGCTAAATTCCCGAATTATCCAATTAAGTCGATTCGCATGGATAATGCTGCTGAATTCAGCTCAAAGGCCTTTATAGATTACTGTATGGCCCTGTGAATTAAAGTGGAGCATTCGGTCCCCTACGTCCATACCCAAAATGGTCTTGCTGAGGTGCTAATAAAATGTATCAAACTTATCGCGAGACCATTGCTTATGAACTCCAAACTACCCACTTCATGCTGGGGGCATGCAGTCCTACATGCATCGCACTTAATACAAATTCGTCCAACTGCATATAATGATCATTCCCCCTACAGTTAGTGCGTAGGAAAGAACCTAGCATTTTCCATCTGTGTATTTTCGGATGTGCGGTATATGTTCCTATAACATTACCAAAGCGGACCTCTATGGGCCCACAAAGGAAACTCGGTATTTACGTCGGATTTGACTCTCTATCCATCATGAAATACCTCGAGTCTTTGTCCGGGGATCAATTAACGGCCCGGTTCACTGATTGCACGTTCAATGAAGATTACTTCTCTGTATTAGGGGGAGATCCGAATTCAAAATTGAATGAATGTCGGGAGCTTACGTGGAACGTAAGTAATCTTCAGTATCTAGATCTTTGCACTAATTAATCTGAACTAGAAGTTCAGAAGATCATTAACTTGCAAAATCTAGCAAATAATCTGCCAGATGTGTTCACAGACCATATAGGTGTAACTAAATCGCATATACCTGCAGTAAATGCTCCCCAAAGGGTTGAGGTCCCAAGCAAAACAAGTACTCATGCCCCCACGCGCCAGAAGCGCAAAGGACCCTCAAGTGATAGTAATACACCTAAACGAAAGGCTAGCAAATCTGGTCAGTCGAATGTAAAATCTCTAGAAGAGATTCGTCTAGATGACTCAAAGTTTCTAGAAGACGAGCGTCCTAGTTTTGAAGCACGTGCACAAAATATTCAATGCACTAGGACCGTGGAATGACCAAACCCAAATATAATGGGAAATGAGGAAGGTCTGGTTGACGTAAACGTCGAAGTCTCTGTGAATTTCACAGATACGGGAGAAACATGTAATAGAAATATTACTGTCGTCGATGATACATTTGCAGCATCAATTGTTCTTTCCATTATAAATGATCTAGATCCAGAACCCAAAATAATCACTGAGTGCCGTAAGCGCTCCGATTGGGTTAAATGGAAAGAGGCAATTGAAGCAGAGCTCGCATCGCTTAACAAAAGACAAGTATTTGGTTCTATCGTCCATACACCCACGCGCGCTATCCCCGTAGGATATAAATGGGTATTTGTACGAAAACAAAATGAGAATAATCCTGTGGAGAGGTATAAAGCGAGGCTTGTAGCTCAAGGGTTTTTGCGGAGACCCGGGATTAATTTCGATCAAACCTATTCTCCCGTCATGGACTCAATAACGTTCCGTTACTTGATATCTCTGGCAGTTAAAATGAATCTCCAAATGAGATTAATGGACGTAGTAACCGCGTACTTATACAGATCACTTGATGTCGACATTTACATGAAATTTCCAATGGATTTGACATTCCTCAGATGAGGGATGGTGAAAACCGCAGTATGTATACCACAAAACTGCAGAAGTCGTTGTATGGCCTGAAACAATCGGGCTTCATGTGGTACAACTGACTTAGTGAATTCCTTCAGAAGAAGTGATACACATTCGATAAAGCTTTCCCATGTGTATTCACGAAGAAATCGCATAATGGTTTTTGCATCATATTCGTCTATGTTGATGACCTGAACATAATCGGAACATGCAAAGAGATTGAAGAAGCCAGTTCAATCTTGAATGCCGAATTTGAAATGAAAGCCTTGGGTAAAACCAAGTTCTGCCTCGGCCTGCAGATTGAGCATCTCCCAGAAGGAATTCTTATACATCAGTCAACCTACGTGAAGAAGGTATCAGAGAGATTTCACATGGATAAATCTCATCCACTTAGCACCCCTATGGTTGTTCGATCCCTCGAAGTGGATAAGGACCCATTTAGACCAAGAGAAGATTCAGAAGAAATTCTGGGGCCAGAAGTTCCTTATCTTAGTGTTGTTGGAGCATTGCTCTATCTCGCAAATTGCACTCGGTCGGACATTGCATTTGCTGTCAATTTGCTTGCAAGACATAGCGCTTCTCCTACAAGGAGACATTGGAATGGTGTTAAGCATGTTCTACGGTACCTCCAAGGGTCTCAAGATCTTGGACTGTTTTACCGTAAGAACCAAGATAAAACCTTAGTAGGTTATGCAGATGCTGGCTATTTATCTGATCCCCGCAACGCCATACCCTAGTCTGGTTACATTTTTCTCTGTGGTGATACTGTGATCTCATGGAGATCGGTTAAACAAACCATGGTTACCACATCTTCAAACCACTCAGAGATAATAACTTTATTTGAAGCCGCACGAGAATGTGTTTGGTTAAGGTCCTTGGTAAAATACATTGGTGACTCGTGTGGTATCGCTAAAGGCGATACACCTCCCACTGTTATATTTGAAGATAACGCAGCTTGCATCGCACAAGTGAGTAATGGGTACGTCAAGGAAAACCTGATGAAACATATTTCACCTAAGTTTTTCTACCCATACGAACTCCAGAAGAGTGACGTGATTACCATTCAAAATGTGCAATCTAGTAACAATCTAGCAGATCTGTTTACTAAGTTCTTACCTACGTCTACTTTTGAAAAGTACGTTCGTGGTATTGGGATGCAAAGACTCAAAGTGTTGTTGTCTTCAGAGGGAGCGGTAACCCCGAAATGAATCTGGAAGATTTGATCTAGAAGATCAATGACATTCCTCCCGAACTTATTATTTGGCCAATACCTAGCACGTGGAGTTTTTATAACAAGACATTTATGTTATGTCGTAATGTCCAAGGGGTAGTGTTGTAAATCTAGAAGATTTATTATTGCAAATCTAGAAGATTTGATGTGGACATTACTAATGGACCAATAACTCAATGGGCTTTATATCTTAGACTAGGGTTTTATTCTTATAAATAGACTATTGTACTCATAATTGTAATTAGTCATACATAAGAATATTAGTGAAACTCCTGGCTTGGCTCGCCCCCAAACGTAGTCGTTCCCGACGAACTGGGTGAAGAAATCTCGTCTTTTATTTTACGCACTTATTTACAACAATTTTGTTGATTCTATTTATTATCCAAGGCTGCCATTTATTATGTCTGTGTTGTACGTGGTCATTTCCATGGGGTAGAGCCAAAATTAATTTGAAGATTATACTCTCCTTCCTAAAAAAACCTTTCATATTTTATTTTTCGTCCAAAGTAACTACAATTTTAATGAAAAATCTTTAATAAACATCACTCCCACAATATCCTTAATTTGCACAAATTATCATTATATTTAGGAGTGATCAGTGGCGGATCCAAAATTTTAAATTTAGAAATACAAAATATAATAAATATAGACATATGTAAATTTTTTGGGGTGCAAATAAATTTTTTTACATACAAAATTGTATGAAAATTTGTTAATTTGGGGTACACCCTTATGTATTCGCCACTGGGGGTGGGGTGATCACAGTGCAGTTTTACGATTTTTTCTACAAAATTTAAATTGCATTATTACATGTGGTTCGATTAAGTGTTAAATTTCAAGTCACGGTTCATTAAATAAAATATATCATGCGGTTTTGAACAGTTTTCGGTCAGTTTTTGGCGGTTTAGCAGTTTGAACAAAATAGAATGTCAAATAATTATATAATGGTAATAAATAACAAAAAATATTTTACAATTCGAATAACAACACTTAAGAAGCCAACTCATTATCATCTTCATACTAACATTTAAAATTGCTTCTATGTCCGCTACTCATCTCTTCTACCACAACAAGCAATAATAAATAGAATATAATTTAAAAACAATATAGTTGGTAGTAAAAGAAATCTAGTTAATAGACTATAATATATATTAGATTTTGTGTACGTATGAATGTATACACGCATATATATAATTAGCGGTGCGGTAGGTGCAGTTTTGCACCTAAAATTCAAACTGTGTTGTTTGAGCAGTGCGATTTACTAAAAAAAATTAATTGCATAGCGGTGCAATTCGGTTCGATTCGATGGGGGCGGTTTTATAAATTTCATGGTCACCCCTAATTATCGTTGAATTCATACATACACAAATCTAATCTATATTTTACTTTATACATAATTTTTCTTTTTAAAATAATCCTTCAAAATTCATCTCCATTCACCATTTTATAAATTTGTATATCCTCCTCCTATAAAAGTTTTTTTTTTTTTTTGGAACAAATGAATTAGTATGCTTTTTTTTAATGGCAATGGGTTAATGGCAAATGGAAAAGTAACTTTTCAATATACATGTTTATTTACAAGTCAATTATATTCTTTCTTGCTATCCAATCAAGACTTAATATTTCAGAATTTATTTTAAATATTCAAAAATAGAACCACTTGGGTTATAACAATAAAATTGTATTAAATTATGATTTTCAAAATTTTAAAAGATTATTTGTATTATAGTTTAATTAAAGGGAAAATTTTAACACATTAAAGGGAAAAAAGTTTCAAAAAAAAAAATTTAATAATAAAGGGAAAATTGTGATTACTGTCAAACCATTTTTCTTTTACTAATTTAGTTATCCTTTTCCTAATATTCTAAACCAAAATTACATAAATGCATATAACCCCCTCTGCTTAATTTAAGGTCTCATATGTGAACATTCTAACATAATGAATATCATTCTATGTTTTTTTAACTATATACATATTCAATTTAGTGAACATTTATAGCAATTAGTAGTATTTTACATTAAAGAATTATGTTTGACATTGTTTACACCAAAATGTATAATGTAATATTCTAGAGACTTCTCCGTATATAAGGAAGAAAAATCTCTGTATTTGTATATTTTTCATTCAAATGAAATTCATGCTTATTTGTTCTATTATTTTGCTCCTCCATATTAAATAAGTCAATCTATAAAAGACTCACGTGAGAACAATTTTTTATAATGTAAGTTGTTATTTTGTAATTAAATTTATTATTCTCCTTTTGACAAAATAATTGTTTAGGAAAAATGTGTAATGTGAGTACTTTTAATGACAGACTTCTCTACTTTCATTTCGGTGGTACTTTTTTTGTTTGACAATATTTTAGTGTTGAAATATCTTAATTATTATATATAGTTGTTCTTACGTTCTAAGGTTCTTTAATAAATTGTTTTTTCTTCTTACTAACACATTGCATCTGGTATAACGAAGTTAGGCGGAATAGAGTTATGACATATAACTTTTTTTAAAGATATACCCATTCCTATAGTGCATGGTGGTTTACAAATCAAATAACATGTGAAATTTTAGATTATGATTTTCAATCTATATTTATTATAAAGGAAAACTAATATTTTACAATTAAGAATTTGTAATTTATATATTTTATGTATCATTGGCTTATTTTTAAGACGTGAGATTCTTGATATGATGCATATAAATAAAATATTTAAGTTTTTCTAATCTTTGATGCCCTCACATAAAGCTACGAGTACATATTTTAAGTCAGTTTCTCGATATTCTTAATATATGAGTTTTTTTTTTTTTTTTTTATAAATTGGCAGAAAAAAAAAATTCTCTTATTGAACACTTGTAGCAATTAGTAGATAAAAAAATTATAGCATATATAATATTTTCCCATCCAAGAATTTTGCTAGACACTATTTAATACCAAAATGTGTAAAACAATGTTCCCGAGACTTCTCTATGCATATAATAAATATGTATATATCTAATATATATATTATTGTAATTTACTAATGTGATATAAAAATGCAATTTGAAATTTGATGATTATGTTTATTGTTAAGTTTAATTGAGAATTCAATTTGTTTGCTTGAAATGAATTATATTATGATGTACAATATGGTTAATGAAAATATGCATATGCTTATATTTAAAAAAAAAAAAAAAAAATTCTAAAAGGGCAGGGGAATTGGGCGGCTCTGCACCGTGTAAGGCGGACATGGGATTCAAAATACTGTCCCGCAGCAAGTGGTGAGGCGGGGTAATTGGGGATATACACCTGGCGGACTTTGATATTTAGATACTTACATTGAACGTTATTTTCTCACATTCAACTGCCCCAATATTTCACAAGTGATAACATTATAGTGTAGGCTATAGCTCACCAACAAGTATGTTAATAATTGATGTTGCTGTTTTCTTTTTCTCTATTTTCTTTTACGTAAATTGTTGTATATTAACAATCAATATAGTGTAAGCTGAAGTGTAGTAAGGGGTCAAAATATATATATGTCCATATTAGTTAGGTGAGATTGGTCCACTCCAATGCCTATGAAAAGGTCGCCTTTTTGACAATTTGCTTTTAATCTTAGACCTTGTGACAAATGACAATCATGGATTTTAATTAAATGCATTACATATATTTTTTTTTTTCATTAATTTAATGTGAGGTGGTGTTTGTTTTAAGTTTTTCTATAATAATGAAAATGAAAATTTATTTTTTTACGTGTGCCACATATATAATGGAAGAAAAATGATTTCCACGTACATCATATGTGTTGTACTTTTCCTTTAAAAAATAAATATATATGTGTTGTGCCCTAACTTTATAGAGAAATGACAAAGATTGTTGGTTGTTATAAAAAAAATGGTTGAGAAAGAAATATATATAAAAGGACATATAGTTAATCAAAAAATTTAATGATTATTTTATTTATGAGGAAAAATAGCTAAGTTATTGATTGTCTTGTATTTTCATCAACTAAAGCTCGTTATTTTTGTTATATTATCATATATACTAATGGAGACTTTGAATTGATTATTGTCATCTTCTAATTTAAAATTATAATAGAGTTGTTGGGTAGCGAACAAATAAGTACTTAATAAACAGGAGATGATTAGACCTAGTAACAGGATAACAAATCAAAGGAGCTAGCAATTTCGTAGAGCGAACAACTTTGTAGAAAAGCACTAATGCGGCAAGCAGAATTGGGGCGAGCAGCCTTGCAAAGAACAGCTGTGCCAGCGGCTCAAGCCAAAATCAATTTGGGCGAACATGTTCGTATTGGAGCGAGCAACATTGTAAAACAATCCCAAGCAAGGAGCGAACAGCTCGAAATGCAAAGAACTATGACAACTAACGAAGACGTACAAGCGAGCAAACGGTCACCGTCGAGAGCATATCAGTAGTGCCAAAGACCAAGTACAACATTGGGAATCCCAAGAGTCACTAGCCTAGATATGGTCCAAGTGTCTTAACACTTGGCACCCATCCAATGAGCAATAGTGTAGATGTTGTACAAGTGTCCTAACACTTGGCAAAGATCCAATGGTTAAGCCACCAAGATGGTGACACATGGCCTCTTTGTATGCCTATAAATACTCCCTTCTTGTACATGAAAAGAGAAAAACAATTCAATAATATAGCTAAACTCTTGCAAAATTATTCCTTGAGCATTACTTAGCCAAATTTCATGATTTCTTGATCTTGTTTGGTGATCTTAACTAGGGAAAACAGCCACTAATAATCTTGATTACTAAAAGGTCATCAACAATTGGCGCTAGAAGGAGGGCCCGAACCTTCGATTTGCAAAATTCGAAGAAAGTTTGAAGACTGCCACCGGAATCTGCATAATCTCGCCGGAATCCGGGAAGAGGCTGCCGGAAGACAAGAGTGCACATTCTTAGGACAAAGATTTACAACACTTTAAGGGTTTTAATGCATGTGTGCATGAACTAGGGTTTTCAAACCTTCATAATCACACACAAGGCTAGTAACCCTTGGAAAAGGTGTTTGCAAGAACAAGATTACCTCATCCATTTGCTCATTTACCCACATTTCGATAGTCAAAATGGTTAGATCGCAAGAAGAACGACATTCGAGTATATCTCCGAGTCGTAAACCGAGGACTAGGGTTTTGTCTACTGAAGGACATGCACGGACAGTGAGAGCAACTTCGCAGAGGAATATACAAGTCACTATTGACACGATTCCACCGGAAGTTGAAGCTCTTGCTCAAAACCCCGAAGAACTAGCAAAAACCATTGCTGTCCTTCAATCCTTGCAAAATCGACAAGCAGGAGGACCATCAAGAGCACCTGTGACGACCAAACGAGCAGGCGAGCAGGAGCGTACGGGCGAACAAAGAAGTAAACTAAGAGAAGATGCACGTCGGGATGAGACCGACAGCGAGGAAGTTCGTTGAAATAAAGGAAAAGCTCCATTGAGCGAACGTCTAGGAAGCAGAGGAGAATCATCACCAAGTCGAGCAGATGAGTCAAGCAAAAGTACTTCCCGAACAAGTGCTTTGGAGAGACTAGGTACAAGGAACACAAATAGGAGGGAATCATCCCGAAGGAACGAGGAGCGATCACACCATCCTGCTCGCCCATCAGTGCATGACCGAATCAGGAGGTCAGCTTTTGGCCGACTGGGGCCAAATGGAGCTAGCAACGCTGCTAGGAAGACAACTCAGGAGAAATGTCCCGTTGGCAAGGGACTGCATCGTGAAGAGGTCACTGAACCCAATCACGATGAACAGCCTTCCATCGGGAGAACTCCCCCAAATGAATTGCAGGAAATGAGAAAGGCGATCGAGGAATTACAGAGACAGTTGGAATCTCAGAGAGGTGTCGGATCGACTGTTCTCCCTTCCTCACCGTTATCTCCATCTGTCCTCAATGCACCAATCCAGAAGAAGATACAGTTCCCAGCCATCAATTTGTACGAGGGAACGTCGGACCCCCGCATTCATGCGACAAAATATTCGGATTTTATGATTTCGATGGGGGCAACCGACGCCACACAATGCCGAAATTTTCCACTCACCCTGGGAGATGGCCCGCACAGATGGTTTTCAGCACTGGCTCCTGGCTCCATCAACTCTTTTGCCCAACTAAGCAGAGAGTTTCTGTCCCACTTCTCAACTGCCGGGTCTTACTTGACCCACAGACACCGTCTAGCAGATATTAGGCAGGGAGACGAGGAGTCTGACAAGCAATTTCTGGAAAGATTTGATAAAGTCTTACTGGAGGGCGAGATGGTGAGTGAGGACACGAAGATTGTGGCAGTGATGGCTGGTTTAAAGAAAGGAACTGATTTGTGGAAGGAAATGCATCTGACTTGCCCGAAAACATACACAGAGTTCAGACACAAAGCGGGAATTCATGTTTCAATGCAAGAGGCCCTACACCGAGAGATGGGAGACAAAGCCGATCCAAAGAAGTTTAGCAAGAAGTCGGGAGGAAGCGATTACAAAGCTCCGAAGAACATGAAGTCATTCAATGATGGAGCTGAGTTGAAAGAAAAGTTGAGTCAAGTCCTTACTATGTCCGTGGATGCTGTGTACGACAACATTAAAGACAGGGAGATGTTGTCAGAGCCACGGAAGATAAGGCAAGAGAGAGGTAAACTGAACCCGAACAAATACTGTGCTTATCATCAGAACATCGGCCACTTCACGAGCAAATGCCGAGATCTATTGAAGCAATTGTGGAGGTTCTATGAGGAAGGAAAGCTGTCTGAATTCGTGAAAAGAGAACCAGGCAAAAGACCAAGGGCACCAGTACAATCCAGTTCGGATGACGGAGATAGTGATGACCAACCAAGCAAAGTTGGTAAGAGGGGAAGGAAGGTCCCAGCAGCCCCAGCAAGGCATATCCCGGAAATCCTAATGCTGGAACCCACTGGACCAGTAGGTGGTTGTTCTGATGGGAGACCACCTATGTCAAAGAGAAAGAGGAAAGCGGAACTGAGAGCAGTGGATCAAGTGATGGAAGTAGGCGCGAATCCATCGACCAAACGAACGGGGGACCTGACTTTCTCAGAAAAAGACTTAGACGGAGTACTCACTCCCCACAATGACTCGTTGGTCATTTGTGCCAATATCATGGGGACAAAAGTTCACCGCCTACTTGTCGATACTGGTTCCTATACGAACATCCTTTTCAAGAGCACGGTGGACCAGCTAGGAGATTGCGCTGAGTACATCAAAGACTGTGATCACAAGATTGTAGGATTCGGGAATGCTGTGACCACCCCGCTAGGAATGGTTACGTTGGCAGTTGAGCTTGTATCGGTCGAGGACCCGGAGAGAAAAATGAATAGAATGGTAGACTTCCTGGTTGTAGACCAACAGTCCACCTATAACGGGTTCCTCGGCCGTCCTTTCTTGCATGAATTTAAAGCAGCTGTTTCAACGTACTATTATTGTTTAAAATTCCCAACAAAGAAGGGTGCAGGTACAGTCAAAGGAGACCAGAAGAAGGCTCGTGCGTGTCTTTTGCAGATACAGTTGCAGGATCATCAAGTCAACATGACAGACAGGTGCTCAAACAAGGACGGCGACGATAGCGAGGCCATGACTTCTATCGATACTGAAATAATGGAAGTCGACGAGCAGCTTTGCACAGACGAACAGCCGCGCAGCGGCGAGCAACTGTGCGCAAACGAACAGCCGAGCATTGACGAGCATTTGTGTGTAGGCGCACAGTTAGGCGAGAACGAGCAGGAACGCGAAGACGAACAGTTTGTCCAAACAGAAGGAAGAGAAGCTGCTACTACCAGCAACGAGGAAGAACTAACAATGGCAATGAACGTTGATGCAGAGGATATCGAGCCACGGCTGGGAGCAGGACCGATGGAGACCGAAGATGAGCCAAAGGCAGAAGGGCCCATTATTGACCCCAGATGGAAAGGCCAGAAACGAAGGGCTACCCCAGTTGAAGAGTTGGAAACTGTAAGAGTCGACCCGAACCAAGAGGGCTTAGAACTCTTCATAGGGTCCGAGCTACCAGAGCCGTACAGGACCAACATGATTGAGTTTCTTAAAGCAAACCTCGATGTGTTCGCATGGTCACGCGCAGACATGGTGGGCATCAGCCCCGAACATGCCTGCCACAGACTCAACATAGACCCGAGGAAAAAGCCAGTCCATCAGAAAAGGAGAAAATTTGGGCCCGACAAATACGAGGCGCTCGACGTGGAAGTTAAAAAGCTACTGGATAACGACCTAATCAAACAAGCGTTATGCCCGCAATGGGTGGCGAATCCAGTATTGTTCAGAAAAGCGACTGGAGCGTGGAGGCTCTGCATCGATTTCACAGATCTTAACGCCGCTTGCCCAAAAGACAACTTCCTGTTGCCTCACATTGACCAGCTAGTTGATAGCACCGTCGGACATGAGCTGCTAACGTTCATGGATGCATTCGCAGGATATCATCAAATCGCGATGCATCCCGATGATCAAGAGCACACAACGTTCTACACCAACAAAAACTTGTTGTGCTGGAAGAGAATGCCATTTGGGCTAATCAACGCTGGAGCTACATATCAGAGACTGGTTAACAAGATGTTTGATGATCACATCGGGAAGACGATGGAGGTATATGTGGATGACATTGTTGTCAAGAGCTCAAAAAAGGAAGATCACTTACAACACCTGGCTCAAACATTTGAGATACTTCGGACCTACAATATGAAGCTGAATCCCAAAAAAAGCAGTTTCGGAGTCCATTCTGGGAAATTCTTGGGACATCTGGTTAGTCAGCGTGGAATTGAAGCAAATCCCGTAAAAGTGAGAGCGATCATGGAGATGCAACCACCCAGATCAGTTAAAGAAGTCCAACGGCTAACCGGGTGCCTAGCAGCTCTGAACAGGTTCGTTTCAAGATCCGGAGATAAGTGCAGACCGTTCTTCGAAGCAATCAAGAAGGGAAAATTTCAATGGACAGACGCCTGTCAACAAGCGTTCGAGCAGCTGAAAGAGTACCTCAGTGATACAAAAATTCTTGCCAAGCCAATCACAGGGGAAAAATTATATTTGTACTTGGCGGCTTCAGAGGTAGAAATCAGTTCAGTGCTCGTTCGAGCAGAAGGAAAGTTCCACCTGCCCATCTACTATGTAAGTCATGCCTTGCACGAAGCAGAACTCAGATATTCACCAACAGAAAAGCTAGCATATGCGCTGGTGATGAGCGTCAAAAAACTTCGTCCATATTTTTTCGACCACCAGGTGGAAGTGTTGACAACGTTCCCGCTCAAGCAAATACTGCACAGACCTGATGCGGCTGGTCGGCTCCTAAAGTGGTCCTTGGAAATCAGTCAGTTCGGGATTTCATATGCTCCTCGAACAGCGATCAAGGGGCAAGCTTTAGCAGACTTTATAGTCGAACTGACTTTCCCCCAAGATCTAACGAGAGGACATAGCCATCCCTGGCACATGTATGTTGACGGATCATCAACTAATACAGCATCGGGGGCAGGTATAGTCTTGATAAGCCCAGATAGGCAAGTTTTTACTTCAGCTGTTCGATTCGAGTTCATGGCGACGAACAACGAAGCAGAGTACGAAGCTGTGATCATTGGGTTACGCCTAGCATTAGCAGTTGGAGTACGAAGGTTGCAAATCTTTGGAGATTCGCAATTGATCGTCAACCAGGTCCGAGGAGAATATGAAGCAAGAGATGAAGACATGGCTTTGTATCAAAAAATTGTTGCTCACTTGGCCTCCTTGTTCGAACAAATATACATTGAACAAATACCAAGAGACAATAATGCTCAAGCAGATGCATTAGCCAGGCTAGCAACCAGCACCGGACCAGCAGAATTGTCGGAAGTGACGCTAACAAGAATGTCCAAACCGTCAACCGAAGATTACAAAATCTATCAGATCGACGAAAATTTCGAAGAAGACGACTGGAGAATACCAATCATTGAGTATTTGCAAAATGATAAAAAGCCAGACAACCCGTTTGAAGCTAACAAGTTGGTTAAAAGAGCAGCAAGATACACCATGATGGACGGACAGTTGTACAAGAGAGGAATTTCGCTCCCACTTCTGAAATGCTTGGCTAGGGGGCAAGGACAAACAGTGCTGAAAGAGATCCATGAGGGTGTATGCGGAAATCATGCCGGAGGACGGGCCTTGGCATATAAAACAATAAGGCAAGGATATTACTGGCCAACCCTCCTCCAGGATGCGATCAAGATTGCCCGAACTTGTCATAGATGTCAATTGTTTGCCCCGAACATTCACAAACCCCCACACGAACTGATTTCAGTCAATAGTCCATGGCCGTTTGCGAAATGGGGAATTGACCTCATTGGGCCTTTTCCACCGGGACAAGGAAATGTTCGATTCGCGGTGGTGGCTGTTGACTACTACACGAAATGGGCAGAAGCAGAAGCACTCGGGCGGATCACACAGGAGAAAATGATCAACTTTATATGGAAAAATATTGTTTGTCGTTTCGGGGTCCCTCAGGCGATAGTGACGGACAACGGGAGACAGTTTGAGGGAAAAGAGATCAGAGATTTTTGCGAAAAAATGGGGAATAAGGAAACATTTCTCGACACCGTACCACCCCCAATCGAACGGTCAAGTAGAAGCAGTGAATAAAATAATCAAGCATATACTGAAGATTCGTTTGGTTGACAAGCAAGGGAAGTGGTCAGAAGAGCTACCAGAGGTGTTGTGGGCATACCGAGTATCCCACAGAACAAGCACAGGCGAAACACCGTTCACAATGGCGTTCGGGACAGAAGCAGTAATACCGATTGAGCTAAAAGTCCCAACAAAACGAACAACTGCGTTCGACGAGGAGACAAACAACTCCGCAATGGCAGCAGAGTTGGACTTGCTTGAAGAAAAAAGAATAACAGCAGAATTAAAAAATGCAATTTACAAAAGAAGAGCAGCGAAGTACTACAATTCTCAAGTAAAAGCAAGAGAATTCGAAATTGGGGACTTAGTACTTCGAAAAGTTTTAATACCACCAGGAGTATTCGGCCCGACTTGGGAGGGCCCATACAAGATGACGAATAAGTGGCACAACGGCACATACGACCTTGAAGACATGGAAGGCAAGTCGTCCCAATACTCCTGGAATACAACTTTACTCAAGAAGTACTACCAATGAAGTCATGTAAGTCTTAGAAAGTTTGTAAATAGATCCTTTGTAATTTTTGAAATTTTTGCGCAAGTTTATAAGCGAGCAGATTTGCATTTATCTTACTAGGCGAGCAGAATTGCATTTATCTTTTGTCTTGCTGAATTTTAGTTTTTGAGCCTTAAGTCCAAATTACTTAGTTGCTCGCCCAAAAATTTGCAAAATACAAGTCTGTTATAAGACGAATAAGAGAGCTTATTAAAAGCAAAAATAAGGCTAAGTCCATAACGGACCAATAGCCCGCATTAATGCAAGGCCAAGTCCACAAGTGACCAAAATGGCCCAAACAACTAAAGGTCAAGTTCTATAAGAACCAATTGACCAACTTAAAATTTGACTAAGTGTTTACCTTAAGAAAAAAGGAACACTTAGAAACTAAGTCATAAGCAAAAGAAAGAGGCGAGCAATTAAGTAAGACAAACAAAGAGGCACAAATTTGTAGATGAGCAAAAATTTTTATTTCTTTAAGTCAAAAGATGTTTACAATAGGAATAAGAAATACAGAAAGAGTGTACATCCTATTGTAAATAAGAAACTAAGTCTTCAAGAGGGAGGTGGAGGAGGAGCATCTGCAGTTCTGGTCGCCTGGGCACTCGGCTGCTCGCCTGGGGCACTTGTGCCAGCCCCATCCAGAGGAGTTAAGGGAAGTGAAGACAACCCCTCGAAGACTTCATCAGTGGCCGCCGTGCTGGTCGCCACTGGGGTAGGATCAGGCTGGCCGCCATAAGTGGGGGCAGCAATGTCGACCTCCTCGCCGAAGACGTCCAAGGGGAAGCCAAGATCGGCCAGATCAGAGACGAACAAGGTAGATCCAGGAGCAGGAGGGTAATTCTTGACATATTCAATGAAGTCCGCCTTCACCGCATCACGAATATCTTGGTTGTGATTGTGGGCGAAGTGGACGGACCTCAAGCATTCGGCAAAGGCACAAATGTACCCAAAATTGGTCTTGTCCAACACCTCCTGCTCGTGAACTTCGAAGTCGATCATGTTCTTGCGCTCTTCCTCTAGTTTTTTGATATGCTCCTCAGCGGCCAGCAGGCGAGCAGCCAAGTCTGCTCGCTCTTTTTCAGCTCTCTCAGCTCTCCTGTCTGAAGACTTAACTTCCAGCAGCATTTTTTCAGCCTTGTCCAAGGCATCTTTCTCACTGGCCAAAGAGGCTTCCATCTTGCTCTCCATCAAAGCCAGCTCCTTAGCATGCTCAGCTTTGCACTCTTTGATGGCAGAGACTCTCTCTTCATCCATTTTCTCCACGCGACGGCCCAAGTCGCGGTTTGTTCGCTCAAGATCCAGGACTTGGTCGAGCAGCATCTGAGACTGGACCAACTGGTGGCTAGCATTGTACGCCACCAGGCGAACATTATCGCTGGCGGATTGGCCACCAACAAGGGTGTTCGCCGATTTTGTCCAGGCCTTTGGGACCATCTCAGTAGCCCGGCGAACAGGGAGATCTGGGATGTCACGGAGCGAGGAGGGGGCATTCTTAACCACAGAGAGGTGGTGGAGTGTTGTCCCTCGGCCGGGGTAGAGTGTTGGGTTATACCTGACGAACAAAAACAATTGTACGTAAGCTCTCATGGAACTAAGTGGCGAACAACAGGTAAGTCGAAGATGATTAACTTACTCCTTGATTTTTACCGGATCCCAACCCAAGTAAGAAGTATCTCTGGGATTGTCCCCTGTCTTAGTCGTCATCAAACTGGCGACCACCTGCTGTTCGTCCACTACTTCCAGCGAGGTAGATTTCGGAGTAGGGGATCTTGGAGCAATGTTGCTCGCTTCTCCAGCAGTTTTTGACCGCTTTGAGGCGCGATCATCTCCATGGGTGCCGCGAACATCATCGCCCCGCGACGCCTTTTTCTTCTCCCTCTCCTTTTCCCTCTCCTTCTCCTTCCTTACATCCCGCGGAGAGGAAGTAGATTTGGCCGCAGGCTTGCGGCGACCAGCTCCGGCGGCTGGGCGACCAGAAGGGTTCTCTCCTGCCCGGAGGCGAATTATGGCAAGGGGAGGATCCATCTTCCTTCTTGAAGCCTCAGCCATTTGCTTGACTCGTCCGGCGAGCAGATAGTATGATTCGGGCACAGCCGGGATAGCAACAGTGACTTGTTGATCTAAAAAAAAAGTGTTAGGCGAGCAACGATGAAGTGCGAGCAAGAATGATTGGCGAGCAAGAAAGTTTCTGGGATGGCGGCTTGAGCTTCAAGGTGGTGAGGACTCGTAATCAAACCAGCGAGTTTGCGACAATGAGCCTTCGAGAGATGATGTATGTCGCGACTAGCAACGTCGCGAAGAGAGATGATGGCTAAGGTAAAGAGAAACTCGTCGCTGAGATCAGGATGCCCCCACTTCAAGTTCCTTGGACCTGCAAAACAACGAAAAGGATTAAAATTAGTCCTATTTATGAATTAGCAAGACAAAATTAGCCCTACGTTTGATTTTTCCAAAGCCTTCTGGCGACATGATGCGCGCCTGCCCGCCAGCGAATCCCTCAGTTGCTCGCCAATCTCCACCAATGAAGAAGAATTGGCAATGCCAACCCTTGATCTTATTGGGAACACCTTCAACAAGTTTTAAACCGGTCCTCGCCTTAGCGTAATACCAGCCAGCACCGTCCTCGGAGATAGTTAAGGCATAAAGAAGCTCCGCGGTTGTTATTTTATTTTTGTAACCCTCAAGACCAAAAAGTGTCATGAAGGCTAGAAGAGTACTCCAACCGTTTGGGGTGATTTGAGTGATCGCCAGATTCATATCAGACAAGAAACGGCCAATGAGCGGATGAACGGGGAGCGGGAAACCCGTGTTGAGCACATCCAAATTGATCGCCGTGCAACCAGGAGGAGGGCGATCAGCAGTTTCTCCCTCTTTCGGCACACACATGAAAATGTCATAAGGAATTTTGTATGTTGCACGAATGCTCGCCAAATCATCCTCAATAACAACACTGGCAACCTTGCTCGCTGCATAGCCCCCATCCTGAGCTTTCATAATTACCCTCGATGTGGGGGCAAAAGTCTTCGAGTAGCGAGCAGAATAGTCCGCCCACTCGTTGTCGCGAACAACTCCTTCCGGGATCCGGGATTCTGGTGTAGTTTGAGAGATGGGGAAGTTGATTTCCCTCAGAAACTCCCAAGTAAGCGTAGGACCTCCTTGCTCGCCAACTCGCTGCTCGCCGGCATTGTCAGCCTGGTCGCCCTCGAGGTCGATTGAACCCTCTATCTCCGCGGCCACTTCTGCAGAATCTTCGCCAAGGTCGGAGGACGTTTCAGGTTCGCGAGCAAGATGGTGAATCTCTTCTTGATCGCCAGAGCGATCAGCGGCGCACGTCTCTACCGAGCGAACAACGGAGCTCGCATCGGAGTCCGTGTCTTCATCCACCAACAACGTGCGTGGGTTGTTCGCCAACGCTTGGCGAACAGATCTGCGCGGAGAATCCGGATTTACGGGTCGTTTTTCCGGGTTTCGCCCAGGCCCGGATTGGGAGGAACTTGAGGGGGAAAACTCCATTTGAAATAAGAGATGAAGAAATTTGGCTAAGTATGGAGTAATATATGGATAAAGATGCCACCGGAGAAGTTACGATGGCGGCGACGGCGTCAACAGTACGGCGGCGCTACGGCAGTCCACGACCGGAATGACAGTCACAGTTGCAAGAGATACGAGAAATAGGAATTTTTTTACGAAATTAAAGGAAGAAAAAGAAATATAAGATGAATTACCTTCGAAGAACCAAAATCTAGAGCAAACACGAAGAAATCCGAACGCAAGAATCGCAAAGGAGGAAAGCTTGAGAATGCTTTAATGGCGAAAATCCGGAAAGGAAAGAAATGAAGAAGGAACCGCCTATTTATAAGAATAAAATGGGGGCGAAAATGCAATATTTGCAAAATACTATAGGCTCATATGGGCAAATTGGGGATCGCGCGTGACTGATGCGACGCCTCGCGTTCCGTGCCTCGGGAATCCAACCGTCGCGACACGAAAAGGCGTTCGCTACTGGTCGCGCACGTAAGCTCTCATGCTCGGCTGTTCGCCCAACTGCTCAGATGCTCGCCCATGTAAACATCCATGTTCCATTCTTGCTCGCCCAATTTTCAAAGAAATTATAGCTTGGTCACAATTGATCAATCCATGCCCAACATGAGACCAAGCTAGGGGGCAATTGTTGGGTAGCGAACAAATAAGTACTTAATAAACAGGAGATTATTAGACCTAGTAACAGGATAACAAATCAAAGGAGCTAGCAATTTCGTAGAGCGAACAGCTTTGTAGAAAAGCACTAATGCGGCAAGCAGAATTGGGGCGAGCAGCCTTGCAAAGAACAGTTGTACCAGCGGCTCAAGCCAAAATCAATTTGGGCGAACATGTTCGTATTGGAGCGAGCAACATTGTAAAACAATCCCAAGCAAGGAGCGAACAGCTCGAAATGCAAAGAACTATGACAACTAACGAAGACGTACAAGCGAGCAAACGGTCACCGTCGAGAGCATATCAGTAGTGCCAAAGACCAAGTACAACATTGGGAATCCCAAGAGTCACTAGCCTAGATATGGTCCAAGTGTCTTAACACTTGACACCCATCCAATGAGCAATAGTGTAGATGTTGTACAAGTGTCCTAACACTTGGCAAAGATCCAATGGTTAAGCCACCAAGATGGTGACACATGGCCTCTTTGTATGCCTATAAATACTCCCTTCTTGTACATGAAAAGAGAAAAACAATTCAATAATATAGCTAAACTCTTGCAAAATTATTCCTTGAGCATTACTTAGCCAAATTTCATGATTTCTTGATCTTGTTTGGTGATCTTAACTAGGGAAAACAGCCACTAATAATCTTGATTACTAAAAGGTCATCAACAAGAGTGAAATTATTTCATACATGAACTGTTAAATGACATTGTGTATGCATAGAGTAAATTCATACATGAATTATTGAAGGGTATTAGTTATTTTCCCTGAAGGGTATGAGTTATTTATACTGAAGAGTATTAGTTTGTTTTCACTAAGTATTAGTTTATTTTAACTAAACAACTAATACTCCCTCCGTCCCTTTTTTTTTACTCATTTCACTATTTTCTCATTCAAACACTTCTAAATTACACCGCATTCCACTAATAATTACGTGAGAAAGAATCTTCATTTTGTCTCATGCATTTAAATTAAATAATACGCAATCATTAAAAAAAATCATTTTATCCATTTAAATACTGCAAATCAAGTCTCACATTAAAGTCAAGAAAAGTCAAATGGGTAAACAAAAAAGGGACGGAGGTAGTACTCTCTAGTGAAGACAAGTACTTCCTCCGTCCACAAAAAGTATGCTCACTTGTTTGCACATGGTTTAATACAATATGTCGGAGGGTATTATTAGATATTGTGAGGTCCGTTTATGAATAAAGTGATTGTTTATGAAAAGTAACTTTTCATAAACAATCACTTTATTCATAAACGGACCTCACAATACCACATAATATCCTCTAACATATTACATTAAACCACGTGCAAACAAGTGAACATATTTTTCGTGGACGGAGGGAGTAATACTTTTCAGTGTAAACAACTATACTCTTTAGTGAAAATAACTAATACCTTTCAATGGTTCATACATGAACCATTTTCACTCTTTCCCTTTGTCATGGGTATTAACTGTTTTAACTAAATAGTATTCGTTGTTTCACGGAAGGGTATGAGTTGTATATATTGAAGCGTATTAGTTTATTTTAACTAAACAATTAATACTCTTTAGTGAAAACAACTAATATTTTTCAGTGAAAACAATATTTTTCAATAGTTCATGTATGAACTATTTTCACTTTATACTTTGTCCTGATTTAATTATATCTTATGTGTCTTGACTATAGTGAGTGATCATTTTTAATTGGGTTAATTGCACCAAACCCCCCTCGTAATTTGAAAATATTGCGAAATTCCCTTGTGGTTTAAAAATTGCATGAAACTTCCTTATAATTTATTAAATAAAAAATTCCTTTTTTTTCTATCAAAAATAAGTTAACAATGTTATATATTTCCTCTATTTTCCGTTTCTTATTTTTTAAGATAGTGAAATTTTAAGACCATAACACAACATAATACATAATAAATTTTTTAAATTGTCGACTCGTTTTATAAAATTAGGAAAAGTAATAAATCACAAAGGAACTTGGAATTTTCAAATTACGAAGAGATTTTACATAACATTTCCATGTCAGGAGGGATTTATTGCGATTAACTCATTTTTAACATAATGAGTTGGTGTAGTTAATGAAAATGTCATTTCTTTATAAAATAGTTATGGGAAAATGATTCTAAGATACAAGTTTTGAGGTATGTAAATTTTTTGAAACAACCTTTTTAGAAGACAGTTTTAAGATATAAAATGTAATTTTTTTTTTAATTGAAGAGTGCAAACATTATTTCGAATTCTTTCCACCCCACGCCAACTCCATTTTAAATTATTTTCCCCCATTTTTATTGAAAAATTGCACTATATAAAGTACTATAATGTTGTACTTTTTAGTACAAACAATTGTACTTTTGTATTTCAAAATTTAACACCCGTCCTTTTTTACCTCACAGTTCAATAATATATCAAATTTATCATCAAATATATTAAGTACCGTGTAATTCACACAGGAATTTATACTAGTATGTAAATAAGTTTGAAACTGATTTATCATTTTAGACCATGTAATAATAGTGCGTTTGGACTTTGGACTGGTTCTCCCGCGTCAAAAGTTGCATGCATAGACTGCATAGTCCAATTCAAGGACTCTTGAGTCCAAGTCCACTATACGTGTTGGGTTTGACAAAATCAAAACTAGCTTCTAATTCTTAATTTCTCCTTCAATCATTATAATTTTCAAACGAACACAATAATTATTATTGGGTTGGTCAAGCAGCAACACAAAAGTTGTGTTTAAGAGCATAACCCATGCTAGATAATGATTTTGAGTGAAAATTTTGGCGCATCATATCCTTATCTCAAACAATTTATTCCTCCTCCAATGCAACTTTCCTCAAATATAATTATTAATAATCCTTGGCAAAGTATTATATAAAAATAATTTATGATAAACTTATCATAAAAAAAAATTCAAATAATTAATCAGGAGTATTATTAAACTGGTCAGAAATATCATTAATTTGGTCAGGAGTATTATATTGTACTTGTAAAAAAAATTGAACTCAAATAAATGATACTCCTGACCAAATTAATAATACTCCTGACTAAATATTTAATACTTTAAAACAATTTCACATTCATATAAAATCTAGATATAATCCTCCTATTAAATCATACTCCCTCCGTCCCAAACTCGTTTGCTACATTGCCAAAAAGGTCTGTCTCATACTCGTTTGCTATATCTACTTTTGGCAAAAAAATAATATCTTTTAATATTATATTTTTCATACACTAATAACCAAAAATATTTATTTTATTATTTTATCACTTTAAATACTATAAACAACTCTTTTCTTAATAACCGTGCAAACAGTAAATAGGAAGTTGAGTTTGAGACAGAGGGAGTACTAGTAGTGCACTATTTCTAATGTACGGTCATTCTTGTCACCTGGCCTGAGTGGTATATATTGATGGTTACAAAATATGGACCAATTTTTTATATATATTGTTGATGATCAGTTCTAATTTCGAAGATTAATGGCTGTTTTTGGTAGTTAATCGATCATCAAACAATTACGTGTGATTGATCACTAACGCAATTAGTGAATACGAATTTTCGGGTTTAGATGGGTTAGAAACGTTTTAAAGCTTACGTGTTTAAGTTCGACTGTAAGTTAATCGAGCTGCTTTAGGTTCGTAAACGAAGTTTGGACATGTATATTAATTTGTGCTTGTTTTATTAGCTGAAAAAATCTAAGTATTTATAGACATTTGCCTAGCAGGAGGTGTCGTGACTTTTGGCCTACCAGGCCTGCATGCACGACACCTGGCCTTTGACTAAGTTGACCTTATCTAAACTAAATTTTATCCTTATCTTGTTGGACTTGCTCGCAGTCAAGAGCTGCTCGTCATATCGGACTTGTCCTGGAGGAGTCTTTAGTCTGATTTTATTGGTCTCTTGTCTTACTTAGTCGTTGTTTTGATTTTGTGGTCGGATCTGGTCGGCAGGATGTTAACTGAGTTCGTCATGTGGCTCTTAATCTGATTTTGTTCGCCCATTTGCCTTGGTGTAGCATACAGGTTCTGCTCGCCAGATATCTTAGGTGCATCTTGAGTTTATTTTGCCTTAATCTTTAAGCGCTTTGTGCTAATCCTGGTCGCCCAATTGCTGATTCTGCTCGCCTATCAACAATTGCCCCCTTGCCGATCAATAAATTGTGAAGATGATGAACGAGCACTTTTTGGGTTGGCAACTTTTAAGTATCATTGGTGCGAGCAGGAATGCCGTGGGGGCGAGCAACTTTTCACAGGCGGACAACATTGGTCGAGCAGACTTGGGCTGGTGACGGTTGGGATCCCAAGGCCTGGGTGTGGCTCGAGGTGTGACGTGGGCGAAATGATTGCTGCCGCCCACGCGCACGTGATCTCGAGGCGACGCGCCTTCCCGCTTTGTCGGGCAGGTGCTGCACGCGCCCAGAAATTGCACTTCAGTCCTTCAATTCTTCAAGTTGCTCGCTCGGAACCCCGTTTTTCCAAAGAGTATAAAAAGAAAAAATTCGCGATTTTTTGTTATTTTCACTGTTTGTTGAGCGCGAATCTCTCCTCCTTCCCCTTTCAAACTTTCGACGTACGTTTCCAGTTTCCGGCGACCTTCAAACGACTTCGAGGTAGTTTCTTCTTTGCTTTCTTCTTTTCTTTCTTCTTTTCTTGCGTTGTGTGTGTTCTTATTCCATAAAAATCCCTACTCCGCCGTGGAGAGTTCTTAAACCGCCGAGTTCTCCCTCGCCGGAAACTGCAAATATTCAAAAAAAAAAAATTTTACCTCCCCTCACTGGATGTCGTCGCATTCCGAGACCGGATCTTTCCCTCCCCGGAACCCCGAAAAATGGCCCATCGAAGAGAATCCTCCCATTGTAAACCTGGAGTCAGATCCCGAGGCGGCTTCGGTTGCACGCTCCGTTAACTCTGGAGCTCGTCCCTCCGGGGAAAGAGAGAAGTGAGCTAATCCTGCTCGGCAGCTCTTGGAGGAAACGAGCTCAGACCTCCATGAGGACGAGGATGAGGAGGTCGAGGTGCTTCAGCCGGTGAATCTCGACGAATTAACCTGGGCATTTCTTAGGGACATCGACTTTCCTGCGCCCAGATTGATCGAGCATCAAGCTCCAGTCGCGGTTGCTCACCGTGTAGATTGGAACGAGTACGAAAGAGAGCATTCAAACCGATTTACCACTTCTGCTCGCGGGGTACAAAAGCTTTAAGCGATCGAGTTCGCTGCGAGCTGTATTGTGTCCGCCGTTACCGATGAGGACTTGCCTGGGATTCGGAGGGATTACAAGATTCCCTTCGACATCCCGATGTATGCTCCCTTGGCGGACGATAGAGCTGATCGCCCACCACGCGGATTGATGGCGATCAATCTTGCTACCTTAAATACCGGAGTTTCCCTACCGCTGCATCCTCTGGTCGGCCAGTTCTTAAAAGATGTGAACTTGGCTATCACCCAACTTACTCCTGTTGAGTGGATTAATTTGATGGCTCTGATGGTCATGTTCGCCCTAGAGGGATACCCCAATAAGCTGTCCGCCTAGGAGGTTTGCTATCTGATGACGATCACTGGTTGCACTGGAGAAGAAGCGGGTTGGTATTATCTGAAGGCGCGACCAGGCCAGAAACTGGTGGAGGACATCCCTGGGAAGGTGCGAGACTGGAAGCACGACTGGTTCTAGGTCGGGGGCGACTGGCGTGCTTCTGCTCGCCCTTCTGGGGGTCCTGGGCGAATTGAGACCCCGGCGGAGTTTAGGGAATTAAAGCGTGAGTCTTACCCCTTCTACAACTTTGCAGATCAGCTCGTCATAGTTGCTCTTCACTCTTCCTTCCTCGAGCTCGATAATCGTGTCTGGGAAATACCGACGAAACGAGGTCGCAAGAAATCTGACCCCCTCTCCAAGATTATTGCCCTTGCGGCACAAGGTGGAAAAGGCGATCCCAGACAAGCTGGGGGGTCGAGTTCGGTGAAACCGCCTGCACCGGTGGCCAGCCCACCCAAAACTCTAGCTCCGAGGGCGAAGAGGCTTCTTCGCGGAGACGGCACTCTCGTCTCTGATACTGAAAAGACGGCCAAACGAGCAAAAACTGCTCAAGAAAAGGTGATCGTAGCCGTCCGGCCATCTGAAGGCAGTAGCGAGCAAACTCCCTCCGTGGAGCACCCCACCGAGCAAGCTCCAGTCGCCGCTGCCCGCGAAGGATCTGGTCCTTCATCCGACCCCACTTATCTCGGATGGGACAAGGGTCGTCTTGACAGGTACAACTCTCCTCGCCCAGGATACTTAGCATTTTCTCCTTTTTTTTACTAACTGAGGATTCCCTTCCAGCTACCTGCCCGAGCAGTACCCAGGGCGGTCTAACATGGTGCACCATTTTGCCTGCTCAAAGGTGCCAACCAACCTCCGCGAGATTCCGGATTCTTTTGTCCGCCGCGCTTCTGAGGTCGTTGCTCGCAGCTGGACTAAGGAGCTGAACGAGACCGTCAAGACACAAGCGCCTCGTGACAATGGCCGTTTGTATCTCGTCGAGGCGGGCAACACCCTGGCGGCCGTGCATCGTCTGGTCGACCAGGTAGAAGATCTCGAGAAGGATTCTCGTCAGCATGCGGCCACTGTCAGCCGTATTACCAAGGAGCGAGATGATGTTAAGGCAGAGGCGAAGAAGATTGTCGCCGACCTCGAGAACAAAGCCAAAGCTCATCAAATCAGCGAGCAACGTGCTCTGGACCTGCACGTCAAGGTCTCCAAGGAATTGAAGGTCAAGGTGGCCGAGGTCGAGCAAATGCGAGCAGAACTTGCTCGCGCTCAACAGCAGAAGGAGGTCGCGGAGAAATTTGCGACCGAGGCGACGGCCAAAATTGCTGACCTCGAATCTCAGCTCGCCAACTCCATTACCCAAGAGGAACTTATTCCTAAGATGGAGGTGAGCTCAATCCTGGGTTACGTGATAGGCTATGCCGAGAGCATTCGAATTGCTCACGAGTTTAAGGCTGCCGCTGTTGTTGAGGAGATCGGCAAGGAGCTCTGTAAATTCGTCGAATCAAACCCTCCAGCCCCGGGCACAACTCTCCAAATTGGCGACCTGTCTGACTACGGAGTCAAGCTTGACTTCATCGGCCCCGACATTATTATCACAAGTCCTCCCGAGGACGAGGAAGAAGAAGAGGGCGATGTTGCCGAGGGCGAGCAAATCCAGCCCGCCGACCAAAGTGAGAGAGCTCTCCAAGAGCGAGCTGACGCCGAGGGGCTTATTGCTGAACTGACTCAAGTGGTCCCAGTTGACCCTGCTCTCGATGGCTCTCCTCTGGAAGATCCTAAAGATGATAACATCTCGCCACCTGCCGGGCAAGGATCATAGTGGACAGGATTAGCTAGAGACTATGTATTTTTTTCTCTCTTTTGTTATTGTTATTCGTTTTTATTGTAATATTTTGGGCGATCAAGCCTTATTATTAATGAGACTATTTTGCACATCTGCTCGTCTTATTTGTAATACCTTGTCCCGTTTTGTACCTTTTATTTCCTAAAAACCTTAATTATATAATTTTATATTATTATATTTGTTTCTTTTAATTTTACTAATTTTGTGTGATACTGTGTAATTTAAATATATACACTATTTTAAATTCCCGAATTCGAAGAAAGGAATCGAATCTTTCAAATGGATAAGGGACTACGAGAAATTAAATATTCAAGATTAAAAATTAGGATTTCGATCCGTATAATTTATTGAGAATAATTAAAATGTAATAAAATATTAATTGAATCTTAAAACTGTATTAATTTTCAAATCGGGATTAAACTCGTGAACCAAACGATCCCTAAACCGTATCAAGTGGGAACAAAAATATCAGAATTAAAGGGGCTTAAACCCTAACCACATAAATTACTTTCCTTTTTGAATTAAATTAATTAAAGTATTAATTCTCACCCACATACTTATTCTTCCTTTAAAATTAATTAATTAAGAAATTAATTTCCTAACAATTATCCCTTTCTCTCTCCTCCAAGAAACAAAACGCGTACGCATACCCTTCCTCCTCAAAAACCAAAATCCCCAATTTCACTCATCTCCCTCTCGGCTCCCTTTTTTCCTCCTCCCTCCTTCCTTCTCCGGCGACAAGCGCCGCCGTGCACCAGACGCCTCTCCGCCACCGCCGCTTCGACCGTCGTGCTCCAGCAAGCGCGACGCCACCACGAAGAAGCAGCGCCGCCAACGCCTCCCGCTTCGCTACGGAAGCGCCGCCGCGCCTCTCCTCTCCAGCCGCAACCACCGTACGACGCCCGTCCTCCGCCTCGCGCGCTCATCAGCCGTCGTGCGAGCGCCGCCTCTGTTCTCTTCCAGTAGCAGCATCAGCCGCTCGCGCCGCCTCACCACCATCGACCGCCGTCGCGCCAAACGGAGCATCGCCGTCGCCTCTGTTCCGATTCACGCCTCCCCCGCCCCAATCGGAAATCGCGCCGTCGTCGCCCTTTTCAGACAGAGGCACCGCCGCGCCGCCGTGACGCCTCCGTCGTCCCCCTTTCTTTCGGTGAGTCTCGATTTCTCCTTGCTTATTTGATTCCCATTCAATTTCAATCGCCTCAATTAAATCCCTTTTCAATTTCAACCGTTCGTTGTTTTAATCTCACAATTTCATTCCTTTCCGTTTTAATCGAGATGCTATCATCCTCCGTCCTTTTCCGATGAAGCCGTAAGACGAACCACTGCCCATTTTATTCTGGAGAAATCAAAACGACGCCGTTAGGCTACCGAAATATCCGACGAATTATCGAATCCTTAAACTACGCCGTTAGGCTGCTCGAATTTACCCGACGAGTCACCGGTCGACGCCGTTAGGCTGCCCGATTTGGGACTCGTAAGACTGCTCGTCTTTTCTCTTTAATTTTCATAGTTTTTGGATTAGGAATGAACTGTTTTAATTTCGAGTTGTTTAGACTTTTGGAGAGGTTGGAATATTCATCTTTTGGAACCTTGTAGATGGACTTTGATATTGTTGATTTTGTGAGTATTGAATTAGCTATGTGTAGTGTTGAATTAGTTGTTTAGTATTGTTGTTTAAGTTGTTTGGTATTATTGGATTGATGAATTAGTTTGGTTTGATTAGCTGATGATATGGTGATGAAATTAGTTGTTAGTAATATTAGTTGAGTTTTTGGAGATAAAGGGAAACTCGTCTTCCCCTTGTGCGACTGTTAGAAAATTAGAAACGAAAAGATAAGTCGTTTAATATTCAAAATTAATAACAAATGAAAATAGTAATTTTGGGAAAAATTAATATAATTCCTTTGTTTTAGAAGTGTTACTAAAGTTAGAAAAGAAAAATACTTTTTATAAACTATATTAGTTATAATATAAATTTTTTAGAAAAATCAAGTTATTAATAAGTTTTAATAAGAGGTTTTTATAAGATATAAATTCTTATACTTTTAATTTTACAAAAGGCTTTTGTTAAGGACACAACATAAATTAGTAAGTACACACCCCCAATACACCAACCTTTTAGAAGCAGTGTATTTACCAAGGTAGTGTGTGTTTTTAAGTAAGCCTATAAGATAACGACCTCCTCGATCCGCGTAACACAAACTCTCAAGTTTTCCTATTAATTCAAAGGTCAACTTTTAATCAAATGGTTTCGTACTAGGATTCTGTGCTAATCGAAATACGCACGAGGGATCCGACATTCTGGTTGTATATCACTCTCGGGACTCGGAGTTAACAGGTGGGTGATGATCGGTTGATTGATCTGCTAATAATACGTTGTGCTGGTATACTCTGAACTCGACTAAATCAATCTAAAACAATTAATCCAATATAAATGTACACCCTATTATATAACTGCTTGAATTATGTGATATAATTATATATACCTTATATGGATGGTTTGTGTTTGTTGATTATATGAACTGATGACGATTGCATGATATAAGGGCATTTTGTGAGCATGAATCTGTTTAAGTATGAATTATGTGATTTCTCCCCACTTTGTGAAATGTCAGCTTATGAGGAAGAGGAAAGCTATTGCTTAATAATAAACCCGGCCTCCGGATAAGATGCTCATTAGAGTTCCGGGCAAGGTCATTAATAAAGTTTGTCCTCCGGGTAAGGTGCTCAGTAGAGTTCCGGGCAAGGTCATTAACAAGTTCGGCTTCCGGATAAGAACTCATTAGGGTTCCGGGTAAAGTCATTAATAAGTTCGACTTCCGGATAAGAACTCATTAGAGTTCCGGGTAAAGTCATTAATAAGTTCGACTTCCGGATAAGAACTCATTAGAGTTCCGGGTAAAGTCATTAATAAGTTTGACTTCCGGATAAGAACTCATTAGAGTTCCGGGCAAGGTCATTAATAAGTTAAAATTGAATATGAGAAAGGATTTGAGAGAGATTCACAATATGTTACAAATGATTTTGGCAGATTAGGTCGTTACTTGAAAATGACTTTGGGCTTTGCCCCTGACTGTGAATCAACTTGTGATTAATGATGTGAAACCTGTTATGCCCAATTAATTATTATGTGAGCTTGTTACTTCTGTGATATATGATGTTCGTATTTATAAGTCAATTGTTTAAATAAATTAATTACTTTATTAATGAGTACAATCTTAATATATTTCGGATTTACCAATCCCATAACGTTGCAAATCACCCATACGTGAGAATTCAAATCTCACGTCCCCTTTTTACAACCCTTGCAGATTATGATTTCGTGGAGCAAGGACAGTAATAGAGACGACACGGAGTTCCCCACTTAAATAAAATGTTACTTTAATATTAAGCTTTATATATGTGTGTGAGACATGTTATAAAAAATTATTCTACTCATTTCTTCCGCTGCATAAAACTCATTTCTGATTTTATCCCTTTTTATATCAAAAATTTTATAGTTCGGATTTTAGTTACAAGTGGCACCTCGAATCTGAGATATTTAATGTGTTTCGGATTCGGGGCGTTACATTATTTATCTTGCATTAATTGTTTTTTTGCATTTTTATCTATGCTTCAACAATCTTAATGTAGTTGGGCCTTGTTCCTTAAGAACTTTTTGGCCTTAGAATTTGATGGGCTTTTGGCCTTAGGCTATGTCCATTTAAAAACGAACAGCCTTTAATAGGCTTGGTTGTATAATCAACTTTTGCCTTGAGCTTGCATTTCTGTTTGAACGAACAACTTAACATTGGAACAATCTTAAACAATTACAAGTGTTGAAAGCAACCAAAAATGTAATCTTGTACTAGCTAGGCTGGATCTGCTCGACAAAAACAATGTTAAGCTTCCAACCATTAAAAAACATAATTTACACCAGGAGTCAAAGTTGCTCGACCACTATACATTTTGTCAAGGCATCTTTAGACTCTTAAGAGGAAATAAAACCATACAAGATACTGGTATTCTAGACCGCGACCAAATCTTGACCTAATCCAACCCAGTTCGACCACTTATACCTGGTGAAAATTTCAAAAAATTAGGCAAGTTTTTGGATCCATCTTGTATTTCTGCCATTCTAGCTCGCCCAGTGGACATAGTAGCTCGCCCAGCTCAACTTCACTTTCTCATGAGGCAAAACTGGTCGCCTGCTGAAAGTACTTTCTTAAGTTAGCTGCATTCCAGGAATATTGGGCCGAGTTGCCATCTAAGTCTTCTATGTCGTATGCTCCATTGGGTAACCTGTCTGTTACCCTGTACGGGACCTCCCAAGTCGGGCCAAATATGCCTGGAGGTGGGGCAAGCTTCTTTCTTAGAACGAGGTCACCAACTTTGAACTTTCTTATCTTGACTTGGGAGTTATAATAACGCTTTGCTCTTTGTTTGTACGTGGCGTTCTTTAGCTCGGCATGTAATCTTCTTTCTTCGAGCAAATATGTTTCTGTGGCCAAAGCGGAATGATTTGCTTGTTCATCAAAGCTGGTAGTCCTGACTGTGTTGGTCTTTAATTCAATTGGTATTACCGTTTCTGTTCCGAAAGCCATTGCAAAAGGTGTTTCTCCGGTGCTTGACCTGGGAGAAACCCTATATGCCCACAAGACCTCCAGGAGTTTTTCTGACCAACTACTTTTGCTTTCTGCCAGGCGTATTTTCAATGTATGCTTGATGATCTTATTTACAGCTTCAACTTGCCCGTTTGACTGGGGATGATAGGGAGTCGAATAGTGTTTCCTGATCCCCCACTTTGCATAGAAGTCTCTTAACTCCTTTCCGTCAAACTGCGGGCCATTATCTGTCACAATTGTTCGTGGAATTCCAAAGCGACAGACAATGTTCTGCCATATGAAGTTGATCATGTTCTGCTGTGTAATTTTTACCATGGCCTTCGTTTCTGCCCACTTTGTGTAATAATCGACTGCTATGACGACAAATCGAACATTTCCCACTCCTGCCGGGAAAGGACCAATAATGTCTATTCTCCATCTTGCAAATGGCCATGGACTATAAACTGATACAAGTTCCTGGGCCGGGGCATGAATACTTGGAGCAAAAACCTGACACTGGTGGCAAGCCTTGGCCAACTGGATTGCATCTTTTCGTAAGGTTGGCCAATAATAACCTTGCCTTACAGTTTTGTAAGCCAAAGCTTGCCCCCCAGTGTGACTTCCACAAACTCCAGAATGTACATCCTCCAGAATTGTCCTTCCTTGCCCCCTAGACAAACACTTGAGTAGTGGGAGCGAAAAGCCTCTTTTGTAAAGCTGTTCGTCTACCAGAGTATATCTGGCTGCTTGTTTCGTGATTCTTACAGCTTCATACGAGTTGCTTGGCAGTTCCCCATTTTCAAGTATTTGGCTATAGGAACTCTCCAATCATCATCGTTATTTTGTTCAACTACTTGGTTTACTTCGTAATCCATTGTTGATGGTTGGACTTTTCTGGTAATGATGATGTCTGTCAGATCTGCTGGCCCATTGCTTGTTGCTAGTCTTGCTAGGGCATCAGCTTGTGTGTTACTCGTTCGAGGTATCTGTTGGATAAATACTTGGTCTAGCAGAGATACCAAGTGAGCAACTATTCGTTGATACTCGATCATTTGCTCGTCTCTGGCCTCATATTCACCTCGTACTTGGCTTACAATAAGTTGAGAATCTCCAAAAATTTGGAGTCGTCTTACTCCGACAGCTAATGATAAGTGGAGACCTGCAATGAGGGCCTCATATTCAGCTTCATTGTTGGTGGCCATGAACTCGAATCTGACCGCTGAAGTGAATACTTGCCGGTCGGGACTGATGAGCACTATCCCTGCCCCCGAGGCCAGATTTGTTGACGAACCGTCCACATAAAGATGCCATGGGTGATCCAGCCCTCTCGTTGGATTTTGAGGGAAGGTTAATTCGACTATAAAGTCGGCTAACGTTTGTCCCTTAATCGCGGTTCGAGGTGCATATGTCACGCCAAACTGGCTTATCTCTATGGGCCACTTCAAAAGACGGCCAGCGGTGTCGGGTCGGTGTAGTATTTGTTTGAGTGGGAAAGTTGTCAATACTTCGACTTGATGATCGAAAAAGTATGGTCTTAATTTCCTGACACTCATGACAAGAGCATATGCCAGCTTTTCGGTTGGTGAGTATTTCACCTCGGCATCATGCAAGGCCTGACTGACATAGTAGATTGGCAGGTGAAACTTGCCTTCTGCCCGAACTAACACCGAACTTATAGCCGTGTCAGACGCTGCCAAATATAAATATAACTTTTCGCCGGGAATTGGTTTTGATAGAATTTTTACATCTCCAAGATATTCTTTCAGTTGATCAAAGGCTTTCTGGCAGTTTTCTGTCCAGGTAAAGTTGCCCTTTTTGATGGCCTCAAAAAATGGACGACACTTGTCTCCCGACCGTGATATGAACCTGTTTAAAGCGGCTAAGCAACCGGTTAACCTTTGCACTTTCTTAACCGAGCGTGGTGGTTCCATGTCAACAATCGCTTTCACCTTTGCTGGATTGGCTTCGATTCCTCGCTTACTGACCAGATGTCCCAAGAATTTTCCGGAATGTACTCCAAAACTACTCTTCTTTGGATTTAACTTCATATTGTACCTCCGGAGTATGTCGAACACCTGGGAAAGATGATGGAGGTGATCTTCCTTCTGTGTACTTTTAACGACTATATCGTCGATATACACTTCCATCGTTTCCCCAATATGTTCATCGAACATCTTGTTGACCAGCCTCTGGCAGGTTGCTCCAGTATTGATCAGACCAAACGGCATCCTCTTCCAGCATAGCAAATTTTTGTTAGTATAGAAGGCCGTATTCTCTTGGTCATCTGGGTGCATTGGAATCTGATGGTAACCTACAAAGGCATCCATGAATGTGAACATTTCGTGCCCGGCAGTACTGTCCACCAGTTGATCGATGTGCGGGAGTGGAAAGTTGTCCTTTGGGCATGCTGCATTTAGATCTGTAAAATCTATGCATAGCCTCCAGGTTCCGTTCGGCTTCCGTACCAAGACAGGATTTGCTACCCATTGAGGACACAACGCCTATTTAATCAAGTCGTTGTCCAGTAACTTTTTGACCTCCTCGTTTAAAGCTTGATACTTGTCTGGTCCATATTTTCGTCGTTTCTGGTGGACAGGTTTTCGGACTGGGTTGATATTTAACCTGTGACAGGCATCCTTCGAATCGATTCCCACCATGTCAGCATGGGACCATGCGAAGACGTCTAAGTTAGCCTTCAAGAAGTCCGTCATGCGGGTTCTGTAAGGCTCGGGGAGTTCGAACCCGATGTAAAGTTCAAGGTCATCTTGTTTGGGATCAATTTTGATGGACCGGAGTTGCCCGTCACTTTTGCCCCTTCCATCGAGGGTCAACTATTGGTCCTTCCGGACTTAGCTCATCCTCGATGTTCATGGGTTCAATACCTAACCGGGGGTCAAAATCTTCCGCGGGTTCTGGGTTGGGTTTGGTCACCATAGTCGGGCTCTCCTGGTTATTACTCGGGCGCATACTGTCAGTTACAGGGGGTAACGTTGCTTCTGGCAAGGTCTGCTCGCCGCCCTACAACATCTGCTCGCCCATGGGCGAGGGCTGGTCGTCTATGTCCATTTTATCGTTCTGAGCCCCGAGAATGTCTTCCAAAATTGAGGGTTCATTCTCCAGTTGACTGGTTAACGCTTCCATCATAGATACTTGTTCTTGACTTGACTGAATTTGTAGGAGGCATTCTCGAGCTTTTCTCTGGTCTCCTCTTACTGTGCCAACTCCACTTGCTGTTGGGAATTTTATGCAATAATGGTAAGTTGAACACGCGGCCCTGAATTCATTTAAGAAAGGTCGACCCAGGAACCCGTTGTAAGTTGACTCTTGATCAACGACTAAGAAATCCACCATTCTTGCAATATTTTTCTCGGGCTCTTTGACCGTCACAAGCTGCATAGCGAAAGTTACTATTCCCAGTGGGATCGTCACAGCATTTCCGAACCCCAGAATATGATGATTTGTGTCTCTGATGTAGCCTGCATAATCTCCCATTTGGTCAAGCGTCTTTTTGAAAAGGACATTAGTGTAGGCTCCAGTATCCACCAACAGTCTATGCACCCTAGTTTCCATGATCTTGGCACATATCACAAGCGAATCATTGTGAGGGGTCAATACTCCTTCCAAGTCTCTATCGGTAAAAGTTAATTCCGATGTTTGCATGGTAGGTGGAATAACCCTCATTTCTTGTACATGACCGATCGCTCGTAATTCTGTTTTTCTTTTTCGATTAGAAATTAGTGGTCGCCCATCAGAATAACCACCTATGGGCCCTGCAGGTTCCATCATCTGAATGTCTGGAACTGGCCCTCCGGCTGGCACCTGAGCTGGTCACCCAGCCCGATTCCGACGAGGTGCCTGTTCCTGGTCTTCCTCATCAGAATCTTCGTGTCTGTTTCTTTTGTCGGGCTGCCTTTTAACGAACTTGGATAACTTTCCCTCTTCATAAAAATGCCACAACTGCTTCAGCAAGTCACGACATTCGCTTGTAAAGTGTCCCACGCTCTGGTGGTAGGCACAATACTTATTCTGGTTCAACTTGCTTGTATCTTGACGTATCTTACGGGGTGGTGTGAGCAATTCTTTATCCCGAACATTATTGTAAACTGTAACGATTGATACGGTAAGAATGTGATTCAATTTGTCCTTCAGCTCTGTTCCTTCAGTAAATGCTTTCATGTTCTTGGGAGCTCGATAACCAGTTCCAGGCTTCTTCGCACCCTCTTTCTGCTCTCCTTTGTCTCACATGTCCTTTTGCAGGGCTTCATGCATGGAGACAAAGACGCCTGCCCGATCCCGAAATTCAGCATAAGTCTTCGGGCATCTAAGGTGTACATCTTTCCAGAGTTCAGTGCCCTTCTTGAGCCCAGCTAGGACGGCCACAATCTTGGTGTCTTCACTGACAGACTCCCCTTCTATCAAGACCTTGTCGAATCTTTCCAGGTACGATCGGTCCGACTCGTCATCAGTCTGTTTCAGGTCGGATAACCGATGTCTTTGGGACAGATAAGACCCGGCCGTAGAGAAATGGGACAAGAACTCTTTGCCCAATTGGGCAAACGAATGAATTGAAGCTGGTGGCAAAGCTGAAAACCATTTATGGACCCGATCCCCAGAGTTAAAGGAAAGTTGCGACATTGTGTTGCGTCACTTGCCCCCATTGATACCATATAATTGATATACTTCATCAGATGCACCTGGGGGTCCGCCGTGCCCTCATATTGGATATTTGCTGGAAACTGAATCTTTTGCTGAATCGGGGCTTTCAGAATCATCCGAGATAGTGGTGAGACTGGAAGAGTTGTGTTTCCGTATCCTCTCTGTTGATCAAGCTGGCCCTGCATGCTCTCTATGGCCTTTCTCATGGAGGCGAGCTCTTCAAAGGATCCCCCTGACTCTGAGGCTGTCCGGCGAGCAGAGGCGCACAACCGTTTGTTCGCTCCAGTCTCTCATTGGGAGCGGGAACCCCCTGGATTGGCCTCCTAGGATTGGGCTCTGCGTTTGGGCCAAGGCGACCAAAAGCTGACCTAGTCAGCCTGTCATGGACTGACTGGCGAGCAGGTACTACAGCTGGGCGAGCTGCTCCTGCAGTGGGATGAACTTCCATGATTCCCCTGCCACGACGACCCAATCTTTCCAGAGCACTTTGGCGTGTGCCCTGACTCACTGCCATGGCCGGATTCTGAGTTGAACCTCCCTGACTGGCGGCCTCAACGTGCTGTTTTTCTTTGCCTTTGGCCCTTCGAGCTTGGGCACTGTCTGCTTCATTTAAATGATCCCCCCTAGCCTTCTCATGTTCACGAGTCTTTGTGGGGCTATGCCTTGCTCGCACATAAGAAGGACCAGGTTGGGCTTGTTGTCTTTGTAAAGCCTGGAGCATGGTAATTGTGCGTGCCAATTCGTCGGGGTTACGAGCAATGGCGTCCAACTCCGGTGGTATTAACTAACGAGCAACATTGGTTTGATTTTCTTGGTCATTTCTGCTCGCCCCTGCTCGCCCACCAGTCTGGGACATCCGGGAGTGTGAATCCCTTGTTATATGTTGTGAACATTGTGTCTCTCGTGATTGAGGCATGTTCACAGGAGGTATCAAGTATTGTTCTTTGTGTTCTTGAATTTTTCCTTCAAAAGCTCAACCTTGTTCTTCAATTTTGGATTAGCCTTCGTGTTTTCAATGATTCAGAGGTTCGAACCCTCCTTCTAGCACTAATTTGTTGATGATCAGTTCTAATTTCAAAGATTAATGGCTATTTTTGGTAGTTAATCGATCATCAAAAAATTACGTGTGATTGATCACTAACGTAATTAGTGAATACGAATTTTTGGGTTTAGATGGGTTAGAAACGTTTTAAAGCTTACGTGTTTAAGTTCGACTGTAAGTTAATCGAGCTGCTTTAGGTTCGTAAACGAAGTTTGGACATGTATATTAATTTGTGCTTGTTTTATTAGCTGAAAAAATCTAAGAATTTATAGACATTTGCCTAGCAGGAGGTGTCGTGACTTTTGGCCTACCAGGCCTGCATGCACGACACCTGGCCTTTGACTAAGTTGACCTTATCTAAACTAAATTCTATCCTTATCTTGTTGGACTTGCTCGCAGTCAAGAGGTGCTCGTCATATCGGACTTGTCCTGGAGGAGTCTTTAGTTTGATTTTATTGGTCTCTTGTCTTACTTAGTCGTTGTTTTGATTTTATGGTCGAATCTGGTCGGCAGGATGTTAACTGAGTTCGTCATGTGGCTCTTAATCTGATTTTGTTCGCCCATTCGCCTTGGTGTAGCATACAGGTTCTGCTCGCCAGATATCTTAGGTGCATCTTGAGTTTATTTTGCCTTAATCTTTAAGCGCTTTGTGCTAATCCTGGTCGCCCAATTGCTGATTCTGCTCGCCCATCAACATATATGTTTTTATCATATTCAAGATTAGTAATATTCACATGTTTAAGTGACGTTTTCTCAAGTAAAAAAGTAAATATTCTTCTATTTATGTTTACATACATGATACAACTCGACAACAAATGCGGAGGGAGAAACATTTAATTAATAGTAATTTTCAAAGTTTACTCTTTAAAATATTGTACTTCCCAAAAAAATCTCTACACATTATAAAATTCACAATTTTAAAAACTATGACTTTTACAACTTTTTTTTAATCAACTTACAAATGATTAAAGGATGGTACAAGGAGTGTGAGGGCATGGTAAAATTGTTGCAATTGAATATATTCTATTTTAAACGCAGATTTAATAGAACATATGAAAAATAAAGATGTACAAGTTTCTTTTAAGATAAAAGTAATACTAAATTATACATGAAACATGTTCCGGCCAAAAGCACTGAAGCACATATAGCTATCAAGGGACCGTATCACGGGGGATTTTTAAATTACAATTCCTAGGCTAGAAAACTGATGTGAAGGACAGAGTTTATTTATTTCATATCTTTCATTTCAAAATTATTTACTTGAAAAATACTCCTTCTGTCCCAATTTTGTTTTCTAGTTTGACTATATGCGCGGAGTTTAATGCGAGAGTTGAATTATAGTAATGAAATGAATAAAGTGGTATTGAGAATGATGAATGGTGAATAAAGTAGTATTGAGAATGGTGAATAGTGAATAGTGAATAAAATATTATTTAAATGAATAAAATAGTTTCTATTTTAGGGATGGGAAAACAAAACTGGGACGGAGGGAGTATTTAGAGAAAATTCCTACTCAACTGTATTTCAAAAAAGAATATGACTCGAATACATATTAAAACATCATTTCATATAAAGGTGTCTATTTTGGTAAAATGAATTTTCTCTGCCGATTAAATATAACAATCAATGATAAAACAAAATTGATCGGTAAATATTGGTCGTTAGTAGTTAGAAGTTAGTTCATCAAACCCCCCAAGTATTCCAAGATATTCTCCAAGTCACCTTATAGTTCCCTTAATTTATTTCTGTTGGGAAATAATTGTTGTAAGTTTTGATTTAGATGCCAAAAGGTTATTCCTAGAAAATGTAAGCAAACTGTATTAAGTAGAGTTAGTTAGTTCACTTGCTAGGGAACTGAAGTGTATTTGCTAAAATCTAGAATGTATTACAAAGTTGAAGTAAAGTCTGCTGAGAAGTGAAGTATACTGAAGAGAAGTCGACTGAAGAAGTAACCTGAAGAATAGAAGTTTTATAAGTGCATTTATTCTAAGGGTAATACAATCAATAGAAGTTATGGAACTCTACTGATGAAGACTAACAAGAAGCATTAAATGTTAAACACATTAATATCAGTTAGTTTGTTTGGTTGGAAACAAGGCAAAAGGAATGCCAGGGCACCTGCATTAATTAAAGGAATAGAATGTTCTTTCAGTAGAGTTTTACCTTAAACCCAGACCGACTATGCCCCAAGTTGACTATGCGGTCTAATGAGGAGATGACACGTAGGTGTACTGCACTGACAACTGACCTGTTGCAGACTGACATTCACCAAAGTCAAGCCATGTCTTTTCTATAGAGAGCTGGTTGCAGGGAAGACTTTCTTGGCAATTATTGACACGATAAAAAGCATAAAAGAGTCGTTTGAACCAATCAGAATAAGAGGCTTACTTGGGAAGATTTCAAATCCAACGGGAACATTTTCAAGGAGGGCTATAAATACAGAAGATCGTGCATATTTTCAAGCACGAGAAATTTTAAAGAGCAAGAGCATTCTC
This sequence comes from Ballota nigra, assembly GCA_947034835.1. NCBI lineage: Eukaryota > Viridiplantae > Streptophyta > Magnoliopsida > Lamiales > Lamiaceae > Ballota > Ballota nigra. Next base: position 11,766,838 of record OX344725.1, on the reverse strand, counting down.
TACGTATTCTAAAAAAACATTCAAGGAAGCACTCAAAATTACTTAAGTTTCCCAAGTGTTTCCAGTTTAGTAGAGATACCAAACCTTCTGTTATTGTATTCAAAGTCATATCTAAATCTTAGAAAATAGATAATTTATCCTTAGAACTTAAGCTCATCGTATGGATTATCTTAAGTTAGTTGGAACCAAAACCCTACTCAAACTCTACCTAAAGTTAGGTTGAGAGCTAGAGTTAAGAGGGGTGAGTAAGCTGGTAATTTAATATCAGTCTGAAAGCTGGTTGTTTGTTGGGAACTAGGACCTGTAACTATCCTATGGATCAAATATCCTAAGAGAGGAATATTTGATCAGTGCACCTTGACACCCTACAACAAGGAATTCCAAAAGAAAGAAATTCTCTTGTTTAATCAGGACAGTGGACGTAGGAGATTCATCTCTGAATCACTTTATATCTTGTGCATTTACATTCAGTCATTTCCTAAGTGTGAGTTGTGATAAACAAGTTTTCTTAAACAAAAATGAGTAAATCAGTAGAGGCTCACTATTCCGCAATAAAGCTATGTAGATAATAACTCAACTGAAAAACTCTTAAGCTATTAGTGAAGATATTATCTCAGTAGGCTTTTACTCAGTAATCATCAGCCGACTTACAAGTCAACTGAAGATTCACTGTCTCAAGTAATCTGATAAGATTTCAAAGAAAAGTTTTAATTTATATCAACAAGTGTATTCCCCCTCCCCCATACACCTGTATCACTCGTTCCGGGACCAACAATTCCCAAAGGGAATCGAACTTGGGTCATTCACCCACCAAATGATTGTTTATGGAAAATATGTGTGTCATATTTTTCATAAACAACCACTTTATTCATAAATAGACCTCACAATACCTCATAATAGTGGTCCCCCTGCTTATGTGTCATTAACACATTCGCGGTGGGTATATAATATTATGCCCGCCGGTGGGCATGTGATCAATTCAACAACCATGTATATTGAAAAGTTATGTAGACTGCGGCATCTACGGATCATATTATGATTCTACATTAACCTACTAATTAGTCATTTACTAAATTAATTTGCCAAAGTATGCTTACTCTATCGAACTAGCAACCTTATCCAATAATTAACTATTCATCGTTATACATGCATACTAAAGAAAATATAGAAACCAAAATGAACAATTATCCAATACACCAAATTCTAAACATGCTTAGTATTCTAGATTCATTAATCAAACAGGTATGTAATGAAGCTTATAATGAAAGTTTAGACACTGTGTAAATTGCACATTGAATTTTTTTTACAACACATGCACTAACATAAAATCACTAATTAGACTTTCGTCTATAAATATGTCCTAACTATATTATAAAAAATTATATGGATGTGTGTTATCTTGTCTCAAGGGAAGCCGATAGGATAGGTTGAGTCAATAAAAAAAAATTAACTATATGCTATAGCTAACAAAAAAACTTACACAATCAGTAGTAGTTAACAATTATATAAAGCTGGAAGTTACAACATACACTAAAAAATTACTATATAAATAGCTGAGAAGAAATGTCAGACATCAAGAATGGCTAGGAGGAAAGATTAAAGTTGTGAAAAGTAGACATGAGGGAAAAGAATGTGAACATCTAAGAACAACCTTTATAGTCCTTAAAAGAAAAAATCCTTTACAGAGATAAAAAAAAAAATCATACATGTGAGAAAGTAAATTATTTTATTATGATATTATAGGGTCGTATTATTGTGCACTTGGTACACCCATGTACCTATTTTTTTCATCCATTGGATCTGATCTTATTTTAATCTTGTCCGTCCGATTTTTCACCTCAAATTACTTTTTTTTGGCAATGTCTCTAACTGGTAAGTTCCCATTTCTATGTTATGTACCAATGTCAGTATATGTCTCCAACCTCTCTTTCCTCTTCTTCTCTCTTTTCACATTTTTCCTTAGCCATTCTCGTTGTTTTATACATGTTCTTCAAACATTTTAGTCTCCCACTTCCTCTTCTGCTTGATCCTTCTTCACAATATGTCGAGCACAAACTCTGGATTACCAAAATACACGAATTAATCTGGTTCAAGTTCAACAACTAGTCCGAAGGAGATTTTTGTCTTCATCAGTTGAAGTATGTTCAATTTGTGTTCGCGATCGAGGAAAATCTATTGCGCAAGTTTGTTTGATGTCCTTTACAAAATGTAAATAACTCTCAACACTCTATGTCTAGGTTGTATTAGTCCTTATATAAAAAAATCAGTATTTTTTTTATTTTGCACTAATTTTACAATCTCTAATGATATATGGAATCTTGAAGAATCAAATTATGGTTATTTAATTATGTTGTCTTCTTTCTAATTATTTGGTCCGTTTATACATCTCCACAAATTATTTGTTTCTTTAACTAGATTGATCCCTATTTTTGTTAGGAAAAATTCGCACGAGGTTGATTTTAGAATTTTCGCTTTCAGTTTGTTTTACCATATGAGCAAATGTGGGTTACTATAAGGGCAAAATGCGTGTTACTAATTCTTAAAACAATAATAATTTGGTATGTACACACCTTTGCTCTTACAGTAACACATATTTGCTCCCAATTTATGTTACTACATGGGCAAGCATGTGTTACTGTAAAAGCAAAATGTGTTTTACTAGTCCTTAAAACGTGTTATTGTAAAAACACAATATGTGTATTAGTCCTAAAAATAACATATATGCGTATAAGGACAGAAATGTGTTTTTATAAGAACAACTTTTTTTTTAATTTGTTCTTCATCCCTTTAAATCTAGGTATATTGTTTCATGTAGTAACACACTTTCACTACCTTAGAGCACCTCCAATGCAAGTGGAGAAATTTGAGTGAGGAATTTGACACATGTGTTACCTCAAAAGTTTCATACCTCTAACTCAAAAATCTTTTTCCTTTTGTAATGCATCCTGCCCATAAACAACTATTTATGGGTCCCACTATTAAATCATATATCATATTTATTCATAACTATTTTTTATAATTTAAAATATATAATTAAATATTACAGTCAAGTAGGTCACGTTTGTTTTCGTCTTGAGGTGGATGGAGGAAATCCGGATGGAGAAAAAAAGTGGATGAATGAAATCCTGTGAATAGTAATCATTTGTTTGTTTTGGGTTGGATGTAGTAGGGGTGGATGAGGCTTAATGTCAAATCAATAATGATGATGTATTATTATACTATTATTTATTAAAGAGGTAATGATTGAATGATTGTGTTGAATTGTAATATAAAATAATTAATATTATTATGCATAATTATATAATCATTTAATTATATTATATTATTTGAATTGAATTAATACACAAAACAATTGAATTAATAAAATGATATTAACGTGGTTAAAATTTTATTAACGTTGTTAAAATTAAAAAATTAATTATCCGACACGAAAATGTCAATTAATACCAATTTAATTTGATTTTATTGAAATCATACATTTTTTATTTTTTTAAACGTAATAAACAAATTGAATTCTTAAAACAATTCAACAACACCATACATATATTTAATATACTAAAAGCATGCATCATCATATTACATGTGGTGAAATTTGAACATTCTCATCGTTAATTCATTAATTCATAATATTATTTTTATTCATTTTCAAATTTTGTGTCTAATAATGAATTATAAAACGAAATAAATAACCAATGTTTTAATGAATATATATTCAACACAATTTTTTTATAAGAAGCCGTTATTCTATTTTTAAAATCTAATTTTTCTCCTATTGTTAATCTTTATTCACTATAAGAATATAAAAAATTATCTTCAAAATTTCCATTATATTTTTCGATAAAAATAATTTTGTTCTTAAATAGTGAGGATTGTCTGCGACGTGCCTACAAAGAAATTTTATATTAATTTAAAGTAAATTTTAATATTTATAGTCATGTTTTGTCTTTTCCTAAGTCAAAAAAAAAAAATGTTCCCAATTTATTTATATGGTAGACATTAATTAGTGAATGAAGATAGGAATTAATTTCACGCATATTTACTATTAATATGTTTTCATTGAAATTTTTGTAAACAATTAAAATAAATAATATACTAATTTAATTGATGGTGTATTATAAAGTAGAAGATAGAGATTAATAAAATATATATTTTATGTGAAAAAATAGAGTTGATGTGATAGATATTGAGTTATGTGAAAATAAGGGTATAGATGTATAATAGGGGTGGATGTGTATTTGGATAGGGGATGAGATGTGCAAATCCGAAAAGTGGCCGGGACGGGGGGAAGCACATCCCCCCATCCGGACTTCGTAAGCTGAAAACAAACACACTCGTACTCACTTCGTCTCAGTTTTATTTTCCCATATGATTTTTTTTTTACTTTTAATGTGAAACTTGATTTTTTTTATGATAGCGTATTATTCAATTTAAATGCATGAGACAAAATGAAGATATTTTTTATGTAATTGATAGTGAAATGAGATATAAGACTATCCTTATTGGTGACATTGTTGCAATGTCACCAACAAAAAGACAAAAAAAATTACTAATAAAAAAATAAATGTCACACTTTTGCTTTGCCACTGGGCGGTTCACCACCCTAGTGGCAAGCCTATTTTTATTTTATTTTAATATTTTGCATAAATTATATTATTTGTATTATTTTGTATTTGTATTTATTATATCATGCATCTATTTATAATTTGTTCTTTTTTCAAATTTTTGCAATTTTGAGTTGGTGTCACTGATAAAATGTAAAAAGGTTAAAATTGGGTTGAGTTGTAGATTGAGAATGTGGATGAAAGATAAATAAATATTTTATTAAAAAGTTTGGTTGGAGGGATGTCACTGATAAATATAGCTAAATTAAAAGTGTTTGAAGTGGTGTGAATAGTGAAATGAGAAAACAAAATTGATGCAGAATAAATAGTAATTATAATATTTAAATTATAAAAATATAATGCTAAAATATTTTTTCAAAAATTAAAATGATCGCATTTACCAAGTTAAAAAAATTGAAAGCATTTTACAAATATTTCATTTTGAGACCAAAAGAAATAGTGACAAAAAAAAAAAAAAGACAAGTGTGGTAGATTTTTTTTGGGGCACTTATCATTTGATACAATCTCAAAGCCTTAAATGCAAAATAAGATACAAGAAATCTCATGGCACAATTTGCTACATTTTGGTGGTCCCCACCATTTACCAAAACCACAAGTTCATACAATTTGGTAGGCCCGTGTTCAAAGGCAGCTTCTTACAAAATCTGGCACGATATTCACTGACTGACATTTTTTTGCACGGTTCCCGAGGTAAAAATTTGACCATAAATATTTGTTATTTTCGGATGTATAATAATTTTGAATATAAGCATAAATTTTATAAACACAAGTACAAAATATTTTGAACATAAAACTTAAATATTTGAGAATTTAAACAAATTCAAAGTAAACATTTCCTTCATTATTAATTTAAACAAATTCAAAAGTATTACATATGTAAAATTGGGCACAAAACAACCCAAAAAAATTAATGAACAACCAGCTAAAAATATAAAAAATTACATATGCAAAATTAAGTCCAAAAAAATATGAACAGACGGCAAAAGAAAAATGTGCACAAACGCACAAAAAATATGAACAAGCTCCCTAAACTTTTGAACAAATGCCCCAAACTCATGAACATACAACATTTTCGTGTTTGAATTTCCAGAAACCTTCAACTCTATTTGTAATTTGATACCTGAAATAGATAAAAAAAAACGTTGGGAAAACATAATTACCATTTAAGTGATTCTTTAATCTGCATAATAAAAAAAGAGTAATAATACAAATAAATTAACCAAAAAATACACTATTTCAAACTTAAGAAGCACGATTAAAGAGTAATGTTGCACTAAAAACAAATTGAATTCTTTTGACATCGAGTCGAGCTCAATACTACTCGCTCGACTCGTTTACAATTACGATTGCAATGTCTTAACAACAAAACCATCAATCAAAAGAAAATTTTGATACATAAGAATCAGGGTTAAAAAGTCATGTTATACTCATACAAATCTCACGGGGATACCTTGGAAAACTACCATCCATTAACAAATAATTGTAAAGCCTACAGTTTGCATAAACGACTGATAACACATAACAAGAAGGAATCCACTCAAATTAATCATAAATTTCCATGGATATTGATATTCATCACCTGTGGGTCGTAACCAGGGTCTCTATGAACCTCAAACCATCAAACTTTTCCATCATCTTCCCCACACCATTTCAAAAATACACCAATTACTATTCCAAAATCATATCAAATTCAATACTTATGTACTACCAAAGAAAATCATAATGATACAATAATATCACCCATTTAGTGGACAAATTTAAATAGACGAATTCAAAATGGACAAGTTTATTAAATCTAGACGAATTCAGTGGATAAATCTAGAAAAATGTTTGTTAATTCATAGATCTAAAAATTGGGTTAATTACCTGTACACGGATTCCAGATTGCAGATCCCCCACAAGACTCTAGATTGTAGATCCCCAATAATTTCAGATAGTAGATCCGGAGCCCAAAACACACCCTCACCGCAAGAAAACCTCTCACCCATGGTTGCTGGATTTTAGAGAGAGAGAGAGAGTCGTCACATATTTAGGGAGAGAAAAAAATTCTCACGGCCTCGGCGGCGGAGTTGCTCTTCTCGCAGCTAGGGCGGCCACGGGGAGCACCAGCACCGTAGTGGTGGAGCTCTACTCGTCGCAAGGCTGCGCCACCTCCTTGGCAGCGGAGTTTGTCTTCTCGCGGCTAGGGCAGGGCGACTTCTCGCGGCCACGACGAGCATCTGGATCTGAGGCTGACCTCCGGCACAACCAGACTGTTGAGAGAGGGGGAGCAGTGATGATGGCGTTGCAGCGACCAAGGCGGTGGCGGTGGGAGAAATGAGAGAGAGATTGCTGAATTTAGAGAAAGTGAGGAATGTTGATTTTGAATTGGTGAGGGACACGTGGATTGTTGTATTTTAATTGTATATTCACACACAATTGTACCATGGTGTGCCATAGGATTTTTCATGTTTTATTTGGCAATTAGAGCTTTAGGATTGTAGTATGGTGTATATTTTTTTTTTTTTTTTAATGACGAGGCCCAGCCCACTCGCGTTTGGGACTCAAGCGCCAAGAATAGACCTGCTCTACTCTCCCACACTCTCCTTTCTCCCTCTTTTTTTCCCCTATCCGAGTAGACCTGTTCCTTCCTCATTTTACCTTTCTTACCACATCATTACCTTCGCAATGCATTCTTCCATTTTTTCTGGATAGATGTATTTTGCCAAGTCATTTTTCTACCCAACATATTGGATGTTCTTGCAGGAAAAATAATTATTTCCGTAAAAACAAGTTAATATTTTTTAAAAACCAATATTTATTCTGAAAGTAATACACTTTTACCCTTATATTGTATAAAAGTATATTTACTTCTATATAAATATGAATATTTGTGAAAAAAAATAACATTTAGTCTGATAGTAACACATATTTGTTCTTACAATAACACATGGTTATCCGTATAGTAACCAAATTGGAAAAAAAATATCATAAATTTAGCCTTGCATGAGATTTTGGAAATATTCGCCCGACCCCCGATATGCGTATTATTTTACGCGTAGAATTTTTTATATGAATGTTTGTGAAAAAAATATTTATCAATACCGTACCAACTTTTAGATATACCATACTAAAATTTGAATATACTATTTCATACTGAAATTTTAATATATACTAAACTTTTTACCGATAACATATCATGCCAATGCCAAGAATTCTTGATGTGCCAAATAAATGCCAAAATTCTCAATGTAATAAATAATTCGCATATGCATAGTGGACAGGGTCGATGGATACAAATTTATTTACCCACGAATAAAATACAGATACATAAATATAATTAAATAATTAATTAAAATAATAATTAAATCCCTGTGTATTTATCATTATTACATTCGCGATCAATTCTGCCAAATAATATTTGATTTTCAATTCGATAAATGCGACACACTATATAAATAAATTTATTTGGTATTTTGCATTACCCTATATACATAATGTGGTACAAAAGTTAAACGTTAAGGAGAAGTGCAACAAATTGCTCATACCAAAAATAAAATAAAAAAATAAAGCAAAATACAGTCAGTCACCCAAAAACTAAAAAGCCAATTTATACCAAAATCTAGCTTTAACACAAGTTGAACACCTTAATTTCTACTAGAATTAAAGAAAACAGAGAAAAAAGACACAAGAGTGATTTGGTAAATCAATCTGCCTTTTTATCAGGACATTTTAGAGAAGCCTTGTCTTCAGCCATCTTTGCATGAGTTTCATCCCTCTCCCTGAAATACCTTTCGAACGCCCTCGGAAGAAATCGAGGTATCAAAAAACAGAACAAGTTCACCGCGAAATACGCCATGTTCAACGCCGACAAACCCCTTCCGAACCAGTACCATGCTACATCCTATAAATTCAAACACCATATATAAATATCCTCACTTATTACTTTCTAATTAAAAATGGAGATATTGATCGAAATTAAAAGGATTAATTGCAAAAAAATCACCAAACTTAAGAATGTTTATCAATTAAAACATATGTTGTTCTTCCGACAAAGAAGTTGAAAAGGGGGAGTAATTGGATCGAATGAAGAGGTAAAGTGTGCTCCGTGCAATGACAAACTGTAAACAATAAATTAAACTTTCTTTAAATGCAAATTTTCGTACTCAATTTGGATGGCTGGTTTGAAATAGTGGGGCATATTTATCGTGGAATCTTCAAATCCCCAAAGGAACCTATTCCATTTTAGTAGTCTCTCATGGGGAAAAGAGGGGAAACACATTACACTAAGTCTATTGTAATGCATTGTTTGGTTAATCCAGAGAGGCAGAAATGAGAAAATATTTGAGAAAAAGGAAAGCTCTACAAGTCTAGGAGTTGGAAATTTGTACTTGGAACTGCTTTTCTATTAAGGGTCTGTTTGATAGGCAAGATAGGCTCCTGAAAAAAATGGATTCTGGTGATTTATTACGTTTGATAGCCTAGATAGCGTTTTTGAACGGCCCGTGAAAAGCCCGACCCTTTAAATTGTTTAAGTAATAACATTGTTCCTCTATGCATACCTCATCAGGCCTCCACCCCCGCGATTTGTTTTCTTGAGGTGAAATCCAAATTTTACCCTTTTTTTTTTAATTTTTGGTTTCTAATTTAAAAAATCAATCCACAAACACTGGCTTCTCCATTCTCTCTCTTTGTTCATCAAAGCAAATCATCCCCTATCCCATATGTCCATCGTGCTCCGACGAGTTACAAGCAAGAAAGGAAGTACACAATTTCAAAAGCTTCAAACCAAATTCCGCCGCCCCCCCCCCCTCCGCAGTCGCCGTCTTCCTCCTCGCACCGTCATTGCCTCGGTCCTCCTCGCGTCGCATCGCCTCCGTCCTCCTAGCATCGCGCCGCCTCCATCCTCGCGCCGCGCCGCGTCGCCTCCATCCTTGCGCCGCCATCGCGGTCTCCTCCTCGCAGCCATAATGTCCTGGATATTGGGGTTTGATTTATTGGGGTTTTCAAATTAATACCGGTTTGATTTATCTTAGAATTAAGACCCGTTTGATTTATTGGGGTTTTCAATTTTGGGTATTGTTCATGCATATTGTTGCAGAAATTTGGTGGTATTGTTCATGGCTATTGTTGAAGCAATTTGAGTTTGTTCTTGACTATTGTTGCAGAATTTGGGTTTGTTCATGCTATTTTTACAGAAATTTGGGTTTGTTCTAAATAAATTTTATTGTTTTCTTAAGAATTATATCATGTACCAAACATCAGTTTTTGTTTTCTAAATATCTACCAAACAGCATAAAACAATTTTTATCTCATCCACCTTCACAAACCATTCTTAAGGCCCGTCTTGGCCCCTTTTCTCATCTTGGCTATCAAACGGGCACTAAGGAGAAAAAATATGGTGATTTTAGGGGCTGTTTGATTAGGAGTAATTGTTATAGGATTAGTAGTGTTTGATATTATCAATACATTGTAATAAGATTGATAATGAGTTATAATTTACGTATCAAATGACTACTCATTCATTATCCCTACTTGAATAATTCCTCATTCGCTATCCCATACTTGAATAATTTTCCAATCACTTTAATTCTCATTACCCTATAATCAGTGGCGGATTTAGGGGGTACTTGGGGGTACAACTGTACCCCCAAATTCTTTTTCTTTTAATTTTCTATGTAAATAAATATATTTGTACCCCCATTATTAAAAAAAATAGACTTAAAAATGTATTGATTATATTTTGTACCCCAAATATAAATGTCTGGATCCACCACCGCCTATAACTATTACCCTCAACCAAGCAAACCTTAATTTTCAAGGGTGGATAAAAAAATCCTAGATTGGTGATGGAGTGTATGCTAATTGTTTGTTTGTTTTTATATCAGCTTGATATATTGTGGGGATTTTTGGGGTACTTATTGCACCTATGTATTTGTAACATATTTGTGAAATAAAATGTTGTCCGTTTAATGATAAAAAAATTAAACTTATGTTTTTATATATGTTTTACGGTTGGATACACAAACTAATTATTTATTTAACCAGCCTAATTTAGTTCATACAGCAGAGATAATTTTTCAGTAGATTAACTCTTCAAAAGTACTTAAATTGCAGTGGGGACTTAATAAAAAAATAAATAGTGAATTTAATTAATGCAATTGAACTATATTGAAATTAGTACGTCCAAACAATTCTTACTTGAAATTGAGCCGTGGCGGGTAGGGTCTTATTTATCCACACATCCTTCATCCAATCAAGTATAACGAAGATTCTCCGAACAGTGTAGAGCATCGGCACCAGCGCCCTCACCGGCGCCGAGAACAGCGACAGCCCGCTGATCACATTCTCCGTCAATATCTGAAACGAAAGCAGAAACAGGTGCGGCGTCGCCGACCGCACCGCGTGCTCGTCGCCCCTCGCGAACCCGCCCAGCACGTACGCCAAAGGCAGGAACAGCCCCACCGTCGTCCCCACGATCACGTACACCCGGAACAGCCGGCTCCCCTGAAATAACTCGAGCGAGCCGGCGCTTTTCCCGACCGACGGGAAAACGAACCGGGAGAGAACCAGGACGTAGGCCGTGGTCAACGCCGGAAACACGAGATCGAGAAGGGGGATGAGGCCGCTGGCGGAGAACACCATGATGAAAGCGACTAGTTGTAATTCTATCACGCGGAGGGACCCCATCACGCCGCCCCCCAGCCCCGCCTGAGGCGGCGGCTGGCCCGACCGCGACGAGGTCGTGCCGGCGACCGTCGAGGGTGGGGGAGGCGGCACCGCCAGCGTCACGCCCGACATAATCAATATTTGAAGCTATATTAATATGAATGTACGTGGTTACAATTTGGGAAAAGAGATTGGGATTAGGCAATAGGGGAACTAGGAGAGATCCTGAAAAGGTGATGAGGAGTGAGTGAGGAGATAGCACCGAAAGAGAAGTTCGTAACGGTATTTGTGAAAGTTACACGTGGAGCAAATATAAGAGGGCATCGTGATACGTGGCTGCCTTCAGTTCTGTTACGACAGCATGCAAGGCTCTAATTACAATTTTCTTTTAGTAGTTTTATATAAAATTAATTTACAATAAACTGTTTTAAAATATTGAATATTTAAAATTAATTTATAATAAACTGTTTTAAAATAGTGAGGAGTATTATTAATTTGGGTTAAAAAAATATACAAGAATTACAATGTAATATCATTATCCCAAATTAAAGATTATCATATAATTGTTTTTTTTATTAACAAAATTCCATGTAAAAATATTCGGAAAAAAATTCAAAATACGTAATAATTTTTGAATTTTTTTCTGAAAATATTGTAGAATTTTCAAAAAAAAAAAGAAAAGAAAAAAACCTATAGATTTTCTGAATGGAGTGTATTAACAAAAGAAAAGGATGGTAGTTAACATGAGCCTCTCTTGATTGTGGGTTTAGTTGGGCCACGATGGTTCAAAGTATGGGCCTTGTTTAAATAATTATGGGTTGAAAGTAGATGGGCTTGGTCAGATACCCATTTTTAACAAGGTACAGATCTTTTCACCCCAAAATTTGATTGTTCACGGTGCAGTTCAGTTCACCCTCCAAAAAAATATCTAAAATTGAATAATGTTCTAATTGTTTTTTTTTTTTTTTTGAACTCCTCTCTCAAAACACTCATATAATATACATAAAAGTGTATTCATTACACTTTTTTCTTAATCTGTGTGTCCAAAAGTTCCCGCAATGTCTTCTGGGATGGAGGTAATAGAAGTTTCTTAAGAGCAATGAATATGTGAACTCAAATCTCATTAGCATGAGTGTATTTATAATGAAAATCTTCATCTCTTTCCTACTTTCGACATCCCCTATAACTGCAAGACTCTTTATAATGAGATTGTTCCCCTTTCAAACCTTAATGAAGAACACAAACCCAACGACTTCTTGGTATCCCTAGGTTAAGTGGATGTATCTAGGTTAATCTGCCTACAAATGACCTTTTGTGAGTTTAATTTTTTTAAAGAAAATAATGGAAAAGATTATAATAAATTATAAATACATGGAAATATACGAGTTGATGTAATTTTTGTATATTATAACAAATATACATGAAAATATACCAATAATAACAAAATATAAGAGAACTATAATTTTGGTGACAAATTTGCATTATTATTTAAAAAAAATTACAATATAAAAAAATTACAAAATATATTCACAAGCAGAATACTATCATTTCAAAATATATTTTGAAATTTAGCCCAAATAATTTTGGCCTGCAGAATATTCCCACTAGTCTGCCTATTTTCATTTTTCTGAAGTTGACTTATAGATAATTATCTTAGTAACAATGAAAAAACACAGAAGAAAATCTTAATGAAAAATAAAAAAAGGAGGAGATCTTAGTGGCCTTCCAAGTTCCAACTACCCACTAAATGAGTGAGATAATGGCCTTCTGACTACCAACAAAAATATTTGTTAATTAAGTATTACATATTATTTGTTAATTTAGGTATTAGATAATGATGATAATAATAATAATTAAAAAAAAGTAGGAGTGTCTATCTTAATCTGAAAAATGTATCATGCTTTGTGATTAGAAATAAAAAATCTATCCTCAAGCGATCGGTTGAGTTTTAGGCACTACAAGAAAATTTGGTTTTAGTGACGGTAAAAACGGTGGCTAAAAGCCAAAATACCCTCACTAAAGACTTTTAGTGACAGAAAATCCCCTGTCATGACCTCTAATTATTACTTCTCTAGTTAAAAATCAATAGTGACGGAATATAGTCCCGTCACTAAAAAGTATTTAATAAGAGTAAATTTACCCTCACTAAATGAACTTTAGTGATGAGAAATCCTGTCATTAATACGAATAGTTACTCTCACTAAAAATCTTTAGTGATGAAAAACCTGTCACTAATATAAATACCTACCCTCACTAAAAGAATTTTAGCAATGGAAAAATCCTGTCACTGATACAATCTTTTATCTCTCATTATATATACATATTACTATAATTATTAATTTTTGCAATTGTTGTCATAATATAATTAAATAACCTAAAATAAAATGTGAAGTTGTATATCTTCCAACAATTTTACAAAAAAATTAATTAATAAACCATACCAAAAATGTAGTAAATCTAATTATAAGGACAAAATATGCTATATAACAATCTAAATTACAATTCAAAAGAATTCAAAAGCATTCACGATCTACTTTTTTTGCCTTAATTTCCTAATCAGCTCTTGATTCTATTGACATACCCAACCTAATTTTGCACTTCATTTATACAACAATTTTTTCTCAAAATAGTGAAATAAAAGCATCAACTATTGTTTCTTACTGATACTTGCACATTTGGAATCTGTACAATGGTTCTGATCTTCTGATCTCCTGATCTTTCGGAGGATAGATCTGAAACAGGGAAATGTATAGCTAGAAATGGCTGCAAAAAATTAAAGAATGTTAATTATGAGAGTAAGCATTTCACTCATCACTTGCAGATCCTTGTGAAGTGCCAGTTCTAAGCCAAACTCAGTTGCTGACACTGCAAGTGCCAAACAATATTGTGTGCCAATTAGAGATATGACTAATTTGACGAACTAGGTGATTAGCTTGGTTCTACTAGAATAACATCAAATATTATCTTGTCCTAATTCTGTTTCACCAAGCATACCATAATAAGAAAAACCATTATGCCTGGAAAAGGATTGCATGACTGGATGAAAGTGGAAAAGATTCAAACAAATATAGTAATTACAACATTACCTCCCTGATGCCGCTGCTGAAACAAAAATAGGCTCCACGGGGCTGCATTTCAAGTCCAAAATGCTGAATGACAGAAAAATTGGAAATAATGAGGAAAACAACAGGGAGAAAGATATTGACAGCAGGGAGCAATGGATTTACCTGATTAACTGCTGGATCGTTATCAAACTTATTTAATAATTCTGAAAAGTGAAGCGAGAGAATATCAATAAAATAATAACAATGTAAGAAGGTGCAATACTGCTTATTTCATTATAGATACAATACTTTGTCAAAAGAGATTGAAAAGAACTACTGATTATCTCCATTAATTTTCCACAATATGTTTAATTTGATTAAATAAACTAAACAGAAACTCTGTATCAATAACCTATAGCCTAAACTTTAGGAGGCATAAAGGCTAGGCTAGGAAGAGTATTTACACCAATATATACTCCATTTCAGGTTCAATGTTAAATTCAGGGTACTTTCATTTTATTTAACACCATAGATAACCTAAATTATCTCGAACTCAAACTGAAATTTCATTTATGGAGGAACTACAAGAAAACACATATGAGCTCCAATCTTAGAAGTCACATGCACCATCTTACCAGTTGTATATGTTCTAAGGTTCAAGAAGCAAGCAGTACCACTTCTAAAGTATATGGCAGCTCGAATGAAGTTATTCCATGCGTGTAAGAGAATGGGCAGAAAGAAGAGTACGAAGATAGCCTATAAGCGAATGAAAGAGTATATAAAGAGAATACAACGGGCAGGAAGAAGTGTATAAGGATACTTGGTAATAACCAACAAACTTGAAGAAATTGGTGATATCTTAACTAATTACCTGAAATTCAGATCCAATAATAACAAAGATGTCCAATGATTTCCCCTGTATAGCATGAATGAAAATATAAAAACTATACTTCAGACTTCAGAGCTTTTTGAGCGCGAGATCATGAGTTAGAAAGTAATAATGAGAGAAAATAGAGGGGAAAAGAAAAGAAAATGTGCAACTATTGTTCATGTGCACCTAAAGACGGGTTGCAGCATCAAGGAATACAGATTCCTACAAATGTCCAGAGCTATCAATTATTATGATGCTAGTATGGAAAAAGTTAATAATTTAGCAAAGACTCGTGATACTACCTTAACAATATATGCAGCTACTTTAAAAGCACTTGAACCAAGCATGGTGTGGTCACAAAAGTCCTACATAGTCTTTGAGTTATCAATAAAAGCTGCTTTGCAAATGTATATACTACTCTCGATCTAATTTTCCTCTACTTCTTTTACAGTGCAATTAAATGACTTGAGTTATCGACAAAAGTTGGCTCCTATTGTTTAGTAAAAATTAGTAAATTGCATTAAATACAGAGTTGAGTTTCGTATGCTAGCTACCTATAGCTGTGATGATTTTGATGGAAAAAACATTCGTAACTTGCTTTCATGGGTTACAACTGATAACTGAGCCAACTCTTTCCAATCAATGAATCCATAAGAGCAACCTCTTCTGTCTGCAAATATGAAAATGAATGAATTAGAATAAGTAAGTTACTAAGCATTCAGTTGGCGAAAATCAATGAATCCATAAGAGCAGCCTCTTCTGTCTGCAAATTTGAAAATGAATGAATTAGAATAAGTTACTAAGCATTCAGTTGGCGAAAATCAATGAATCCATAAGAGCCTTCTGTCTGCAAATATGAAAATGAATGAATTAGAATAAGTAAGTTACTAAGCATTCAGTTGGTGAAAATGTCGTACATATCAATAATGCATTGAATTCAATTTCTCATCTATGACGCTAATTAGGGCAGGAACACACAAGAGTTCCTTTTATATGTGAAAGAATGAAACTTCATAAATGTAGGAAAGAGCATCAAAGCATAAACTTACTGAAGTTAAAGTACTCATACTCGAGACCAGATGAGATCAGAGCATTAGCTGACAATGAAAGCTTAGTTAGAACAATGCAAACAAGAGCTGGTCTCAATACCTACATTTACATCCTTCTAATTGAAACAAACAGGGGGGATAATCAGCGTAAACGAGAACACATGCTCTCATCTTCTACAACAATAATTTACTGAAGATCACACAATTTCATCAAGCATATTCATAAAATCGTGAAATAACAGAGATTCACAAACTAGAATTAGAGAATAATATAATATGAAAAGTACAAATCACCACTGAAGAAACATGAATCTCTTTATGTCCATACAAAGCAAGGCTGGACATCATACAACACACAAACACAGAGAGTACATCCTACTTTAACTGTCTATCAATCATAAATCAGTCCTCGGATCAACCATGAAAGAACACTTACTTTTTATTGAAAATCTTAGAAAGTGGTTGCTTCAGCTCTTTTGCCATCGTTTTCACAATGTCTGGACAATTCGAAAACCTGTTCATAAGACCCATTAGTCTTGTTATTTTTCCTTTTTGAATTCCAGATAGAGATGCATATATTCGGAAGAAAGCAAATCAATCGGAGGCAAACACATAAAAGTTGAAGTACAACAAAAAGCAGATAATACTTTACCTAACGAACAACTAAACGAAGATTCAAAAAAGTAACAGTCGGAAAACAAACAGTGATGCCAATTATGTGATTCTAATCCCTGCTTATACCTCCACAACATCAAAAGAAAAAAAAGAATCCCTGCTTTTGCTAGTGATTCTTAATCTCATTGATCAATTAAGCTTATTCTAATCTTAATACTTAAAGACTCTAGAAGAACTGTTTTATATAACGACTTCATCTTTTTCCTAGTTAAAAAAAGTGTAAAAACTAACCGTTCATTCAAGAAGCCGTACAGTAATTTGTTGATTGAGAATGCCTGTATATACATGGCTGGTATATTTGAAGTTACTTTAGAAAACCTAGCAATCTCGCTACCAATTTGATTGTATTATCACATAATTTAGATGACATATAACATAAAAATCTCTAAAAGGAAGGTATCTTCTTTGAAATCCTACTTAAGAACCTATTAAAATGTAAAACAATAATTTCAACAATGTTTTCACAGTTTCTCCATAAAATAAAGAAAAAATGTAAGAAAAACAACAATATTACAGTTTTATATCTGATTTTCGAAGAGATTTGCTTGATTCGCCGCTTGTTTCGGTGCTCGGTGAAATTTTTGAGAAGATAGTGATACCTACTTAATTCCACCCTGTTTATTAGCTGCAACTTGAAATAACTACATGATTGTTGGTTAGATGGATTGAAAAGAAAGCAGAATGGTTCGATTAACTTGTTCTCATACCTTAGGTTTCGTTTTACTCGAACATCGATGGAGGCACAACTCGTCTCTTCCCATGAGCAAACTAATCGGATGTCGCGAGGTGGAGTGAGTGAAGGATATTACATTTTGCTCTGGAGGAGGAGGAGATGATGCGAGGAATCGGACGACGCAATATTGTGGAGGCGGTGGGCGGCGTAACGTAGTGGAGGCGGCGGAGTTGGCAGAAGCGGCGGACGGCGCGGGGCGGTGGAGGCGGATGGCGCGATGAGTTAGGGTACCTTTTGACATAAATTAATAAACTTGGGGGAAAAGAAGATCAATTTTACTCTTAAATTATGATGTGCAAATATCACATTTAGTAACAATAGATTCTTTTAATTGGAACAAAATCACTTTTAATTAGAGTAATTTTGTCCTCTCATTAAACCCTTTGCAAATTTTATGTTTAGTGAGGGTTAATTCATCCTCTCACTAAATTTTTCCTCACTAAAGATGGTTTTTGTTGTAGCGAGGGTTCATCATTCTTTAATAGAATAATTAATACATTTACTAAACTAATAAAATATTTAGTAATAACTGTGTAACACATGAACCTGTTTTAATGCAATGATATAATAAGCTTTCGTGATTAGAAAATAAAAACTTATCTTAAGTGGTGTGTTGAGGTTTAGGGTTCACTGGTCCGACTACCAATCTTTAGTAGAAGCATTTACTAAACAAAATCTTTAGCAATAATTGTGTTTTAACACATGAACTTGTTTTAATTCAGTGATATAACATGTTTTTTGGTGATTTGAAATTACACACTTATCCTCAAGTAGTGTGTTGAGGCTTAGGGTTCCACTAGTCTGACTATCATCCTTAAGTAGAACAATTAATACATTACTAAAAACAAATTTTTTATTAATGACTGTGTAACATATGAACTTGTTTTAATGCAATGATATAACATGCTATTGGTGATTAGAAAGTGAAAATTTATCCTCAAGTGTGTCGAGGTTTACGGTTCCACTGGTCCGACTATCATTCGTTGGTAGAACAATTAATACATATACTAAAAAAAATCTCTAGTAATAATTGAGTAACACGTGAACTTGTTCTAATACAATGATATAACATGCTTTGGTGATTTGAAATTCAACACTTATCCTCAAGTGGTGTGTTGTGGTTTAGGGTTGCACTGGTCCGACTATCATTCTTTAGTAGAACAATTAATACATTTACCAAACTAATAAAATACATAGTAATAATTGTGTAACACATGAACTTATTTTAATGCAATGATATAACATATTTTGGTGATTAGAAAGTAAAAACTTATCCTCAAGTGGTGTGTCGAGGTTTAATGTTCCACTGGTCTGACTATCATTCTTTAGTAGAACAATTAATGTATTTACTTAAAAAAAGTTATTTAGTAATAATTGTATCACACATGAACTTGTTTTAATGCAATGACATAATGAAAGTGTGTGTGGTGTCTTTCATAGTAGTGTTATATAAAATGTTGACATCATTTACTACAACACAGACAATTAGGTACACCGGAAGACTTAAAGCACTTTGCAAATAAAATTCAAATTTTTTTCATAGACTAAATTAGTCTATGATGCCTCTTGACGAAATCTTCACTATAACTTGTAGTGATACAAACAAGATCTCGAGTTTACTACTTAAGATCTCAAATGGGTAAGCTGTAAAAATACACCACTTAAATGATTTAACAATAAAGTAGAAAACTGATCTCCCTGATTCTTATCTAACCTATCCTTAGACCTAATTGTTGATAGGAGTGTTGCAGCACTCAACGAACATAAAGAGAGTGCATAACTGTCCTTCTACACTAGATGTACTAGAAAACTCATAATGTAGCTCTCGTAATCCTCTTCGGCTTCCTATGTCTCCAGCGGGCATGTGGTATATTTATGGATTATGTATCAACCGCCAGTAGGAGCACTAAAATACAATTGTTGATAGGAATGTGGGAGCATTCCATCAACGTAAATGAGAGAACAATCACCGTATCAAATTAAATACGCTAAGTATTCGATAACACGATGTGTATTTTCTCTATTTGTTGTGTTTCATGCAACTTGTACATATAAGCTACGAATTTAACTGATCCATAACTCATAGGCCATTTTTGAAAGGACCTAGAAATGATCCCCCCACTAACTCCATCATGTTGTAATGCCCATGGCGTGCTTAACTTCCTCACGTGTAAAACTGCAACCTCATGACTAGGAAATTTCTAGGTCTTTAACTGCGCACCTAACATTAAGCACAACATATTAAAAAAGAAGTTGGTGTTAGGAGAAAGGACAAATTATGTGATTTTATCCAGAATGTTGTCTCAACATTTATGACAACATTGACATAATATTAATATATAACATGCCTTGGTGATTTGAAATTAAACATTTATCCTCATAAGGTGTGTTGAAGTTTAGGGTTCCTCTGGTCCGATTATCATAGAACAACACATTAACTTGTTTTAATCTAATGATATAACATGCTTTGGTGATAAGAAAGTCAAAAAACTTATCCTCAAGCGATGTGTTGAGGTTTCGGGTTCCATTGATCCGATTATCATGTTTCAGTAGAACAATTACTATATTTGCTAAAAAAATAAAATCTTTAGTAATAAGTGTGTAACACATGAACTTGTTTTAATGCAATGTTATAACATACTTTGGTGATTAGAAAGTAAAAAACTTATCCTCAAGTGGTGTGTCGAGGTTTAGGGTTCCACTGGTTTGACTATCATTCTTTAGTAGAACAATTAATTTATTTACTAAAAAAAATCAGCTTAGTGAAGGACGGCATTTTACTGTGGGAAACTATGGTTATTCATCGTGGACATGATGAATATGTTGCCTATAAATAAAGGGAGCATGGAACGTAATACGGCAAGCCAAATGAGACTATCTTATTATGTACATTAGAGTATTTAGGCTATAGTTCGACTGTCTTCGCTTTTACGTTGGCTGAATGTTTACAACATTCTTCTCAATAATTGTATTCCCTATGGCTTATGTTAGGCTTGAGGGTAGGTTAGTTTCGTACGTTTAGAGATAATATTTTGGTGGTATGCATTGTATACTTCAACTTGTGTTTATATCTTGTTTGATTGTTTGTATCACTACTCATAATGAAATTTTGTCATGAGGTACTCATAGACTATTTATAGTCTATGAAAAGTTTTAAATTCCATTTATAATCTATTTTTCAAGTCTTCCGCTATTAATGTTATCTTTTATGTTCCTACATTATTGACAATACTATGGAATACACCCCCCCCCCCCCACACACACACACACACACATTTTCAGGGTTTAAAACTCACAATTTCAAAACATGTAGGGTCTAATCTTATTTCTGCTTTGGGCCCCTAATATCGTAGGACCGGCTCTGCTCTCTTCCTTAATTTGAATTTTGAAGCCTACATTGTCAAAAAATTGACTTCACAAGAAAACACGGAAAAGAACAATACGAAGGGCTCTCAACTCAGGAGAGAAATGAAAGCTCTCAACTCAAGAGGGAGAATCAGAGACTCCCTACTTAAAAGATGAATTAGAGGTCGCATGATTTGAAAGTCCGACAAATGAGCAATATATTATCACATGTAGGGGACACACAAATGGCTTGGAACTCCATGAAGGTTAACACTATCTAAAATTTACGAAAGTTAAAGGACAATCTGCTTTCATATGGTTCCATATCCCGCTAGTTTGCATTATATGGATCCCCACTAATAATGATTGATGAACGCAGTGACAGAGCCAGGAATTACTAGCTGGGTGGTCCAAATAAAATATTTTTTTGATTGGACAAATGTTGACTCGAATCTATGACCTCTCGGCCATAGGTGGTGGAGCTATAACCACTTAAGTTATATTCCACTTTGTCGGACCCAAATAATATTAATATAAAAATAAAATGATTAATTGCAAAAAAAAAATGGTTTTTATCAATTACAACGTGTACTTTTTTAATTTACAATTTAATGCACCACCTTTTTGTAATTTATAAAAATCATAAAGTTTGTGATTTTTTTATTGCATTTAATCCAAAAAAAATAATATCAAAATTATATATTCTTCATTATAATATACTCCAAACATCTCAACATATCAATATCATAATTTATACAAAATACTTAAAAAAATTCATGGAGGGGCTAGTGCCACCCCACCCAATGTCAAAAAATTCATGGAGGGGCTAGTGCCAACCCACCCAATGTGCCCCTGTCACTAGATGAACAGATCTATGGTGAAAACATAAATTTAACAACTTATTTTAGGTATTTTAAGAGAGAAAGAGTGAGAACAACAACTTCTACGTTTAAATACATTTCAACAATGTTTAATTGGTTGCTTATGTATATCACAAAATAAATGGTGGATTTATATATTATTTTCAACCGGTGAATATGATATTTTCGTGTTTTGACTATAGTTAATATATTCATTTGCTACATTGGAGGGGTTTTTTTCAAATAATAAAAAATAACAAATATTTAAAGAGTACGGGTATTTTCACCCCCATAATTTAGTACTTCACCCTCCAAATTTATGTTATGAGAATTGTTTTAGAACATTTGTCATTTGTTAATAAGTATTTTCCACTTTTAGACATGCAAATTTACGTGGGATGGATCAAAATAGAAAGTATGTAATGTCTTCTGGGATGGATGAAGTAATCAATATGGCTAGAACACCTTCAAATATGCTCACAAAGAAGGGAGACAATTATTTTCCACCCTTCCCTAGAAGTTTATTGTCGATGTTCAACTACAAAAAAAATAAAATAATAATATGATGAACTCAAAACTGATGTGATAGGGTTGATAATGCGTTTATTGCTTATTTGCAATCAACAATCTTTAAATGATGTTATTCTCGAAGAAGAATCGCTGCTCAAGATACACAATATATTTGTTAAATATTTTTCATGTGTTAAATATTTGTCAAATATTGAAGCTATCAAGGTGAAAAATAATCTTTGTAATAGTCCTTTCTGATTCCAGCATCCATGATGAAGGACATTCGACTAGTGTTGGTGGCGGTGCTAATGGTGATTGTGTTGATGATGGCGGTGATGATAGCGTCGGTGGTGGTGCTATTGGTTGATGATATTGTTCGTGGGTTGTCCTAATATCTTGATGAATCATCTTGTGGATGTGGTATTATTTCCTATTAAAGTTGTTTTATATTTGTGATGTTATTTCCTATTTAAGTTTGTGGGTGTGGTGTTATTATCTTTCAAAATTAATATTGACCACAAATATTTGCACCCACATTTATGTTAAATATTGGTCACAGATATTGTTGAACGAGCATTACATGCTCCAAGCGCGTTGAGCAATTGTTAGAGGACCAACCCGCTATTGGTATAGGAAAAAATTGAAGCTCATAATATTAACATGTGTTGCTTTGCACAATACGATTGTCGAAGATGAGGGAAACATGATTACAAATTGGAACAATGATGAAGGAGATGAATCCACGCAACCGATACAAGGAGCTAATCCCAAATTTAGGGATTATCTATGGAGGAACACCAAGCTACGTAATAATCAAGTTCATGACCAACTCCGTGCTGACTTAGTGGAGCATATTTGGGCACGATCCGACAATAATTGATATAACAAGTTTATAATTATTTTCAATGAATTGTTTTCTTATTGTTCAATTAAAAAAAAAAAATTTCCTTCATCATTGTTCAATATGTTGTACTCCATTGTTAAATTGATAATCAAAATTTTATATGAAATATATTATCTCAATTAAAATGCCTCCATAAAATGTAATATAAATAATCAATTGAAATAAAGTAATTTTCAAAATGATAAACAAGTTTATATTCTAAAAAAATAGTATTAGGATTAAAAAAAAAAAAGTCCTAAGTCATTTAATATTTACATCTGATTTTTCATGTTTACAATGTAAATTTATGGTTCTCTAATTTTTTTTACTTTGGACAATTTCATTAATTAGCACTAAATATTTTAAATAATAATTTTAAATAATAGTAAAAATAATATTAATATATTCATATATTGAAAAATGAGATAATTATTTTAAGATTGTAAATAAAAAAATGTAATAATTTGATATGAAATAGATGGTAAATCCCTAAAAAAAAATGAGTTATAACTCTTTCACCATTGTGAAAGTTAGCATAATTTGGCTACTATTACAAAAATGTGAAATGACAATGAGGTGGAGGGGAGAGGGAGTTATAATTCCTCCACTATTGTGGATGCTCTAATACCACATACTTACTCCTTCCACCAAAAGTGTTATCCAAAAATAGTTATTTTTCTTCTCTATCAACAATTACTTTAACTTTAACTTTACATTTATAAATATATATTTTATTTATATTTTATCTTTACTGATATTTGTTTTTTCTTAAAATATGTGCCCAAATAATGGGGCATAGTTTTAATAAATGAATAGAGTAATTTTTACTTCTTCCATCCACCAAATTTTTACGCACTTTCTTTTTATTGTAGTTCACCAAATTTTTATCCCTTCTTTTTTTTGAAATATACATCACTTATAAATAAATAAATTCCACAATACTCCTTATAATATTTCTATTTTATTTATTTTTCAATAATATAAAAAAATTATTCAATTTTATTTTTAACAATAATGAAGTATAAATTTTGTAGAGGAAGGGAGTATCAATGTATCATTAAAGATTTCAATATATTTCAAGACAAACAACGGGCGCGCAGAAAGGAAAAAAAGTGTAAATAGCATGAAAAATGCGCGCGTATAAATAATTGTTTTTTTCCACTTCCCGCCGCGAGTAAGGCGAGACCTACTAGTCAACTTCTCCCTCGAGAGCCACCCATAACGTTACAACGTGCGACCAGTAATATCACGCCACGTGTCTCACGACAGGCCCGCCTCCAGATTTGCAGATGCCCATCGCGGCGCAGGTTAGCCTTCGTCCCTCCATTCTTTAAAACCATTCCCTGATTCCCACACGTGTCCTAAACCTCTCCCGCCTCGTAAAAATCTATCCGTTAACCCTAATCTCCACCCCCCTCTCTCTCTCCGCCAACGTCTCTTTTCCCAGAAAAAAAAAGTAAAAAAAAAAAAAGAAGAAAATTCAAAGAAAAAAAAAAAGAGAGAAAACCTTCGAATAATGGGGAAGCTAATGTGCGACTCGACGGCGTCGTCTCCGGTGATCCCGTGGCGGGACCCCACCACCACCCCTTCCTCCGATCTCGTTGACCAGACGGCGGTTCCGCCACCGCTGCCGGAGGTTGCCTGGGAAAGCGTGCCCGGATTGGAGGACCAGCAGAAGAGGCATTTGACGCGGCTCTACAGTAAGGGCGTCCTGTGGAAGCACCCCGAGGATAAGGACCTCAACATCGTGTTCAGGCTGATGCACGGCGGGGAGGTCGAGGCGGACGGTAACTGCCTCTTCACGGCGGCGCGTAAGTCCATGGGCGTTGAGGCGGCGGCGCGTGAGCTAAGGACGAGGACGGTGAAGAGATTCGTTGAGGATCTTGGATCTGTGGACGAGGAGACAAAGAGATTTATTGAATCGGCGATTCGGCATATGTATTCGCCGGATCTGAAGTCTGGTTGGGGGATCCATGTGGTCCAGGAGGTTAAGCTCTTGGCCAAGAAGCAGGATCGAGAATTTTTGGATTCCGCCATAGATGAGCTTCTCCAGCTCGGCATGCAGAGGTATTCAGATCTAGATCTTCCGATCTGCGTTTTTCGTTTTTAAATCTCTTTGATCTAGATTCCGCCATGATTTTAAATTTTTTTTTTTTGATTTGGGGGTACTTTTTAAGAAAAAAATCGGTTGTTGGAATCTGAAAAAAATAAAAAGGAGTAATTTAGGATATTAGTTTATGATTCACGGAGGTTATTCGATTTTGATACTCATTTGAGGCATTGCTGTTTTCAATTAAAATCTGAGATGGATTTACATTTCGTGTTCCTTTCCCTGGAAAAGGGAACAAATTATTTGCGCATTCTCTTTCATATTTGTGGATTTACTCTTGATATATTGTTTTCTATACCTTTTAATGTCGGATTAATGTATATATGTTGAATAATGGAACTTGTTATTCTTGGAGAAATGGGCTGCTTAATTTTCTTCTGTATATGTGAATTTGGATGAGTTTGTTTTTTATTCTTGCTTTTGTGATTGGTTATTGAAGAGAAATGGCTGCTGAATCTATATACAAAGAAAGATGCTTAGCTGTGGATGATGGCCCAAGTTGGGCCAAGTACATGTCGATTTCCGGTTCACCCGAAGATGCATATGATATCATCAATCTGCAATATACGGAAGAAGGTTTGCTAACGGTAGACGAGAATAGAGACGGCCATGCTGCTGCCTTTGGTGATGATATTGCAATAGAGTGTCTTGCTACGGAGTTCAAAAGAGAAATATTTGTGGTATGCTTCGTTTAATCGTTCGCTAATCTTGTTGAATATTCTTAATTTCGATTCAATTGCGATTGATTTCTTGTCGTTTTCCACAGCTGCAAGCACATGGGTCGGATGCTATGGTTGATGAAGACAATTGTGTTTTCTTCTTGCCTCATCGTCCAAGAAGTGAAATATGCGAACCTCCTTTCTTTCTCTTTATGAAAGGGACAGGTAAACATCAATGAATACTAAGGGAGCATTTGGTTTAAGTTCTTCAATTTGAATGATAATGAGAATTACTGAATGGTGAATTGCAATGAAAATGATGTTTACATTGTTATGTTTTGCGCTAATTTTGAAAATGGAACATTTTTTATCCTCATTAACTACCACAATTACTCATGTTCATTTCCATTTTCCACTGAAGAAGTTTGAACCAAACGACCCCTAAATACCGTCTTGAAATCATGTGTATCTACATGCAGGATGGTGCGGAGCTGGTGCAGATCATTATGAACCTCTCGTTGCCCACCAATCGATGGTTACCTCCCCAGAGAAAGTTGCGTTGGTACTTTAGAGACGGACCCCCGATTTTGCAATAAGTTTTGAGTAGTAGGCTGTTCGAGGATTCTTTTATGAGAGATCTCCAAGTGCAATGTTGTTGTTATCGATTCTTTTCTAGGGTTCATTATGGAGCCATTCAATTTTTGGTTGAGAAAATTTATGATTCTTGTTGAGATCACAAACCTCTTTTGTAGTGTGGTAATTATAGTTGATAGGCCGGCTTTGATTATCTAGTTTATTTTTTCTCCGAGTGTAGCTGTTTTTTGGTGTTGGATTCTTCATCTTGAAAGGCACCTTCTGTTGTATGTGATCCATCTGTTGAAAGATGGAAATGAGCTTATGCCCATCTTCTTAATTACCAGTTTATTCATTTTATTTTTAATGCAATTTTATGTTGAGCTTTATTTTTTAATGCAATTTTCATGATGCATTTGGTGTTGGGAAATAGGAATGGATAAAGGATTTTATTTTAGGGCAATCAATTTTTTTATATTGTAGGATCAATTATGTTTTGGATTTAATCGTACAATTTTACTAGAGTTATTTGATTATGCACAAATTTATAAAAAAGTGGATGTATCATATTTGTAGGAGTAAAATGGATTGTAAGTTGAGAGTAAAAATATTTTATGTTGGTAAAACATGATTAATTTTATTGGACATCAATATGGAAAGTAAGACTAGTAAAATTGGAAGGAGTATAAAAATAATTGGAATTGATCACATGCCCATCGGTGGACACAAAATTATATACTCATTGCGAATATGTTAATGACATATAAGCAAGTATAAACAATCAACTAAAATAATAGTAGGCCCCTTGCTTATGTGTCATATATAATTTTGTGTCCACCAGTGGGCATGTGGTCATTTCTGTAATTTCAATATAATATAATGCATTGAAAACAGATTTTAATAAAGAAATACTTTCATTCCATTTTAACAGACATTTTTTATTTGTCACTCAATTAAGAAAGTTACTAATACTTATTTATGCAAAACAATTAGTATATTCCTTTTACAGATAAAATGAATTGGAAAGTAAGAAAAGTGATTTTCAGGGTTAAAATGAATTTTACCTAATATGATTTTCTTTCCAATTATGCTTTTTTCTTTACAGACAATATTTTTTGGACAGGGCTAAAGTGAATTTGAGATAAAATTAGGTAACTTTTTTTTAACTCTGTTTATTATAGATAAGATTTTTACCTTGAGACAAATTATATAAAGATTATAGTTCATATATGAATAATTGTAGAGTATTAGTTGTTTTCACTAAAAAAATTATAAGTTGTTTTTATTGAAGGGTATTAGTTGTAATCACTTAAAATTATTAATTGTTTACTGAAAACAACTAATACTTTTCAGTGAAAACAGCTAATAGTTTTTATTAAAAATAATTAATACCCTTCAATAATTTATGTATGAACCGATTTCACTCTATACATACCCTGAATATTATAGTAATATTCTGGGCTAAAAGTTATAAATATGATTTTCACTTTTACCATGTTCCTAAACCACCTAGTGATTTTCAATTTTGGGACAAAAGATATTAGTTTTTATTATCTAAATTCACTTTGATCATGAAAATTCAATTTTATAACTCCATCCGTCCCCCAAATCTATTTCCCTTGGAATGGACACAAATTTTACAAAAAATGAGATAAAATAAATAAAGTAAAAATATTGTGGGATCCATTTACGGGTTAATTCTATGCTACCCTATTGGGTAGTGCCCAACAAGATTTTATGGTGTTGTAGCATATGCATAGTTAATTGTACTATACAATACCTCAATGCACATGGTACACCACTATAAAGCCCTGCTGGTAGAGCTATCAAATGGGTCTGGCCCGGGCCAGGCCCAGTGGGCCGCGAGTTTTTCCGGGCGGGCTAGCTATTTTCAGGTCCGTCCTGGCCCGTCTTGGACTACCGGGCCAAACCAACTCCATTTTTTTATATATTATTATTGTACTTTATTTATATATTTACCTCATTAGTTTATAATTTAGTATACAAATTCTACTTATATAGTTATAAAAATTGTTTAGTATAAAATATATGCATGATTGACTCAATACACTGTATATTTTTTATCTCTCAATATACATAATTAAACTATCATTCATTCATTAATCTCTCGTCCAATTGTATGGACAATTTTTTTATAATATTCATTATTTCATATGTGACAACAGGACTAACCAAAATACTCTATTAATGATAGCAGTAGCAATTGGAAGATCAAATTTATAGCAAATGAAAATACCCTTTCAAGTAAGAATTTTTGTTACTTCGTATTTATTCCAAAATCAAATTTGAAGAAATATGGGAATAATAAATTAACACCAATTCTAATCTATATTTATATATTATAAAAGTAGGTTTTTGATTGCACTACTTTATTCATATATTTGTTTGAGCCTTTGAGAGGCAAATACGTTATATACAGTGGATTTTTCTTTTCTTTTCTCAATCTAATAATCTATAGTGTATATATATACTAGTAGGAAAGAAAATGATTGGGGGAACTTGCCCCCACCATTGTAAATGTCGGAACTTTAATCAAATGTTAACAAAGTAAAAACTTAAATCAAATATGAAAAAAAAATCTCAAATGACTGTAGAAATGAGTCGAAGCGTTACCCTTAAAAAAATATTCTACCGGGCCACCGGGCCAAGTCCGGTCCGAGTCCGAGCGGCCCACCGGGCCAAAAAAAGCCTGGTTCTTTTCGGACCTATAATTTTGAGACCCGACCCATCCTTAAAACTGGACTTCTCGGGACGGCCCGTCTGGCCAGACCCATTTTGACAGCTCTACCTACTGGACATTACCTGTAAAATTTATTTATAAGTAAAATGATTGTTTGTGAGGACGGTAATATATAATAACTTCAAAAAAAAAATGAAAATAGATTTGTAGGACTGAGAAAATAATATATTTTGGGGAAGTTTATTTGAGGGTTAAAGTGAATTTTTAGGTAAAATTTTACAAATGTGAAGAAAAAAGGGCTACTATTAACAAAAAATGAAAAACAGCAAAAGTTACCATTGTGGAAAATGTCACTCTCAAACCATGGGATCTCTGTTTTTCTTTGCAAAAAATAATTATATTTATATAAAGTTAAAGGACGAAAAAAATGTCATACCAACGTATTTTAGACGACTATTCTATTCTATTCATGTACTTAGAAAATTTCCAAAGAATGAGAATTTATTGTTAGGAAAAGAAGGTACAACCCCATTACTGTGAGACCCGAACTTCTCGCAACCCATAGATTAATATAGTTTGTATATTTTTATATTATTTATGTTCTATTGAGAACTCCACTATATTTTATCTTGCATTTGTAAATATATGTATTCTTTTG
The DNA here is from genome assembly GCA_947034835.1 of Ballota nigra. Lineage (NCBI taxonomy): Eukaryota > Viridiplantae > Streptophyta > Magnoliopsida > Lamiales > Lamiaceae > Ballota > Ballota nigra. Next base: position 11,736,897 of record OX344725.1, on the reverse strand, counting down.
TATAATTATTGGTGACGGAGCTTTAATATTATTATCAAGATTTAAGTAATAACAGGAAGTGGACCAAATAGATCCTGAGAGAGATGAGAGGTAGTGAGAGAAAAAACAGAGAGTGGGATGAGAGGATGAGGTATTGGGTAGATCCTAGGTTAACCCATGTCGAGAGGAACCCGGTGAGGCATATATCTCACCCTGTTAGGACGCTTGGTAGGTGGCTCAAGAGGCGGTAGGCCGGAAGTGCAAAATCCGAACGTTTTGAGAGTGGAGTCAACCCTGCGGAGAGAGGAGTTAAATCCTTCGTCTTCCGAAACTTTCCAGATGATTGTAGTTTGGAGTTACTCACAACTAAATTTAGTGAGATTGGAGAGGTGGTAGACATTTTTTGTCCCAAGAAAAGAGATAAAGATGGGAAGAAATTCGGTTTTGTAAGATTCAAGGAAGACCAACTAAAGAACACTGATTGGGCTCTGGAGAGGATGAATGAATTGTGGATTGATAGTTATAAGTTAAGAGTCTATTGCCCAAGATTTGAGAGGAATCCTACGAAGGCATGGAGTTCTCGAGCTCATGCTTTCGATGCAAATATGGGTATCAGTGGCTCTAATAAATCTTACAAGGAGGCGCTGAAGCCGAATGAGATGGAGAATCAAAAGGAGAATTGCATCAACCCAAGTTCGAGAATGTGCTCCCACCATTCTGGAGTAGAGAACAGTATACCTTTTTTATTTACTCCGTTGAAGGAGGAGATGGGGTGGCTCGAAAAGTGTTGAACGGCGCCCCTTAGAGCAGATTTCTCCTGGGAAGAAAACGGAGAGGAGCTCCAAAGTGAATGCGGAACGAGCCTTCGTTTAAGTCACATCGGGGATAATGTTGTTATCATCCAAAACCAAAGCAATCTATCTCTTACGGAGTTGGAGACGGAGATGAAAAATTGGTTAAATTATTGGTTTGAATGGTACCGTCCGTGGAAAGAGAAAGATGTAAGTCATCGCCGTAAAGTTTGGACGGGATGGAATGGGGTTCCGTTGCACGCGTGGAGTCCTAGATTTTTCAAAATTGCAAGTGCTCAGATTGGTGCCTTTATTAGATTGGATAGAGGATCCGAGGACAAGGTTTTTCTTGATACTGCAAGGGTCTTATTATCAGTCCCATTTTTTAATGAAGTGGATGCTACAATTGCCGTGAAAATAGGCGCAAATGTGTTTTCGATCAAAATTAGGGAAGAATATCCAAAGTGGAGAGATGAGTCGGAGGCTTTGAGTGCTAACAGTGATTCCGACGAGACTTCAACATGGTCTACCGAATCCTTATTCTCGATGGATTATGGACCGACGAAAGCTTCTTTGCATGGGACGAGTGTGACATTGGAAGAATCCGATGGAGAATGGGAAATGCCGCAGCGTGGGGGTAGACACTGCGAGAATCTCGAGGCGGTGGAGACAGTATGTGCAACGAGTAATCAATTTCATTCCCTGGGAAATCCAAGTTTCATTAATGAAGAGGACGTTGATTATGGGGTTGAGCAAAGAGAACCAATTGCATCACAGGATAACCCTATTAATTTGAATTCAGGCTCCATGGAGGACCCACTTGCTGGAACGTGTGGCGGCGGTTTGCATCCGTTACAGGTGGATCGTGATTAAAGATATGGAAACAGGATTACTTCAGGCCTAAGAGCTTGTTAACAAGCCCAATAAAAAGAAAGGGATTTTAAAAGGGGGTGAGGCCCACTCAACGGGCATTTCAGGTAAATCTGTTCATTTCGAGAAGAATGGGCCGATTAGCTCTATCAATTTGAGCTCAGTTCCACCAGTTTTATCAAAGAATGTCAGCCAAATTAAGGGCCCATTTTTTAACGCCAGTACTCCCAAATGCCAGCCCGAAATTCATAACTCAACTCCGTCAATCCCTAGTTCGAGTCAACAGCTGAGAAGTGCAAAAGGAAAACAAGTGTGGCAGAGAAAAATTACAGAAGGATCGAAAAGAGCAAGAAAGAAGGCTGAGAAAATTCAATTAGGTATTTTTCTATCAGATATGGTCTCTTCAGAAGAACATGAAGAAGTAAGCAGAGAAAGGAAGAGGATGCCAAGATGCAGTAATTCAAAGGGGGACGGAACGTCAGGTGAGGCTTCTAAAACGTGGGAAGTGGGAAAATTATGGGATTATCAGATGTTGGGAACGGAAGTCAGATTTTAAGCAGATTGGAGGCTATGGTAGAAGAGGAATTAGTAGCGGGTTCAAAGGGCACGGGAGAAAAGTAAGGAAATTATCAATGAGAGTTTTAAGTTATAATATTAGAGGGCTTTGAGACAGCACAAAGTGCAAAGAAGTGAGAGAATTAATCAGGAGCCAAAGAATTGACTTCGTGTGCTTACAGGAGACGAAGAAAGAGGTAATTGATGATTTTTTTTATTAAATTAATTTGGGGAGGTAGTAATTGTGGATGGGCATATCGTGAATCAGTAGGAAGGTCAGGAGGGATTGTTTCAATTTGGATTTCTGATTTATTTTCAGCTGCGAGTTGTTGGCATATGGGGGGAGCAGTGATAATAAAAGGTTTTTGGGGAATTGACAGGGTAGAATTTTGTATGAAAAATGTGTATGCCCCTTGTCCGATTGACGAAAGAGAGGAGTTATGGGATAGGCTTTTACTGGTTTTGAACCAACAAAGTCCTAATCTTATTTGTAAGACTGGGGATTTCAATTCAAGAAGAAGAGGTAGTGAAAGGGTTGGAAGAAGAGCTGGGTCAAATGTTAGAGATATAAGAGCTTTTGATAATTTTATTAGAGATGCTGGATTAATTGATTTGCCTCTACATTGTAGAGCTTTTACGTGGTATAGACTAGATGGTTCTTGCAAAAGTAGATTGGATAGAGCACTGGTGAATAATAGCTGGGTGATGCGATGGCCACGTGTTCATCTAAGAGGTTTACGAAGATCCTTATCCGATCACTGCCTGATAACTTTGGAATACAAAGTAAAAGACTGGGGACCAAAATCATTCAGGTTCGTGAATGCCTGGGAATCTGCTCCAGGGTTTAGAGATTTTGTGGTTCAAAAGTGGAGAAGCTACAATATTGCGGGATGGAGCAGTTTTGTATTGAAGGAAAAATTCAAAAGACTCAAGGCAGATTTGAAACAGTGGAATAAGGAGGTGTACCGTTCGATGGACATCAAAATCGAGGATAGAAAAAGAACGGTTCTTTGCTTGGATATGATTAATGTTATTTAAAGACTTGAGATATAAAGACAACTTACTACGCCAAAAAGCAAGGATCACATGGATAAAGGAAGGGGATGCTAACACTAGCTTTTTTCACAGGTGCATCAATAAGAGAAGAAAGTGTAATGAGCTAGTCGGCATTAACGTGAATGGAGAATGGAAGGAGGAGGTGGATTAAGTTAAAAATGCAGTATTTACATTCTTTAGGGATCATTTTAAATCTCAAACAACTGCAAAACCGTCCCTGGTTAGAGACTTCACCCCTTGCAAAATTTCAGCAAGTCAAAATCTCTTACTCACGACTGCTTTTACTGAGGAGGAAGTGAGAGGGGCAATTGATGGCTTTAACTTTGGCTTCTTGAAGAGTTTTTGGGAAGAGTTTAAAATAGATTTTATGAACTTAATGGCAGATTTCCACCGCAACGACAAATTGGTAAAGGGGCTAAATCCATCTTTCATAGTCCTAATACCAAAAAGAAGAGGCAACAAGTCTAGCGGACTACAAGCCCATTTCTTTAATAGGTGAGATTTACAAGATTATCTCAAAGGTCCTCTCGTTCAGGTTGGCCAAGATGATTAATTCGATTATTGGGGAACAACAGAGTGTGTTTATTAGTGGAAGACAGATTCTAGACAACGTGGTGATCTTGAACGAGGTTATAGAAGATGCCAAGAAGATAAAAGAGGAGTGTGTGATATTCAAGATAGATTTTGCTAAAGCATATGATTCGATTGATTGGGGTTATCTAAGGGAGATCCTTATGAGATTTGAGTTTGATCTGAAATGGGTTAAGTGGATTATAGAGTTCGTGTCTTCGGCTCATGCTTCAGTGCTGATCAATGGGAGCCCTACTGAGGAATTTCATCTAGAACGTGGGCTGCGACAAGAGGACCCTTTATCTCCTTTCCTCTTCCTCATAGCAGCCGAGGGACTCAACAACATGATGTCAAAGACGATCCAAAATAGCTTGTACGAGCCTACTGAAGTGGGAAGGAACAAGGTAAAAATATCTCTTTTACAATTCGCGGATGATACAGTGTTTGTAGGTAAGGCTTCTCTTGAGAATATACGCTTCATTAAACGCTTTTTATCAAATTGGGAACTAGTATCGGGCTTGACAGTAAACAAGGTGAAATGTCATCTATTTGGAGTTAACGTGGGAGACGAAAGATTGATGGAATTTGCAAAATTTTTAAACTGCCAGAATGGATCAATTCCATTTAATTATTTGGGGCTGAAAGTGGGATGCATACACAGGAAGGCCTCGGAGTGGGAGTACGTGGTAGCAAAGGTCAAGAATCGGTTGAGGAAGTGGGAGGGATTAAAAATCTCAATCGGGGGAAAACTCACTCTCATAAATTCGGTTCTAGCATCAACTCCTGTCTATTTCTTATCCACCTACCGGGCTCCTAAGAAATCTGTGTGTGAAATAGCTAAGTACCAAAGGAAGTTTCTATGGGGTGGGGGTGGAGAGAATGAGAGAAATGAGAGAAAAACTGCTAAGTGAAATGAAAAACAATTTGTAAATCAAAAAATTATGGGGGGCTGGGGGTACGGGACTTAGAGATTTTTAATAAAGGTTTATTGGGAAAGTGGGTGTGGTGATTTTATAATGAGAGGGGCAGCCTTTGGGCAAGGGTGATAGAGTCTAGATGGGGTGTCTTGGGGAGTAGGTTTATGGGGTGGGGGTCCAGAGAGGGGGATTAAGCCTGTTGGGTGGTGGGGAGAAATTTTAAAGGCAGTAGGAGAAAACAGAAATGGGTGGTTCTTTGAAAATATGGGGAAGGTAGTAGGGGATGGTAGGGACACTTTTTTCTGGGAGGAGTGTTGGGCTGGGAATGTGTCTTTTAAAGTGAGTTTTAAACAGATTGTATAACTCGAGTCTTGATAAATTTAGCAAAATTGGGGAAATGGGAGAGTAGAGGGAGGGAGTGTGGGTATGGAGTTGGAAATGGAGACGAATTTTACTTGAAAGAGAAACTTGTATGCTTGATGAGTTGATTGTTATTTTGAACAAGTATCCTCTTATCAAAGACAGGGCGGACAGGTGGGAATGGATGGCGAGCAAAAATAGTTTTTACACAATAAAAGGAGCGTGGCAGCTGCTGCAACAGAAAGTAAATGGAGGGGAGGAGAGCGAGAAGGAGGAATTTAAAGCGCTTTGGAATAAGCTGATACCAACCAAAGTTCGTGTTCATGCTTGGAGGGTCTTATGGGAGAGAATTCCAACACGTATGGATCTTCAGAGACGCGGTATTCTTCCAAATCAGACAGATTTGCTATGTTCATTATGCAACGAGTCAAATGAAACGTTTAGACACGTTATTTTTTAATGCACTTTTTCATACCAAATCTGGATGAAATGTATGGAGTGGGTCGGCACGTATACGGCTTTGTCCTCAAATCCGTCGACAAACTTAATGCATTTTAGTAGCTTGTTTAGAGGGAGGAAGCAAAAGTGTGGCAGTTTGTATATGAGAATGTATTGTTTGGTTGATTTGGAAAACAAGGAATGCTAAGATCTTTCGAGGGATCCAACCTCAAGTAGAGAAGGTCGTGGAGGAAGCAAAACAACGTACGTGAGCTTTGATAACAACAAGAGAAGAAGGCAGGAGTTATGACACTTATATGGACTGGGCGAGAGATCCTAGAGGAGTTTTCGGAGTTGACATAGGTCATAGGGTATAGTGGATCATCTGTGAGTTATGTATAGGCATTCTGGTTTCTGTTTTTGTTCCTTGGGGACTTATTTGTAAAACCTTTTATTGGTGTTCTTGTGATGGGTATATCTAATACCCAAAATTAATGGAATTTTTTCTTATAAAAAAAATGAAGATTTAAGTAATTATGTACATCGTTTTATGGTTGGTAGTACTATTTAAAAGAATATGAAATAAATTCACTATCTGCTGACCAATATACCTTATAATTGAGAGTTATTTATTATGTACTTTGTTTGATATTATTTATGTGCTATTTGTGATATTCTTTTATTGTATTGGACTTTTAAATATGTAATTATTATTGTGTGTTACATATTAAAATTTATTTGGCTTTGTAAAATATTGAAGTTCATCATGTAAATAATTGTGTAATTCATAGTATTAGTAGATGAGGGTTAAATAAATAAATAGAATAGCTTGGGAGAAAAGTAATCTATAATATATAATAGGAGCTACATTTTCTCATTTAGTTTTGGCGGGAACGACTAATGACCGTTGATAAACTTTTCAAGATTTGATCATAACCGCCTGTTTTTATATTTTTTAGTTATGGTAATTTTGACTAGCCATTGGAAATTAATTTCAATTCAAATTTAATTATCCCAAAATTACCCACATTAACTATCAATAGGAGCTAATTTCAATTAGAATTTAATCATCCGATTTTAACCATTAATTTTTTCTTGATTAATTTTGAACCATTGGATGAGTGGCTAAATTTTTAGGATCAGTTACAAATACTTATCCTATTTATAATCTTCACTACATTCCTCATCTTCACCATCATTTGAAAAAATTTAGTGTGCTTTGAGTTTGACAAAAGTGTGTGAGAATTCATTTACTAATTTAGATCACATTTCACAGCACACAATATTGCATCAGCTCAAGATTCAAGTTTCGAAAGATACTCATTGAAGATCTATGAGTTGAAGGTGTTATATTTTCTCGATAGCTTTCAGCTAAGTGTAACAACATTTAGTGTTCTTATGCATTGCATGTATAGATAAGTTTTTATTTATTAATAAAAAAGTTGTTGTTTTGTATATTTCAATTTATACAAATCAATGTAAATATTTTATTTTAAGGTAAAATCGTTCGAAATATAAGATTAACCAGAAAAACCTATCTAATTATCAAAATATAAGATCCGAATGATATGTAATTTCTTTTGTTTATATACATTTTTGACAATTGCAATTGTTTTATATAATATCTAATATTAGTTCATTTTTATATATTTTATACCTTTAGATCCTTATAACAAATATACATATAGAAGTAGAACATGAAACGTAATGTAATATTTTATGTTATTTAATGTTTTCTAAGTAGAGGTGAATTGCAAAAATCCTAATATATATTTTAATTATTTGATCAAAGGTTTTTATATTTAATGATATTTAATTATTTTATTAAATTTATTAATTAATTCATTATATGAAAATATCATATTTTATACTAAAAATGAATTTTTGAAGTCTTTTATTTTTTTTATAACTGTTTTGACTTTTGTTTTTACTAAAAACTCGAACTATGTGTATGGGTTTCAATTTGAAATCATTTTTGTGGTGAATGTTTACTAATTGTTCCCATTTTGTATGTTACCACATTAAAATGTTATTATATACTTCCTCCATTTTTTTTATAATTGTCTCCTTTTATTCAAAATGATATTCCTTTTTAATTGTCACTCCACTAATGTAAAATGCAATTTTTACCTAATTTTTTCATTCATGCCCCTAATAAATTGTAAAACCAATCATCATTTTGTAATAAATAAGTGTGCAAGTAATTTTTGATACTCTAACAAATGAGAAAATTAGTTTGTTTGAATAGCTAAATCGAGACAATAATAAGTTACATATAGTATATAGAAGTTTCAATAATATCACATTAAATTTATCATGGAATCATAGCATAAATTATGGATTAGTTAGGATCAATTAATTATTTCATTAATTATGAGTCAATTACAGTTACATATCTTCTCATATGATCGGTACCTGTTAATTTAAGACTTTATCACATTTCAGTAATTCTTTTAAGTTCTAAAAAATTTAAGGTTTCCATATTAAAATACTTTTTTTTTTCATATCATCGATTCCTTTTAATTTGAGATTTTTCCACAATTTAATTATTCTTTTAGAATTTAATCGATTTAAGATTTTGTTAAAGGGAAAGTAATGAAGCATACAAAAAATTTTATCCATTCATAAACTACTTTGAAGGTTATAAACTGATATATTAAAGAGTATTGGTTTTTTTCCTCACTAAAGTGATATTAATTTTGAAGTCATATTGTTATCACTAAATAGTATGAGTTGAGTGGTATGAATGATATTAGTTAGTTCAATAAAGGGTATTAGTTGTTAAATCTTTGTTTTAAAAAAAAATTATGCTTTGTCACTGTAATTGCATGTTTTGTGTGGTGTAATCATTTTCTAATTTAATAGTAAATGTTGCACGTTCTGTAATACCCCGTCCGTTTTATGCCTTTTATATTCCTAGAACCCTTATTTTATTTTCTTATCTTTGTTTCTTTTTATTTTATTATTTTGTGTGCTTTTGTGTAATTTAAATATATACCCCTTTTTACAAATTCCTAAATTCGTAGAAAGAATTAAATCTTTCAAAGCGAATAAAGGACTACGAGAAATTAATTATTCAAGTTTAAATTAAGGATTTCGATCCGTATAATTTATTGAGAATAACTCAAATACAATAAAATATTATTCGAATCTTAAAACTGTATTAATTTTCAAATCGGGATTAATCTCGTGAACCAAACGATCCCTAAACCGTATCAAGTGGGAACGAAAATATCAGAATTGGAGTGGATTAAGTTCATTCACATAATATACTTTCCTTTTTGAATTAATTTTAATTAAAGTATTTATCACACCCACATGTTTATTATCCCTTTTTAAAATAATTAATTAAGAAATAAAAATAAAAATATCTCTTCCTCTCTCTTATCCCCAAACCGCATACGGTTTCTTTCCTTACCAATTCCAAATTCACTCTCAAAATCCCAGCTTTCACTCTCTTCTCTCTCTTCTCTCTTGCTCTCTCTCTAAAAATCGGGCGACCCGAAGCCGACCATATCCATCATCCTTCTTCCGACGACGGTCACCGCCACGAGCCTCTCTGTTCCAGCAGACCGCCTCACGCCTCTTGTGCCGTCACACAGCGCCGCTGCACGGAGCCAGACGCGACGCCGCCTCCTGCTTCGCTCCAGCCGCGCGACGCCGCCGCGCCGTCCGCCTCGCAAGCGCCTCCAGTCGCCGCGGCGGAGCTGCAAGTCTCCTCCTTCCCTCTGTCGAAGCCAGGCCGCCGCCGTACGACACCACGTACGCCGCCTCCCCTGTTTCCAATCGGGAGTCGAAGCGCCGCCGTACCCAGGCCACGGCGCCACCATCGCCGTCGCTCCTCCAGCCGTGTGCCGCCGCGACACTCACCGCCTCCTTCCAATTGAAAGTCGATTCATTCTTCCTTTGGGTGAGTCCCATTTTGTTGCTTTCCGAATTCGTTTAAGTCCACAATTTCGTAAATTAATTCCAATTCGATTTCAGTGTCTTCAATTAATTCTTCGTTGAAACTTATAAATTCGTTCTTTCGTGTTATTTGACGCCGTTAAACCGGTTGCTGCTGCCGAAATTTCTAGAAATCCCAACCGACGCCGTTAGGCCGTTCGATTCATTTTTCCGAATTCCCGAACAACGCCGTTAGGCTGTCCGAATTATCCGACAATTTATCGAATCTCCAAATGACGCCGTTAGGCCGCTCAAATTATCCGACGAGTCGCCGAACTACGCCGTTAGGCTGCCCGGTTTGGGACTCGTAAGAATCGCCAATCTCCTCTCTATTTCTTGTAATTGTTGGAATAGAATTTAAACCGTTTTAAGTGAGTTTGAGATGTTTTGGAGCCTTTGAGACTTGTAGATGGGACTTTATTATTGTTAGAATTCTACTTACGAATGATTTTAAATTGTTAGTATAATGGTGGTGTTGAAATAGTTGTTTAGTGTTATTGAATGGATAGATTAGTATTGTTGTTTTAGCTAGTTGATATTATTAGATGGATGAATTAGTTTGATTTGGTTAGCTGATGATGTGGTGCCGAAATTAGTTTGTTTTATTGTTAGTTGAGTTTTTGGAGGCAAAGGGAAACTCGTCTTCCCTTTGTGCGACTGTTAGAAAATTAGGAACGAAAAGATAAGTCGTTTAATATTCAAAATTTATTAACAAATGAAAATAGTATTATTCTTTTGTTTAGAAAGTGTCACTAATCAATTTTTAGAAGTGTTACTAAAGTTAGAAAAGAAAAGTACTTTTTATAAACTTCTTAGAAAGTCTAAGTTTATTATTAGGTTTTAATAAAGGGTTTTTATTTATAAAATATGATTAATTATATTCAAAGAATCCTTTTAAAATGAGGAATAAAATCCTTAAGAAAGAAAAACCTTTTCTTTAATTTTATTAATATTTTTCTAAGTAAATTCCTATTTCTTTTAAGTATTTTTCCAAGGTTAATACTTATTTTTCTTCCTTAAAGAGCCTTTATTAAGGACACCCCTAAATTCAGTAAATACACCCCCCTTTACACCACAGAAATCAGTAAATACACCGTCCTGTTACACACTGCTTTCAGTAAATACACTCCCTAATACACTCCTACTTTTAGTAAATACACCCCCCTAATACACTCCTGCTTTTAGTAAATACACCCCCCATAATACACCTCCTCTTAAAAGGGGTGTACTTATCAAAAGATTATTTTTGTAGTAATCGAAATAGTCATACCACAAGTATACTAGTAAATACACTCACTCAATACACTCACCTTTTTAGAAGTGGTGTATTTACCAAAATAGAGTGTGACCCTTAAGCAAGTCCTTTTGAGTTTATAAGACCACAACTTTCTCGATTCTCGTAACACAAACTCTCAAGTTTACCTAAACGTTTTCAAAGGTCAACTTTTAATTAAATATCTTCCTACTAGGATTCGGTACTAGTTGGAACGCGCACGAGGTTTCCGACCATCTGCCTACTCATCATTCTCGGGACTCGAAACAATCAGGTGGGTGATGATCCGTTGATTGATCTGCTATAAATAACGTCGTGCCGGTATTTTCTGAACTCGACTAAATTAAATCAAATCAAAAAATACCTAATCCAACATAAATGTAACACCTATCTATATAACTGTTTGGATTATGTGATATAACTATATATGTTATATATTAGCCTGTTGTTTTGTGAATCGATCACCACTGCATGAATAAACACCTTACGTGAGCATGAATCTGTTAAGTTATCAGTCAAGTATTTTCTCAGTAAAGTTGTTGTATCAGTTTTATGGAAAATCAGTAAGTACGGAGTTGTGATTTGAGTATTGTTTCCGACCTCCGGGGACGCTGTCGTTGGACGCCCTCGGAATCAAGGTTGTTGATTATTTTCCGGTCTCCGGGGACGCTGTCGTTGGACGCCCTCGGAATCAAGGCTGTTGATGGTTGGAGTTGAAAAGGATCACTATGATGGAAGGAGAATGATTGTACGTTTATGGTTTGACAGTTGTGATAATATGTGATATGACCTTGGGCTTTGCCTTAATGTGAACCAACTTGTGCTATTTCAATTATATTATGAGAAATGTGTTTAAATGCCGTTTAAATTTTATATGGAACTGATTAAATAAATTAATTACTTTATTAATGAGTATAATTTAATATATTTCGGATTTACCAATCCCATGATGTTGCAAATCACCCATATGTGAGAATTCAATTCTCACGCCCCTTTTTCCTAATCCCTTTGCAGATTATGATTTCGTGGAGCAAGGACAGTAATAGAGACGACACGGAGTTCCCCACTTAAATAAAATATTACTGTTGATACTATGTTTTATGTACACATATATGTGTGAGAGATACACATTAAAATTATTCTATTCATTTCTTCCGCTGCATAAAAACTCATCATCTCTCATTTCCGTTATATTCCTTCAAAAATTTTATAGTTCGGACTTTTGATCACAATAACACTTCGAATTCGATATAATTAATATATATTGGGTTCGGGGCGTTACAGGTGGTATCAGAGCTTATGTTCAAAACTTTCGGACCAAAACCCAAATCATTGTTTTCATCAAACCAAAATTCTTTTTCTTTAATTAATATTTTCTTATCATGTAAGTATAGATCACTAATTAAATCACTTGAGGGGAAATGTGTCTCCTATTACCGTCAGAAGCTCCTCGAAGGTATGTTCTTATTTTATTTCCTTAAAGATTGTGATATTACGACAACTTGACTTTCATAACAAAACTCCAATCAAAAGATCGCGAACTCGAAACAACACCTACGAGGTGTAGAAGAACCCCGAAATGTCGTTTATAATACTATTGAAATGCAGATAATTAGTGAATGATGGAAATAAATATATTTGTGTAAATTTATAAACTTCATAAATGATGTTATATGATTATTTGAACTATGTGCCTAAATTGTTTAAATAATGTTTCTGAATAACTAAAATTTTGACTAGGATTTTCCTCTCCATATAAGAATCCACCTAAGATAGTTATATCCCGATAATTAGAAGACACTTAGCTAACCTTAGAATCTATCAGTGTGTTTATAACCCAGTTCATGAGACTGCGTACAAAGACAAGAGCCACTCCAATATCCCCAGACGAGATATATTTGACAGTCGTGATTCGTTTTGCCAGAAGGGCTACTGAGTTGTTCTCCGTCCTATCGCTGTAAGACTACTCGAACGGACGAGAATAGAAGACCCAGTTCAAAGGCCCCACATTCACTTGGAGACATACCTAGAAAGAAGTCGGCGATGGGTATTTCCGTATGATAGTAGTGATCAGTTAGAGTGATCAAATCCTTTTAAACAGTTATCCTTTTGGTGTAGTCACAAATACGTACAACTTAGATGTGCCACCCTTTCCTGACATATAGTAGTAGTCAGACGTATGACCGTTTTACTTAGACCATAGCAGCGTAGCTCTAACCTGCTCCTTTTGTCGCTTGTGGTCCGTTCTGATGCAAGGATACGATGCTGTAGCATTACCTAGAACCCTTTTGCATTCTATGACGTAATGTAAGGAGACTGACCTCCGTAGGATCAAAACTTTTAGATATATATATACTTATTATGCGCTCATTACTTGTCAATGTGTTTTACTTGCTTTATATATTAAATGTCATATTTTATCTGATTATCACTTAATGACACATTAGTTGTTCCTAGAATACTGTGCGAATGTGAGCACTGTACCATTGGGGCCCCAATGCGCAGCTGGTGAATTACGTACCACACGTGTTTCAGTGAACGTTTTGTGTTAATTTTGGTTAGTCCGATTATGTTTTTATAACTTTTTCGCACCTATACATATCGTAACAATATTATTCTTTTCCGATTAGAACCACCTTTAGAATTGCACCAGAACGTAGACGTGGACGACCCCACGTTAACCCCATTCCTATATCAGTGAATCCTATAGGATAGAACACACCTCCTCAGGCTGAACCTAAGCCACCTCAGCAGGCCGCGCTAAGAAATGTCTGGAACTACTATGGAAATTAAGGACCGAATTTGAGGTTTACCCCTAACGCTAAGCGATCACTTGATAAAGTCCGATCTACACACCCTTGAGATGAAAATCTTTGGTATAATCTTAGGCTTTGACTAGTTAACAAAGGACGAAGCGATAATAGAATGCGCAAAACGTAAGATAGACCTCGAAACCCGTATTGTTTCCGACCTCCGGGGACGCTGTCGTTGGACGCCCTCGGAATCAAGGTTGTTGATTATTTTCCGGTCTCCGGGGACGCTGTCGTTGGACGCCCTCGGAATCAAGGCTGTTGATGGTTGGAGTTGAAAAGGATCACTATGATGGAAGGAGAATGATTGTACGTTTATGGTTTGACAGTTGTGATAATATGTGATATGACCTTGGGCTTTGCCTTAATGTGAACCAACTTGTGCTATTTCAATTATATTATGAGAAATGTGTTTAAATGCCGTTTAAATTTTATATGGAACTGATTAAATAAATTAATTACTTTATTAATGAGTATAATTTAATATATTTCGGATTTACCAATCCCATGATGTTGCAAATCACCCATATGTGAGAATTCAATTCTCACGCCCCTTTTTCCTAATCCCTTTGCAGATTATGATTTCGTGGAGCAAGGACAGTAATAGAGACGACACGGAGTTCCCCACTTAAATAAAATATTACTGTTGATACTATGTTTTATGTACACATATATGTGTGAGAGATACACATTAAAATTATTCTATTCATTTCTTCCGCTGCATAAAAACTCATCATCTCTCATTTCCGTTATATTCCTTCAAAAATTTTATAGTTCGGACTTTTGATCACAATAACACTTCGAATTCGATATAATTAATATATATTGGGTTCGGGGCGTTACACGTTCTTTTAATCTAATTTGATTACTAAAGTCGGACACAGTAATATATATGTAATTTCATATTTAAAATTATATTTCAATAGCATTAAATTTGTTAAAAAGATTTGCACAAACACAAAAAACTATACATGTAAACTGTGATTTCTCTCTATTCATACTCATATATCTATATATAATTTTTTATAAGAATATATTAATTAAGTAGTTTATTGGTTAGATATATTAATTATATTTTGCATCTAATATCAAACTAAAATATAATCATTATCTTATGCATACTTTTACCATAAATAATAAATTAGGGCTCTATATATTTTGTGTGTACCAATGTTACGTCATATATAAGAGATTTTTAGTGTGCAAATATTGTTAATTTTTAATATTATGTTCAACTTCAGATTTATGGTTACCGACTTACCGTATTTTGAATGTTGTAAAAAATATTTGGGTGAATATTTTTTTTATCCTTTATTATGTTAATGAACATCTAAATCATTTTCATCACAATTTTTTTATTTATGTTTAACCTTAATCCATTTGGATGTTGATGCTTTATGTTTGTGTAATATACAACCACCAAATATGCTCACTTTCACACCTCTTTAATCTAGCAGCGACAAACATGATTAACGTCTTTGTACAATAATGTTTTATCTTTTAATTTTAATGTAATAGTCTTATTTTGTTGTATTATGTTATATTTTTTATTAGTTTGTGCTTGAACAGTGATGGAAAAATGTTATTGGAGCATTTATGGGCAATTTAGTTTTTCCTTAAAATATTATGGTTGAAAGTCAAATTGATCATTTTCAAGATTATTTTGAAGGAAAATTAGAATCAATGAATTTTGGTGAAATTATTGTGCTTCTGTGAAATACAATAATACTGAATTTAAATGTCGTTTGGTGAAATTTTTATTTATTGGATGCATATCTTTTTTTTTTTTGTAATTTCTTACTGAAATTATAAATCTCATATGTTTTTTATTTTATTTTTTGTTACATAACATTGTCGGGTGAAAAACTTTTTAGAGAATATTTGGGGTTTCTTATATTGAAGTATGTCAGAATTGAATCTTTATTACTGATTTTATTATGAATCCAATTTCATTGGCAACACGGGTAGTCGCATGCTTCTTCTCTCTAAACTTGGTATAAATTTGTTAAAAATGTTGGATTGTATAAATTTAAATGATAAAATTATATTTAAGAATTATAATAGTATTTATGTTGGAGGAAGAATGAATTTGAATTTGATGATTTTTATACGTGAGGTACTTATTTTGGTTATATTTATCTTAAATAGTTTGTTATTTAATTTTTTTCATGTGTTTGCTACCAATATTAAAATAAAGTTGATATTTTGAAAATTATTACTTCTCAATCATATTAAGTGTGAAATTGTTTATAGATAAATTTATAGGTGTAATTATATATGCATGTTATTTTATTAAGCTCACCCACCTAATTTTATACTTCATTCATCCCCAAAAGTATGCTCGGTCATTTTTGTTCAATAATTTTTTTTCTTCACAATCCAACCATCACATAATTACTTCACATGTAATTGACTTTACATTTACAAACAACCACTATATTCGTAAATGGACCACACAATAGCCCAAAATATACTTATTTTATCTACTTTATCTTTTTTTTTATAATGTCCAAAATAAATGAACATATTTTTTGGGGATAAAGAGATTAGTTTTTACTAAATATATCCATTATAAAATTACAATATTATCCAACATATAATACTCACACATCCCTAAAAAAATTACCCACCAATCTCATTCAATACAACTATCAAACATACCCACACCTCTCTGATCAAGTTGCAATGCTATTAGGCAGAGAAAGATTTAAAATTGAATGTGAAAAAAACAAAAACAAAAAGTAATTTGTTGATATGTAAATATATTTTTTAATCTTAATGATAGCCTTTTTGTTTTGTACTATATTATTTTTATTAATTTATATTTGAACAGTAATGAAAAATGGTACTGGATCATTTATAAAAAGTTTAATTTTTTCAAATGTTTTGGCTAAAAGTCAATTTGATCATTTTGGAAGATGATGTTGAAGGAAAATTAGATACAACAAATGTAGGAAAAATCATTGAGTTTTATATGAAATGCAATAATGCCAAATTTAAACGTTGTTTGTTGAGATTCCTTTGTATGCATATTTTTGTTTATTTTTAATTTTTTTTATGAAATTATAAATATAATAAGTGTTTTAATTTTTCTAATGCTTAATGCGTTGTTAATTACTTTCGAATCATTAAAAATCGGATAAATTTAAAGAATCACATGTGATCCAGCGATGCCGTAAAATATGTGTGTAAAATATGTCTGTATCTACTCCCACGACTCACTAATATATATCAAACCTGATCTACAATAAATATAAATTATAAGGCTACATGAGTATATTTCAAACAAAAAATTAACAAGGATAACTTTCTAAACCTAAATTATTTCTTCACAACCCATTGTTCGGTAATAACTAATTTGTAGATGCTTTTAGTAACAAAAATTATGGGATATTTGTAAAGAATGTATCACAAATCTTTTGTATGTCATTGATATACTATTAATTATTTTATTTTGTATTCTTTAAAAGTTACATGTATGTTGAAAGTAATAATTATGTTAATGTAAAAAAAAATGTAAATTATTCAAACATTTACTTATTATGTAATTTTTTTAAGAGAATCTAATTCGATGATACAATGGTTCTTTCATATATATATTTAAATATAATATTAATAATTTTGCTATAAAAATGTGATAAGTTTCATTATATGTTAAAAAGAAAACAATTTTTTTTAATATTTTAGCATTAAGGTTTAATTTTATTAATTATTATAGTAAAACAATTATAAAAAATATATTCCGTGCGAAGTACGGGTAGAACGACCACTAGTTGTTAAATAAATACAATAGCTTTGGCGGTGGACTAGATAAAATTGCATATATATATCTCATACCTTTTCCATATACTCCATGACATTGATAGTCTTGAATCTTCATTTTCGCCGATGAAGGAAAGGAAAAGAAAACGAGAACAAGGAAAATAAAGAAAAAAAATAGAAAAAGGACGGGAA
Organism: Ballota nigra; assembly: GCA_947034835.1. Classification (NCBI taxonomy): domain Eukaryota; kingdom Viridiplantae; phylum Streptophyta; class Magnoliopsida; order Lamiales; family Lamiaceae; genus Ballota; species Ballota nigra. Next base: position 11,719,379 of record OX344725.1, on the reverse strand, counting down.
GGGCACGACGACGAAACAAGGACGCTTACAAAACAGATTTAAGGTCATATTCATCACTGATGTTTTACGAGATATAGTTATATTAATTGTTTTAGGATTATTAGTTTATTAGTTTAAGACCTTCATTCATTCATCCTTGAATATAGTTTTAAATTTGATAATTAGAATTAAACTTAAGTTTATATTTGAAATCTTATAGTGAGTTTGGTCAATTTAAATTGTTCTTTTTTTTTAAACAAATTAAAATGGAGGTCTATGTGTGTAAAATAAAGGGATTATAGTAAGAAGTGATAATTGAATTTCGATTAATTTACTTTAATTAGTATTTGAAGGATCTTAGTAGTACACTCCAAATTTTTATGGCTATCTTGTTGTACATACAAGTTTAGAATAAAATACTGAGTGTGTATCTTTTAAACCCATAAAATAAATGGTACGAGGAATTGGTTTAAGTTTTATATATTGTTCAATATTGGAATTAAAGTGGTTATTTATTTAAACTTCGAAGTGTTTGGAAAAGGTTTAGGCAAATAGATGAAATTAAAAATGGAGACCGGGCTGAACTGTACCTATAAAAGTATTATGTAAAAAAATATTTATTTTATTTTACTTAATTAGTTTATCATTTGGTGATATCTTAATCGATTGTTATTAGATTTGATATTGGGAGCCGATAAGGTGATGTAAGAGTTCAAATTATCAATATGTCCTGTCTTGAGTTAAGTAGAAATTTATTTGCAACTACAATGCATAATCGTATTATTTTGTGATTTACTTATATTTAAATAAAAGTACGTTAATTTTAATATTTAACTGATATTTTGTGATTATCGTAAGACGAGCCCTCAATATTCAAATGTGGATTGATTTTGAGTTCAGTGATATCCTGTTAAGAGCCTGTGAGCTTAATATTTGATGTTGATTTGACTTGCAAGTTCAGTGATTGTATTGAATAAACTGAGAAGTTCCAATTTGTATTGTAAAATGAACCCGTGAGTGCAGTTATTGTGAAAATGAACACGTGAGTTAAGTTGTTATGAAATGAATTGTTGTGTTTAGTGATATATGAATTTTGTGAAAGATTTGAGTATTATATGCTGGGCTGTGTGCTCGTATATTTTGGGTTGTGTGCTTTGGGCTGTGTGCTAGTGTATGTTGGGCTTAGTGCTCTGGGTTGTGTGCTCGCAGAGACGGACGCATGATTTTCTTTCAGTGGGATTCAACTAACAAGGATAACAATTTTGGCAAAATAATATATTAGTGTACAAATGACTTTATTCAAAACAAATATTCTCTTCGTCCAGATCAATTTGCACACTTGTAAGGACACATTTTTTTTTTTAAACACACACTTTTTAGTAAAATAGTAACATACGGGTAAATGTGTGTATAATTTTGTGAGTGCAATAAGTGTGCAAATTTCTTTGAAACATAGATAGTATTTAATTATATATAATTATAAGATTTCTTGGGTATCCAACATACTTTGGAATCATTGCATAATAACTTCATTGCTAATATTTTGATTTTTTTTCAATGTATTTAATAAAAAAAATTAAATTAGTATTTAAAATTAAATTAACATTGATAATTAAAAAAATCATAGTAATCAAATAACTAATGTAATAAACAAATAAAAAAAAATTTACATTCATATCAACCTTAACAATTAATAAATTCAAAAGAACTAATGGAAATTGAAGTTAATGGTCGGTGGAGAAATTAATTTTTTGTTTATTTCTAAAATAGGAAGTTTTGAATAAAATATGAAAGAAGAGAAATAAAAACACCACCACATATGTTTCGAACACAGGACCTCTACAAAAAAAGTTCCAACTCACAACCACTTAGTGATGCCATATATTAGTTTTGTTACCGAAATAATCTGGATATATATCTAATATATATACGTTATTAATTTTTTTATTAAATCCAGTGGGGCCCAGCGCCCCCCTTGCCCTACTGTGGGTCCGTCCCTGTGTGCTCGTGTATGTTAGGCCTAGTGCTCTGGGCTGTGTGCTCGTATATGTTAGGATGTGTGCTTTGGGTTGTGTGCTCGTGTATGTTGGGCTTATTGCTCGTGTATGTTGGGCTTAGTGCTCGTATATGTTGGGCTGTGTGTTCTGGACTATGTGCTTATATATTTTGGGTTGTGTGCTCGTATGTGTTGGGCTGTGTGCTCGTATATGTTGGGCTTAGTGCTCTGATCTGTGTGCTCTTGTTATATGAGACTTGATGCTCTGGGCTATGTGCTCTTGTTATTGAGTAAAGTGTATATGATATATTAAGTTTAGTGTTCTGGGTTATGCGCTTAGTGCTTTGTCGATGCATAATAGTGAGTCAAGGGCCCTTAACGAGTGAGTATTTTGAGATCGATAAACATCACTTCATGCATAAGTTCTGCTTACTGAGATTTATATATATATCTCACGTAGTTTATGTATTGTAGGTAATTCCGATGATTTGTAATATTGTGGTGCTACTGGACAAGCTGTGGAGTTCCTGCGTGGTTTTGAGTGGTTGTGTACATAGATGACGACCTGTTGGACCTTATCGTGGGCTTGTATTTTGAGTTGTGTTGTATAAAATTTATGAACTATATTGTGAGTTCTAGTTGTCATTTCTAAGATGCTTAATGCGTTCGTTTTTATGTTCAATTTTTTTTTTACACATTCGTGAATTATTTTCCGAGAAATAATTTTCAATCACTATTATGATTGAGTTGTGTGAGAGTGGTCATGTCAACTACCCATGCTCTCTCGATATACAATAGTGACATACACATATTCGTTCAATTTTACTAGTAGATATAAAAATGAATTTTAAAAAATAATAATAATTTATATATAAAGTATTGTGGGTCTATGTATAATAAAATATTTTTTTTTACGAATAAAGTAAGTGATGTTGATAGGCGAACATAAGTCAATAAATGGCGAACAAGGATTAAAGCTACATCAAAGATTATGAAGAACCAACCTCAAATCAAGGGTAATCAACAAAGAAAATCAAGTTGGGGTGCATCTACCAATTTCAGAGGTGTATAGAGTGACGAACAACTCCCCGACGAACAACTAATGGGCGAACAGGAATTTAGACCCGAGACCAAGAATGAGCCAACTGTGAAGTCATCAATGACGAACAACTTGGTCAAACTATGATACAACAAATAGCCAAGGAGGTATGTACAAGTGAACAAAGGACAGAGATCCCAAAGCCAAGCTGAACAAAGCCATAAGGCGGGCAACTTCCAAAGTACAACCTCTAGAGGCGAACAACTTTCAGTTGGAGAATCAACAAGATCAATCAAGCCGACTTAGGCGAACAACAATGAGTCCGAGATAAGACCAAAGAAGACTTTGTAACTAAGATTCAGCTTAGATAAGATCAAAGGGACACATGTCAAGCATGCAGGCTAGGGAGACCAAGAGTCTTGGACACCTCATGCTTGCTAGTCTCTATAAATAGTTGTTCTCCAGCTTACTTATATAATTTTCGAATTTCAGACTAAAAATACACACAAACACACCCAAACTCACACATACACGAAACAAGTCCAATTTCGACTACCGAATTTACAAATTCGATAGACCCAAACCCCGATTTACCATCTACGGTGGTAATCAATCACACGTTATTGATTGGTGACGTAAAAACGGATTAAAACAGCCACTAATCCTTACGATTAGATTCGTTCACCAACAATTTGGCGCTAGAAGAAGGGTTCGAACCTCCGATTTAGTGTGATTACTCAAGAACTTCAAGTTGAAAACTTGAAGATTCAAAGGAAATCTCAAGAAATATTTGAAGATACAAATAAAAGTGTTCTTGGTGTTCTTGGTGTTCTTCAATTTATAAATTTAGAAGTAATTTAAATTGAAATGCCTCAATCAAAAGAGACCCAAGGATCACGTTTGTCGAAAAGAGCATCTCAGACCCGAGCCACGTCGGCCGACCACCAGGACCGTGACCCGAGACATGCGAACAGGTCACAGCATACGGCCATAACACATAACCTCCCCCCTGAGATGGAGGCTTTGGCGAACAACCCCAACGAGTTGGCCAAAACCATTGCTGCTCTCCAGGCCCTCCAGAGGCAACAAGAGCAGGTTAGGCCAACACAAGCAAGGCCAAGGGACAAGTCCCTGGAAGTTGTTAGACCCAGGACCACTAGGGGCGAACAGCGAGAGGTTGATAGTGCCCAAGTCAGACGGAACAAGGGAAAGGCCAAGGTGGTCGACCAACAAGAAGTACAGGCTGAGTCTGGTCGCGGACGAACAACTATGTCTAGCCATGGGACAACACGTTCTAGTGCCCAAGACAGGCTTAGTCAACCCCAACGGGAAGCTGCTCGCCGGGGAGCAGATGATGGGCGAGCAACTTTTGAACAGCCTCGCCCATCAGTCCATGAAAGGCTCTCCCAGTCAGCCTTCAGGCGCCTAGGGCCAAATGCGGCGAACAACATTAGGAGGCCAGCTCAGGAAGTGCCCACTCCAAGCGAGGGACTGCGACGAGCAGAAAGGTTAATGCCTTTGCTCGCCGAACAGCCTCCAAGTCAGGGGGCACCTCTTGATGAATTATCAAGCCTAAGGAGGGCTGTGGAGAACATGCAGGGGCAACTGGACCAACAGAGGGGGATGGGAACGACCAGCATGCCATCCTCACCTTTGGCAGCTCATATTTTGAAGGCCCCAATCCAGAAAAAGATTCAATTTCCGGCTAGCATTCAATATGAAGGCATCGCCGACCCCCGGGTCCACTTAACGAAGTATACGGACTACATGGTCTCTGTGGGGGCCAGCGACGCCACCCAGTGCCGGAATTTTCCATTAACATTGGGCGATCGGGTTCACAAGTGGTTTTCATCAATGCCGCCGGCATCAATCCACTCGTTCGTCCAACTAAGTCGAGAATTTCTTTCTCACTTTTCAACGGCGGGGTCGTATCTTTCCCAAAAACACCGGTTATCAGATTTAAGGCAAAATGATGATGAAACTGACCGGGCGTTTATGGAAAGATTCGATAAAGTTTTACTAGAAGGAGAACCGGTGAGCGAAGATACAAAGATCGTCGCTGTGATGGCCGGATTGAAAAAAGGGTCGAAGTTATGGAAGGAGGTACGTCTGAAGTGCCCAAAGACTTATGCCGAGTTCAGAAACCAAGCTGGCATTTTCGTTTCCATGCACGAGGCCCTACAAACAAATTTAGGGGAAAACAAAGCTGATCCTAAGGAGAATAACAAAAAGCCCGTCGGGACAAGCTACAGGGTCCCGAAAAACATGAAAGCATTCACCGAAGGATCGGATTTAAAAGAAAAATTGAACCAAGTATTGACAGTATCAGTTGATACTGTGTATGAAAGTGTAAAGGAGAAAGAGTTGCTTTCCCCACCACGTAAAATCCGTCAGGATACTGGCAAACTCAACCCGAACAAGTATTGTGCCTACCATCAAAGTGTGGGGCATTTTACGAGTGAGTGTAGAGATTTGCTTAAGCAACTCTGGCGATTTTATGAAGAAGGGAAGCTCTCCGATTTCGTCAAAAGGCAACCTGGGAAAAGAGCCCGGGAGAACAACTCAGAAGACGAAGAGGATGGTCAATCCCAGAGAAACAACAGACCCGGGCGACCAGTTCCCAATATGCCAGCCCAACCTTTAGAAGATTTGTTCATGATGGAACCCGCAGGTCCCGCGGGAGGGTGTTTTGATGGACAACCACCTGAATCTAACCGGAAGAGGAAAGCGGAGCTACGAGCGATTGGCCAAGTACAAGAGATGGGAGTTAAGCCGTCTATCATGCAAACGGCAGAATTAACTTTCACTGAAAAAGACCTTGAAGGCGTCTTAACCCCGCACAATGATTCGCTCGTAATCTGTGCCAAGATTATGGGGACCAGAGTCCATAGACTGTTGGTGGACACCGGAGCCTACACGAACATCTTATTCAAGAAGACCCTCGATAATTTGGGAGATTATTCAGGTTATGTTCGGAATACAACACATAGAATCGTAGGCTTCGGGAATGCTGTGACAACACCGTTGGGAATTGTAACATTAGCTGTACAACTTGTAACGGCCGATGAACCCGAAAGAAATATAACAAGAATGGTAGATTTCTTGGTTGTAGACCAGGAGTCGACCTATAACGGGTTTCTTGGCCGACCTTTTCTTAATGAATTTAAAGCTGCGTGTTCCACTTACCACTATTGTTTGAAATTTCCAACAGCTAGTGGAACAGGCACAATTAAAGGAGACCAACGGAGAGCACGAGAATGCGTTCAACAGCTACGAGCAAAATTTGTACAAATATCCATGATGGAAACAACAAGTTGTCCCATCGACGAACCATCAATACTAAACAACATGATGGACATAGACGACCACATGGATGCGGACGAACAACACTTGGACGAGCAAGTGTTGGACGAACAACTTGTTACCACCCGCGAGGAACCTCCATCTAACGAACAACAAAGGGGTGGTGACGACCAACCTTCAGTGGAGGACTTGGAGGGCCAAGTACAAACGAACAACAATGGGACGGAGCCAAATGATGATCTTGAACCCCGCCTGGGGGCAGAGCCCATGGACATCGAAAATGATTCCAACCCTGAGGAACCCATACTTGATCCCCGTTGGAAGGGACAAAAACGACGAGCGACTCCAGTCGAAGAGCTGGAGGCGTTCAAAGTTAATCCCAACAGCGAAGATCTTGAATTATTCATAGGATCTGAGCTCCCAGAGCCTTACAGATCCCGAATGAAAGATTTCCTCACCAAGAATCTAGATGTCTTTGCTTGGTCTCATGCAGATATGGTGGGGATAGATCCAAAACATGCTTGCCACAAGCTGAATATAAACCAAGCCAGAAAGCCCGTCCATCAAAAGCGGAGGAAGTACGGCCCAGACAAATATCAAGCTTTAAATGAAGAAGTTAAAAAGTTGCTAGACAACGATCTCATCCGACAAGCACTCTGTCCACAATGGGTAGCAAACCCAGTACTCGTGAGGAAACCAAACGGGACCTGGAGGCTATGCATAGATTTCACGGATCTGAATGCAGCATGCCCGAAGGACAATTTTCCTCTCCCACATATCGATCAATTGGTGGACAGCACTGCGGGTCACGAGATGCTAACATTCATGGATGCTTTTGCAGGGTATCATCAAATCCCAATGCATCCTGACGATCAAGAAAGCACAGCTTTTTATACTAACAAAAACTTGCTGTGTTGGAAGAGAATGCCATTTGGCCTCATAAATGCCGGAGCAACATACCAAAGGCTGGTGAACAAGATGTTTGATCAACAAATTGGAGACACGGTTGAAGTCTATGTAAATGATATCGTGGTCAAAAGTCCCAGGAAGGAGGACCACCTTCAACATCTGACTCAAGTGTTCGAAATTCTTCGACACTATAACATGAAGTTGAATCCAAAGAAAAGCAGCTTTGGAGTCCACTCAGGGAAATTCTTGGGTCATCTTGTTAGCCAGCGGGGAATTGAGGCCAACCCTTCAAAAGTTAAAGCCATCCTGGATATGCTACCACCACGTTCGGTGAAAGAGGTGCAAAGACTCACCGGGTGCCTAGCAGCATTAAACCGGTTCATATCCAGGTCAGGGGATAAGTGCCGTCCATTCTTCGAGGCCGTCAAAAAAGGGAAGTTTACATGGACTAACAACTGTCAAGCGGCCTTCGATCAACTTAAAGACTACCTGGGAGATGTCAAAATCCTATCAAAACCAATCCCAGGAGAAAAGCTCTTTCTATACTTAGCCGCATCAGAAGTTGCCATCAGTTCTGTTTTGGTGCGGGAGGACGGCAAATTCCATCAACCAATCTATTACGTCAGCCAGGCTTTACACGAAGCAGAGATCAAATATGCCCCGACCGAAAAGCTGGCATATGCTTTGGTTATGAGCGTGAGAAAGTTACGACCATATTTCTTTGACCATCAAGTCGAAGTTCTAACAACTTTCCCGCTCAGGCAAATTCTCCATCGTCCCGACACTGCAGGTCGTCTCTTAAGATGGTCACTAGAGATTAGCCAATTCGGAGTGACCTATGCTCCTCGAACAGCGATCAAAGGGCAAGCATTAGCCGACTTTATAGTCGAACTAACTTTCCCACCAGATCCGACGAGAGGACTTGATCATCCTTGGCATCTCTATGTGGACGGATCATCAACCAACATAGCCTCGGGGGCAGGAGTAGTATTAATAAGTCCAGACAGACAAGTATTCACCTCGGCGATCAGATTTGGTTTCATGGCAACCAACAACGAAGCTGAGTATGAAGCTCTTATTGCTGGTCTCCACCTATCACTCGCAGTTGGTGTCAGACGCTTGCAAATATTTGGCGACTCACAATTGATCGTAAACCAAGTCCGAGGTGAATACGAAGCAAAAGATGATCACATGATCGAATATCAGCGGATTGTTGCTCACCTGATGTCCATGTTGCAGCAAGTTTTCATACAGCAAATTCCAAGGACGAGCAACACTCAAGCAGACGCGCTTGCCCGACTAGCAACAAGTGAAGGCCCCGTAGAGTTGGCAGATATTATAGTTACAAAGATGAAAGATCCATCAACAGTAAGCTATAATGTCAATCAACTCGACGATCAAACCAGTGAAAAAGAAGACTGGAGAACAAGTATAGTCAAATACTTGAAAAGTGGGGAAAAACCAAACAATCCTTTTGAAGCTGCCAAGCTAATAAAGCGAGCCGCCAGATATACTCTGGTAGGCGAGCAACTCTTCAAAAGGGGAATATCAATCCCACTTCTCAAATGTTTGCCTAGGGGGCAAGGGCAAGCGGTACTCGAAGAGATACATGCTGGAGTATGTGGAAATCATACTGGGGGGCAAGCTTTGGCATACAAGACAATCAGACAAGGCTATTATTGGCCGACTTTACGTCAAGACGCAATCAAAAAAGCCAAGACTTGCCATCAATGTCAGATTTTTGCCCCAGGTATCCATACCCCGGCTCAAGAACTTGTGTCAGTATACAGCCCATGGCCTTTTGCAAGATGGGGGATGGACATCATTGGTCCTTTCCCGGCTGGAGTTGGAAATGTTCGATTCGCCGTCGTGGCAGTCGATTATTACACAAAATGGGCAGAAGCAGAGGCCATGGTGAATATCACACAGCAAAAGATGATCAACTTTATTTGGAAGAATATTGTCTGTCGTTTTGGAGTACCACAGGCAATTGTGACAGACAATGGTCCACAATTTGATGGACAAGAGTTGAGAGAATTCTGTACGAAGTGGGGGATCAAGAAACATTACTCCACACCTTATCACCCCCAGTCGAATGGACAAGTTGAAGCTGTGAATAAAATCATAAAGCATACATTAAAAGTGCGACTGGCGGAGAGTAAAAGCAGTTGGTCTACAGAACTTCCGGAAGTCTTATGGGCGTACAGAGTTTCTCCCAGGTCTAGCACCGGAGAAACACCCTTTGCAATGGCTTTCGGGACAGAGGCTGTAATACCAATTGAGTTAAAGGCCACTACATTTAGGACGACCAACTTTGATGAACAGGCGAACAACTCTGCTCTAAATGCTGAATTGGATTTACTCGAAGAAAAAAGGTTGAATGCCGAGCTAAAAAATGCCACATACAAGCAGCGAGCAGAACGTTACTATAATTCCCATGTAAAAGTTAGGGAATTCAGAGTTGGAGATTTGGTTCTAAGAAAGTTGCTCGCCCAATCTCCAGGTGTATTGGGACCAACTTGGGAGGGCCCGTATCGTATAACAGAAAAATACATCAATGGCGTATACGATATTGAGGACATGGAAGGCAAGCCGGCCCAATACTCCTGGAATGCTGTACATCTAAAGAAATACTATCAATAAAGTTGGGCGAACAACTGTCTTGGGGGGCAAGGGATGCATATGAGCTGAAGGAAGGCTAAGAAGGCTAAAAACTTGCCTAATTTTTTAAATTTTCTTAAGTATAGATTCAAAAGTTGCTCGGCACATTGTATAGTCTGGTGCTAGTACTTTTGGTTTTATAAATAGTGTTGCTCGGCAAAAAATATTATAAGCGAGCAAGTTTTAGTTTGTGTTTAAAGCTGTTCGTCAGATTGTATATGATAGTGATGGACAGTCTTACAACACTTGTAATTACTTTGCAATGTAAATATAATAGTTGTTCGTCAAAAAAGGAAAAGTCCAAAAGCTCGAGGTACAAGTCCATTCAAAGGTTGTTCGTTTTACAAATGGACAGAACCTAAGGACCAAAGCCACTTAAAGGTTGTTCGTTTTTTAAAATGAACAGAACCTAAGGCTGAACCCTGATTCCACTGAAGGCAAGTTCAATTCGAACAAAAGCCCAACATTATATGTTATAATTGTAAAGGCATTGACAGAAATGTAAAGGCAATTAACATATATAAGAAAATGAGCGAACATGAGAAAGACGTTCCATTAATCGAAGGCATTAAGCCTCAAAAATAGTACAAGCTGGAAGCAGCCATTACAAGTACTACAAAAAGGAGCGAACAACTATTACAAAGAAAACAGAAAAAAGCTGTCCTAGAACTACTGCTGTTCGGCGGGAGAAGGATCTTGAGGTTGCTCGGCAGAAGGGTCGACAATCATGTCTCGAGCAAGGTCTTCAGCTGCCTTATCCTCCGCCTCTTTAGCAATTTGCTCGTCCGTGGCAGCCGGCTCATCTCCTTGCTCGCCATCATCAACAATCGGTGGAGGATGAGTGATGGAAATACTAGGGTCGAGTTTGTCAAGTTTGACCCCAAGTACTGCCAAATCCGCCAACTGAATCTCGATATTGTTCGGCGGAGGATAGCTCTCTAAAAATTCGTTCAGATCTTTGCACATCTCCTCCACCATATCCTTGAAGTCATAAGCATCCGCCGTGCGAATGCTGTCCGCATAGGCGCATATATAACCCAAGTTTGAGATGGGCCCACTCCGAGCTTGAAATTCTTGCTCGGCTTCTTCCCTTGAGAGCATTTCAGACATTTGCTTCTTTAGCCGAGCAACTTCTTCTTCTGCTCCTTCTCTCCTCTTCCTCTCTTCATCCAGCGCAGTCGTTGAGGAGAGCAGCTCAGCCTTTGTATCCTTAAGCTCGCCGGAGATAAGCTGATAGTCCTCAATGCGCTTCTTCTCCAGATTATCAGCCAACTTCAATTGGTCCTTAAGGCGAGCAATTTGCCCATTAAAGTTGTTCGCCATTCTATCTTTTTCCTCTGAGAGCTGACGAATCGAGGCGGCATGATGACGAGCAGTCTCCTCTAGCTCGGCAACCTGAGCCATACCCCTTTGAGCTGAAACGAGGGAGTTTGCAGCTTGAACCATTGATAAGTGAAAATTATCAATGGGGCCCTGAGCGAGGACCGCTTTGTTCAGTGGCCGCGACCATGCCCGAGCAACAAGTTCAGTTGCTCGGCGAACGTGGTCGTCCGTTATATCACGGAAACTCGTCGGAGTCCTGGAGCAGGCAAACTGGTGAATCAGATCTGCTCGCCCTGGGTAATCGTGGGGCCGGTACCTGCGAACAAGAAGAAGGTCAATACTTGGAAAATTTGGCAAAGGAAAAACTTGTTCGACAAGAAAGCAGAAACTTACTCAGAAAATTTTCGCTCGTCCCGGCCTAAGTATGTGATGTCCTCGGGGCCCCTGGGGGAACCTATATCTTTGCTCGCCTTGCCGGACCTCTCGGTGAGCTCGGCAGATGAACGACGAACAACGTCCCCTTCTGGGCGAGCATGGCTCGAACCCACCTTCTCCTTCCCCTTGCCAGGGACATCATGGGACAAGGAAGTCCCGTCGGCTTTCTTTAAACGTTTCCCCCCATGGGGGGGAGAGACAGGAGGAGAACGGATTTGAATGGGGGGAGCAGCCTGCCTTGGAACCTTAGCCCCCTCGGGCTTGTTCGTCATCTCGAGCATCTTTTGTGGAGGGTCTCCTCTCCTTTTCTTCCCTCGAGTCGGTGCCATTTCGAGAACCCTTTGCTCCAGGAGGGTGTATGAAGGAGGGATGGCAACTGTAACTTGTTCGCCTAAAAAAAAAAAAAAAAAAAAAAAAAAATAGAATTAGACGAGCAAGTTATACAAGTTAACGACGAACAAGACTTGAGCAAGGAGTTAGAAATTTTCATACCTGGGGGCACCTCAGCTTGAGCCTCCAGGTGGTGAGGATAAGTCAAGAGGCGAGCAGCTTTTTGGCACCTTGATCGGCAAAGATAGTCAATAGTCCTATCTGCCCGGTTGCGAAGGCCGACCAAGCACGAAGTAAATTGAAACTCCGAGCTCAACTCCTCCTCTTTCGAATCCCACTTGGGTAGACGAGGGCCTGCGAACAAACAAGAAAAGTTAAATTAGAACTACTTAGCCCAAAGGCGAGCAAGAAACAAACTTACGTTTCAATTTTCCATAGGCTGCTGGAGAATTTATTCGTCCAGGGCCGCCGTGTGGACCAGAAGATGCTCGCCAGTCACCCCCAATCCAGAAGAAGTGTTGCTTCCAGTCTCGAATCTTGTTCGGCACTTCTTCTACCATTTTCAACCCAGTCCTGGCCTTGAGATAGTAATAGCCTTCTTCTCCCAAGGGGCAGCTTGTGATTGTCATCAGGTAGTTGATCTCTTCCGCAGTGATCCGATCAACGTACCCCTCCAAGGCGAACAGGCACATGGAGCCCAAAAGGTTCATCCAACCAATTGGAGTAATTTGGGTGATGGCCAAGTTGGTCGCCTCCAGGAATCGACCAACAACGGGTGGGAGAGGCAGCTTTAATCCAGCAATTAAAGTGTGAATGTTGATCGCCGTGCATCCTGGGGGTGGGCGATCAGCTCTTTCCCTCCTCTGAGGAGCCCACATGTGAATATCAAAGGGGATTTTATATTCCTTTCGGATGGAGTCCAGTTCATCTTCGCGAACAACACTTTTTATCTTGCTCGCCTGGAATCCAGTTTTCACCTTATCCATTATTTGTCTCTGGGGACGGGAAAAGCTGTTCGCATATCGTTCAGCATATGCTCGCCATTCAAATAGACGAGCAACCCCTGCTGGGATCTCATTTTCCCGCATCCTTGGGGATGGGAAGTTAATGCTCTCCAAGAACTCGCGAGTGAGTTCGTTAAGGTCTGGATCTCTAGATTCGGCAGAGGACGAAGAGCCAGCGTCCAAATTGTTGTTCGCCGCAACTAATTCTCTCCCAGATGGGCCCGCACCGGTGTCCTCCACAGAGCGAACAACTGAATCCACGTGATGATCCGACGCCGAAGAAATCTCGAGGGAAGGTTGATCGATGGGGACCGCAACGGGAAAAAGGGGATCTAGGGTCTCCTCAGCTTTATTGCTCGATTGCGAAGACATAGGAGGGAGAGGATAAATCTAGGCGGTGGCGGATAGTGTTGCAGACGGCGGCGTTTTCCCGGAGAAGACGGAGGCGTTTGGGTCCACACGGCGGTAGAAAGAATTTTCGAAGAAAAGATAGAGAAGAAGAAAAATAACTACCTGGGAGTGGAAATTTGAAGCCAAACGTTGAAGAACAGATGCCGGAGAAGCTTGGAATCGCCGGAGAAAGTGGAAGTCGCCGGAGCACTATTGCAAGAGGGGGAAAAGTGGGAAAATTTTCAGTTTTCCCACTATTTATACCCCAAGCAAAAGCGGGGTCCCAGACGAAACTTCCCAAAAGCCCTGGGGCCAAATTGAGAGAAAACGGGGTAATTTCCGTATAAGTTCAAAAATTCAGGGACCTATATGTAATTATAGAGGCGCGTGGCCTCGGGATTGCTCGCGCGTGGGCGGCGCACAGCCATGCCGCCCACGTCATCTTCGTACAACTCCCAGACCTTGGGAAGACGAAACGACAGACCATAAGTTGCTCGCCCAAGCCAATGATGTTCGCCCCAACCCTCGTCATTTTGATATCCTAACTATAGTTGCTCGCCACAAAGTTGCTCGTCTGGGGCAACATATAGCCAGGATAGGGGGCAATTGTTGATAGGCGAACATAAGTCAATAAATGGCGAACAAGGATTAAAGCTACATCAAAGATTATGAAGAACCAACCTCAAATCAAGGGTAATCAACAAAGAAAATCAAGTTGGGGTGCATCTACCAATTTCAGAGGTGTATAGAGTGACGAACAACTCCCCGACGAACAACTAATGGGCGAACAGGAATTTAGACCCGAGACCAAGAATGAGCCAACTGTGAAGTCATCAATGACGAACAACTTGGTCAAACTATGATACAACAAATAGCCAAGGAGGTATGTACAAGTGAACAAAGGACAGAGATCCCAAAGCCAAGCTGAACAAAGCCATAAGGCGGGCAACTTCCAAAGTACAACCTCTAGAGGCGAACAACTTTCAGTTGGAGAATCAACAAGATCAATCAAGCCGACTTAGGCGAACAACAATGAGTCCGAGATAAGACCAAAGAAGACTTTGTAACTAAGATTCAGCTTAGATAAGATCAAAGGGACACATGTCAAGCATGCAGGCTAGGGAGACCAAGAGTCTTGGACACCTCATGCTTGCTAGTCTCTATAAATAGTTGTTCTCCAGCTTACTTATATAATTTTCGAATTTCAGACTAAAAATACACACAAACACACCCAAACTCACACATACACGAAACAAGTCCAATTTCGACTACCGAATTTACAAATTCGATAGACCCAAACCCCGATTTACCATCTACGGTGGTAATCAATCACACGTTATTGATTGGTGACGTAAAAACGGATTAAAACAGCCACTAATCCTTACGATTAGATTCGTTCACCAACAAGTGATAATTTGAATAATTAAAAAGGTCTTTAAAGGGTGAATATAAAGGGTATAATTCATTTTTGAACACGCTTACTAATTTTTTTTTTAAAGATAATCAATTACAATAGTTTTCTAACATAATCAATTATAATAGTTACTTTGATCACCGGGTACATGACAACATCTTTTCATCTCGCTATAGACCGGAACAACAATCACCACAAGAGGGGGACCACCCGAACCCGCAACTCCAAACCACAACCGTACTGCAGTCGGAACTGCAACCACCACAAGAGGGGAACACCACCCCACCACAATAGGGGAACAACCACCCCACCACAAGAGGGAAATAAATTTCCTCTCCGTGTCTCGAACTCAAGACCTCTGGGGTTTTAAGTGGTGACCTCAACCACTTGAGCTACCAACACTTGACAACACGCTTACTAAAATTGAATGGATAAAAGAATGTCATTATACTTTTTGGGACTGTTTAGTATTCATTTAAAGTTCAAACCATAAAATTTATTCTTGGTAACTTACTTAAACAACAATTTTTTTTATTTTTTTTTTATAATTCAAAACCACAAGGGATACATTTATAGGGGTGAGAATGGCCCAAATCGAGCTTCTCATCGCAAAATTGGCAAGTAAAAAAAAATTTTTTTGGGAGAAAGATGCAAGTAATTAATCATTAGATTCAAATATGATTTGTTTCACTACATGTAAATACACTTTTAGTAGACTTAACCTTAACTTTATTACTAAACTAGTGTTAGCCCCGCGATGTTTCGCGGGTTTCAAAACAACCTTATTTAATTAGCTATTTATTTACACTTTTAATATAGAGACACATATGTCATATTATATTATTTACTGTAGAGATATGTCATATTTGAAAAAAAAAATACAATTTAGGCTACATATAATTTAAAGTGAGTCCTAAATTAGGGGTTACCGTCTTTCAAGTTTCTGTTTGATATTTTTCAATATCTAAGGTTGATATAAAAAATTAATTAAACTGTAAAAATTTTTGTTTTTACTACAGTCAAGACCCTAAATTATAAAATTCCAACAATAATTTATTTTAATTTGGGGGTTATATAATATGAAGAGGACCGAAATTTGAACTTTATGTCGCCAAATCCTAGAAATAGTCTCACAAAATGGCCCTCACTTATTCCACTCTTATTCGAATTCAAATACTAATATCAAGTAGAAACATACGAAACATTTATAAAAATATGCCAAACACACTAAAAAGACATCAAACTTTTAAAAACAATGTATCATTACAATCTATATAAAACAGAACAACAAAACAACCATAATAGTCCATCATAATCGAAATATCATAAAATATGGTATTAAGGATCATACGTGGTTTAAAAATCCATGTAAAAAAAAAAGGCAAATAAAAAGGAAGAAAATCTAGCGAATAAGACGCTTAACACTAATTGTAAAATACTTTCCATCATGACTGAACCATATAACGCATTAAGCTTGATCTTTAATTTTGCAACAACGTTATTCCAAGATTTTTCCAAACGAACCATTGTCGGAGTAGAAGCTTCTATAATATACCGGCATTCATACTTCACGGAAAAAATATCACCTTTGAAAGTGCTCCTTAGTGCAATCATTCTCATTTCCATACCGAAGAGTGAAGTAGCAGACATTGGTAATTTCTATATTTAACAAACAAATAAACAAATAATAAAAAGAAATCAGAAATTGTTCGCAAAGATATTATATAAAATACATAAATCACATACCAATCGTTTTTTCCACTCAACTGAATCACATTTGGTACAAACCTTGCATCCCTCAGGTATAGTACGGAGCTATATAATGGATGAAAAAAAATACATAAATGTATTAATCATCTTAATTGGACAAAATTTATCAGATCAACTATAAAAAATAACAACAGTCTATTCACGGACATTTTTTTAAATGTAAATCTAATACTTTACCTCAAGACGGGTAATTGATGGAGGTGGGTCCAAACTGGATACTGTGAATTTGGTATGCTTTTCAAATGATATTGAATGCTTATCTACATAAACGAAAAATATATAATACAATTAGCTAATTCTTATTAAAAAACAAAGAATATACATTACAAATACTATGCACATACCATTCTCCATACACCCAACCGGCAGAAAGACCGAACAACGGGTTTTGTAATACGGAGTGACACACAATGCCTGCTCATAATCGTACAAAACCGTTATGCAAGCGATATCTGAAAGATGTATTCAATCCAGGAATTTTTCCAAATCACATGTTATTTCGTACTTTCCATCCAATATATAGCATCTTGAATTAACCGTTCTACCAGTTAGCGTTTTACCATGCAGGTTGATGGAAATTTCTTTTCAAATAGCCATGCCAAATTTTCAGGTACAGTCTGAGAAATGAAATAGATAATAATACAGTTTGTATTCTTTGGACATCTAAATATATCTATTAATCAAAAATCAATAACTTACCAATGGATCATTGAAGTTCACAACAAATTTTGGAACATATTCAATTTGAACAACCCTATCTGTTAAATACACAACAATTAAAAAACACAAATAGCACTTATGTTAAATTCTTAATAAATAATTAAATTAATAACTGTATAACACTTTAAAATTTTCCAATTACCCAATATTAACTTATAAAATATAAATCATATTTACCACAATTACGCGTGAAAGAAGTGTGTTGTGGTATAGCGCCAACTTGGTGAAATGTTCCATCACTGCTGAACTTCTTTACATAGAGTGTTGTGCAAAGAGGAAGCGAGGCAAAGAAAAACATATCATTACTCTTGACATTGAAATACTGTAGGAGATCCTCCCACTTATCTCCATAGAAAGTTAGGCATCCACAATAATTCCAGCCAACTTTAACACACCATTCCTTCCCAGAATTATCCATAAGACTCATAAAAGGGAAATCATCGAATATCTTCTTATAGCATTTTATAAACTCATTTGGGATTGACTGCAAATAGCAATATTAATATTTTAAATGCCTATTATATAAGCAATGATTATAATCTGAAAAAAAATACAAAATATTGTTCATTTCTATTCCAAAACATACATTGTATTTCTATAGATGAAAATTCCCACATACAAATATAAATATCACTTATGTATCACCAAATATTGCATAAATTTATCTAAAGTTTAATTAAATAATGAAAACACAACTCACCATTTGATCTACATACTCTTCAAGCATATCTGAATCTGGAAATTCCATGTATTTTATATAGAAAGCACC
The DNA here is from genome assembly GCA_947034835.1 of Ballota nigra. Lineage (NCBI taxonomy): Eukaryota > Viridiplantae > Streptophyta > Magnoliopsida > Lamiales > Lamiaceae > Ballota > Ballota nigra. Next base: position 11,701,337 of record OX344725.1, on the reverse strand, counting down.
AACATCAACATAGTAGAACCTGTCCTTCAACCTATCCATTGGACTCAAACCTTTCTTATTATAATTTAGCTGAGAATTCATCCTACAAATGTAACATGTTAATGATTTTACTAAATAGTGATAGTGGTACACTAATTACAAACTTCATTTTTTTACGTATTATCACAATGGTTGTATGCATATTAATTCATCCCATAAATTTACTATATAATTTTTTTAATAATGATGAAATAATATTATTATTGATTACGAAGTAACAGATAGAAATAGTTCCTCTAATAAAAAAACTATTCTCAACCCAAACAAACGACAAAAGAACAATAAAAGAAAAATCAAGAAACTTGCTAAATTGTTCACTTTTCACCTATATGTGTAACTTTCCAAGTAATACTCAAACTGAAACAAATAACACTTTCAAGTAGTCCTATAACTGCTTGCACGAACAAAATAAAATCTAACTACATCAAAATATAAATGAATAATATTTGTATAAAAATTCCCCAAGAAATTATAGATTAGTGGACGTCATTTTATCCTTTAATTAGTGTTAAACCATCAATCCAGAAGAATCAAAGGACTAATCCCGCACCAGCTTTAAACATCAAAAAATATGTTAACAACCCAAATCAAACATCCCAAAAAGACATAAAATCAGTCCAAAAAGGAAAATAAACTGACAAATTAATCAATGCATATAAGTTTTGTCGCATGAAAAACACACCCTCAAAAAATGAATGGCAGCTCAAGAAAATGGATGATAGTGATCAATGGTATAGGGGTATGCGTAGAAATTATGTAGATGGGCATCCATTTACACATTAAACATACAAATGAACTCATTAGGAATGACTATTATTATTATTAATTATAAATAACTATTATTAAATTTTAATAAATCATATGAACTAATTATAGGACCAAAATTATTCAATGTCCATAGTATAATTGCTCAGTAAATAAATGTATCATACCCATGTTTAAGAATTTTTGGAAAAAAAAATCCCTTCCTTTCATTTGTACATCTTGCGAAATAAATATATCATTCGGATGATAGTGATCAATGGTATAGGAGTATGCGTAGAAATTATGTAGATGGGCAACAAATACACATAAACATACAAATGAACTCATTAGGAATGACCATTATTAGTATTAATAATAAATAACTATTATTAAATTTTAATAAATTATCTGAACTAATTAGGACCAAAATTATTCAACCTCCATAGTATAATTGCTCAGTAAATAAATGTATCATACACATGTGCAAGAATTTTTGGAAAATAAAATCTCTTCCTTTCATTTTTGTAGATCTTATCCAAAATAAAGGAAAAGAATCAAACTACCTAAGAAATAAACTTTAGAATCTGAAATTTATTCCAGAGAATGTCCTCATTTTTTCACTTGAATGGTGTAAATACATAGATTTAGCAACTTGTTAAAATAAAGAAAAAAAGGTTATAGATGATTTGGACTAATTTTTTTTCAGCACTATCCTTTTTCTACTTCAATTTAATACGCCCTTCCTCTCCTCAAATCTCCTGGGTGAATTCAACTGATCTACGATATTCAATACTAAAAGTGTACATACAATTGAACCATTAGAATAATTTATTATTTATTAAATGTAGTACTACAAAGTACCATAAGGGTATGTTTGCTTTGCGGGATTAGGATGGATGGATACTTTAATCTCATTCAATCATGTGTTTGGTTTATGTGATACCGACCCAGGATAAATGTCATAGACATAATTAACACATAAAAAGAGTTGGACTAATTGTCCCACAAACAAAGGATAATTATTTATCAATCCAATCCATTAAAGCAAACATGCCCTAAGTATAAAGGTATATAAGAATAAATACGGGACTATTATGGCTGAATCAAAAGTTAATTCATGTCAAATTCCATTATTTTGCCAACTTGTCAACTAAGCTTAAATTTACACAATTAAATTAAACTACTTCAGAAAATATTAATAACATGCATTTCAATAAATTTTACATGAAAAAAGTCATTTTTTTCCCAATTACTTATATATATATTTTTAACTTATACACAGCCACTTCAATTTAAGGTTTTGATTAATAAAATTATTTCGCGAGAGTGAACCTTTATTAACAAATACAGCGTGTATGTTATCTACTTCAAACGAAATTGAATCAAACTTTATGGGAAAGCAAGACGTTACAATAGAATAGCTATATTTTTTGATAATATGGTTTAATAATAATTTGTAAAATTATTCATAAATTCAAGATACAGGACCAAGATAACAATATAATAACTTATTCAAATTCCAACGGGAACACATTATAAACTAATAGGAGGTAAAATCAACAATAATTTTATAACACTAATTTATGTTTCAATCTAATAATATCTTTATAAGCGATGCTCAGCTTTTAAGAGGGTCACAATCTATATCAAGTAATTCTATTAAGAGTGTAACTTTGATATCCTGTAATCCGATTAATTAACTAAATAATAGATTAATTAACCACACTTGCACCTTATTAATAGAATATCCATATAATGTGATATAATCCGAGTAATTAGCTAAATAACAATTTAATTAACCTTGATTATCAATTAATAAAATTTTCATGTAACGTACAATTCAATATGGAAATACTTAGATATTTAAAATGATTCCAAATAAACTATGCCTAATATACCTAAAATAAGACATATTTAATTAATAGAATTTAAAGATCACGTAATCCGCGGTCAAAATTGGTATCACTTAATCCGATAGATTGATTTAAACTCCCGTTCAAATAATAATGTATATCCCTTAATAAAATATTCATCTAACGTTTTATAATCCGATTAATTAGCTCAATGACCGTTTAATCAACTATGCCTATCTCTTATAATAATTTTTTTTTGTAACGCATGATTCGCTATTGAGATACTTAAATATTTAAAATGATTCCAAAAATATATATAGATAATCAAGTAATTCTATTAATCGCGGTCAAACTTGGTATCCTATAATCCGCTAGATTAGCTAAACAACCGTTAAAATAACAATGTTAATCTCTTAATAAAATATTTATTTAACGTTCTATAATCCGATTAATTAGCTTAATAGCCGTTTAATTAACTATGCTTATCTCTTATTAAAATATTTATGTAACGTATGATTCAATATGGAAATACTTAAATATTTAAAATGATTCCAAATAAACCAAGTCAAATATACCTAAAATATATTCAAATAATTAATAGAATTTCTGAATCTTTTATTTGAAATTAGTATGAAATTAAAATATTTTTACATATGCTGACTTCACCAAACGAAGGCATTCACTAATTTCTAACATTATTTTTTAAAAGGCATTATTAACAATATCTTATAACCTTAATTTATAATTTGGTGCACTTAATCTAAAATACAATGACTGACCCAAAAAACATAAGTTACAGTAGGACATTTCAACTTAAAACAGTAGAATGCAAGAACCAAAGACCACCCAAAATAAAAGATTTTAGGACATATTACCTTCAACTTGTTCTCCGTTTCTGTCTGAATTTTTTGTAGCTCCTCAAAATCTCTTGGAGCTTTTTCCAAATCGAACTTCAGCTGCCTCATTTCATGCAGTAATTTCATTTGGGTTTCTTGTGGCCTGGCTTCAACTTCCATGCTCTTCAGCCAATTTCTTTCCCAACATCAGAGTGTCTCTCATAGCTTTGACTCGATCTTCCAGTTATTATGACTTGAAAACGAACATTAAGAATAAGCATACTTTGCTTTATAGTATGGTAGGATATAAATTTATAAATTTATTATAAATAAATATTTGACAAATTAAACAAATGAAATTTATTTGATTTAACATATATAATCAATGTTGTTCATATCGACAATCTTTAAAATATGAGAATTCTATTAAAATATGACAATCTTCAGAAAAGTACAAATTTTAAAAAGGTTTTGTTAAATATTGACTAATTTTTCATATTATACATTTTCACAATTTAATGCGAGAATTGAATTTTAGTATTTAAATAAGTAAAGTAGTATTGAGAATGGTGAATAAAGTAGTATTTAAATGAATAAAGTAGTATTGAGAATGGTGAATAAAGTAATATTTAAATGAATAAAAGTGAATCACATAATTTTAAAAAAAAAGTATATAGGACAATTTTGAAAAAGAGACATTACATAAGATAATATGTTAATTAATTCACATTTATATTAAAATTGTAATCACGTTTCCATGAGAAATTCTACAAAACGACACATAAAAGTAATAATTACTCTTAATATGTAATGTAAGATACCTGAAATCATTTGTCCACCATCCAATATTTCCTTTGAGGTTATCAAACCGAAGATTATTTCTTAACCGAATAAAATAAATCGTGGAACTCAACGTTTTTATAATGTTAATATACATCCCATAATTAATCCTACTTAATTAAAATTAAAATTTGGTATTAATTAATGTTGTATAATACACCATGAATAAAAATATACCACATTAATATAAATGTTGTGATTTTATTATTATAATACCAAAAAACACATGGCATTATTTGATGAAATTAATATTGTAATAATTGGATGTAACATACCTGTAATCATTTATTTACGATCGAATATTTCCTGTTGATCAAATCGAATTATTTCCTAAGTGTCTAAAATAAAATGAGTTGTTATTCATCATTCATATATTTTATAATACGAAAATACATCCCATAGTTAATGTTACTTAATTGAAATTATAATTATAATTAATGTTGTAAAATACACAATAGATAAAAAGATACCACATTCCCCTAAATGTTGTAAGTTGAGTGACTATAGCCCTACAAAACACATTGCAATATTTGATGAAATTAATATTTTCACAATTGGAATTGATTATCATCCTTTATGGATTATTAAATTGTAAATTGAGTTTTTAACTGTGTATTTTAAAAACCATTTACCTTGTTTTTGTAAATATCAAAGTTAAAATTTTAAAAATATTATTTTATTACATTTCATTATCAATTTAATTAAACGAAACAAATAATATGATTTCTTGTGCATGTATTAGTTGGATTAGTTGTAATTTAGAGGTGTACACGGATGAGAAGTACACTGTGCAAAATATATTTCAAACGGAGGTAGTATTTTTTTTAGTTACACATATTACGTATTTATGATGAGACATAGTTATGATATTTGTAAAAAATGTCAATTCAGATGTTAAGAAAATTTATATAATAGTTATAATATTACTTGGAATTCTAGGATTGAAATTTCAGATGTAATTTAATATAATAATTACATTCAACTTACAATAAATTTAATAAAAAATCCCACCAAAGCACAACCCAAGAGTAATAACTATCATTATTCAACTCACAATAAACTTATGAAAAAATTCACCAAAGCACAATCCAAGAGCTAAAACGTTAGATTATTCTATGGAATGTAATACTTAAATTCCAAAATCGTATTCTCCTACATTCTACACACACATACTATAACAAAATTAAAGCACTCCTCTCCAAAAAGGATTTGATCATTAAGTCGCAAGCCAACATACTTTGCAAATTTGTGCCAGTTCCCTGATGAACGACTGAATTTCCATTGGTACCGTACTTCCAAAATGCTATCATCAAAATGTATTTAGTTTGACAATTCTGAGTACAGTTCCAAAATACCTCACCACCGATGTGGATAGACATATGAAATTTTCACAACCTTAATCTCCTATCCTCATACAAATAAACATCCAACTGAAAAATAAATGAGTAAAATATTTTGCAATAGGTCAAATATTCCAGTTTAAAGCCTTTGGTGCACGTTGTAGAACAATATATATTTTCAATTCAAGGGGGCAAACTCAAATAGTTATGTGGACGATTAATGACTAAAACTATTAACTATTGTAATGGGGTTTGGTGTTTTTTTTTTATTTTACTTTGAACTATGTGTTACATAATAAGGTGTGTGAGATTTTCAAATATAAAAATTGATAATTTAAATGCCATACACATACACATAGACATATACGCATACACAATCATACACGAACACACACATAAACATTCACACACGTTGTAGGATTTTCTTGTGCAGTCCCAAATTCGAATGACTATAACTAAAAAGAGTAATCGGGAAATATGAGCTGTGAACATCGGAGGGCATGGAGGAAGATGGGAGCAGTGCAACAGATGACCGTTTGGGGTGGATTTGCGAAGGAAGAGACGATGGAAGGCTGTGGGCGTCAGGAGCTGTGAGCGGCAGAGGTCGGAGGACGCAAATGAAGCGGGGCAGTAGACAGCCGTTTGAAGCGGTTGGAGCGGCGGATATATGAAGGGAGAGGCGACAGAACGATGTGGGCGGTGTACGTCGAAGGGCGAACGGAATTGCGTAGCAGGTTGTGGTGTGAGTGGTAAGAGCGACCGATATATACGTCAATGAAGTGTGAAATATGTGAGGTGGCTAATTGACCTAATAAATTCAATTACGTAATTGTGGCAGAATCATTATCTAGTTAAAGAAGAATTGACCAAATCAATTTACACAAAATGATTAAATTATGGGTCACGTGTTTTTTTTATTTCTATCAAATAATATATACCAAATTTGAGTTAATCATTATTAATCATTATTAATAACAGTATCAAATGTGTGTATTAATTATAACCGTTACAATTGTTTGATTAATAATAAAAATTAATATTTGAGTTAAAAATGGAAACACAAAAAAAACAATACACAAAAAGCATGAGTGAAGGAGAAAAAAGAATTTTTTTTATAAAGCTTGAGATTCTGCCACATAGGACAAAACATGCTTTGCTTTATAGTATAGTAGGATGAGCTTGAAAAATCTATTTTACCGTCTTTTTAAGTCAATATCACCATAAACCTCAGATTTAAATATAAATTTAAATGTAAATTTAATAATGTTCTATTTTAACGGTTATTTGTTTGTTCCATTTTTAAAAGGTTTATTGATGCATTAATTGTCGAGTTTTTTCAATTGAATATTTTGCTTAAATATATAGTATATCATTTATATTATTAAGTATACTAATAATTAAACTCGTACGATACACGACCATAATTGCACAATTTATTTATATTAAAGTGTATGTATTTATATTAAAGTGTATGTATTTCTAATTAAAAAGGTTTATATTATTTTTAAGATACAATATTATTATTCTTTTTATTAAAGATATTGTTGATGTTGACTCAATGTTTTACAAAATGTTACAACATATTCTGCAACATTAGAATTTGCCCTTTCTCCTAACACTAACTCTGAATGTTTCAATATTGTCCTTAATGTCTAAATATGCAGGTTGGCAACTTGGAAGTTACTAAGTCAAGCAGTTGCAATTTTTAGAGTGAGAGGTTAAGGATGAACATAGGTGGTTACCAAGATATATAATGGAGCTTAGTGCTAGACGGTTTTACATCATGGAAAACCATGATTATCACTTGTTCACATGTTGATTTGGTTGCTTATATATACAACAAGCATGGAACACATTCAAGTGAAGCCAATCAAGACTATTCTATAATCTACTTGGTGTAGTTAGTTTGGGTGGTCTTCGTTTGTTGGTAGATATACAAAATATCCTACTCAACATTTGTAAACTCCATAAGTATTTTTGTTAGACCTACAGTTAGGGGTGGGAATAGGCCAGACTACCCAACAGGGGCCTACGGCTCGGCCTACCTAAAGCCTAGCTCGGCTCGGCTCGTTTAACAAATGAGCCAGGCTTAGACTTTTTTAAAAGCCTATTTATTTAAATAGGTCAGGCTTGAGCTTTTCTGTAAGCCTTTTAAGCCCAACAGGCCGGCCTATTTTACTATACTAATATATATATATATGAAAAATATTGCTAAATATTATTTGAATTTTTTATTTTGCTATTATTTGATAATCCTTTGGTAAATTGTTTTTAATCTTCATTTTAAGATTTAAAGAGTTAATTGTTATGATTTAATAATAATATAATTATTGAATATAATTTTGTAAACATGATTAAAAAGGCCCCCAAAAGGCTTTCAGGTCAGGCCTATTTATTAAAAAGGTCAGACCAAGACTCTGAAAAAAGCCTATGACAGATAACAGGTCAGGCTTAGGCCCAAATATTAAATAGCAGGCCCAGACCGTCCAACGAGAAGCCTAGCTCGGCTCGGCCTATTACCACCCCTACCTACAGTAGGTTTGTTTTACACGAATAGGGTTGATATTTTAGGAGTATACATAGTATACATCACCTTGTAGTTAGATCTTACATCAGAATCTTATTTTGTCATTTGTATCACTACTTTTTATAGTGAAGTTTCGTCATAAGACTTCTTAGACTATTTATAGTCTATGCAAAGTGTTTTGATATCTGTTTGCAATCTGTTTTTCATGTCTTCCGCTATGTATGTTGTCGTTTATACTACAACACTTTTGACAACATTTTGGAAAAAAAACAAACGCACTCCTTTCAGATATATTTATTAAAAATGAAGTAATAAATTACGTCGTACGCAATAATGATATTTCATATTAAACATGCAATAAAAAATATCAATAAAAGACTACAAATCTTGAAACACTTCTCTTCAAACCATATTTTTTTGTAGTTTTCGACAAACATCGTCATCAGACCATCCCGTTTTCTTGGGATCAATTTCCTTGATGAGAGAAAAACTTCCAACAAAATATTACCCTCTTCTTCCTAAAATGGAAATAATAAACTTTCAACATACACATATAATATTTTTACCAAGTGAACGATCAATTAGGACCAAAGATCTAACGTCTCAAATACATTAATCTATATATCACATGATTTATACATTTATAAATTAAAGTTAATTAATATCTCATTAATCTCACACTTCATTTGTTAATAATCTAAGTAAGGGTGAGTTTCCTAGCACCCCATTTTGCTTATGTCAATTTCATAGCACCCCACATTTATTCCACATATCAAGAGACCCATTTAGTGGGGTTCATAGCCAACTTAAATCAAAATGATGGGCCACACCCTATTTTTTTTCCAGGTTTTTTTGTTTTGTTCTTTTTACTTTTTTATCTCTTTATTATATATATATTTTTTAAATTCACTTCTCCTCAATTTTATTATAGGTTGGACTTTTAATTTTTTGGGCTCTTAATTATTGTACCGTATTTTTTTCAAGCCTAATTCCGGGCCCTAATTTTCGGGCCAATTTTCCAATTTGCATAACATAAATAGTTTGCATAACAAAAATATTTTTGCATAATAATATAAAACTGTTGAACTACAATATTTTTTTGTTATTTTGGGGCCAACTTTCAACATATTTTACATATTACATAAAATTCAAGTATCTTCTTATCTCCAATGTTTTCAGTAAACTTAAATATGTATAGTTCTAAATTTACATTCTAAAACTAGAGATTTGAAAGAAAAAAAAAGGTCTACCTGTTGGGTTTTAGAGGCACGAACACCATGTTCGGCGCAGCGGAAGAAAACGATTCATCAACAATGAATATGAAACATGATTGTATAACATAAAATATAAAGGATAAATAACAACATATAAATACTTACAACGATTTGTATGTGGATTCCTCAACTATGGTATCCACGCAACATCCATTCACCGACCTGCACCGACTTGCCAGCGTTGAATCTTGAGACGAACTTGCTAGAAAAATTCTGACTAGAGATATTATGGAGAAATTATATTTCTTATTTTTTTTTCGGAATTCCCATAGGACTCATATTTATAGGGATTATCTTGGCTTAATTCCTAAGCAAGATAATATGTCTGGCCCGCAAATATAATCTCTACGGATTATATTTTCCTATAATTATTTTCCTACGAATAATATCTTGACCATATTTAATACTATCTCTACGGATTATATTTTCCTATAAATATTCTTGTATAATAATATTTCAAATGTTATTATTAGGATTTCATATTTAATTAAATCTAATTAAATAAAATAATAATAATAATAATTAATTCCAAATATAATTATTATTATATTCTCCATAAATTAAATATTACTCCCTCCGTCCACCAAATGTTTACCCACTTTCTCTTTTGGGTTGTCCATCAAATTTTTACCCATTCTTTTTTTGGAAATAAACACCATTCATAAACAAATAAATGGGTCCCACAATACCCAACACAATACTCTTACTTTATCTACTTTATTTACTTTTTCAATAAAATACTAATTTTCATTAAAAACTGTACCCAACAGTAAATAAGTAAAAATTTCATGGACATAGGGAGTATATTTAATATAATACTTAATCAACCAACTATAATTGATGAACTGTCATTGCTTGTTGTGTGACCCATAGACCCTCGTATATCGAGTGATTAGTCAAAATAACGGTCTTAATTGAAGCCTAGACAATAAATCAGACATTCTCAATATACGAGGTACGTTGCGAGGAAATCTGTAACTACCTGTAATACTGTAGGTTATTGTGATATCTTCCTTTCATTCGCGAATACCCGATGAAGTCTTGAACATGATGAAGTGTCTATTCAAATAACTTAATCATATTATCTCATATCACTAATTAATCAAGTATAACACACTTGGCCACAAGTCTAAGCTGATGTGCATCAGCCGACAATTTAGATCCAATTATGATGAGAAGACGAGTATTATCTCTAAATCCACACTGAGGAATGAATCCTATTCTTGGCTCAACTACCACGCACATGCATTTCGTGATGAACCCAATTCATGCCATATCTACCCGTGGAAGGGTGCAAGTGTCGGTCATGGTCAAAGTTCATCACACCACGCATGTCGTGCGTATTGACCTCAAGTCAGAGTAGTATATCACATCACTCCCACTAACCGAGACACCCGTAGACACATTATGTGGAATTACATCAAACAGTTTCTCGGATGTGTATACCAATACCCTCTAAGGTATTTGTTCATCCATTATGAGATACCTAGTATCTCGTAGTAAGTATAATGCAGATCGCACACCAATCTCAATTGCATCATCAATATCCCATTCTTGATGATCCTTGATCGGGGCTATTTGAGAATCATACTTCAGTCATCTGAGTTCACACTCACTCAATGACAGTTAGGGTTGTTCACGGAGTTCGGAGATTACCGAACCCGTACCGAAATCCGCACCGAAAAAAAACCGTACCGAAAAAATTATGGACTTTTTTATTTTAACCGTACCGAAACCGAACCGAATATTTTTTTGGTACGGATCTGGATATTACCAAAGTAACCGTACCGAAAAACTGAATATGACCGTACCGAACCGTACCGTACCGTACCGAACCGAATAACCGAATTAAATATGTATTAGTTTTAATTATTTTTTATTTATCAAACATTACTATAATGTTATTGAATTTAAGTACAACTAAGCGATTTCATAATTTCTGCTCATTTTCTTAACACAAACACTATATTATTTCTCTTTTAAGTTCTTAAAATGTTAACTTATGTTTAAATGTATATCAAAATAATTTAAATTTAATTTCTTATTCTTTTAATTTCATTGTTCATGTATATTCATTTCTTACAAAAACTTGGATATGGTGTACCTTGTGTCATGAATTACGACCAATATAATTTTAATATTGCACTTTTCATTCACAATATATATATATATATATATATATATATATATTATATATTGTATTTTAAATACTTTATTGGTGGTGATTTACGTAAATATTTTAACCATATAATGTGTTATATTCAAGCTTGTAATGATATATGTTTGATTGTAGTTGAAGTTGAGTAGTATTCGTGAGTGTGCATGCATCGAATGTTTTTTATGATTAAAAAACGGAGAGAATGATAAAAAGAGGTTAAAAACTCCGTTTATCCGCTCCGTACCGTACCATACCGATCCGATCCGTTTGTAAACGAAAATCCGTTCCGAACCGCACCGAAAAATAAAATATCCGTACCGTACCATACCGAAATTTCGGTACGGACACGGACACTCGAATTTTAAAATAACCGAACTTTGGTACGGACACGGATATTTTCAAATATCCGTTTTGGTCCGTACCGTGAACAGCCCTAATGACAGTAGTGATTCATGGGAACACAAATAAGAATATATGCAAACAATCAAACATCATATTCAGATAAGTGCAACACCATACATTTAATATTAAACCAACAATAATATTAAACTAAATCTGAATATTATCTTAGTATTATGTCCTTACAATGAATTGACTCTAGCACACCAACACTAACACTACCCCTATCTTTCATTCCTCCAATCTTCAATAAATTTTTGCATAATAAAAATTATTTGCATAAAGCAAACACAAAATTGCATAACAATTTTTTGCATAATATTGCAATGTCCTTCATCTTCAATCCATTTAAATGCCTGAAAATTAAAATTCACAGTCAGAATTCATCATATAAATCCCTAATCCATTCAAATATATAACAAAAAAAATATATAAATCCCATGAAAATACAAATTCATATATCTCAACCATTGTTCGGTTCAAAACTCCAAACGAAGAAACAAGAAATACATAAATTCATATCTCCAGAAATTAACATTAATTGACCTATCTAATCAATATCTCTAGAAATATCATATCTATTAAATTCATATCTCCAGAAATTAATATTAATTAACAAATTCATATCTCCAGAAATTAACCCTAATCAATATTTCTGGACCCTAATCAATATTGTGCAACAAATATTGTATGATTTACTCATAAGTGTGTCGACAAACAGAAACCCAAAAGCTAAAAGTTACAATTTTATATCGTTTAATCCTAAGGAGTGTCCTAGGTTCTATATAAAAGGTACAATAATAATGATTAAATCAATTTTACATGGGTAGAGTTAAGAAAATATTTCTACTGCTTTTTTGTAACGTTCATTATATATATAAAAAAAAGAGTAGTTCTAGTGTGCACTTGAGTGCATAGTATGCACTTGAATTTTGCAAAAAATACCTCAAGCAGAAATCAACAATATCCCAAGAAGACATCAGTAATACCCAAGAAGTCATCAGTAATACCCCAACTACAAAAACATACACAGTTCGGTGTGTTTGTGTGTATTTTGAAAAAAAATCAGAAATGAAGTCAAAATTGAGCTTAAAATCCAAGTGCATGCTATGCACTTGGATGCACCCTAAAATTTGTCTAAAAAAATAATTTTAAATATATTATAATTATAATTTTGAGTATAAAATTTAAAGAACGTTTTAACTTAAAATAATATTTTAATGTACATTATTTATAGAGCCATATATTTTTTTTCCAAAGAGTGAATTGAATGAAAACAATAATTATAATCATCAAAATGCTAGATAACTCTAATAAATACATATCTACATATCTCCTATATTATGACTAGTTTAACACTCCCGTACCACGTGAGTTATCATGACATAATTTTAGAATGTACATATTATAATAGAAAAAATAATAAATATAAATTACTTAAATATTTTTCATACGTCAAAATATTGTATGAAGTATTAAAATTTATTAAATATTTTTAACATTGATATACTAGATATTAATGAAATTATATATGTATATATAGGGATCTTACGATTAATTGTATCACTTTAACTTGCAAATGATAGAGTTTCTTTTGAAGAGGTAAAAAATGCATAAGTATTTTATTAATTCAAATGTTATTTTGAGATAAAATTAAAAAAATCAATATATATATACACACACTTGATATGAAGATGTGTATATGTAAAAAATAAAAATTCAAAATTTATAATACCTCACAATGGTGATATGATTCACTTTGATAATTTTACCATGAATTTTAAACTTAAAAAATCATTTTAATATATTATAGTATATTATTTTTATTTATGAAACAATTCATAATTACAACAGTCGCTGTTTTTTTGTGCTTAAAATGTACTCCCTCTGTCTCATGATTATTTTACACATGCCATTTTTTTTTTGTGTTTAGCGAGCAAATTGTTTATTGGTATTTAAAATGATAAAATAGATTTTAAGAAGGGGTATGATTGATTTATCTTTCCTCTATTATATGTCACCTTAAAAATTACTTTGTCATTTCAAATACTAATAAAAAACTTATTCGCTAAAACACGGGAAAATAGTAATTGTGCGAATAATTTCGGGACAGAGGTAGTAATTTTTAATTTTTATATTTTTTAAATATACGATATATTTATTTGATGTCCGTGTTAAGAAAATTATATTACTGCATAATTATTAAACTTATATGTTTCAACATTGCAAGGAATTAAGACAAATAAAAAATATGAGGCTGCAAAATACAAATTTCATGTCAAGCTCTGATGAGATCTCTGAGTTCTCCAATTGAATTTTAAAATTTGGAGATGATGAATTAAGAGATAGCAAAAATGACTTTGCAAATATACAGACTCTTGAAGTTAATTTAATTTATAATGTATATGATCATGTCTCTGTTATAGTAGAAAATATTTATCATTACCGATAATTTTTTCACATATAAATACTTTGAAGATAGAACAATACTTGCTCCAACCCATAGAAACGTGGAATGCACTAATGAAATAATTTATTTTTCTTTTTATCTATGATACCTAATGACACAAGAAAGTATTTGAATTTTGATAGTTTTTTAATATCTGAGTATAGATCAGGTGACAATTGAGAGATGTTTTATGTTGATTTCTTGAACTTTGTTAAGTGTCCCAAACTTCTAAAAAAATGCTTGGTATTGAAGAGTGGTGTGCCTATAATGCTTCTTATATACATTGACCAAAAGTTAGGATTGTGCGTGGAACTAGATTGATTGTTATGAAGCTTGAAAATCATATTCTGAAAGTTGAAATAATTTTAGGAAGAAACATTGAAACTAGAGTGTATATCCCTCGAATGACATTGAGTAATTCTGATAAAACATTGTCGTTTAGGATTCAGGGGCGACAGTTTATGGTCATTTTGTGTTGCCTATATAACAATAACTTAAAGTTGAGGTCAATCAACATTGACGATAGATATGTATCTTCTCAAGCCAGTTTTTATGCACGATCAATTATTTATTGTCGTTTTGATAGTTAAAAGAAAAAGATGATTGAAATATTTTTGTCTTGATCCTAATGGAAGACCATTTACATATACAACAAATGTAGTTTACGAAGAACTTTTTAAAATTTATAATTTGAAATACTACTATCTTATTTGACTATAAGGTTTAATGTGTGTATTTTTAAATTTTCAAAGTTTTTTAAAGTTGTAAAACAATTCATGTTTAGTTACAATATTATATTGATAATAAATTATTTTTAAATTTTTTATATTAATCTTATGAACTATTTAAAATTAAAATATCTATTATTTAAATTAATAATATTATTTTTCTTTTCAATTCGTGAGGGTACATACTAATTTAGGTATATTTTTATTTGTTTTTCATTTTTTTAAACATATATTGATGTTAGGGTTTCAAACAAGAGAGCGATTTTTTTTTTTTTATGTCTTAAGTAATGAGCTAGGTTTGTGGTTGAATCTGAATGCCTCAATCCCCATAATAAAAATAAATAAAAAAATAAAAAATTCAAACTTTCACCATCAACCAAACATAAAATAAAGAAAAATTGATTTGAAAACCGTATAGTTTCATTCTGTCATACTAGATAAAAACAAACGAAACATTAATTTACTAAGAAAAAAAAAAAGGAAGACAAATATAATTAAAAATGGTTCATATATAAATCATCGAACATTATTAATTATTTTTATTGAAAAATATTAATACTGAAAGATATTAATTATTGTTACTGAATATTAGTTGTTTATTGAAAATAAACTAAGACTCTCAAGTGAAAACAACTAATACTCTTCAGTTAAAACAACTAATATTCTTGAGTGAAAACAATTAATACCCTGACCATATGTGAACCAATTTTATTCCGTACATACTTAAAAAAAAAAATCAGAATTATTCACTTGCCCAGTACCAGCCATGAGCAATTTTTAAAGTCGTGCATCAATAAAATTAATTAATTCCAAATCATCATATAATCACTTTTTATCCATCAACATAGATGCAAATTAAACAATTCAAACATTTCTCAGTATTTTATAACTAATACAAATATAATATTTTAGAACCACACAAGAAGAAACATTTTTCTGCATCAATTGTACCATGTTACATATGCAAAACTAATATTATTCGATATAGATATTTAATATTTTAGTGAAAACCATAAATGCAGAAATCGGGCTAAAGAGTCACCATCCGATCCAATTTCAACATAATCAAAATTCATAGGCATTTCTTGAGATTAGGTGTTGTCTAGGTGGCTGAACCAGCTAGGCGTATTTTTATTTTAATATTTTCACTGTTCAATTTATTAAAATAATTAATATATTAAAATTTAAACATTAAAATAAAAATATATCGAAAATTAGTCCTAATGACTAACTTTCATCATCTCCCATATTCGAGACCGCCGCTCATCGTTGTCATCTCTTTAGTTGTGGTATATGTAAATATATTTGATTGAAAACATTACACATGTAAATCTTTTGCATAGGTGAATTTTGGGCAAAAGTTGAATATATATATATATATATTGAAAAATCAGTGCTGATTATTTATTATATAATTATCTAAAACAAATGAAAAAACGAGACAACCAAAATCTACCCGACTAGCGACTTTTGAGTTTTGCACCTTGTTAAAAAAAGTAATATTGATCAATTAATATTATTCGTTAATGATAACACTAATATTGCTCAATAAAAACAAGTCGTATTGTTTAGTAAAAATAACTAATATTATTAAATAAAAAACAACTAATATTATTAAACGAAAACAATTAATATTATTCAAAAGTACAAACCATTTGCACAGTGTAATCAGTGTATACAAGAATATGCCCTATTAGGAGTAATTTCATTAGTGTGTATCAGTTGTACCATGTAACTAATGCACAACTAACAGTGTTCAATATAAACAATTAATATTGTTCAATAAAAACAACTAATATTGATCAAATAATACAATAAATATTATTTAGGAAAAACAACGGATACCTTTAAATGGAAATAGTTAATATTGTTAATTGAAACTAACCAATATCATTAAAACATACACACTAATTATATAATGCAACTAGTGCATACCCGAATTTGCCTACCAATATAAAATAAAGATGTAATTATTAGGAGTAAAGTTAACTACGAGTGCATTTTTAGAAAAAGTGTGAATATATTATGTATTAATTAACCATTCTTAATTAATTAATTACTGTGGGTTTGAACATGCATGAATAATGCCTTCAATAGGTCAATTCATGTATCATAACAACTCATTTTTGCAATATAGGATTTTTGTAATGCCTTAAAACTCCTTGCAACACCTTCCTTGAAGCTTCCCACATTGTTTATTTTCCATTTTACGTTCTACTTTTTTTATTTTTACCACCAAAAGCCTTCTCTTTTCTGTGGCCATGAATATATTTTCTGATTCCCTAAACCCTTTATCTTTCTACTTTTCAATAGCCCTAAAGATATCTACATAACAAGAAGAGTTATTCTCATATCAGATCGTTGTTTATATATTTAAATTAATTATTTTTTAATCCTCACATCGTTATAGAATGATACTCATTCTGTCCCATTATTATTTGCACAATTTTCTAATTAGTAAGTCCCGAAATTATTTACACAATTCCAAAAAAAAAAAAAAATTGATTTGCGTGCATACTCACAATAATATACATATATTTATCCATATGTTACTATTTTATTCAATTTATTTTTTAAATTGTGTCATTTGAACTATGCGAATAATGACGAGAAGGAAGGAGTATTATTTTTTAATTTTTTTTATGCTCACGTCATTATAGTTTGTTATACAGAGTCGCTTGTCCAGTCAAAATATAAGAATATATTATGCTTTGGAGCACTAGTAGATTTTTCTTTAACCCAAGTTTTTGAAATTTAGATGTAAAACGGCCTGTATAAATTAAACTAGGAGCTGGAAATAACAAGCTTTAAGTTCGATAAAATACCAAGGGAATTTAAAGAATTTTAACAAATAAAAATGACTCTATTAATTGGGTTATGTTAATATTCAGTTACAGATGTCATTTTACCACCGTAAAGGATGATTGATTTGATATTTGGAGGATTTTGAAATTTAAATTTTAAAATTTAATAAATTTTAAAAACTCGTGTATGTTTGTTATGAGAGCTAAGTAGAGTAGGATTTTAAACTTTATATATAAAAGTGAATAATATTATATTATTATATTATTATGAAAGAGTGATCAATAATTGGATGATTATATAATAATTAATGTGTTTATAAATCTTATAAAGGAGGATGTGAAAATTGTATATTAAAATGTCGATGTAGAATAGTGTTTAAATTTTAAAATCCAAAATCTGATTTTTAAAACCAAAATCAAACATCCCCTTTGTTGAGCAGGATTTCATAGTAAGTTGCTGCGTGCTACACGAATTTTACTATATCATACGCAAGAAATATTAATACTTTACAATATCTTATGCAAAAAAAGTATTATATGTAGTTTGTGTATCATTCATCATTAATACTATTATTTGTAAAAAATAATATTATTTTCATAAAAATTAATATTATTACTTGTAAAAGTAGTTTAGTAGAGCACGGTGACTGTGCACAAGATGTACACAATGTCTTCTCACCATAATATTGCATTATAAATAATTAAAAGTGTATATAATTATTCGAAAATAATTTTATAATTTTTAATATTCAGTTGACTATAAACTAATCAATTCATTGCATTTTTATAAATAATTATTACTACAAATTATGTAAAAAAAAATACTTAAATTTAATGGTTAATATATTATTGTGTTTCCACTGTAATTAATAAAATTAAAATATAAGATCACAAATTATAGAGTATATATAGAGTGAAATTGGTTTATACATGAATTATTGAAGGATATTAGTTGTTGTTACTAAAGAGTATTAGTTGAATTTACTGAACAATATTAGTTGTTATCACTGAAGATTCTTAGTTTGTTTTCAGTAAATAACTTGCACTCCTCAATGAAAACAACTAATACATTTTAGTTAAAACAACTAATACCCTTAAATGAAAACAACTAATACCCTTCGATGGTTCATGTATGAATCATTTTCACTCTATACTTTGTCCAAATTATATATTAAGCATGCAAATTATAAATCAAAGTAAAACTATCCATTATAATTTATATGAATAGTTCATGAGCTTATTAAAAAACTTGTTCACTAGCTATTAATAATCGAATATCATATGAGCTTGTATACTTTTATTTATGTTAATTAGCTTTATTAAATTGACTATAACAAATACTTTTTTGAATCAAGGCTTGAATAGGTGGGAATGACTTTAAATCATTGAAGGGTATTACTTGTTTTAACTAAAAAATATTTGTTATTTTCATCGAAAAATATTAGTTGTTATTATTGAAAAGTCTTAGTTTATTAGTAAACAATTAATATTCTTCAATGAAAACAATTAAACCTTTCAGTGGAAACAACTAATACACTTTAGTTAAAACAACTAATACTCTTTGATGATTTACATATAAACCATTTTCACTCTATATTTTGTCATAGTTTATACCAAAATAAGATTTGGTTAAAACGGGTAACATGTAACTGTCATATGAATTAAAAGAGATTTTTAATTTTTTTTCTTAGAGTAGAAGCAACAGTATTTAATTAGGGGCGTGATTATTTGCATGAGAATGAAGCACAATTATTAATAAGGGTACGAAATGGCCAAATTTTGAGTGTGACGTGAAAGACATGAAAAGGAGGGACTAGTAAATAAAGTAAAAACCATCTTTATGTTGCCTAATAATTCCAGCGCACTACATTTGAGAGAAAATGGCACGACGGACCTCCTAAGGAAAAAAAAATGGAAAAATACCTCTCTTCCCTTGTACTAGGGAGGACACACAAATTAAACAAATAAATAGTATATTTAAGGCATAATTTAAAAAAAAAAAAAGAAGTTGAATTGAGTGCATTTATGAACTTAAAAGCAATGCCATTTTATATAAAATTGAAGATATTGTGAAGATGAAATATGTGTAGTATTTTTTTTATTTTGCAAGTGTAAAGTTTATTGCAAAAGATGGAGGGAATATGAAATTTGAATGTCTGTAAAAATAAAAATAATTTAGCGATAATTATAGCCGGATACAAATTTTTAACTAAAACTTTTTTTTTTTTATTTGCAAAGTATCATAGAAACAGCTTAAAAATATTAGTGCTATATGAAAAAATATTAATGTATATATTAAAAAGTGGAGTGTTATTGTTCAACATTAAAATTAATATTCTTTATGTTTTATGTGGTCTTGCTATAACCTATTAGAATATAGAACCATCAACCACTCATGTTAAAAAAATTGCACATACAACTTTAGTGTATTTTAGGAAAAAAAAAGAAAAAAAATAGAGTTGGAGATTCTAAGCTAGTTAAACTGAGTCATATAGATTTTTCCAAAAAAATCACGCAAAGGCAGAACAAAAAACTTGCTCCTTGAATGTGTTACTGTAAGTGCAAGTTGATGTTATTGTAAGAGACAAAATGTGTATTTTTAATCTGTTTTTTTTATCTCTTTAAATTTATGGACTTTTTTCTCGCATTTATATTGATTTTGTTAATTTAATAACACATCTTTCCTCATACAATAACACATGCGTATTGGTATAGTAACAAAATTTTCAAACTTTATTTGTGTTATTAGACGGATAATTAATATTTATTTCTGTAAGGAAAATTATGTATTACTTATCTTACAATAATACATCAATACACTTGCAATGATACATTTTTATCATTATAGTAACACAACCTAAAAGCAGAGTTTTAACCATCCATTTGGAATCCACAAATCTTTATATTTGGGCATGCGCTAGCTTAAGTGCTCTACGAATGATTAAAATAATTAGTTATGTACATTCTCATAAATATGAATGATAAAATGGCACGAATGCATATTTTAATTAAATTAAATATTCTACGACTATATATATCACACCTCAGAGAACGAAACATCTTTTAAATTTAAGATTATGTAAATTAATTGGTGTCACATCCACGTTAGGTTTAATTCAAAAAAGAATTATGTACAGCCACGTACTGACTAGTGAGTACTTTTACTATTGCAGCTAAGTACATTAGTAAGTACTGACTATTATCAGGTAAGGTATATACATGAACACATCATTTAACGTTATATGTTTTGGCACATATAGCAAACTAAACTAAGTACATTAAATAACTAAGAAGTGTCAATTTTCGTTGATTATATATACTCCCTTCGACTTGCAATTACTTTCATACGTGTTTTATTTGGATGTTACGCAATTACTTTCACACTAAAAAAAAAAAAACACTCTCTTATCACCACAAAAAAAAAAAAAAAAAAGATTTTTAGTGACAGTAATCATGTCATTGTTATTTGTTTAGTTAACAATTTTTAATCACAGGAAACAATGTTTAATGATATGATCCTAACATTAAAGATTGTTTCCAATCATTAAAGACTTTTAACTAGAGAAACAATAATGACAAGCCATGACATAATTGTTGTCACTAAAAGTCAATTTTCTTGTAGTGTATAAAAGTAAAAAAAAAAAAACATAAAATTACTATTATTTTATTCAACTATACACTTGCATACTGTTTTTTTTTTTTTTTTTTTAAATATGTCACTTCCAAGTGTGAAAGAAAAATTGAAACGATACTATGTATTACATTTGAATTGGAGTGTTTGATTTGATGAGAGGATTTGAGGATAATGTTCAATTATTAAACTCAAATTTACCAAAATGATTCAAAATATAAATATAAAAGGAGATCATTTGAAGTTCACGATGAAATGAAAATTATATTGATTATTCATTCCCAAAATCCTTTAATCAAACTGTAATCAAACTGCAACCATGGAGATTTTAAAATCATGACAAATTGGTATCCATATAAAATGTTTTTTCAATTGAAGATAGTAATCCATGTAACACGTGGCATAATGCTATGGTTGAATGGATATGCACTCGTAAACTAAAAGAAGATTTGAATGGAATAATATAAAAATGATCATTCTTATTATTGATATTGAATGGAAATGAATGTAACTATTGAGCGAATCATTTGAAATTATTATTATTATTATTATTGATTGTTGAAACTATTATTTAATAATAATAATATTATTATTATTATTATTATTGTTATTGATGGTTGAAATTTATATATATTTTTAATAATAACAATACTGCTATTATTATTATTATTGATTTTTATTTTTATGATTATGATTGTTAGTCACTCTGTTATAATTTAGATTATCCCAAGCTACGAAAAAATCGGTTTACTCTGTAAAACTAATCACTTTCAAACATCACTAATTTATATCTTACTGTACAATATTTTTCAATATACCCTTTACTAATAAACTAAACTCCACTCAATAAAAAATAAAGTAGACTAATAAACCCTCAATTTTACACCTTTTAACACTAATGAACATCTTTTTAATTAAAATCTGCACTATTTGACAGTGATAATCTAAATCGTAACGGATGAAGTATTATTGTATTTTAATAATAATAGTTATATATTTTTATTATTCTTATAATCATAAAATTTATGTTATTAATTTTTATTATAATAATATATATTCTTAGTAATAATATTATTTTTGGAAATATCTAATATTATTTTTGGTGAATTTTATTTTATTGTTATTCTAATAATAATATTTTATAATTTTTAAAATAATTATTATTGTAGTATTAAATTGTTAAAAGAATAACAATACTATTTTTTTTTTTGATAATTATATATTTATTATTTATTTGGTTGAAATATAATTATTTTTTATAATTATTATATTATTTGTTTTTGTTATTACTTGTAACTAATTAAGTAGAATTAAGTGATAATATTCTTATAAAAAAATCATTAAGAGAAGTATGTATAGAGTGAAAATGGTTCATACATGAATTATTAAAGGGTATTAATTGTTTTCACTGAAGGGTATTTAATTATTTTCACTGAAAAGTCTTAGTTTGTTTTCAGTGAACAACTAAGACTTTTCAGTGTAAATAAGTAAAACTCTTTAGTGAAAACAAGTAAAACTCTTTGGTGAAAACAATTAATACACTGTATGAATCATTTTCACTCTATACTTTGTCTAAAGATGTGCAGTAGGTAAACTCGTGCATTATGCAAGGAACATTATTCCTTATTTCTGGGAATGGTCATTCCTTATGAAATGTAATTCTTTTGAAAATTTATACAAATTATTATATATGGAATAGATAAAAAAAAATCATTCTATTCCCAACTTATCCTACCATACCAATCATACCTTAGTGTTTTTAGTATGTATAGAGTGAAATTGGTTCATATATAAATCATTGAAGGGTATTAGTTATTTTCACTAAAAAATATTAGTTGTTTTCATTGAAGAGTATCAGTTGCTTTCACTGAAGAGTCTTAGTTTGTTTTTAATAAACAGTTAATACTCTTTAGTGAAAGCAATTGATACCCTTCAGTGAAAACAACTAATACTCTTTAGTGAAAACAACTAATACCTTTCGATTGTTTATGTATGAACCATTTTCACTCTATACTTTGTCAATGTTTTTACCTTTTGTTTTTGGCTAATCGAGTATGCATCTAGATAACCTAGTTCGAAACGACATTTGTCGTTAGAAAAGTCATGTGTGACGTGCTTGATTGAGGAATTGTAGGTACAATTTTTTTAATTAAACTCGTGATCTTTGTTCGTCGCGCTCACCACTCGATCATATATATTCCTCATGAGATACACATTTTAACTTCTTTATGCAATATGATTCTAAGTATCTAGAGACTGAATTTTCAGATTTCAAAAACCTAACTTTAATTACTAAAGAAATCAGGGGATGCAACTTCAAAACCATATGCTGAATTGGAAAAAGGCACAAGTGCAAAACCAAAGCACCTAAATTCATAAAATACACTGTATACACGAATGCTTTTAGAAAAAAGTATAGTCTTTTTAGGCACCCAACTTTATTAAAATAATTCATGCAATGAAAAAGAAGCATGTGGAGAATCCCACCATAAGATGAAATCCTTCTTTTCTTCACACCCTTTCACTATATAAGCACCCCTTTCAATCTCTTGCTCATTTCGTGGGATAACTTATAACTAATTAAACTTAGTTACAAAGTTCCCAAGAAAACCATAAATTTTCCCTTCAACACTTATATACTTTTCTTCTCATAAATTCATCAATGGAGCCTTCTATCAAAGAACAAAAGATTCAAGCCATGAAAAACTATAACAAAAGGGCTACTTTTGTTTACAATCTTGTGCTCTACTCACTTACATCTATCATCACTTGTTTCTTCTTTTCCTACTCCTTTTGGTTCCCTTCTCTCGACCACTTTTTATCGTCTCTTCCAAATAGTGTTTCATTTTTTCTCAATGCTAAATGCTTCTTTGTAGTGGGAAATTTCATCATTTTAGTCCTCGTGGGAGAGTCGAAACTCAAACAATCTTCTTCGACCCCAGATATATACGATGAGTACGTGTCAAGGAGTAGAAGTAGTCATCATTATGTGGAATCCAAGGAGATGCATGGATGCATGAAAAGCTTGAATGTAGATGAAGTGAGAGTGTGTAAGGCTAGCAATATGCCCCATGAAGAAAAGAAAAAGGGTATGAGGAAAAGCAAAAGTGAAGTTTGGGGTGAAAGTGGGATTATAAAAAGTAAGGGTAAAAAAGAGGAAGTTCACAAGAGTAGTGGTGAGGAAAAGAAAATTGGAATGAGAAGTAGCAAAAGTGAGATTTGGGGTGAAAATGGGATGATAAAAATTAAGGGGAAAAAAGAGGGGGTTCAAAAGAATATTAGTGAACAAAAGAAAATTGGAATGAGAAGTAGCAAAAGTGAGATTTGGAGTGTGAGTGAGAATGTGAAGAGGGAAAAAACTAAGGGGAAAAGGGAGGAGGAGATTCACAAGAGTGGTGTGAATCTTGAAGAAAAAAGAATTGGAATGAAGAGTTCCAAGAGTCAAATTTGGGGTGAAAGTGAGATTATGAAAAGTAAGGGGGTAAATGAGGAGTGTAACAAAGTTTTGGGTGAAAGTGAGATTATGAAAAGTGAGGGGGTAAAGGAGGAGTCCCACAAGAATAGTATAACATGTAATGATGAAGAAAAGAGCAGGGGAATGAGGAGTTGCAAAAGTGCAATTTGGGGTGAAAGTGTAATTGCCAAAAGTAAAGGGAAAGAGGAGGAGTTTTGCAAGAATAGCAATATGGGTTATGATGAAGAAAAGAAAATGGGAATGAGGAGTTGTAAGAGTGCAATTTGGGGTGAAAGTGAGATTGTGAAAGAAACAAGGGGGAAAAGAGAAGAAGAGCAACCTTACATGCCTAAAGAGGATTTGAACAAAAGAGTGGAAGCTTTTATTGCAAGAGTTAACAATCAAAGGTTGCTTGAAGCCAAATTAGTTGATCATGTTATATAGCTTGATCTAGATTGTTACTTAAGTGATCCATGTTTTTTGATAATAAGTAAGAAATAATTAATAGATGTAGACTTTTGTAGATTTTCTTAATAAATGTATACTGTCTAAGTTGATGAGAAATTAAGTCTACAACTTAATTATCTAAGTTTTTTTAGAAGTAATTAATAAGATGTTAAAAATGTCGGTTTTTTTTTTTTTTTTTTTTTTTTTAAGGAGGGGACGATGCTGAAGATTTTATTAGTTCTTCAGCACAAGCTTTTGTAATTTTTTGTAATGAGTGTTGTAGAATAATTCAATATCACTTTAGTTAAAGGTATGCATTTTCGTGGAAGCTGCTAAGCTGATATGAGGCATCACCTATTATCATGACGAATGCCAGAGTTTATTTAGTCTATTTTAATATTACATCCAACGGTTTTGATAAGAGCCCATGAGTGGGTTTATAGATCCAAATTAATTACATCACCGTATTTACTTATTAATTAATTATATTAATTTTAAGATTTTTTTTTTTAAATCAATTGTAAGATAATTTAAGTAGTGATCATTTCGAAGAAGATTTCTTAATATTGTCAGTGTCTCTCTAACTAATTAAATAAGAGTAATTCTCTTGTGTAATCAGTGCATTATGCATTCATTCAACATAGATTATTTATATTGAGAAGTATTATTTAATTACACTGAAAAATTTAAATTGAAAATCGATTTTCAGTGTAATCTTATTATAATATATTTCCAAACCTCTCAAAGTTGATGTGTCAACACCACCTTATTCTAAGGATGAGGTGGCATGTCTCAAATCTCTCCATTTTAAAATATTACGCTCTCATTAAAAGTTGGTTAAACTTTTAATCTCGACCATTCGTTCTATATCATTAAATCTAAACCATTAATTTATATCTGCATAATTAATGCAAATAGATATTTTTTCCATTTTTCTATTTAGTTATTTTTAGAATTTATTATAAATCATATTTTTTCTAAACCTTAATGTAATTAAATATGATCTATTTATTGGATGAATCTAAATTTATCATTTCTAAGTTTGAGGTAGTAATATAGTATATATAATATAATATAATGTTCGATTATTTTTCCTAAAATAAAAGGTATATAGTTATATATTCCAAAGAATATTTTTATGTGGTATATTCTTATTATGGATAAGATATAATATTGCATGTATTTTTTTTATTATAAATAAGAGCATATTATATTTCATTTTTTCACATCAAAGTTTCATTTGTTCCACTCTTTCGGTGAGATTTCTCCCATCAATTGTTGGTTAGTTATATATCTATTGTAATTAGTATATTTCTTTTATAATTAAATTCATCATTTTAGGTGCTCACAATTTGATTAGATTTAAATATCAATATCAATATGAATGTAATAATGATTGTTGATTTATGCTCTATATTGTTCAGTTTAAATATTCTTCATGTGCAAAAATAATATATTTAACTATACCATATATTTTTATCTGAATAATTATGATGATTTAATTGTTGTAATTTAAATCTCATTTTAGATTTCAAGAATATGACACCTCAATTTTCTCCGATTTCTAATATCAAGAGTGAGAGCCAAAAATTGACCGTTAAAGTTAGGATTGAAAAAGTTGGACAATATTTTTTAATGATTTTAATAGAGACAGAGGTTCTTCTTGGAACTCATTTTGATCGATGAACATGTATTTGTAACGTTAAAGTTTATTTCAAATTTTGTATTGTTTCTTATATAAATTAATTTCTTACCATATACTCCCAATAACTAATAATGTTGATTAATTTATAAATTATTTAATATTGAAATGAAAATTGATTATTATTAAATTATTAGTATAAGTAATGTTATTCCATAATTGTAATTAATTTATGTGAATTTTGATATTTTTTTTTAAAATTATTTAGTTTGTAGGATATATCTATAGGGTTTAGTGAAGGGCACGGGCCACAGCTAAACAAACCCCATAATTTATTGTATATACCTCGAAATTTCTTAGACAAAAATACTCTTATAATAAATGTCTATAGAAAATAAAAATAATATACTTTTTCAGTACGCGAAATTCGCGTGGGTACACTCTAGTGTAATTATACTTTTAAGTGTAATTAGCCTACACTTTTCATTGTAAACAATTTTAATTGTTGAGTGAATGTAAATATGGTAATGTGTGAATTGATGTTAAATTATCAATTTGATTCCAAGAACTCACACATGAACCCCTTGTCGTAAACACTGCATCCAAAGGAACCACATGTAATATTCTACAGTAGAATATATTTAAAATAGATAAGTATGATGGTAATCTCACATGTCATGAGTCGATTCAAATCAAAATTCGCGGATTTTAATCAGGCCACACCATATCAAGTGGACTTTAAAAAAAAAAATGATATTTGCGCTTAGACATAAATTGCAAACTCACGTCACTTTGTGTTAATATATGGGCAAACGAGCGTTATTTTAACTGTAAAATATGTGTTACTAAATATCTATATTTTATGGTAACTATAAGAACAAATATTTATTTTTATAAAAATAAATATGTGTTTCTTGATTTATTCTTCATATCTTTTAGTCTAAGTTTTTTGTTTCACGTTGGTACTATTTTGTTCATGTGGTAACAAATATTATAACACCTTACATGTATTACTATAAAGACAAAAATATATTTCTGTAAGGACAAATAAATATTTGTACGTACGATAACACATATTTATTCTTACAATAAAATATATTTGGCATTATAATAACACATTCTTATCAAGTGAGAATTATGCAAAATATCCACTTTCAAGTTCACAAATGTTTATTTTATCTACTTTGTTTAAAAAAAAAAATGATTCTACCCATTTTTAATTTTAGGACATGCATACCCCTAAAAATATTACAAACCCCCACCCCCACCCCCCTAATAACTAATACTAATAATTGGACCAATAATATATATAATTAAATAAATATTTAGGGGATGGTATTTAACTTTCAGTATTGGTGGGTCATGTGAGTAATTTAAACAAGGGTAATATGGTATTCTTTTATACCAAAACTAGCTCTTAATCCCCGCGTATTACGCGGGTTTATAACTATTATATTATTAGTTTTATATTAAATATTAAAATTGAGTTAGAATTATATTTATCCTTTCGATTAATTAATTATTTTATCTTAATTTAAATGTGTCATATGTGACCTTTAATTGATTATTGTTTTAATTAAATTTATGATTATAATGTTAAATAATAGATTAACTTAAAAAATAAAAAAAAATATTTAGAGTAAACGACCAAAGTCGATCATTTTTTATATGATATAGAAACACAACCATTTTATAGATGATTCTTTTTGTAATTTATCTAAAATAAGACACAATTCATTAATCAATTGTAACTAAAGAAAAATTAATAAAATCATTTTGTACTTAAAAAAAAAAGAGAAATTATAAATCGAATTAATAAAAACTCAAGATTTTAAAATAGAGGCTCTAGAAAAGTAGGGAGTGATTAAAAAATAGACTAAGAATATCAATAGTTGAGATTATAAATTAAAATAAAATATAATACCATATATAACACAAATGCATGAAATTAAAGTATTTCAAAATAGAGACTTTTAAGAGGGTGGGGGGTGATTCACGAATAGATATATAGATAGGTAGAAGAGATTTTTTTATAATTGAAGTGGGTAAAATAAATCTTTGAAAGTTGAAAATGAGTATTTCAATTTCTTTTTCCCTTTTTATCAATACAATAACTCATTTGTATTCATTTAGTAACACATATTTCAATATTTTACATGTGTTACTATAAGGATAAATATTTATTTGTTCTTACAGTAACACAAATTTATTTATACAGTAACACATGTTACCCTTAGGGTAACACAACGTGGAAGAGTACTTTTATATTTTTGTGCGAGCACATCTTTCTTCATAAAATAACACATTTCTGTTATTAGAGTAACACATTTTTCAATATCTTATATATATATATATATATATTATTTTATGAAAAAATAATTATTTATGTGAAAACAAATAAATATCTATGAAAAATTAATATTTGTTCTAATAGTAACACACATTTTGCCTTTAATTGTACGAAAAAATATTATTTCTTTAATATTTTTTTTGTGAAAATCAATATTTGTTCTAATAGTAACACACAATTTGCTCTTATAGTAACACATGTTTGTCAATATAGTAACACAAACGGTGATCGAAATCCTGAATTTGAATTGTGCGAGATTTTTTTGGAAAAATTAGTCCGACACGATTAGGATCCACAAAATTTTCAATTTAAACATTATTTTACGGTATAATATTCTAAGGAGTGTTTTTCATATGTAATAAGTCTTTTTTTCAAATCTAATTTTTATTTCTTATTACACATCCTTTTAATTATTATTTTCCATTTCATTCCAATTTATCAACACCTAAAAAAAAATTTCATATTTTTTAATTAAGAATATTCATTTTTTTTTTTGACAAAGTAAAGAGTGAAAACAATTCATACATGAACCATTGAAATATATTAATTATTTTAACTAAATAGTATTAGTGTTTTTTACTGAAAATAAATTAAAACTTTTCAATGAAAGCATCTAATACCTTCAGTGAAAATAACTAATACACCTTAATAAAAACAACTAATACCCTTTAATAATTTAAGTATAAACCAAATTCACTCTATATATATTTCTTTTTTACCTTCACCTCATATTTTAATTTTTCAATTATTTTTCATATCATTCGCATACCAAAAATTACTCTTTCTTGTAACTTATTGAGAATAAAATATCTAAATTTTATATTTCTTAATTTTATTGTAAATATCTCAAAGGGCATTTATTGTTTAGCTTAATAATCATTATCTGGGTTTTCTTATCCTATCATTTTGAATTCTAAATAATGTTTGTAACCATGTGGTAATTTAAAGCAACTCTAAGTAGTGGAATTAACTAACAATTAATTCTATATTTTAAGTGTGTCGGAGGAATAGGCTCTCTATACTGAAAACCAAATTAAATAGGATTTTTGGTATATAAGGATTTATTTTAGCTTTAAAAAGAAAGGATTTATTTTAAGTGGTTTTACATAGTATGCACCCCAAGTCCCCAATTATAATTTAACAGTTACACATAAAACGTTGTAGAATGTTCTGAAATCTTGTGAGTGATAGATTGGTATATTTTCTGTCGCTCATCTCAATTTATAATTATAATAACAAATTTAATAATAATAATACTAATAAGTACAAATTTTCAAATATATGAATGTGAACTTCAACAAATTAAGAAAAGACAAACACGAAGAACCCGAGGATCGGACTCAAACGGACAATTATCCGCACTTCTGGAATTAAAGAGAGCTGTAATAAATCCAATAAAAATATTTTAAAAAGAATACTTTAAAACAATTTTACTTCTTTGTAGCAAAAGGCGAAGCCCTCGCCCCCAGGGCCCCCACCCCCTGGCCCGACAGGATTGGGAACAATTTTACTTCTTGTAGCAAAAGGCGAAGCCCTCGCCCCCAGGGCCCCCACCCCCTGGCCCGACAGGACAACAATTTTACTTCTACCAGACAAAAAAATTGTACTCCCTCTTCCCAAATTTATTTTTCACGCTTTGAAATACACGATTAAAAAAAGTATGTATTTATAGAATTGAATAAAATAATAATATTTTAATATTTTATTAAATTTTGTGAGAGATAATTATTTCTATTTTAGGGGTATGAAGAGTTTTGAAGCACGAAAAAAAGTG
Source organism: Ballota nigra (assembly GCA_947034835.1). NCBI lineage: Eukaryota > Viridiplantae > Streptophyta > Magnoliopsida > Lamiales > Lamiaceae > Ballota > Ballota nigra. The sequence goes on along the minus strand of OX344725.1, from coordinate 11,670,048 downwards.
TGGAGGGTTATCCGGGACGGCGCCAATAATATATTATTTTTATTTTTGTAAATTTTGTTAAAAGTTGTGGTTTTATTTAGCGCTAGTGCTTCACAGTTCAGACTGGTGTTGACTGTTGAAATTTGACCTGGCAAATTGTGACTGCAGGCATACGAGTAAAGTTGTTTCCTTAGCATGTAAGATATTGATTTAGCCACACATGTTACTTCTTTTGACACAACACCTGAGATATTATTAATATTATATTCCAAGACCTAACCACTAAATCGATAAAGTAAAACATAAATAAAATCACCCTCTTGTGAAATAAATAATACCAAATGTAATTCACAGATTGTTTTGTGAAGTATTATATGGATATATAATTAGTAGAATAATTTATATTTAAAAAAAATTATGGATCTTGATCGAATCGAGTCGGATTTAATGAATTTTTTCAAAATTTCGTGCAAATCAAATTTCAAGATTTCTGCTTTTAATTTGTGTTACTATATAGACAAATATATGTTACTGAATGATAAAATGTTTGTTACTATTTGACTAAATATTGTTTTTTCACCAATTATTTTGTGTTACTAAAATAAATATTTTTTCATACAATATAATAGCAACATGTGCGTTAATATCTATTCAAATATTGATTTTCACAAATATTTATTTATTTTTACAAAAATAATTATTTTTTCATACGATAACACATGTAAGATAGTAAAATGTATTACTAAAATAAATGTCTTACTCAATAGATAAAGATGTGTTTGCACAAATACATATAAGAACCCTCACAGGTTGTGCTATCATAAGGACAATCATATGATACTGTAAAAGCAAATGTGTATTACTGTTGGAGCAAATATATATTAATATTTGAGCAAATGCATGTTACTGGTGAAGGAAATGTGTGTTCATGTTAGAGTAAATATGTGTTAATGTTAGAGTAAATGTGTGTTACTACAAATATGAATTACTATTTGAGCAAATATGTGTTACAACAAATGTGTACTAATGTTAGAGTAATTATGTGTTAGTACAAATATGTGTTACTATTGGAGCAAATGTGTGTTAATGTTAGAGAAAATATGTTTTACTATTGGAGCAAAGTGTGCTAATGTTCGATCAAAGTGTGTTAATGTTAGAGCAAAAATGTTTCAATTATTTTAAAGTACAAAAACCTATGTTTAAGGACTAGTAGGTAGTAACACATATTTTGCCTTATAGTAATACACATTTACTTATATAGTAACACAATTTGGGAGCGAAAATTCTGAAATAAGCCTTGTGCTATTTTTTTTTTCTTTTTTTAAATCAGCTTGACCTGCTTAGGATCCGTGAATTTTGACTTGGAGCAACCAAACCCCTATTTTTTTTAAATATTTATTTATTTTAAGTCTATTTTATATGTGAAATATTTCACAAGAGAGCGTCTCATTATTTTAATATATATTTTATATATTTTTTACTATTAGAAATATTATATTTTCTAGTCCATTTCTTCTTTAATTTCTTGATTTACTACATCATATTAGCCGTTGTAGTTCTACTATGACGACAACAAAGAGAATTCCACTTATAGACTTATAGTGAAGCATAAGAGTTTCACCCTACGTACCACATAATGCACCAACGCCAATTCAAAATTTGGACTAAATTTCACCTTTCTCCTACCCTCTAAACCATGATTAATACTTGGAAAGAAATTTAGATGGATCAAATAGTAAAGAGGATTCCTTTTATAAATTACTTTTTTTAGATTACAATTCAAAATGATACTCCCTCCATTCATCAAATTTTTGCCCACTTTCTTTTTTAGGTTGTTCACCAATCTTTTACCCATTTTCTTTTTTGAAATACACTACACTCACAAACAAATAAACGAGTCCCACAATACTCTAACTTTTTTTTCTATTTTTTCAATTAAATACTAATTTTCATTTAAATCTTTTGCCCAAAAGTAAAGGGATAAAAAAAAATTGTGGACGGAAGGAATATTAATTATTTTTATTATATATTATTACTATTAAATTTGTTGGTCCCAGAGGGAAGGTCGACAACTGGGACTATATGAAGGAGTCGACAACTGAGACTTTGCAATTAATAGATGCAACCTATTGTAAATGAAATAAATACAAATAATGATAAAAACAGGAATGAAACAAGATATATAGTGGTTCGCATTTTCAACCCTCTTACATCCACTATTACACTAAAAAATGTCAAATTCACTAGAGTTTTAACCAATTTCACCAAAACTTGACTTCAAGCTAGACAAATCACTCCCCCTATCTTGATGGCCTCACTCAAACTTATCACTCAAGAAGTGGAACCTTCAGCGAGATAGATTTCACACTCAATTGACTCTTACAACACTCAAGATTATTTTCCTCACTAGGAATTTGACTAACACAAGAATAAAAAATATCTCCAACTATTAATCGAAGCAACACTAAGAATAATCATGTGTTTACATGATATTTCGATATAGAAAGAAAAGACTGTTGTTCTAAGATAAGTTTGTATGGTGTTTGCTCTTGTGTGTATTGCTCTCTCAAGTGTGCGTATGTATCTTCATCAACGTCTCCTCTATTCATGAAATGAGCGTAGGTGATGTTTTTTTTTTTTACGGGAAGGTGATGTTCTTCTTAGGTTTTAAGTAACTTTTAAATATCAATTTTTGAAAACTAGCGACTTTTTAAATCCAGTTGATTTTAAATCAGTGTTCTTTTTGGGTTTTGAGTAAGGTAGGTTTTAAATTTATGATGTAAAACTAAATGATGTTGTATAGGTTATTTATAGAGTTGTAGAATTAGAATTTCAAAAATATAATTTAAAAACCCAAACTAGAATGAGTTTTAAAATGCAAAATTTAAATCCGGGTTTTTAAAATCAGAAAAGAACATGTTAGAGTTTAGTTTGGGGGAAACCCTTAAGTTTGCTTCCATCTTTTTCTTCTATTTTCTCGTGTTCAACCTGCTTGCATGGGGTAAACAATGTCTTCATTAAATGCATGGTACCCTAGCAGCTTCTTACGATCTTCTTTTCAGGGAGTTGGTGTCCAAATGTGCCACTTGTCAAAATATGAGTGGACAAAACACACAGTTTGTGGGAATGTGCGCGTTAGCTTTCTAGGTAGCAACAATCGGTCTTACTTATCAAAGTAAGTTATCAGTTATCTTGACCGAATGCACAAGCTACAGTAAGCTTTCCTGAATCCTTATTGATTAGCAAACCGATTGAAATAACACCTTGATTATTGTCTCTTCTTTGTTGATTCTTGTATACTCTACAACTCTTATACTTAAAAAAATTCAGACTATCATTTCACTTTCTTTTTTTTTTTTTTTAATGTTATTTCTCTATCAATGTACATTACTTTTTTTAGTACCCTGACTTGTATACTCAAACTCTTGGTTTCTTCAGACACCTTTCTTATGATTACACAAAAAAAATTCCAAACACTTTTGGCATGCTTAGATTTTTTTTTGGGACAATTTTACTTCATTAAAATATGTTTTTATTTTTTTTAACAAAATTAATACTTTTAGTGATAAACTAACATTATTAAAAATTACATACAAAATGTATGTAAGTTTTATAATAAAATTGGATTTCAGTATACTCTCCAATAGTAAACTAAAGTGTATTTGAACTGTCAAAAAAATAAAAGAAACCTTTCGCGCATTAAATAGTTGTAGGAAGCTTCTCTTCGATCTTATTATTAATTTTTTTTTTTTTTTTTCAGATAAACTCTTCTTTATAATTCTGATTAATAAAATCCTTTTCTTTTCAAGTGTTGGACACTAAATATTGATTAAGCTCCACGTCGTTGATCAACAAATTCAAGCCTCGACAAAACAACCTTTATCAGATTAGCCCAATTGATAAAAGATAAATATGCTTATCAACTAAAAAAATTATTAGGTCTTACGTAGTGATATGAAAACCAGGCTTATATAATAATTGATGATTATGAAATCAACATATATTTGATTTTGTAATTATTAAAAAGAGAAAATTGCTATAAAGTGTAGTATTTGGATCAAAATTACATTGTGGTTAACCACCTTTTTAAAATAGCAAAGGGGTTAACTTTTTTAATTTGATTATTTAATTATATTAATAATTTTAAATTAAATGTCAGATTAATTGTCCCATCCGGTCACACCCCCCACCCCCACTTATCTCTCTCTCCGTCGTACACTCTATTTCACATCTCAGAAACATTCCCCCAAAATTATCTCTCTAATTTTTTTTCCTCTCCTCTCCAAAACGAAGCCTACGGTGATTTCTCTCCGTTCACCGTCACGACGCTCTGCTTAACAGCATCGCGCACCGCCACCGCCCTCCGAGTTCCAGATTTACCCTGATTTTGAAGCAAGTAAGTTCTAGATTTAGGGTTTTTGCAAATGGGGGATTTGAGATTGAGAGAAAATATAAATGTTAGTATTATTATTAATCACTCCACCGTATAAGTAAAAGCTTACAAAAGTATGTGGTTTTAATCAGATTGCTTTATTTGCTAAATCGGGACAATCTGCAACTTGGAATGTGGGTGGAAGATCTCCACCAAGTTGCTTAAATCTCGAAGAATGGCCTCATGCTTATTTTGGTCGGTAGAAGAATGGCTTCACGCTTATTTTGCTCAATGTTTTAATTTTGAATTTTTGGCAGAAAAGGGATAAGATCTCAGTTTTTCTTAATTGAATTTTTGTTGCAGAGAATGAAAACATTGAGCATATTAATATATATAAATTTGTTAAGCTATTCATATTTGATAATTTGAATTCTTTGTAAATTATTTGGAGTTTTGAAGGATTATATGTTTATTTTATGATAGAGAAATTATGTTGCAAACAAGAGGAGGAGGAGGAGGAGGAGAAAGAAGAGGAGAAGAAGAAGAGTAGAAGGAAAGAAGAGAATAGAAGGAGAAGAAAATAGTTTATAAATAAAAATGTATATTATGGTATTAATGTTTAATTCATAGTACAAATAATTCATTTGCACTAATGCCCACACTCTTGTACTACAAATTATAAATTTGTATTATGATATTATATCTTACACTATATATGGTACAAATAATTTATTCGTAAAATAAAAAAATGTACCTTATTGCTCAAATTTGTACTATATTATTATCTTTTGTACTATACATTTACGAGAATACTTATTAAATAAAGAAATACAAATAAAAAAAATGTATGTATTTTCTTATAAAAAAATTGAACATAAAATTTGATAAATAAAAAAATGCTGGAAGAAAAAGTGGGAAAGTAGATGTCAAATAAAAAAATAATGAAAAGTATAATGAAGGGTATTATTGGTAATGTGTTTTAAAAAAGTTAACTCCAATGCAATTGTGAAAAGGTACTATACCTATATGCATTTTAGTGTTAGAAACTTAACCCTATTGTAAGTCCCCCTATTAAAAATTGTATATTGTTGTTGAAAGTGACTGTGGAAATAATAATTTTATTACAAAATAAAAATAGGAAAATTACAACTCAAAATTGGAAAACATAGAAATGGAAAAAAAGGAAAGAAAGCAGTGTGTCGAGTCGAGGAAGGCCTCTTCCCGCAAGACGATATTTCCCCGGTAGTGCTCTTCGGTTCTGAAAATTCGTCCCCAAAGGTAAAACGACATTTCATCTCCAAATGTGTAGCACCGCAGGATTTGGAGCACCGGCGAACAAAATGAGCGCTCGAACTGGACTGTCTCTTAGACTCTATATGCAGAGAGACTTGAGGGAGAAGAGAAGAATTTTTCGGAGTATGGCCAGAAGAATGCATGAGGACGCTATTTACAGGTGAACCTCCACTCAGTGCAAAAGGAAAAACCGCGTGAACATTTAATGTGGACGCGTTTCGTTGGTTGCAAGTCTGAAAACCGAAGTTGACCAAAATGCATTTCGACAAATTGCACTGGTAACTGTCCCACATATTTAGCACATGTGTTCAATGAAGCATCTGACCGAACCAGTTCGACCCTTAAACCGGACGGATCTCTGAACCTAATCGAACCGAACTTTGTGGACTGGATATTCTGATTTTCGTACTCCAAAAAATTAGATACCCGCTGGGCCCAAGGCCCAAAGTCCAATTGCCAAGAAACAAGACCAAGTCTAAGTCCAAGGCCACGGGCGCGGGTGCGGGTGCGCGCGTTTGACAACTTTGATTGTCTAGCAATCAATTAAAACTTATTATACTCCATTGTTCCCATACTAATATCATGTATATTATTATTCTAGATATCCAATGTGAGATGAAGAATTAAATACTCATTTAATTCCTTCATTAATCTCATAATTGGGTGTTGAACCATTCGATTTTCAATTTAATTTCTCACTCACCGAAAATCAATTTTGTGTGTATAATACACCATTTTCATCTACTCCGTGAGTAGAACGCACTCAAAATAATTAATTTCCGAGAACTTAATTTCAACACCCAAATTTAATTGATCAACTATTAAAGTCTAAAATATACTTTAATACCAATTAAATACATAATAATACCACCAACCATTTTCTCCAACAATCTCTCACATGAGTCAAAATTGAACCTATAGACATGCAGACTCACAGTCCAGTTCAAAACGAGACATTATTGCATTTGGATAGGTAGTTGGGGCTTTGAACCCTCCATAGTCAAGTATTACCGAGTACGTCGGCAGCCTGGTGGACATAGTGTCTTGAACCATTCCGTCTTGGTGTGTACCTTGATAGTAATACTGACATAATAAAATCTCTACGCTCATTTCTTGTTCTCACGTTTTTGTCCATTTCGGCCATAGACACCCTTTGGATTCATAAGTATTTAATATCCACTGATATTTGAGGCGGCCTTTCACCTCACACCTACATAGGTGAACTCCTCTTGAGTATCCCGTAATACTATGTCTGCCAAATGGACTTAGGGTTCATTAAAAGTCGTATAGACTTAACCTGTACCACGTACGGGTTCACACTTGGCGTACTGTCCTCTAAGGAATGATCGGGTTACCAAGTGTATCCTCTAACTTCCACAGCTCAGTTTTCCCGTTGAACCAAGATTTTGGGATCTCCACTCAACTTGGTTGGGTTACCACTGCTTCAGTTTACTTTTGTGGATTTTAGACCCATTCCTTCTGACAGTTTGGACAACTGATCTCGATTTATGCTTTTAGTCAACGGATCTGCTAGATTATCCTTAGATCTTACATAATCTATGGACATCACACCACTTGAGATCAATTGTCTTACGGAGTTATGTCTACGACGAATGTGTCTAGTCTTTCTGTTATACATGTCACTTAGAGTCTTACCAATTGCGGCTTGATAGTCGCAATGTACCATTATAGTAGGTACGGGTTTATCCCAACATGGAATATCCTCGAGGAAATTTCGAAGCCACTCTGCTTCTTCACGAGCTTTGTCTAAAGCTATAAATTCTGATTCCATGGTGGATCGGGCTATGCACGTCTGCTTAGTCGATCTAATGGACACAACAACTCCTCCTATTGTGAATACATATCCACTAGTAGAGAACGACTCTTTAGTGTCTGAGATCCAATTGACATCGCAGTACCCTTCAAGTACAGTAGGATACATGGTGTACTGTAGCCCAAAGTCGAGAGTATACTTTAAGTATCTCAAAACTCTCTTAAGTGCATTCCAATGCTCATTGCTTGGATTGTTTTTTAATCTACTAAGTCTATTCACATTACATGCTATATCGGGACACATACAATTCGAAATGTACATTATGCTTCCAATAACTCTAGCATATTCTTATTGAACTACAAGACTACCTCTATTTTTGCTCAAATGGACATTCATATCCAATGGTGACTTCGCAGGTGGATCATCAAAGGTATTGAACTTCTTTAACACTTTATCTACATAGTGAGATTGAGTTAAAGATATACCACTTGATGTCCTGCTGGTCTTGATTCCTAGAATCACGTCAACGATAACCATATCCTTCATGTTGAATTTCGATTCAACATGTGTTTCGTACTAATGAGTAAGTCATGATCATTACTCGTAATGAGCATGTCATCAACGTATAGACATAGAATGACAAATCCTTTTGGTGTACTTTTCACATACACACATACACTCATTAATGCGAAAACCATTTGACAACATGGTGCTATCACACTTCAAATGTCATTGTTTTGAAGCTTGTTTAAGCCCATACAACGATCTCACTAGTTTGCACACCTTCTTCTCATTTCCAGGTGCAACAAATCCCTCTAGTTGATCCATATATATATCCGCATCCATTTCACCATTTAAGAACATAGTTTTAACATCCATTTGGTGAACTTCGAGATTGTACAAAGCAGCAATCGCGATTAGCACCCTAATGGAAGTAATCCTTATTACCGGTAAATAAGTATAAAAGAAAGCGTACCCTTTGATTTGTTTGAACCCTTTGGCAACTAAGCGGACTTTGTATTTGTCAATTGACCCATCCACTTTGTACTTTCTTTTAAGGATCCATTTGCATCCTAAGGGCTTGCAACCTTGTGGGAGATCAACCAACTCCCACGTGTGATTTTGCATGATAGAATCGATTTTACTATTAATCGCCTCTTGCCAGAGTGGAGTGTCTGATCTAGATATAGCGTCTTTGATAGTCCTTGGTTCCTCTTCCAACACATAGGTGATGAAATTAGGACCAAAGTTTTTAACTATCTTAGCCCTTTTGCTGCGTCTTAACTCTTCACTATCTTGAGTAGACGGACCAACATCCTCATCAACCTCCTCGTTTCGAGGTCTTTTGGTTAACGTCTCATCTTCCTTGGTCTTACAAGGAAAGATGTTTTCGAAAAACACAACATTTCTCGACTATGTGTAAGTGTCTTCTGTCATTCTGATTTGTGAATCAGAAATCGATAGGCACTACTATTTAGTGCATACCCTACAAATATGCAATCGACCGTTTTAGGGCCGATTTTAACTTGTTTAGGTAGAGGTACTTCAACCTTCGCCAAACACCCCCACACTTTGAGGTATTTATATGATGGTTTCCGCTCCTTCCACAATTCATAAGGAGTTGAATCCTTACTTTTGTGTGGAATCTTGTTCAAAATGTGGTTAGCCGACAGAGTGGCTTCCCCCCCACAAGTTTTTCGGTAAACCTGAGCTAATTAGCATAACATTCATCATCTCCTTAAGTGTTTGGTTCTTTTGTTCCGCAACACTATTTCATTGAGGTGAGTAAGGGGCAGTCGTTTGATGTATGATTTCTGATTCGGAGCATATCTTCTCAAACGGTGCTACATACTCTCCACCTCTATCACTGCGAACCATTTTGATTCATCTATTCAGTTGGTTTTCAACTTCACTTTTGTACCGTTTAAAAGCATCTAACGCTTCATCCTTACTGTGCAAAAGATAAATGTGGCAAATCCTTGTACTATCATCTATGAATGTGATGAAGTACTTTTTTCCACCTCTAGTTTGTACAAATTTTAAATCACACACATCAGTGTGAATTAATTCTAGAGGTTCTGGGTTCCTTTCGACAGATGGGAAAGGTAACTTCGTCATTTTAGCTTCTACACAAATTTTACATTTGTTGTTTAAATCAATATTCTTTATATCTAGTAAATTTAAACTTACTAGCCATTTTATCGATTTATTATTCACATGTACCAATCTACAGTGCCATAAATCAGAAAACTTAGCAATATAAGTATAAGCTTCTTTATTCATAACTGATTTCCCCTTGGGGTGTACAACAATGACACTCATTTTAAACAGACCATCGTGGAGATAACCACGACTTAAGTACACTGAGTATTTGCTAAGTACAATCCTATTCAACTCGAATACAAGTTTGAAGTTATTCTTCACTAGTACAGAGCGGGAGATTAGGTTCTTGCGAATATTCGGGACATGCAGGACATCTCTCAGTGTGAGATTATTCTCAGTGGTCAGCTTCAGAACAACGTTGCCAACCCCAGCCACCTCAGACGTGGCTTTTGATTCCTCATGTGCAGCTTTCTCCCATTGGCTGATTCATAAGTCGAGAAAGTATTCTTGTCAGAACAAACATGACAGGTAGCCCCGGTATCGATGAACCACTCATTTGGGTTTCCCACGAGGTTCACTTCAGTGGTCACTGCAGCCAGGTCCTCTTCAGTGATCTCTCATTGAACCATGTTTGCATTGAACTGCTTGCCCTTGCCTTTGTCATTGGTATCTTTCTTTGGGGCCTTGCAGTATCTTGCAATGTGGTTCGACTTTCCGTAGTTGTAACAATCACCATTAAATTTGGGTCGGGTTACAACTGGTTGTTTACCCTTGTCAGAATTTGGCCTTTTGTGCTTCTTTGACTCCATCAAATTAGCTTTGGCCTCTTCTTGACCCTTGTTCTCTCCAACCCACCTTCGCAAATCTGAAGTTTGTCTATGACCTCTTGCAAGGTCATACTTTTTTTCTTCAGCTTTAGGTGGCTCTGAAACTCCTTCCATCTTGGAGGCAGTTTCTTAATTACTGCAGTGGCTTGGAAGACATCTGGCAGTATCATTCCTTCTGCAGCAATGTCATGTAGAATCAAATGAAACTCTTGAACTTATTTGATGACAAACTTCAAGTCCACCATCTTGAAGTTCAAGAACTTCCAAACCAAGTACTTCTTAGTACCGACATCCTTGGCCACATACTTGGCCTCCAAGGAATTTCACATTTCCTTGGCAGTTTTGCACTTCTGATAGACATTGTACAAAGCGTCTGCCGTCTGTAGTTCTGAGCATAGAAGTCGTGTTCCCACCACCGTGCACGAACTTTCTCATTTTGCGGATTGTTCTCAACGATCGCAGGCGGGTCCTTAGTAAGGAACCTCGCCAACCTCAAGGTTGTCAAGAAGAACAACATACGTTGTTGCCGCCTCTTGAAGTTCTTACCCGAAAATTTTTCGAGTCTCTCACTTTGGACCATAAACGGTCTCGAGTTATCAAAAGGAAATGGCTTACCACACTGGGATTAGAGGTCTGCCCAACATGGAAAATTACAGGGGGAACGGGGGTGGTGGTGCAATGAGGAATAAGAGTACCAGTAGGAACAACAGTGTTTCCTTGGTTTGAAGACTCAGAATTGTTATTTCCGTCGGTCATGATATCATCTTGCGATTGTTGTTGAAAGTGACAGTGGAAATAATAATTCTATTATAAAATAAAAATAGGAAAGTTACAACTCGAAACTGGAAAATACACAGAAACAGAAAAAAGGAGAAGAAAGCAGTGTGTCGAGTCGAGGAAGGCCTCTTCCCGCGAGATAATATTTCCGCGGTAGAGCTCTTCGGTTCTGGAAATTCGCCCCCAAAGGTAAAACGACACTTCGTCTCCAAATGTGCAGCACCGCAGGATTTGGAGCACCGGCGAACAAAATTAACGCTCGAACTGGACTGATTCCTAGACTCTCTATGCAGAGAGACTTGAGGGAGAAGAGAAGAATTTTTTGGAGTATGACCAGAATAATGCATGAGGACGCTATTTATAGGCGAACCTCCACTCAGTGCAGAAGGAAAAATCAGGTGAGCATTTAATGCGGACGCATTGCGTTTGTGACAAGTCTGAAAACTGAAGTTGACCAAAATGCATTTCCACAAATTGTGCTGGTAACTGTCCCACATATTTAGCACATGTGCTCAATGAAGCATCTGACCGAACCGGTTCAACCCTTTAATCGGATGGATTTTTGAACCGAATCGAATCGAACTTTGTGGACCGGATATCCTGATTTTCATACTCCAAAAAATTATATACCCGCTGGGCACAAGGCACAAATTGTACTGGGCACGGGCTCGGCGCGCGCGTATGACGACTTTGATTGTCTAGCAATCAATTAAAACTTATTATACTCCATTGTTCCCATACTAATATAATGTATATTAGTATTCTAAATATCTAATGTGGGATGAAGAATTAAATGACTCATTTAATTCCTTCATTAATCCCATAATTAGGTGTTGAATCATACAATTTCCGATTCAATTTCCCACTCACTAAAAATCAGTTTTGCGAGTATGAATACATCATTCTCATCTACTCCGTGAGTAGAACACACTCAAAATAATTAATTTCCAAGAAATTAATTTCAACACCCAAATTTAATTGGTCAACTATTAAAGTCTAAAATATACTTTAATACCAATTAAATACACAATAATACCACCAACCATTTTCTCCAACATATATAATGTAATAGGAAATTATATAAATTGTTTAATTCCACACATCTCTACATTTAGATGAGACACAATTTATTCATGGTATCAGAGTCTTTGGCTCACGCACACGTCTTGAGTTCAAATCCTACTGAATATAATTTCACCCACATTAAAATATACACTTGTTAGGTCTCTTTAATCCTCTACATGATGGAATTGTTAAGTCTAAAAGACAAGTCAACCCACAAGTGAGGAGAATATTAGGGAACTATACAAATAAATTATTTTCACGCATCTCTACAAGTTCAGAATTTTAGATGAGATTTAATTCTTAAACATTCATACTCATATGAGACTGGATTAGACTGTTGGTCCCAAAGGTACTCAGGAAGGGACTTGGAAGTCTAGAAGGTGGGTTGAATAGACCACCTACACCAAATCGAATTTTGCTTTGAAAATTTGGCAAGTACAAAAGTCAGTTGATTTGGTGTCAGTTGTTAAAACTCAAAGTATAAAAGGTCAGCTGAATTTTGAAAAACTCAGCTGATTTTGCAGGAAACATTTTTAAACTGGTTTTTATTGAAAACCATTTTATACAAGTGCTAAGTATGCAGTAAAGACAATAAATAAAATAGTAAATTGACATATAGGTTTATAGTGATTCAAATATAACGATCCTATGTCCATTCTCCCTTATCACCAAAAGGTCTACACTTACCAACTCACAAACTTTTGGATTTTACAATTTCTAAAGCTTGTATAGTCCTGAACTATCTTCTAGCTCTCGACTCACTCTTCACAACCTATTCTCTATCGAGAAAGTGATAGGTGTGATACAATCCAACTAAAAACTCTCTATACGTTTAATCTCACAAACAAAGTATGAAATTCTCTTCTAAGCAAATGTATGCATGAAAGCTCTAAGTGAAGATGTTCGTGTTTTGAATGTATGTGTTGTGTCCTGTGCGCAAACCAATCTTCTTCACTTGTATATATAACTAGTTTTATTTACTAGCCGCTAGAGAAACTGGTAATCAACCAAACTATCTTAGAAAGAGAATAAATCATTTATTAATTGATATGTGATTGATGTATCCTTGATTTATGTCCTTAATTGTTAACCAAAATCTTCATATTGATCCTTCAATCGGTTTTTGTCTTCAATCACCAACAGTCAAGTGCAGAAGTCAACTTCAGGGTCCGCTGGTATCAACTTCAGCTGGGGATGAACTAATTTTTTACTTGCTTATCTCTCTTCGTCCTCGGTTGACCTTCTTCTTCGACTGAGGTCAATTGAGTACAACTCAGCTAATGCTTAGAACTCAGTTGCCTTGTCTCAGGATGGATACCAGCTGACTTCACTCCATGTCAGTTGGGCTTCTCTTCATGTCAGCTGATCTTCGAGCTTAACTTCCCTGACTGTTCTTCAGTTGTCTTCTAGGTCTTCTGATAAAACTAAGGGTTCCCTCTTATTCAAACACCTATTCTAGACCTATACTAACACCAACTGACTAACAAGTTCAGTTGGTACTATTACAAGTTTTTTGTTTTAACATCTTCAAAACATCTAAATAAATTTTATCCTATTTGAAGATGTTAAAACTCTTACGAAATAACATGTAAATCAGCATTAAAGCATAAGGACAAAGATCTTAAAATATATCTCAAGTTAGAAGTCAACTGACAAAAACCGAATGGAAAAATAATCGATTTAAACAGCGAAAACTACTTCGTGTTCGAAAATACGAAGTGAACAAAATTTTCTCTCCGAGGGCCCTAAAAAACCAATAATAAGAAAAATGTGCCAAAAAAAAGTAAACAAATAAATAAGCAAAAAATGAATGCAAACTTAGTTTTTTCAACAAAAAAAATGAATTTTACAGTTTTTCGAGGAGTAATTTTTTTCGAAATTTCGGCAATATTTTTTTAAAATAGTCTAAAATTTTGAGAAAAAAAATTGAAAAAACAAGGCATCATTCGTAAAAATAAATTTTAGCAAAATTTTCGGCAATATTTTTCAGAATTAGGCTAAAACTTCAGTTTAATTTTTTCAAAAATTGTACTCCCTCCGATTCATTTTAGATTATTCGTATTACTATAAAAGGAATTTTTTTTTTTTTGCTTTCCACTTTCTCAATCTCTTTCCCAAAATAGCAAAAAAAATACACATATCATTTTAACTTTACCCCTTAAAAGTTGAAAGGACCCTTTTACCCTTACTTCATCTCCACAATAAGTAACAACTTTATACCCATAAATACTAATAAACAACACTTTTATTAAAATTCGTGTCACTTTGAAAGTGAAAAATAAAAATTAATCGGAGGGAGTACAATTTTTCATAAAACCAGAGTAAAAAAAAAGGAATTTTTTTTTTTTTGCACGTGGACGGAACAGGGGATGAGGAATTAGGAGAAGAAGGGGAGGAATAGGGGTTGAAGAAAGAAAAAAAATAACAAATTCACATTTTCTCTTACCCCTTTTTATTCTTTTTTTTTTTTCTTTTTTCAGAATCATGGGTCGATTGGGTGAACAAAACAATTAATCAAAGGAGGAGGGATGGGAGAAAGTAGGGAAGAAGAGAGAGGGAAGTGAGTTTGCGTTGTATAGGTGGGAGAGGAAATTAGAGTTGCTATAGAGGGATAAGAATGATACTTCATCCGTCTCAAAGTAATTTGTACACTTTCTTTATTTGAATATCTCACACAAATTTATACACTACCTAAAAAGGAAATATTAATTTGAGTTTATACCCACACAAATGTACATATATTTACCCATATGTCACTACTTTACTTTTTTTTAATCCACGTGCAATCCCAGAAATGCAAATTCTCCTGGATGGAGGGAGTAGTTCGTGGAGTGTGTACTTATCATACGATGGGTGTACTGCAAAAAAAAAGTAGGTGCATTTAACCTGGGCCTTATAATTTGGTCATTAGGGCTCCATGTGGGCGAGCCCATTTAGAAGTTCTTTTTTTTAGTAGGTCTTGTGTGTGAAATTGTCTCATGACATGAGATAATGGAATGAGGTATAAATTAGGCATGACACATTAACATTTTGATAGAGGAGAATGTTAATTTGTGTTGTATCATGTCATCAGACGATCGTATAAGCTTTTGGTTTTTTTTTTTTTTCCTTTTTCGTAAGATGTTTTTATTCATTTAGTCCTTTTATAAGACCACTCCTCTATTAATTTGAGTGTGGACTATTAATATAATTTTTATTTATAATATCACTTTTATATATGGATTTAGTGATAATAATAAGAACTAGTTGAAAAGGTAATAATACCATCTTTTGGTACTCACAGGGCCATCCAAATCAGGCTTTCTTGGAGAAAGAACTAAGGTTTCCAATTAATGTTATAAAAGCTTGAGCAGTCTTTGGAAATTAAGTAGCAGCATACTGCAACTATTGTAAAGGTAAAGACATTTTTAAGACCTTGGTATATGACTAATCAGCTGCCACATTCATTCTTTTTTCTTCAGTTACGCAACTTGTTTACTTTTCCAGACAAATTGCCAATTTCATCAAATTTGATTCTTATGTTATTTAACAGAGCTAGTGAAAGTATATTACTATTATTGGGATATCTCTACATAAGGATTAGTGACCTGAATATAGGATCTTCAAAGTTTCCACATCATACTGCTTCCTATTAAATTTCTTTGGTGGTTGAATTTTAGAACTAATGTTGGGGTCTGCACAAGAGTTAAAGATCTATGATTAAAAATTCTTCATTAATCTGCATTTATCTAATCAATAAGAAAAAGAAAAAAAAAAATGAAGGTATGCATTCATATATCATCATATATTCATTCAATTTGCTTAGTAAAACCATATCCAAAACTTACAAACAAGATAACTTAAAATAAGGCAAAAGACCAAATATAGGTACCCTTCACACTCCCAAAGATTAGTATTAATCTATAGGCAGGGGATTGGGACCATGGGCAATTAATTCCAATAATTTTGATTAAATTTGCATAATATACATATAAAACTTATTTTAACGGCTGCTAATAAAATTATGGAAGAAGTATTGGTGAGATCTTGGTCATGGCTATCAGTCAAGAACTTAATCGATAACGAGAAAGGAGTTTTGAGGTGGATTAAAGATTTGAAAGGCTGTTGCTTGTAATAATTTTGCTGGAGTGTGATCTCGGATAGTTAGGGGACTGCTGCTCTTTACTTTTCAACTTCGTTGTTAATTTTTGTTAATTTTGTACAGGTTGAGTACCCTTTGTACTCTTTCTTGTTCCCAATATAATTTTTTTTTTTTACCTTTAAAAATAATACATATAAAAGTTATTGATAACATATTATATATCTTTATTATATATATTTGTGAGTTCTCCCCTCATTACGTGGCATATCTACCTCTTCATTATTTTAAAATCCTGCATTTACATGACTCCACGTCATTAAGACGGTTTTATCTCCAATGAAATTCTTATCTTTATCTACATTGCATCTATTTGTAAATTAAAATTAAAATTTTACTCCATCCTATATTTTCCCTCTATTTTGAATCCTCCACCCATTTTTCTACGTCGTTTTTTTTTTTAATTTAAAATTTAAAATTGCAGTAGTTATTCTATGAAAAATTAAATTGGACGGTTTAGATCTCCATTGACTATTTCAACCAAATCTCAATCTCTCCATTCTCAACGGCAGTTCTTTTCTCTTTTTTTTTTTACACATCTAACCAAATCTCCACGGGAATTTACAGTGGATGCAATGCAAGTGGTGGAACACACATTGCTATCTATCTTCTCCTTCATCTGCACTTCTTTTTTCTTTATTAAAATTTGAATTTCTATGGTTGTTGCACGAGAGATCAATTTGGGCGGTTACAACAATCTCTCACGTCAATTTTTCAGATCCCAATTTCACCTTCGAGGTTGATTCATGTCTTTGCTTTTTTCACAACCAATTACATGATATTTTTATCTTTTGAAAATCTCATTTTGAAAAACAAAAACTCATACTTTTTTGTAATGTTTGTTAATAGTGTTCATATAGTTTACTTTTGATTTAATTCCTTACATTTTAATTTTACGAGTGGTGAATGTTTGATTGAATTTATCCATAATTGTTTTAAAATCCAGCATTTCCATGACTCCACGTCATTAAGGCGGTTTTATCTCCAATGAAATTCTTATCTTTATCTACATTGCATCTATTTGTAAATTAAAATTAAAATTTTACTCCATCCTATATTTTCCCTCTATTTTGAATCCTCCACCCATTTTTCTGCGTCGATTTTTTTTTAATTTAAAATTTAAAACTGCAGTAGTTATTCAATAAAAAATTAAATTGGACGGTTTAGATCTCCATTGACTATTTCAACCAAATCTCAATCTCTCCATTCTCAACGGCAGTTCTTTTCTCTTTTTTCTTTACACATCTAACCAAATCTCCACAGGAATTTACAGTGGATGCAGTGCAAGTGGTGGAACACACATTGCTATCTATCTTCTCCTTCATCTGCATTTCTTTTTTCTTTATTAAAATTTGAATTTCTATGGTTGTTGCACGAGAGATCAATTTGGGCGGTTACAACAATCTCTCACGTCAATTTTCCAGATCCTAATTTCACCTTCGAGGTTGATTCATGTCTTTGCTTTTTCACAATCAATTACATGATATTTTTATCTTTTGAAAATCTCATTTTGAAAAACAAAAACTCATACTTTTTTGTAATGTTTGTTAATAGTGTTCATATAGTTTACTTTTGATTTGATTCTTTGCATTTTAATTTTACGAGTGGTGAATGTTTGATTGAATTTGACTCCACGTCATTAAGGCGGTTTTATCTCCAATGAAATTCTTATCTTTATTCACATTGCATCTATTTGTAAATTAAAATTAAAATTTTACTCCATCCTATATTTTCCCTCTATTTTGAATCCTCCACCCATTTTTCTGCGTCGTTTTTTTTTTTAATTTAAAATTTAAAATTGCAGTAGTTATTCTATAAAAATTTAAATTGGACGGTTTAGATCTCCATTGACTATTTCAACCAAAGCTCAATCTCTCCATTCTCAACGGCAGTTCTTTTCTCTTTTTTCTTTACACATCAAACCAAATCTCCACGGAAATTTACAGTGGATGCAGTGCAAGTGGTGGAACACACATTGCTATCTATCTTCTCCTTCATCTGCACTTCTTTTTTCTTTATTAAAATTTGAATTTCTATGGTTGTTGCACGAGAGATCAATTTGGGCGGTTACAACAATCTCTCACGTCAATTTTCCAGATCCCAATTTCACCTTCGAGGTTGATTCATGTCTTTACTTTTTCACAACCAATTACATGATATTTTTATCTTTTGAAAATCTCATTTTGAAAAACAAAAACTCATACTTTTTTGTAATGTTTGTTAATAGTGTTCATATAGTTTACTTTTGATTTGATTCCTTGCATTTTAATTTTACGAGTGGTGAATGTTTGATTGAATTTATCCATAATTGTTTTAAAATCCTGCATTTCCATGACTCCACGTCATTAAGGCGGTTTTATCTCCAATGAAATTCTTATCTTTATCTACATTGCATCTATTTGTAAATTAAAATTAAAATTTTACTCCATCCATTATTTTCCCTCTATTTTGAGTCCTCCACCCATTTTTCTGCGTCGGTTTTTTTTTTTAATTTAAAATTTAAAATTGCAGTAGTTATTCTATAAAAATTTAAATTGGACGGTTTAGATCTCCATTGACTATTTCAACCACATCCCAATCTCTTCATTCTCAACGACAGTTCTTTTCTCTTTTTTCTTTACACATCTAACCAAATCTTCACGGGAATTTACAGTGGATGCAGTGCAAGTGGTGGAACACGCATTGCTATCTATCTTCTCCTTCATCTGCACTTCTTTTTTCTTTATTAAAATTTGAATTTCTATGGTTGTTGCACAAGAGATCAATTTGGGCGGTTACAACATTCTCTCATGTCAATTTTTCAGATCCCAATTTCACCTTCGAGGTTGATTCATGTCTTTGCTTTTTCACAACCAATTACATGATATTTTTATCTTTTGAAAATCTCATTTTGAAAAACAAAAACTCATACTTTTTTGTAATGTTTGTTAATAGTGTTCATATAGTTTGCTTTTGATTTGATTCCTTGCTTTTTAATTTTACGGGTGGTAAATGTTTGATTGAATTTATCCATAATTGTTTGCTGATTATGCACGTTTCTCAGTTTCTGTTATTTCTAAAGTGTTTCGTCTATGTAAATTTTTGTAGATTTTATATGAAAATGGTTCATGGTAAGCTTATCAAAAAATTATTTTAAAGTATTGAATATTTAATCAGGAGTATCAACAATTTTATTATTAGTATTATTAATCTGAGTTCAAGAAAATTTACAACAATTACAATATAATACCACTGACTATATTAATAATAATCCTGATGATATTTTATATACTATTGATCAAATATTTGATTCTTTAAAATTGTTTCATGATAAGTCTATTATGAACTATTTTCATATAATATTTTGCCTATAGAATGAAAATGATTTATACTCAAACCATTGAAAAATATTAGTTATTTCCACTATAGAAAACTATTAATTTTTTTTTTGAATGATATTAGTTGTTTTCACTGAATAATATTAGTTGTTTATTGAATAAACTAACACTCTTAAGTGAAAACAACTAATACTCTTCAATTACTCATGTATGAACTACTTTCACTCTATACATATACTCAAATACAATTGATTTTTCTCAATTGACTGATCGACTCCCCAGTCTGAAAATTTAAAAGTTATTATTCATTAAATTTGTGAATATGAATAAAGAAAAATATTTATTTCAAATTTAATATGAATTTATCTATTATATTTTCGAGAATTATATGATGAATAAAAATTGTTATAAACTCAATTCTTTTTAAATATACAATAATATTCTATTGATTAAAATGTTTAAATTAAAATTAATACACAATTTATTTTCGACCCCGCGTGATGCGCGGGTTCTATTCTAGTTCTTTACTATTTAAGATCTATGACCTAAAGCTTTGATGTAACCAGACTGAAGAAATTACCACAACTTTATAGAGTAAAAAAATCATTTAAATTGAAGAACAAAAATGAAAGAATATAATAAAGAGCAAAAATCCCAGAAATTGACGGGAGAAATTCAAATCAAATAATGGCATGAGAAATACCAAAATTGCCATTGTATAAAAGGATTAAATTCATTATATACACTACAAATCACAAAAATTTAAACTTCATTACAATTATACAGTGATCAGCCTATTAGCAAAGCATAGAGAAAGGAAAAACTAGCTGAAATAATCCACGAAAAATGGAAAATTCATACAAGTCATATAATGTCATCATGTGCAACCATGAATATGAACAAACTACAAAAGAGAGAAAATAGATAATAAATAATACTACCTCCGTCCCAGATTTGTTTTGACAATTGACTTTTTGGGACTTTAGTATGAGAGTTGATTTATAGTGTTTAAATAAATAAAATAGTTTTTTGATGATGAAATATTGTTCAACTTAAGTGAATGAAACAAAACAAATGTATTTTTATGCGTAACTATTAGTGAAATGAGATGTAATTTAGAGGTCTTTCTAAGGAATGAAATAGTACAATGTAAAAAATAATTTGGGACGGAGGTAGTAATGAGTATGTATTAAATGAAATGGCAAAAACTTGTATGAAACCGTCTCATGGCATGAGACTACACAAATTAACACCTACCCCTACCAAAGTGTTAATGAGTCAATGCTCTAATTACACTCATTCCCATTGTCTCATGCTATTAGACGGTCTCATACAAGACTTACTCAAATGAAATTGACAACGCGATTTATACTTAAGACAACGGTAAAAAAAGATCCCCGTTGTCTTTTTCCATTTGTCGAAAACCATTGTTGGCATAGTGAGTAGAGAGAAATGAGAGCAATTATTCTATCTAAATGTTTCTCCAAAAAGATGCATAAATAAATTAAGATATTTATCTTTTTTCTTGACAGTTTTAATTTTAATTTATTTAATTAAAATTAAAAATAAGATATCACGACGTAGAAATTGTATTAGTACTCCAACTACAAATTTAGTAGTGTAACACAAAAATGTAAGTCTCGCATGGGTATATTACTAGTCTTCTATACTTTAATATAGAGCAAGCATTCTTTGCGGATGTGGCATATGTTAAATCACTGCATTTAAAAAATTCTTCATTCTCATTAACCCAACTACTAAAATTTAATCTCAACCTTTCATTTTATGTGTTTTGATCTCACCCATTCATATATTTACATTTATTTTAGGGTTTTAATTCATCCTCATTTCATTTACTCACACCTAAACTAATGCCGCTGCATAATTCCTCCTCCCTCCATGGTTGCTGCATAATCCCTCCTCTCTCCATTGCCGCTGGCATAATTCCAAACTCGTCGCTGCATAATTCCTCCTCCCTCCATGGCTGCTAGCATAATTCCAAACTCGCCGCTGCATAATTCCTCCTCCCTCCATGGCCGCTGCATAATTTCTCCTCCCTCCATGGCCGCTGGCATAATTCCAAACTCGCCGCCGCCACCGATAGAAATTCAAAGTCGCTGCTGCTGCCACAAAGCTACTGGGTTAGTATGAATTTCAATTTCAATTTTTAGTTTTCATCAATTTTATATACACCGCTTCTAGGTTATATGAATTTTAATTTCAATTCAATTTACAAAACAATTATCATTAATTCATTTTGGATTTATACCCCTGTCTATGCCATCATATATTCATTTCGATTATCATCGATTCAGATTTTTCTAATATTTTTTCGATTAACAGAGCCATCTTACTTTTGTGCTAGAACTTCTATCTCTGTCTCCTCTACTGTGAGCCACGGAGATGGTCTCCCTCCGTTGCCGCCTCAATTTTTCTTCTTTTCCATCGCCGCCTTAAACCACCATCTATCATCGCTTCTATTCATCACGGGTACGAAAATAAGTTTCTACCGTGTATTTCTTTTATTTTTTCTTACTTTCAATCTTGTCCATCAAGGTTTGATATTTTGATTCTCTTCGGGCATACTCTAATGCTATGCCCCTTTCATCGTCACAATTCTCAATTGCAGGTCAGACTCTTTTGTGTTATTATTCTTATTCGTCATTGCAAATGACATTATTTAGTGTCGGAATTTCTATTAAATCAATCTATTTTTTTTATAGGAAATGCTTCTCTACACATTATGCTTTGTTGTTATTTTTCTGGTGAAGAAATACAGTGGTTATCGTTCCTGGTGATGGTAATCAAAGTCAAAATGGATGCACTGAATGTAGATTTATTTGCCACCGCCTGCAACTTCTCCATTTAACTGGTAACAAATTTAACTCTGATTCAATTGAAAAATAATTGGATCCATATTCTCGCCTCTATTTATTCTATATTTCTGTTTGATCTTATCGGTTAAAAGAGTTATGCTTCAGGTTGAACACTATCCTACAAATGTACAACCTCTTCTTTATTTTCTTTTATTTTTCTTATTTTTTTTCGGTGTCATCTTACACTAATGTGTTTTATGGGTTTGTCAGTTTTTCTTATTTTCTTTTGAGTGTATCCATAATCTTTTAATTCCTTCTATAATTTGAGCTCTTTGCCATTTTGTAGACTCTGCTGCCAAATTCTATTTAGGCAAATCATGGAAAAAGTTTCATCCAACATCCGAAATAAAAGGTACAATATTTGGTGAGTTTATTCCATTAAACTATGACGTTGGATATTTAGTTGTTCTTGAGAGGATTTGTGCAACAGATCCACCGCCAGTAGCAAGAAAATTATGTTTTCACTTTTCTAAGTTTTAGGATTCGGGTTACACGAGTGATTTAGGAACATAATTAGGATTTCAATTGTATTGGAATTTCAGTTCTGATCTTGAATGAATTAGTATTTCATTAGAATCTAATGATATAAACTTTTTTTCTTTAATATGTATTTTGTGGTGTAAATCCCATGGAAAATGATTTCAGGTTTTTTTGGTGGTGTATTTGATCAATTTGTCCACGCCCAGTGAGATCTTTATATTTCAGGTTTTTTTTTGTGAGTGTTTGATCATTTTTATCTTCTATTATTAGACACGCAAGTTGTATACATGTTCTTTTGTGGTGTGAAAGCAAAGAGTTCTATATTTTTAGAATTCTATAGATCCACAGTGCTTTTTCGTACCCACTCCATCGATTGGCTCAGGTGAATACTATCTCCAATTTCATTCTTCCTCCATTGTTGGTTTAAAATTTGTTGCTCATTGTTTCCGAATCGCATATTAGGAGGCCATCATACCACGATGTTATCAGAGTTTATGAGATTCAAAAGTAATCTAGGAAATTCATGAGTAAAATTTGAGGATATGTTTTGGGTTTGTTGTGAATCATTATTTCTTTTGGTGGGGATTGTGAAGATTACGATTTATTAAATTTCCGAGTATGTTGATTTTGTGTGTGCTCAGTTTCTTGAATATTTCTACACCATTTTTTTGGCCTTTCATGGTTTTCACCATATTTTAATTCAACATTTGGTTCCATGGTTATAAAATGTGTTAATCTGTCTTATAATAACTTTTACTGTTCTAAAGTCTCAGACACATGCTTCTTCGAGCATTTTAATTCGTCAAGCTTCGTTTATTCTGGCATTCTTTTGAACCACACACGGCTTAGGATCAAAGTTGTAGTCTTTTTTGTTAGTTTTTCCTATTTTTATGATGACAATTGTAATTCTCTTGAGATATATGGTTATGGTTTTGCAGATTCTGAATTGAAGAAGAGGAAGGTGTTAGTTGGGTCAGTGATAAGACGAGTAGGTATGTTAACCTTATAATTGTGTAGGTATTTCATATGTGTTTCGTCTTATCTTAGGTGGAGGTTGAACAAAATTTTTCTGAATGTGAGGCAAATCACTAAAGTGGACAAATATGAAAAAGCATTGAGTTTTTGTGATATTTTGTACTCTAGATTTAGTGATCTTTCTTCTTCCAATGTACGGAAAGAAGCTGAAATTGCATCTACCATTCATAGTTTTTTTTAATAAAGTATTTTTCTACAAGAACCACAATGCACCGATCTATTAAAAATAATTTTTTCAATGATCTCTAGATGAAATGTCAAAGCTTAGAAAAATGTTGAATAAATAACGAATGGTTCTTAATTGCATGTGATTTAGAATTTGTATATTTGAAAATAAATATATGCTCTATGCTAATTGTTTCTTTGTTTTTCCAATTCTTAATTTATGTTATTTGCATTTTCATTGTAAAATGTAAACTTTTGTGCTAATGTTTATAATAGGAGTACATAATATGTGCTTAGCAAATCTTTCTTTTAACATGTGAAACATAACACTATAGAGGATGTTATGTTGGGTGAATATGATGATGAGGGTAAAAATGAGTGTGATCATCTCTTTTATACTAAAAAATGACATTGTTGATGTATATTGTATGTGTGAGGTTATTAAGAGGGGACTTGAAATCATCCTTTCTTCATTGAGTATAGGAATTCTAAATGGTAGGTGTTTCAATTATGCAGTGTAATGTTAGTGTATATTGTCTTTGCTCGGTTGTTTGTGAGTATATTAATATCTTTTCTTGAAACTCATCAATTAACATAACCTGTTGACGAGATTATATCTCCAATAATCTGTTGCTCTGTCTTGGTTAACAGTTAGGGTTATTTAGTATAATTATAGTTTTATATCCTTTTCACCATCACTTCATATTCTGTTTCATGACTCTTATTACCAAACATCTTCGATTCCAATTTGTTTTGCAAGGGTCTCTGTTAATGAGCCAAACAAGTGGGTTTAGGATTTCTTTCTCTCCTCTATTATTGTAAGAATTGTTCATTTGTCTCTTGGACGTTCATTTGTAATTTTTGCATGAAGTTTAGATGTAATTGAATTTTTCGGTTGAGAAGTATTGATCAATGGTATTGAAAATTCTTATTGTTAAAATTGTAATTTTTTTAAATATTTTAATTCTATAACTAATTTATTGTTTATGTTGGGTTTTGGTAAATGGTATGGTGATGTTTTCTGTTTTTATGTATTTTAGCAAGCTTAGTATTGTAGAGAAGACGGCCCAATGAACTCTCGGTAGTGATAAATGAGGTTGAAGTTGTTTGGTATATTAATATTACTCAAAGGAGAAAATGAGAGGCAAGTTGAGCTTGAAAATGTATTCAACTTCAAAGGACTGAGAGGGAGAAGCAAAACAGAGTTCCATAGTATCAACTTCTTTCTTGACTAAGTCTGTGGAAAGCAAACATGATCAATTTTAAGCACCAGTATTGATGATGACGATGAATGATAAGTTTGTTTGGTAATTTTGTATTATAGTTTTACTTGATTTTCATGAAAATATATGATATCAATTTTTTAATAGATATAATTTATTTTTTTCAATTGTTTAGTATACAACCATTGCTAATTTGGAAGTTTGCATTAATTCGAACATTTATAAAAAAATATGGTGGTAAAAATTTAAACCATATGTATCTATGTATCAATTCGAACATTTATAAAATATATATATGTATGTATATACGAGTAATCACTATGTCAAATATTTGAACCATTCAAGCTATCTAAACTATTTTTATTAGATTAGTTAGATATGATGATTAGTCATTTGATTTACGTATTTGTATTACTGAAAAGAATTGTGATATGAATTTGGTACTGATTTGTATAAATAGTTGTACTTTTTCCTTGAACTCTATTTTTCAAAATCATTTATATAAAAACAAATTATTAAGAATTATTACATTTATTTTTTTTACTTGATGGTTGGATATTCATAGTTAACTATGAATGTAGGTCTATTATTAAGAATTACTAATGCAACTAATGGTTCTTAGTCACTAATATTTTTAATGTTTATGTAATTTCTATATTAAGCTTTATGTATAAAACATGTCTTTCTTTCTATTATTTCCGCGCTTTATTTCGATCCTGCTTCGATGGTATTAGAACCATTTGTTGCATTAGTAATTCTATCTAAGAAAACATTTATCTTTACTTAGATTGAATTAGTATTTTGTTATTATAGTCTATAATAATAACTAGTTATTATCTCTTTGGTGTTTTACGTTGGTAAGCGTTAATCCGTTGGTAAGCCTTGATTGGTGTTCCCGGTTGTGTTCCCGTAAAACTTCAATACTTGATAATAATCTAATTATTATTAAACACTATTAATAATTTTAATACTAATGACGTCTAGGCTTAGAGCAATGCTTTCTAAAAATAGAACTACTAATAATTCTGGTATTGTCTGTAGTAGTGACATCTCCATGCCTACTAATTATTCTAATTGGACTATACCTGATCAACCTATTAATTCTCTTTATCAAATTGGACTTCTTGATTTCAAGGTTGCTTACTCCATTAAAACCCATGAAGAAACTATCTCTATACAAAATGAATTTCAAAGCATACCTTTATTATCTAAGGTTTCTATTCAAAAATATTTGGAAATTTTTTTTAGATATATGCATTTTGGACTTATTCAAGTAGCTATCAAGCCCTTAGTTCATATGGGAGTTGATGCTCCAGTTTACATTGCCCTAAGAGACAATGGACTTATTAAGTATAAAAATTCTTTATTATCCATGATCCAAACTAATATTTGCAACGGGCCTATGTATTTCAACTGTGCCCCAAATTTTAGTGTTGACCTTACTGATCCTCATATTTTAGATTCCTTAATTTTAGACATTCATCTTAAGAATAATGAATTCAAAGACAATTGTAAGAATTTTGCAGTTATTTTTAGGGTTTATAATTAGTAACAAGTCTAGGAACTCCTCTTTTAGAAGGAATTTTTTGTTAAAAATATCACTTTGAAATTTGGAAATACAAAGAACAATGGATAGAACTTCTTTCTTAACAGTTGAGTAATTTAGTTGCGGCCCAGTCCAGCTGCCTGAGTGAAATCTTACTAACTGTTCTTTTGAAACAGTATTATCTGCTTCTGTTTTAATAACCTGCTTTAAAATCCCCCCGAAACCGAAGTCAGAGGCATCTGTTTCTATAATCATAAAGGCATCCTTTTTAGGTATTCCTAAACAGGGTAAAGACTTAACCTGTTTTTTGATAGATTTTACTATATTAGTATGGGTGTCGGTCCATGCTGGTGGATTCTTTTTTAATCTTTGAAACAACGGGTTGAAAATTATGCGAAGTTTAGGGAAAAAGTCTGAAATATAATTTAAACAACCTAAGAATCTTTGTAGTTGAGTCTTTTCTTTTATGATATCTGGGAATTTGTCTGCAAAGTCAATAGCTCTCGCTATTGGTTTGATAGTTCCCCTGAATATATCGTGACCAAGAAATCTAATCTTTGTTTGGAAAAGTTTGATTTTGGGAGCAGATATAGCTAAACCATTTTTCTTTACTATTTGTAAAAATATGTTTAAATGCTTAAAATGTTGGTCTATGTTTTTGGAGTAAATAAGTACATCATCAATATAACAAATAGAGAAATCAGAGTAGTTATTAAAGATGTCATTCATAATATTCTGGAATTCCGAGGGAGCATTTCTTAGTCCAAATGGCATTACGTTCCATTCATAATGTCCAAAGGGTACTGTAAAGGCTGTTTTATACTTATCTTGTTCGTTAACCTGTATTTTCCAAAATCCTGATTTTAAATCGAATTTAGAAAAAACATAGGCATTCTGAAGTCTATTAATAAGGTCTCTTTTATTAGGGATAGGATATCTAATCCATTCTAAAACTTTGTTAAGAGGTTTATAATTAATAACAAGTCTAGGAACTCCCTTTCTTTTGTAATGATACTGAGATTTATCTTGACAGCCATCATCTAATGAAAGTTTATGTTATGTTTAATGTTTCATTTTTCTTGTTCCAGATTTTGCTCTCGTATGTCGTTTTTGTTCTAAATTTAGATTCTTGTTACACTCCATCAGATTGCCATTCCTCATCTCTCAAACCCGATCATGTTATCGTATATTATTGAGTAGACTTGCACTCTTTGCTCCTCCTTCAGGAGCACTTATAATTATTGTTTTGGTTCTCAACCTTCTACAAAGGCATCCTTCACTTAATTATTTGGTAATAGAGTATGGATATAAGGCATCCTTCAATTAATTGTTGCATGTTACTTTCATGAGATCACTGAAATACTAAAGAGCATAGAATCCATCTAATATGATTCTACTAGAACTTATGAGGAAAAAAAATCAGTTCAAAAAGTGCCAAAGACTGCAGTCCGAACTGGGATTTGTTTGAGGAAAAGCCAGGAGCTGATCACTTCAAAAATTAGGAAAGAGATCCTAAAGAGTCTAATGTCGTGAGTAAGTAGTATGTTTCTATTTTTGGTGATTGTGGTGAGTATATATAATGCAACTACTATTAATTATGCTTTTCATAGATTAGTTTTAGATGGTGAATGAGTTTCTTTCTGTGTTTGATCTTTAATACGTTGTGCAATACAATATATACTTAATCTTCTCCACAATTATGAACTAATACTGCTTCTCTTGTAATGATTTGTAATGTCCTTGGAGAATGATTTTGGCGTCAGGGCTAGAACTGTTGAAATTGCAGTTAAAGATTTTAGTTGTGGTTCATATTCAACAATTTTCAATGATGAGGTAAAAACCACTTTATTAGAAATTTCTGAACAATCTCTCTGATGCTCCTCACCAGTATATATACTTCATCAATTCCTTGCCCCTTGATTGCATGTTACATATTAGACCAAGGGTCAAACAAGTCCCTTTGGCGTTTCACAAAGCAACTCCCACAAATTTATTTTCAGAGTTGAACTTTCCCGGTTGGACATTCAAATCCAAGGACGTAGGTTCTGTAACTACAGATGGAACATCTGATGATCTCCAAGATCCATCTGCAAAATAGAAACAACTAAGGTGATTGAAATCATTCAATTCTAAGAAAAATTGAATCCCCGATAGCTTTTTTCTTGGACTTCATGGCTGGCAATCATGTCGTCGAGTTTGTTGAATCTGTACATGCTTACAGTATAATGCAAAATTATGTGAGATTCATCATATTTTACGTGATTTGGACAATGAGGAACTGTCCATAACATTAATGTCATATTCTTGAACTCACTATTTTTGATAAGTAGAAGCTCTTTCATTTAGGCTTTTTAATATATTAAGTAGTCCTTCAAGTATTTTTTTATGCATCCACGCCCCTTGAGTATTATTCTGTTAGAGAAAATTGGTTGGTGGTATTATTTTATAATTAATTGGTATTAAAGTTTATTTGAGACTTTAATAGTTGACCAATTAATTCTTGGTGTTGAAATTAATTTCCCGGAAATTAATTGTTACAAGTGCGTTCTACTCTTGGAGTAGATGAGAATTGTGTATTCATACTCGCAAAACCGATGTTCGGTGAGTGAGAAATTGAATCGGAAAGTAGAAAGGTTCAACACCTAATCTGGGAATTAAATGAGTCATTTAATTCATCCCACATTGGTTTTTTGGAATACTAATATACATGATATTAGTATGGGAATAATGAAGTATAATAAATTGTAGTTGATTGCTAGTCAATCAAAGTTGCCACACGCGCGCGCGCGCGCCGAGCCGCGCCGCGCCCGCGCCCGTGGCCTTGGTCTTGGTTCTTGGCAATTGGACTTTGGGTGGACTTTGGGCCTTGGGCCCAGTGGGTATCTAATTTTTTGGAGAACAAAAATTAGGATATCAGGTCCACAAAGTTTTGGGTCGATTCGGATCAGAAACCCACGCGGTTTTTCCTTCTGCACTGAGTGGAGGTTCGCCTATAAATAGCGTCCTCATGCATTTGCCTGGCCACGCATTCAGAAATCTTCTCCTCTCTCTCTGTCTCTCTGCATATAGAGTCTTAAGAGCCAGTCCAGTTCGAAGCGCTCATTTTGTTCGCCGGAGCTCCAAGATCTGTGGTGCCACACTCTTGGAGACGTTGTGATGTTTTACCTTTGGGGACAAATTTCTGAGACCGAAGAGCACTACCGGGGAAATTTTGTCTTGCGGTAAGAGGGCTTCCTCGACTCGTCACTTTTGCTGCTTCTTTTCTTTATTTTTTTCTCACTCTGTAATCTGTTATTCGAGTTGTATTTTCCTTTATTGTTGAATTATTATTTCCGCAGTCAAAACTATTTTCTAAATTTTACAATCGCAAGACAAAATTTTCTTTTCTGTTTTCAAAATGACTAACGGAAATAACAATTCGGAGTCTGCTAACCAGGGAAACACTGTTGTTCCTCTTGGTAATCCCACTCCCCAGGGTACCACTACCCCCGTTCCCCCTGTAACTGTCCATTTTGGGCAAACTTCTAATCCCTCAGTGGTGAGCCCTTTCCCCTTTGACAATTCGAGACCTTTTGTGGTCCAAAGTGAGAGACCCGAAAAGTTTTCGGGAAAAAACTTCAAGAGGTGGCAACAGCGTATGCTGTTCTTTCTGACCACCTTGAGGTTGGCGAGGTTCCTTACTGAGGACCCGCCTGCGGTCGTTGAGAACGATGCGCAGAATGAGAAAGTTCGTGCCCGCTGGTGGGAACACGACTTCTATGCTCAGAACTACATTCTGAGTGGTCTGGCAGATGCTTTGTACAGTGTCTACCAGAAGTGCAAAACGGCCAAGGAAATGTGGAATTCCTTGGAGGCCAAATATGTGGCCGAGGATGCCGGTACTAAGAAGTACTTGGTTGGGAAGTTCTTGAACTTCAAGATGGTGGACTCGAAGTCTGTCGTTGAACAAGTTCAAGAATTCTAGTTGATTCTGCATGACATTGCTGCAGAAGGAATGATACTGCCAGACGCTTTCCAAGCTGCTGCAGTCATTGAGAAACTGCCTCCAAGCTGGAAGGAGTTTCAAAGCCACTTGAAGTTGAAGAAGAAGAGTATGACCTTGGAAGAGGTCATAGGCAAACTTCAGATTCGCGAAGGTGGGCTGGAAAGGAACAAGGGTCAGGAAGAGGCCAAAGCTAATTTGATGGAGTCAAAGAAGCGTAAGAGTGTTGGAGTTAATTAGGATTAATTCATGATAGTAATAATTGTATTTAAATTCGTATTTAAAATTCATCTCGAATAGATTCCGGGCACCCCGATTATTTTCCCAACAAAGAGGCTAAATTCTGACAAAGGCAAACAACCAGTTGTAACTCGACCCAAATTTACGGGTGATTGCTACAACTGTGGAAAGTCGAACCACATTGCAAGATTCTGCAAGGCCCTTAAGAAAGATGACAAAGGCAAGGGCAAGCAGTCCAATGCGAACGTGGTTGAAGGGGAGTTCACTGAAGAGGACCTTGCTGCGGTGACCACTGAAGTGAACCTCGTGGGCAACCCAAAGGAATGGTTCATTGATACGGGGGCTACCTGTCATGTCTGTTCTGACAGGAATGCTTTCTCGACCTATGAGCCAGCCAATGGGAGAAAGCTGCACATGGGGAATCAAGCCACGTCTGAGGTGGCTGGGGTTGGCAACGTTGTTCTGAAACTGACCAGTGAGAAGAACATCACACTGAGAGATATCCTGCATGTCCCGGACATTCTCAAGAACCTCATCTCTGGCTCTGTACTAGTGAAGAATAATTTCAAACTTGTATTTGAGTCTAATAGGGTTGTTCTTAGCAAGTACTCAATGTACTTAGGTCGTGGGTATGTCCACGATTGTCTGTTTAAGATGAGTGCCATTGTTGTACACCCCAAGGGGAAACCTGTTATGAATAAAGAAGCTTCTACTTCTTCTTATATCGCTGAGTTCTCAGATTTATGGCACTGCAGATTGGGACATGTAAACGTTAAATCGATAAAACGACTAGTAAGCTTAAATTTACTAGATATAAAAAATATCGATTTAAATAACAAATGCGAAGTTTGTGTAGAAGCTAAAATGACAAAGTTGCCTTTCCCTTCGGTTGAAAGGAACTCAGAACCTCTAGAATTAATTCACACTGATGTGTGTGACTTAAAATTCGTACAAACTAGAGGTGGGAAAAAGTACTTCATCACTTTTATAGATGATAGTACAAGGTTTTGCCATGTTTACCTTTTGCACAGTAAGGATGAAGCGTTAGACGCTTTTAAACTGTACAAAAGTGAAGTGGAAACCAGTTGAATAGACGAATCAAAATGGTTCGTAGTGATAGAGGAGGAGAGTATGTAGCACCGTTTGAGAAGATATGCTCCGAATCCGGAATCATACATCAAACTACTGCTCCTTACTCGCCTCAATCTAATGGTGTTGCGGAACGAAAGAACCGAACACTCAAAGAGATGATGAATGCTATGTGTTGATGATCTTTTCTAACCAAGATGATTAGTGGCTGTTTTCTATAATCAAGATCACCAAACAAAATCAAGAAATCATAAAATTTGAATAAGTAAAGCTTGAGAAATAAATTTGCAAGAGTTGGGCTATTTTCTTGAATTGTTCTCCCCTTTTTCATGTACAAGAAGGGGGTATTTATAGACATACAAAGTGGCCATGTGTTACCATCTTGATGGCTTAGCCATTGGATCTTTGCCAAGTGTTGGGACACTTGTACAACATCTACACTATTACTCATTGGATGGGTGCCAAGTGTTAGGACACTTGGACCATATCTAAGCTAGTGACTCTTGGAATTCCCCATGTTGTACTTGGTCTTTGGCACTTCTGAGATGCTCTCGACGGTGACCGGCTACTCGCTTGTACGTCTCCATTAGATGTCATGGTCCTTTGTGTTCTGAGCTGTTCGCTCCTCACTTGGGATCATTTTACGATTCTGCTCGCTCCATTACGTCCTTGTTCGCCCATATTGACTTTGGCTTGAGCCACTGGCACAGCTGTTCTTTGCAAGGCTGCTCGCCACAATTCTGCTTGCCGCATTAGTGCTTTTCTTCAAAGCTGTTCGCCCTACGAATCTGCTAGCTCCGCTACAAAGCTGTTAGCTTTTTCCATTCATTATCCTGTTATCAGGTTTAATGATAATCTTTCGTTGATTAAATGCAAAGTTGTTCGCCCATCAACAATTGCCCCCTAGCTTGGTCTCATGTTGGGCATGGATTGATCAATTGGGACCAAGCTATAATTTCCTTGAAAATTGGGCGAGCAATGGTGGAACGTGGATGTTCACATGGGCGAGTATCTTGGTCAGTTGGGCGAACAGGCGAGCATGAGAGCTCACGTGCGCGACCAGTAGCGAACGCTTTTTCGTGTCGCGACGGTTGGCTTCCCGAGGCACGGAATGCGAGGCGTTGCGTCAGTCACGCGCGACCCCCAATTTGCCCATAGGGGCCTATAGTATTTTGCGGAAATTGCATTTTTGCCCCAGCCTTGTCCTTATAAATAGGCGTCACTTTCTTCTTCTTTCTTCTTTCTGCATTTCTCAGATTTTCGCCATTGATAACTTCTCAAGCTTTTTCTTCTTGTAATTCTCGTGCCCAGATTCCTCCGTATTTGCCCCTGATTTTGATTTCTTCGAAGGTAATCTATCCTACGTTCCTTTTTCTTCTTTAATTTTGTAAATTATCTCTCTTTTTTCGCACTTCTTGTAACCGCGACTGTAACTCCGGCCGCGAACCACCGTAACGCCGCCGTACTGTTGACACCGTCGCCGTCGTAATTCCTCCGTCGCCGTCATCGTCTATATATTGCCTTACACTTGACCACATTCCTCCATTACTTATTTCAAATGGAATTTTCCCCCTAAAGTTCCTCCCAATCCGGACCCGGGCGAAATCCGGAAAAACGACCCGTAAATTCGGATTCTCCGCGCAGATCTGTTCGCCAAGTATTGGCAAATAATCCACGCACGTTGTTGGTGGACGAAGACACGGACTCCGATGCGAGCTCCGTTGTTCGCTCGGTAGAGATGTGCGCCGCTGACCGCTCTGGCGATCAAGAAGAGACTCACCACCCTGCTCGCGAACCTGAAACGTCCTCCGACCTTGGCGAAGACTCTGCAGAAGTGGCCGCGGAGATAGAGGGTTCAATCGACCTCGGGGGCGACCAGGCTGATACTGCTGGCGAGCAGCAAGTTGGCGAGCAAGAATCAATTTCATGGGAGTTTCTAAGGGAAATCAATTTCCCCATCCCTCAAACTACGCCAGAATCCCGGATCCCAGAAGGAGTTGTTCGCGACAACGAGTGGGCAGACTATTCTGCTCGCTACTCGAAGACTTTTGCCCCCACATCGAGGGTAATCATGAAAGCTCAGGACGGGGACTATGCAGCGAGCAAAGTTGCCAGTGTTGTCATTGAGGATGATCTGGCGAGCATTCGTGCAACATACAAGATTCCTTATGACATTTTCATGTATGTGCCGAAGAAGGGAGAGACTGCTGATCGCCCCCCACCTGGTTGCACGGCGATCAACTTGGATGTGCTGAACACTGGTTTCCCACTCCCCGTTCATCCTCTCATCGGCCGCTTTCTGTCCGACATGAATCTGGCGATCACTCAAATCACTCTAAACGGTTGGAGTACTCTTCTAGCTTTCATGACTCTTTTTGGTCTTGAGGGCTACAAGAATAAGGTAACAACCGTGGAGATTCTCTATGCCCTGACCATTTCCGAGGACGGTGCTGGCTGGTATTACGCTAAGGCGAAGACCGGATTAAAACTTATTGAAGGTGTTCCAAATAAGATCAAGGGTTGGCATAGCCAATTCTTCTTTATTGGTGGAGATTGGCGAGCAACTGAGGGATTTGCTGGCGGGCAGGCGCGCATCATGTCGCCTGAAGGCTTTGGAAAAATCAAACGTGGGGTTAAATTCGTCTTGCTAATTCATAAGTAGGACTAATTTTAATCCTTTTCATTGTTTTGCAGGTCCAAGAAACTTGAAGTGGGGGCACCCCGATCTCAGCGACGAATTTCTATTTACCTTAGCCATCATCTCTCTTCGCGACGTTGCTAGTCGCGACATACACCATCTCTCGAAAGCTCATTGTCGCAAACTTGCTGGTTTGATTACGAGTCCTCACCATCTTGAAGCTCAAGCCGTCGTTCCAGAAGGTAACTTTTTTATTTTTGTTCGCCGACCATTTTTGCTCGTCCATCATTCTTGCTCGCCTAACACTTGTCTTTTTCTTGTCAGATCAACAAGTCACTGTTGCTATCCCGGCTGTGCCTGAATCATATTATTTGCTCGCCAGAAGAGTTAAACAGATGGCCGAAGCGTCAAGAAGAAAGATGGACCCTCCCCTCGCCATCATGCGCCTCCGGGCAGGGGAGAACCCCACTGGTCGCCCAGCAGCCGGAGCTGGTCGCCGCAAACCAGCGGCCAAGACTACGTCCTCTCCACGGGATGCGAGGAAGGAGAATGAGAGGGAGAGGAAAAAGGTGTCGCGAGGCGATGACGTTCGCGGCGCTCACGGAGATGATCGCGCCTCAAAGCGGTCAAAAACTGCTGGGGAAGCGAGCAACATTACTCCAAGATCCCCTACTCCGAAATCCACTTCACTGGAAGTAGTGGACGAACAGCAGGTGGTCGCCGGTTTGGTGGCGACCAAGACAGTGGACAATCCCAGGGACACTTCTTACTTGGGTTGGGATCCAGTAAAAATCAAGGAGTAAGCTAATCGACCCTGACTTTCTTATTGTTCTCCGCTTAATACCATGTTGTTCGCTCACTTAACATTTATTTTTGTTCGTCAGGTATAACCCAACACTCTACCCCGGCCGAGGGACAACACTCCACCACCTCTCCGTGGTCAAAAATGCCCCCTCCTCGCTCCGTGACATCCCAGATCTACCTGTTCGCCGGGCTACTGAGATGGTTCCAAGGGCTTGGACAAAATCGGCGAGCACCCTTGTAGGTGGCCAATCTGCTAGCGACAATGTTCGCCTGGTGGCGTATAATGCTAGCCACCAGTTGGTCCAATCTCAGATGCTGCTCGATCAAGTCCTGGATCTTGAGCGAACAAACCGCGACTTGGGCCGTCGCGTGGAGAAGATGGATGAAGAGAGAGTCTCCGCCATCAAAGAATGCAAGGCCGAGCATGCTAAGGAGCTGGCCTTGATGGAGAAGAAGATGGAGGCCTCCTTGGCCGGCGAGAAGAGTGCCTTGGACAAGGCTCAGAAGATGATGCTGGAGGTGAAGTCCTCAGATTTGAGAGCTGAAAGAGCTGAAAAGGAGCGAGCAGACTTGTCTGCTCGCCTGATCGCTGCCGAGGAGCACATCAAGAGGTTGGAGGAGGAGCGCAAGGATATGATCGACTACGAGGTCCATGAGCAGGAAGTGTTGGATAAGACCAACTTTGGGTATATCTGTGCATTTGCTGAATGTTTGAGGTCTGTTCACTTCGCCCATAATCACAACCAAGATATTCGTGATGCGGTGAAGGCGGACTTCATTGAATATGTTAAGAATTACCCCCCTGCTCCTGGCTCTACTCTGTTCGTCTCTGATCTGGCCGATCTTGGCTTCCCCTTGGACGTCTTCGGCGAGGAGGTTGACATTGCTGCCCCCACTTATGGTGGCCAGCCTGACCCTGCTCCGGCGACGACGAGCGCGGCGGCCACGATGAGGTTTTCGAAGGGTTGGCGTCTCTTCCCCTAACGCCAATAGACGGGGCTGGCACAAGTGCCCAGGGCGAGCAGCCGAGCGCGCCGGCGACCAGAACTGAAGATGCTCCTCCTCCACCTCTTCCTTGAAGACTTTAGTTTTTCTTACAATAGGATATACAACATTTCTGTATTTCTCATTCCTATTGTAAAACTTTTTGATCTAATGATATGAAGATTTTTGTTCATCTACAAGCTTATGCCTCTTTATTTGTCTTACTTAACTGCTCGCCTCTTTTTTTTGTCTTACTTAGTTGCTCGCCTGTTGCTTTTTGCTCATGACAGTTTCTAAGTGTTCCTTTTTTCTTAAGGTAAACACTTAAATTTTAAATTGGTCATTTGGTTCCTATAGAACTTGACCTTTAGTTGTTTGGGCCATTTTGGTCGCTTGTGGACTTGGCCTTGCATTAATGTGGGCTATTGGTCCGTTATGGACTTAGCCTTATTTTTGCTTTTAATAAGCTTTTCTGTTTGTCTTATAACAGACTCGCATTTTGCAAATTTTTGGGCGAGCAACTAAGTAATTTGGACTTAAGGCTCAAAAACTAAAATTCAGCAAGACAAAAGATAAATGCAATTCTGCTCGCCTAGTAAGATAAATGCAAATCTGCTCGCTTACAAACTTGCGCAAAAATTTCAAAAATTTACAAAGGATCTATTTACAAACTTTCTAAGACTTACAGGACTTCATTGGTAGTACTTCTTGAGTAAAGTTGTATTCCAGGAGTATTGGGACGACTTGCCTTCCATGTCTTCAAGGTCGTATGTGCCGTTGTGCCACTTATTCGTCACCTTGTATGGGCCCTCCCAAGTCGGGCCGAATACTCCTGGTGGTATTAAAACTTTTCGGAGTACCAAGTCCCCAACTTCGAATTCTCTTGCTTTTACTTGAGAATTGTAGTACTTTGCTGCTCTTCTTTTGTAAATCGCATTTTTCAATTCTGCTGTTATTCTTTTTTCTTCAAGCAAGTCCAACTCTGCTGCCATTGAGGAGTTGTTTGCTTCTTCGTCGAACGCAGCTGTTCGTTTTGTTGGGACTTTTAGCTCAATCGGAATTACTGCTTCTGTCCCGAATGCCATTGTGAACGGTGTTTCGCCTGTGCTTGTTCTGTGGGATACTCGGTATGCCCACAACACCTCTGGTAGCTCTTCTGACCACTTTCCTTGTTTGTCAACCAAACGAATCTTCAGTATATGCTTGATTATTTTATTTACTGCTTCCACTTGACCGTTCGATTGGGGGTGGTATGGTGTCGAGAAATGTTTCTTTATTCCCCATTTTTCGCAAAAATCTCTGATCTCTTTTCCTTCAAACTGTCTTCCGTTGTCCGTCACTATCGCCTGAGGGACCCCGAAACGACAAACAATGTTTTTCCATATAAAGTTGATCATTTTCTCCTGTGTGATCCGCCCGAGTGCTTCTGCTTCCGCCCACTTCGTGTAGTAGTCAACAGCCACCACCGCGAATCGAACATTTCCTTGTCCCGGGGGAAAAGGCCCAATGAGGTCAATTCCCCATTTCGCGAACGGCCATGGACTATTGACTGAAATCAGTTCATGTGGGGGTTTGTGAATGTTTGGGGCAAACAATTGACATCTATGACAAGTTCGGGCAATCTTGATCGCATCCTGGAGGAGAGTTGGCCAGTAATATCCTTGCCTTATTGTTTTATGTGCCAAGGCCCGTCCTCCGGCATGATTTCCGCATACACCCTCATGGATCTCTTTCAGTACTGCCTGTCCTTGCCCCTTAGCCAAACATTTCAGAAGTGGGAGCGAAATTCCTCTCTTGTACAACTGTCCGTCCATCATGATGTATCTTGCCGCTCTTTTAACCAACTTGTTAGCTTCAAATGGGTTGTCTGGTTTTTTATCGTTTTGCAAATATTCAATAATTGGCCTCCTCCAGTCGTCTTCCTCGAAATCTTCGTCGATCCGATAGATTCTGTAATCTTCGGTTGATGGTTTGGACATTCTTGTTAGCGTCACTTCCGACAATTCTGCTGGTCCGGTGCTGGTTGCTAGCCTGGCTAATGCATCTGCTTGAGCATTATTGTCTCTTGGTATTTGTTCAATGTATATTTGTTCGAACAAGGAGGCCAAGTGAGCAACAATCTTTTGATACAAAACCATGTCTTCATCTCTTGCTTCATATTCTCCTCGGACCTGGTTGACGATCAATTGCGAATCTCCAAAGATTTGCAACCTTCGTACTCCAACTGCTAATGCTAGGCGTAACCCAACGATCACAGCTTCGTACTCTGCTTCGTTGTTCGTCGCCATGAACTCGAATCGAACTGCTGAAGTAAAAACTTGCCTATCTGGGCTTATCAAGACTATACCTGCCCCCGATGCTGTATTAGTTGACGACCCGTCAACATACATGTGCCAGGGATGGCTATGTCCTCTCGTTGGATCTTGGGGGAAAGTCAGTTCGACTATAAAGTCTGCTAAGGCTTGCCCCTTGATCGCGGTTCGAGGAGCATATGAAATCCCGAATTGGCTGATTTCCAATGACCATTTTAGGAGGCGGCCAGCTGCATCGGGTCTGTGCAGTATTTGCTTGAGCGGGAACGTTGTTAACACTTCCACCTGGTGGTCGAAAAAATATGGACGAAGTTTCCTGACGCTCATCACCAGCGCATATGCTAGCTTTTCTGTTGGTGAATATCTGAGCTCTGCTTCGTGCAAGGCATGACTCACATAGTAAATGGGTAGGTGGAACTTTCCTTCTGCTCGAACGAGCACTGAGCTGATTGCCTCTTCTGAAGCTGCCAAGTACAAGTATAACTTTTCCCCTGGGATCGGTTTGGCAAGAATTTTCGTATCGCTGAGATATTCTTTCAATTGCTCGAACGCTCGCTGACAGGCGTCTGTCCATTGAAACTTTCCTTTCTTGATGGCCTCAAAAAATGGCCTGCACTTATCCCCGGATCTCGAGATGAACCTGTTCAAAGCTGCTAGACATCCGGTTAGTCGTTGGACTTCTTTTACCGATCTAGGTGGTTGCATTTCCATGATTGCTTTCACTTTCACTGGATTTGCTTCAATTCCTCGTTGACTAACCAGATGTCCCAAGAATTTCCCAGAATGGACTCCGAAACTGCTTTTCTTGGGATTCAACTTCATATTGTAGGTCCAAAGTATCTCAAATGTTTGAGCCAGGTGCTGTAAGTGATCTTCCTTTTTTGAGCTCTTGACAACAATGTCGTCCACATATACTTCCATCGTCTTCCCGATGTGATCATCAAACATCTTGTTAACCAGTCTCTGATATGTAGCTCCAGCGTTGATTAGCCCAAATGGCATTCTCTTCCAGCATAGCAAGTTTTTGTTGGTGTAGAACGCTGTGTGCTCTTGATCATCGGGATGCATCGTGATTTGATGATATCCTGCGAATGCATCCATGAACGTTAGCAGCTCATGTCCGGCGGTGCTATCAACTAGCTGGTCAATGTGAGGCAATGGGAAGTTGTCTTTTGGGCAAGCGGCGTTAAGATCTGTGAAATCGATGTAGAGTCTCCATGCTCCAGTCGCTTTCCTGACCAATACTGGATTTGACACCCATTGCGGGCATAACGCTTGTTTGATTAAGTCGTTATCCAGCAACTTTTTAACTTCCACGTCGAGCGCCTCGTATTTGTCGGGCCCAAATTTTCTCCTCTTCTGATGGACTGGCTTCTTCCTCGGGTCGATGTTGAGTCTGTGACAGGCATGTTCGGGGCTGATGCCCACCATGTCTGCATGCGACCATGCGAACACATCGAGGTTTTCTTTAAGAAACTCAATCATGTTGGTCCTGTACGGCTCTGGTAGCTCGGACCCTATGAAGAGTTCTAAGCCCTCTTGGTTCGGGTCGACTTTTACAGTTTCCAACTCTTCAACCGGGGTAGCCCTTCGTTTCTGGCCTTTCCATCTGGGGTCAATAGTGGGCCCTTCTGCCTTTAGCTCATCCTCGGTTTCCATCGGTTCTGCTCCCAGTCGTGGCTCGATGTCTTCTGCATCAACGTCCATTGGGCAAGCAGCTTCTCTATCTCTTGTCTGGACAACCTGCTCGTCCTCGCGCTTCTGTTCGTCCTCGTCCATCTGTTCGCCTACGCGTTCCTGCCCGTCAATGCGTGGCTGTTCGTCTACGCATGATTGCTCGTTGTTGCTCAGCTGCTCGTCAGTGCATGGCTGCTCGTCGGCCTTCATTATTTCCGTATCGACGGAAGTCACGGCCTCGCTATCGTCTCCGTCCTTGTCTGAGCACCTGTCCGCCATGTTGACTTGATGATCCTGCAACTGTATTTGCAACAGACACGCGCGAGCTTTCTTTTGGTCTCCTTTGACTGTACCTGCACCCTTCTTTGTTGGAAATTTTAGACAATAATAGTACGTTGAAACAGCTGCTTTGAATTCATGCAAGAAAGGACGGCCGAGGAACCCGTTATAAGTGGACTGTTGGTCTACAACCAAGAAGTCTACCATTCTATTCATTTTCCTCTCCGGGTCCTCGACTGATACAAGCTCAACTGCCAACGTAACTATTCCTAGCGGGGTGGTTACAGCATTTCCAAAACCTACAATCTTGTGATTACAATCTTTGATGTACTCAGCGCAATCTCCTAGCTGGTCCACCGTGCTCTTGAACAGGATATTCGTGTAGGAACCAGTGTCGACAAGTAGACGATGCACTTTTGTCCCCATAATATTGGCGCAAATGACCAATGAGTCGTTGTGGGGAGTAAGTATCCCGTCTAAGTCTTTCTCTGAGAAAGTCAGGTCCCCTGTTCGTTTGGTCGATGGATTCACACCCACTTCCATTACCTGGTCCACTGCTCTCAGTTCTGCTTTCCTTTTTCTTTTCGATACGGGTGGCCTCCCATCAGAACAACCACCTACTGGCCCAGTGGGTTCCAGCATTAGGATTTCCGGGATATGCCTTGCTGGAGCTGCTGGGACCTTCCTTCATTTCTTACCAACTTTGCTCGGTTGGTCATCACTGTCTCCGTCATCCGAACTGGATTGTACCGGCGCCCTTGGTCTTTTACCTGGTTCTCGTTTAACAAATTCGGACAACTTTCCTTCCTCATAGAACTTCCACAATTGCTTCAATAAGTCTCGGCATTCACTCGTGAAGTGGCCGATACTTTGATGGTATGCACAGTATTTGTTTGGGTTCAGCTTACCTCTCTCTTGCCTTATCCTCCGTGGCTCTGACAACATCTCCCTGTCTTTAACGTTGTTGTACACAGCGTCCACGGACATGGTAAGGACTTGGTTAAGCTTTTCTTTCAACTCGGCTCCCTCATTGAATGACTTCATGTTCTTCGGAGCCTTGTAATCACTTCCTCCCGACTTCTTGCCAGACTTCTTCGGATCAACTTTGTCTCCCATCTCTCTGTGTAGGGCCTCCTGCATCGAAACATGAATTCCAGCTTTGTGCCTGAACTCCGTGTATGTTTTCGGGCAGGTCAGATGCATTTCCTTCCACAAATTCGTTCCTTTCTTCAACCCAGCCATCACTGCCACTATCTTTGTGTCCTCACTCACCATTTCGCCCTCCAGCAAGACTTTATCGAATCTTTCCAGAAATTGCTTGTCAGACTCCTCGTCTCCCTGCCTAATATCTGCAAGACGGTGTCTGTGGGTCAAGTAGGACCCGGTAGTTGAGAAGTGG
This sequence comes from Ballota nigra, assembly GCA_947034835.1. Taxonomy (NCBI): domain Eukaryota; kingdom Viridiplantae; phylum Streptophyta; class Magnoliopsida; order Lamiales; family Lamiaceae; genus Ballota; species Ballota nigra. Next base: position 11,627,674 of record OX344725.1, on the reverse strand, counting down.
GACAGAAACTCTTTGCTTAGTTGGGCAAACGAGTTGATGGAGCCAGGAGCTAACACTGAGAACCATCTGTGCGGGCCATCTCCAAGGGTGAGTGGAAAATTTCGGCATTGTGTGGCGTCGGTTGCCCCCATTGAAATCATGAAATCTGAATATTTTGTCACATGAATTCGAGGGTCCGACGTTCCCTCATACAAGTTGATGGCTGGAAACTATATCTTCTTCTGGATCGGTGCACTGAGGATAGACGGAGATAATGGTGAAGATGGGAGAACGGTTGATCCGACACCTTTCTGAGATTCCAACTGTTTCTGCAATTCTTCGATCGCCTTTCTCATTTCCTGCAACTCATTTGGGGGAGTCCTCCCGTTGGAAGGCTGTTCATCGTGATTGGGCTCAGTGACCTCTTCACGATGCAGTCCCTTGCCAACGGGACGTTTCTCCTGAGTTGTCTTCCTAGCAGCGTTGCTAGCTCCATTTGGCCCCAGTCGGCCAAAAGCTGACCTCCTGATTCGGTCATGCACTGATGGGCGAGCAGGATGGTGTGATCGCTCCTCATGCCTTCGGGATGGTTCCCTCCTGTTTACGTTCCTTGTACCTAATCTTTCCAAAGCACTTGTTCGGGAAGTACTTTTGCTTGACTCATCTGCTCGACTTGATGATGATTCTCCTCTGCTTCCTAGGCGCTCGCTCAGTGGAGCTTTTCCTTTACCTCTACGAACTTCCTCGCTGTCGGCCTCGTCCCGACGTGCATCTTCTCTCATTTTACTTCTTTGTTCGCCCGTACGTTCCTGCTCGCCTGTTCGTCTGGTCGCCACGGGTGCTCTTGACGGTCCTGCTGCTTGTCGATTTTGCAGGGATTGAAGGACAGCAATGGTTTTTGCTAGCTCTTCGGGGTTTTGAGCAAGAGCTTCAACCTCCGGTGGAATCGTGTCAATAGTGACTTGTATATTCCTCTGCGAAGTTGCTCTCACTGTCCGTGCATGTCCCTCGGTGGAAGAAACCCTAGTTCTTGGTCTACGACTTGGAGATATACTCGAATGTCGTTCCTCTTGCGATCTAACCATTTTGATTATCAAAGTATAGATAATGAACAAATGGATGAGGTAATCTTGTTCTTGCAAACACCTTTTCCAAGGATTACTAGCCTTGTGTGTGATTGTAAAGGTTTGAAAATCCTAGTTCATGCACACATGCATTAAAACCCTCAAAAGTGTTGTATATCTTTGCCCTAATAAAATGCACTCTTGTTTTCCGGCAACTTCTTCCCGGGTTCCGGCGAGATTATGCAGATTCCGGTGGTAGTCTTCAAACTTTCTTCGAATTCTTCTACAATCGAAGGTTCGAACCCTTCTTCTAGCGCCAATTGTTGATGATCTTTTCTAACCAAGATGATTAGTGGTTGTTTTCTATAATCAAGATCACCAAACAAAATCAAGAAATCATAAAATTTGAATAAGTAAAGCTTGAGAAATAAATTTGCAAGAGTTGGGCTATTTTCTTGAATTGTTCTCCCCTTTTTCATGTACAAGAAGGGGGTATTTATAGACATACAAAGTGGCCATGTGTTACCATCTTGATGGCTTAGCCATTGGATCTTTGCCAAGTGTTGGGACACTTGTACAACATCTACACTATTACTCATTGGATGGGTGCCAAGTGTTAGGACACTTGGACCATATCTAAGCTAGTGACTCTTGGAATTCCCCATGTTGTACTTGGTCTTTGGCACTTCTGAGATGCTCTCGACGGTGACCAGCTGCTCGCTTGTACGTCTCCGTTAGATGTCATGGTCCTTTGCGTTCTGAGCTGTTCGCTCCTCGCTTGGGATCATTTTACGATTCTGCTCGCTCCATTACATCCTTGTTCGCCCATATTGACTTTGGCTTGAGCCACTGGCACAACTGTTCTTTGCAAGGCTGCTCGCCACAATTCTGCTTGCCGCATTAGTGCTTTTCTTCAAAGCTGTTCGCCCTACGAATCTGCTAGCTCCGCTACAAAGCTGTTAGCTTTTTCCATTCATTATCCTGTTATCAGGTTTAATGATAATCTTTCGTTGATTAAATGCAAAGTTGTTCGCCCATCAACACTATGCTTATTAGCTCCGGTTTACCGCAAAACTTGTGGGGAGAAGCCATTCTGTCGGCTAACCACATTTTGAACAAAATTCCACATAAGAGTAAAGATGCTACTCCTTATGAATTGTGGAAGGGGCGGAAACCGTCATATAAATACCTCAAAGTGTGGGGGTGTTTAGCAAAGGTTGAAGTGCCTCTACCTAAACAAATTAAAATCGGCCCTAAAACGGTTGATTGCATATTTGTTGGGTATGCATTAAACAGTAGTGCCTATCGGTTTATAATTCACAAATCAGAAGTTCCCGATATGACATAAGGCACTTATATAGAGTCGAGAAACGCTGTGTTTTTCGAAAATATCTTTCCTTGCAAGTCCAAGGAAGATGAGATATCAACCAAAAGACCTCGTAATGAGGAGGTTGATAATGATGCTGGTCCATCCACTCAAGATAGTGGCGAGTTACGACGCAGCAAGAGAGCTAAGATAGTTAAAACCTTTGGTCCCGATTTCATCACTTACGTATTGGAAGAGGAACCAAGGACTATCAAAGATGCTCTATCTAGGCCAGACGCTCCACTCTGGCAAGAGGCGATTAACAGTGAAATCGACTCTATCATGCAAAACCACACGTGGGAGTTGGTTGATCTCCCACAAGGTTGCAAGCCCTTAGGATGCAAATGGATCCTTAAAAGAAAATATAAAGCAGATGGGTCAGTTGAAAAATACAAGGCCCGCTTAGTGGCCAAAGGGTTCAAACAAATCAAAGGGTACAATTTCTTTGATACCTATTCACCAGTAACGAGGATTACTTCCATTAGGGTGCTAATCGCGATTGCTGCCTTGCACAATCTCGAAATTTACCAAATGGATGTTAAAACTGTGTTTCTAAATGATGAAATGGATACAGATATATATATGGATCAACCAGAAGGGTTTGTAGCACCTGGAAATGAGAAAAAGGTGTGCAAACTAGTGAGGTCGTTGTATGGACTTAAGCAAGCTCCAAAACAATGGCATTTGAAATTTGATAGCACCATGTTATCAAATAGCTTTCGTATTGATGAGTGTGACAAATGTGTGTACGTAAAAAGTACACCGAAAGGGTTTGTCATATTGTGTCTATACGTTGATGACATGCTCATTATGAGTAATGATCATGATTTACTCATTAGTACGAAATGCATGTTAAGTCGAAACTTCGACATGAAAGACTTGGGTATTGCTGACGTGATTCTAGGAATCAAGATCAGCAGGACATCAAATGGTATATCTTTAACACAATCTCACTATGTAGAGAAAGTGCTAAAGAAGTTCAATGCCTTTGATGATCCACCTGCAAAGTCCCCATTGGACATGAGTGTGCATTTGAGCAAAAACAGAGGTAGTCCTGTAGCTCAACAAGAATATGCTAGAGTTATCGGTAGCATAATGTACATTTCGAATTGTACGCGTCCCGATATAGCATGTGCGGTGACTAAACTCAGTAGATTCACAAGCAATCCAAGCAATGAGCATTGGAATGCACTCAGGAGAGTCTTGAGGTACTTAAAGTATACTCTCGACTTTGGGCTACAGTACACTATGTATCCTGCTGTACTTGAAGGGTACTGCGATGCTAATTGGATCTCAGACACTAAAGAGTCATTCTCCACTAGTGGATTTGTATTCACTATAGGAGGAGCGGCTGTGTCCTGGAGATCGACTAAGCAAACATGCATAGCCCGATCCACCATGGAATCAGAATTCATAGCTTTAGATATAGCTGGTGAAGAAGCAGAGTGGCTTCGAAATTTCCTCAAGGATATTCCATGTTGGGATAAACCCGTACCTACGATAATGGTACATTGCGACTGTCAAGCCGCAATTGGTAGGGCCTTAAGTGACATGTATAACGGAAAGTCTAGACACATTCGTCGTAGACATAATTCCGTGAGACAATTGATCTCAAGTGGTGTAATGTCAATAGACTATGTGAGGTCTAAGGACAATCTTGCGGATCCGTTAACTAAGAGTATAAATCGAGATCAATTGTCTAAACTGTCAGAAGGAATGGGTCTAAAATCCACAAAGTAAGCTGAAGCAGAGGTAACCCAACCAAGTTGACTGGAGATCCCAAGATCTTGGTTCAATGGGAAAACTAAGCTGTGGAAGTTAGGGAATGCACTTGGTAACCCGACCATTCCTTATAGGACAGTACACCAAGTGAGAACCCGTGTGTGGTACAGGCTAAGTCTATACGACTTTTAATGAATCCTAAGTCCATGTGGGGGACGGAGTATTACGGGATACTCAAGAGGAGTTCACCTATGTAAGTGTGAGGTGAGAGGCCGCCTCAAATATCAGTGGATATTAAACACTTATGAATCCAAAGGGTGTCCATGGCCGAAATGGACAAAAACGTGAGAACAAGAAATGAGCGTAGAAATATTATTGTGTCAGTACTACTGTCTAAGTACAAACCAAGGCAGAATGGTTCAAGGCAATGTGTCCACCAGGCTGCCGGTGTACTCGGTAATGCTCGACTATGGAAGGTTCAAAGCCACAAACTACCTATCCAAATGCAGTAATATTTTGTGTTTGAACTGGACTGTGAGTCTGCATGTCTATAGGTTCAATTTCCACTCATGTGGGGGATTGTTAGAGAAAATTGGTTGGTGGTATTATTTTATAATTAATTGGTATTAAAGTTTATTTGAGACTTTAATAGTTGACCAATTAATTCTTGGTGTTGAAATTAATTTCTCGGAAATTAATTGTTACAAGTGCGTTCTACTCTTGAAGTAGATGAGAATTTTGTATTCATACTCGCAAAACCGATGTTCGGTGAGTGAGAAATTGAATCGGAAAGTAGAAAGGTTCAACACCTAATCTGGGAATTAAATGAGTCATTTAATTCATCCCACATTGGTTTTTTGGAATACTAATATACATGATATTAGTATGGGAATAATGAAGTATAATAAATTGTAGTTGATTGCTAGTCAATCAAAGTTGCCACACGCGCGCGCTCCGAGCCGAGCCGAGCCGCGCCGCGCCCGCGCCCGCGCCCGCGCCCGAGCCCGTGCCCGTGGCCTTGGTTGGCCTTGGTTCTTGGTCTTGGTTCTTGGCAATTGGACTTTGGGCCTTGGGCCCAGTGGGTATCTAATTTTTTGGAGAACAAAAATTAGGATATCAGGTCCACCAAGTTTTGGGTCGATTCGGATCAGAGACCCACCCGGTTAGAAAAGTCAAACCGGACCATACTTCATAAGAGCACATAAAACACGTGTGCTAAATTCGTGGGACGTTACCAGCGTAATTTACGGAAACGCGTTCTGGGTCAACTCTTGCCACCAACGAAAACGCGTCCGCATTTATTGCCCACACGGTTTTTCCTTCTGCACTGAGTGGAGGTTCGCCTATAAATAGCGTCCTCATGCATTTGCCTGGCCACACATTCAGAAATCTTCTCCTCTCTCTCTGTCTCTCTGCATATAGAGTCTTAAGAGCCAGTCCAGTTCGAAGCGCTCGTTTTGTTCGCCGGAGCTCCAAGACCTGTGGTGCTACACTCTTGGAGACGTTGTAACGTTTTACCTTTGGGGACAAATTTCCGAGACCGAAGAGCACTACCGGGGAAATTTTGTCTTGCGGGAAGAGGGCTTCCTCGACTTGTCACTTTTGCTGCTTCTTTTCTTTATTTTTTTTTCTCACTCTGTAATCTGTTATTCGAGTTGTATTTTCCTTTATTGTTGAATTATTATTTCCGCAGTCAAAACTATTTTCTAAATTTTACATATTCCAAATTTAAATTTAAGTAAGTAAATTTTGCTGTAATTTATTGTCAAATCTACAAACTTTTTTTAATTGCAGATCTAACTCAAACTGCAAATAAGTAAGCAAATAAAATGCATTTCATGTAACTGTGGTCTTTTTATAGGAATTTTCTTTTCTTATACTTAGCACCAGCAATAGCAATTTATCCCAACCCCTGCACCATCTTTATGAAGTTACAATTCAAATCCCTACTTATTACTTAAAGGTTCTTATTTTGCATGCCCTGCACTTTCGAAAGAGTGCACTTACGGGAGAGTATTAGTTTGTAGTTATTTTCATTAGAAAATATTAACTGTTTTTATCGGGCATTATTAGTTGGTCAATATTACTTGATTTTACTGAACATTATTAATTGTCTAATTGTACACACGATTTGTATATTAACAATGTGTAGTGCAAGAAAATTTGTGATATAACTTTAAATCGAATTTGTTTGGTTTGCTTACTAATTGATCTTTACTAATTTCTTCAGGCAATATTTTTTTAAGATATGAATTTTGTGCAATTGTATGTATCCGAGTGTTTCATAATTATTTATTTAATTATATAGGTTTTTTTTATTATGCACTAAATTTCCCAAAAATAATAAACTTCAACAAAATGTATGTAATACTAAAAAAAATTAAAAAAACTAAATTCAATTCATATGCTTGATAATAACCCTCAGTGAATTGAAATTCAGTATCCAACCATTATTGTTAATGCAAATAGATTTATTAGTCCATAATGCGCACTAATAATTTCAAATTATGCGTGCTAGTCATATCGAAATTAAATCCATTTAATTTAAAAAAAAAAAAAACTATTTGTAAGTCGTAACAAATGTACAATGCAAGGTTCCACTTACCAAAAGACTGCAAATATTTTGTAAAACTTGAAACTAAAGCACATATAATAATTAATAATTTAACTATGGCCCAATTATATCATAACATTAAAAAAAACCAATAATATAATATTGAGAAGGTAAATGAATAATACTCTATTAATGGGCCCACTATACTATTATTTAATTATTTCATACATTTTGACGGGAACTTGCAGGAAAAGCTAATATTCTCATTATATATATATATATATATATATATATATATATATATAATTATTTGTGCACCAAGTGCACGGTGTAATTGATATACACAAATATTACTCATAGTTATTTTTAGTATTCTTGTGCGGAAATTAGTGATTGAATATAACGTTTGCAACATACTAAAGTTTATCAACAATCTTCACATAATCAATTAAAAGGGGCTCCCTCCATTCCAATTTTATTTTCACACATTTATTATTAATTCGTCGTAAGTAAGATTGCATTTATACATTGTCTTTGTCATTTTGGCGAGAAGATTAACTTTCATGATAAAGTTAATCTTTCCATTGCAAGTACTATATTTTACATAAGAATATGATAAACACAATATATAAATATAACCCTACTTGTGAGGGACGAATAATGAAGGTGTGAAAATAAAATTGGGATTGAGAAGTAGTTTATATATATATAATGAGAAATTTATAGTTTTGATGATTGTGCTAAAACACCATATAATGGGACAAGTTGAGCTGTATAGACAACTTAAATGTCTAGACTTAGTTTTATTTTACAGGTAGCAAGTTGATGGAGAACTTATAAGCTAAGTTTGAAGAGAATAGGTCTTCTTGAGAAGAGATGATGTGGAGTCTTCTTAAGAAGAGTTAAAGCTACGTCTTCATAAGAGGAGATGAGGTGAAGTTCTCTTGAGAAGAGCTGATGGAAGTCATTTGATGAAGCTAAGTTGATGAAAGTCATCTGATGAAGGTAAGTTGATGTAACTCATCTGATAAGATGAGCTGAAGTCATTTTAAGAGGAGATGAATTGATATCTTTTTAAGAGGAGGTGGGTTGAAGCTACCATATATGATAAATAGTATAGATTTAATTTTACTCTCCAACGGTAACATTCAAATCCACACTATAAATACTAACTCTAGCTTCACAACAAGAGAGTGAAAATGTTATCAAGCGAACAAGCAAACAAGATCTTCAAGCATTTCCATTCAAGAATACAAAGCTTATATGCATAAATATACAATAGCGTTCTAGATTATATTTAAGCATATATTGTCATATCTTAAGCTTATATAGATTTTCCAACCTTAGTCTCAAGGCTAACACATTACAAATTGTAAGTGAAATTCCACCTAGTTGAAACTGCATCAAACTCTTTCTTTGAGAGTGAGATAGTTTGAGCTGATTTAGTAGGCTGTGTTGGACTTGATTGAAAGATTATTGTAGACAATTGTAACTCATCTAAATTCCAGATTAAATCAATCCCACAAAGGGAAAAGTATCTAGAAAAGTGTCCCTTCACACTTTAAATCAGCTTTCTAAGAATTGGAACTACCCGTACTTTGTATGGGAAGAGTGGATGCAGAAGTTGGATTTTCGAACCACTATAAATCCTTATGTGCTTTTAAAATTTTGTATTTAGTTGTCATACTCATCTATTTCATAAAGCTAGCATATTACCTTCCATAGTCAGCTTTACATTAAAAAAGTTGACCTTGTTCCAAAGCGTTTGAAGTAAAATGTTTCCAAACAAACAAGTATAAACTGAGGGCCTACACTATTCCGCACCAAGCTATACTAAAAAGCTGACTTTGTAAAATTAGCTTATAGATTGAAGCTAGCTTTGTAAAGCCAACTTACTCATCTCGTCTTGTGGAAGTCATCTTCATAAGATGAGTTATAAAAAAATTGCTTAAATGTTTATTTTCCATCAAAACTCATTTTTCGGGACCAACAAAAAGATCACAAGTCTCCTCTTCTTGAGACTTTACTGACACCTGAGTATTTACTCAATGCACTCACTTTAGTGCTAAAAAAGATCACAAGTTCTCTATGAACAAGTTCCATAGTATGAAATTAATATCATTAGATGTATTCACTGATACTATTACATGCATTTATTTATATCATTAGACTAGAAAACTGAAATCACAATGTAAATTGCTATTGTATCAATGAATGCATCTAATGGTATCAGTTACATACTATAAACAAGTTTCACATGAGACCTACTAATTAAAAGTTGTACATATGATATTGAAAAAAGGCAAAAAAAACTTTGGTGAACAAGATTTCTTCAAATACCATTGTTATCAATGTTTAAAAATTAAGTATATTTTCGATAGTGATAATAAATATATATAATAGTAATAATGTGCATATATAACAGCGATACTTAAAAAAAAAAAGAATTCACGTAAACTCGGGTGCACAAGAGATATAAAAATTAGGGTACGAATAGCCTAACCCTTATATAATTTTAAAATGGTTAAATGCATCCTTAGGTCCCTAAACTATTAAGTTTTGTTTAGGAATCCTTACACTATTGAATTCTTGTTTCGATAGGTTCTTAAACTATTTGTATGTTTTAAAGAGTCCTTAAACTATGAATTCTTATTTCACGGAGTCCCTCAAGAAAAAATTTGACGAAAATTGTTGAATTATCGTAACGGAACTTTTAAGTAACACTAGAAAAATATAGATAATTAATTAAAAAAATTCAATATAGCTACAAAATTTCCAACGAAAGAATTCATTGTGGGGATTGCATACGCCTTACCTATAAATTTTTAATCAATTAATAACAAATAAAAATGCCCACCTAATTAGAAAATTAATAACGAATGAAGATGCCTATATAATTGGAAAAAAAATTTGTAGGTGAGTCATAGGGCAATAGCCACTATGAATTTTTTTGTTAGAAATTTAATAGCTATATTGAAAAAAATTCGGGAATTTTTTAATTTTCTTGTAGTGTTATTTAACGGTTCAATTATGATGATTTATCAATTCCGTCAATTTGTTCACGAGGGACCCCGTGAAAATAAGAATTCAATTGTTTAAAGACCTTTTAAAAGTAACAAATAGTTAAGGGACTTTTCGAAATAAAAATTTAATAGTTTAAAAATTCTTTAAAACAAACAAATAATTTAAGAATCTTTCGAAACAAAATTTAATGACAAAGTATAGAGTAAAAATGATTCATACATGAACGATTAAAGGGTATTAGTGTTATAAAACTAATAGGAATATGAATACTATATAGAGTGCAAAGTAAAGAGAGAACAATATGTAGGGAGAATGATTTGTATTCAACTTCTTGGTAGTGTACAATGAAGGTTTCATGGTCTCTATTTATAGTGGAGTCATTCATGAATATACATAATGACAATTTATTAGGACATTATGATAATCCTATATCATTGCTATTAGGACATTATGATAATCCTAAATCTTTGCTTGTAACCTCCATAGACATGTAACTCCCTATAATATCTTGTAACTTCTAGGACATTCAAATTGTTTCATAACACTCCCCCTTGGATGTCCGTCGTTATACAAACTTATCTTGTTAAAAACCTTACAAGGTAAAACAAACCCAGTGGGACAAAAACCCAAGTAAGGAAAAAGTACATATTACTTAGTGTATCAATACTCCCCCTAATTCAGACTTTATTTAAAATCCTTTAACTGACGCATGCCAATACATTTCACCAATTTTTCAAAGGTAGCAGTCGGTAATGCCTTGGTAAATAAATCCGCTAAATTATCACTTGATCGAATTTGTTGTACATCAATTTCACCATTCTTTTGCAACTCATGAGTAAATTTTTTTTTTTTTGTGAAATATGTTTGGTTCTATCTCCTTTAATATATCCTCCTTTCAGTTGAGCTATACAAGCTGCATTGTCTTCAAACAATACAGTTGAAGGATTTTTATTGTCAAGTGACAATCCACAATTTTTCCGGATATAAATGGTCATTGATCTTAGCCAAACACATTCTCGACTGGCCTCATGAATTGCTATAATTTCAGCATGATTTGAAGAGGTGGCAGCAAGCGATTGCTTGGTAGAACCACCACATGTAAATACATATCCTATTTGAGACCTTGCTTTATGTGGATCAGACAAATACCCAACATCAGCATAACCAAGCAATTCAGGTCGAGATTTATTTGAGTAAAATAAGTCAAGATCAATTGTTCCTTGGAGATAGCGGAAAATATGCTTTATACCATTTCAATGTCATCGTGTAGGAGATGAACTAAATCTTGCTAATAAATTTACTGCAAATGATATATCCGGTCTAGTACAATTAGCAAGATACATTAGTGCACCAATGACACTGAGATATGGTACTTCAGGACCAAGAATCTCTTCATCTTCATCTCGCGGTCTAAAAGGGTCCTTATTAAGATCAAGAGACCGAACGACCATTGGGGTACTTAATGGATGTGCATTTTCCATGTAAAACCGCTTTAATACCTTCTGGGTATAAGCAGTTTGGTGAACCAAAATCCCACCTTCTAAATGTTCAATTTGCAAACCAAGACAAAATTTAGTCTGTCCAAAATCTTTGATCTCAAATTCTTTCTTCAAATATGAAACTGCCTTTTGGAGCTCTTCAGGAGTTCCAATCAAATTGAGATCATCGACATATACTGCAATTATCACAAAATTTGACCCATCTTTCTTTATGAACACACATGGACATATTGGGTCATTGATATAACCTTCTTTAACTAAGCATTCAGTAAGACGATTATACCACATAAGTCCAGACTGTTTGAGTCCATACAAAGATCTTTGCAATTTGATAGAACACATTTCCTTTGGAATTGATTTACACGATTCATGCATGTTAAATCCTTCAGGGATTTTCATATAGATATCTTTTTTAAGATTACTGTACAAATATACAGTGACGACATCCATCAAGCGCATGTCAAGTTTTCCATGCACGGTAAAACTTACAAGATACCTGAATGTGTTCGCATCCATTACAGGGGAGTATGTTTCATCATAATCAAATCCAGGTCTTTGTGAAAAACCCTGGACTACCAATCGTGCTTTGTATCTCACAATTTCATTTTTCTCGTTTCTTTTTCGCACGAATACCCATTTGTATCCTACTGGCTTTATACCTTCTAGTGTTTGGACTATAGGTCCAAATACTTTTCTTTTCGCCAGTGAATCCAATTCAGATTGGATTGCATCTTTCTATTTTGACCAATCATTTCTACGCCGACATTCATCAACCGATCTGGGCTCATGATCCTCATTTTTCTTCCATAATATCAAGTGCTACATTATATGCAAAAATGTCATCAATTATTGTTTCTCTTCGGTTCCAACTTTTCCCCGTAGTGACAAAATTTATTGACTCATCACTTTTATTTAATCCTTTTTTCTTTCGAGGATTTTTATCTTTGGAACCAAGAGGTCTACCACGCTTCAGGTGTGCTTTAGACTCATTAGCACTTGTTATTTGTCCTTCAGGGACATCAATCTTAACCGAAACATTTTCTGCAGGAATATGTGACTTAGTAACTCTTTTGGAGTCACTAAATGCATCCGGTAATTGATTTGCAATTTTCTGCAAATGTATAATTCTTTGAACTTCAAGTTCACATTCTTTTGTTCGAGGATCAAAGAAGTCCATTTTTATTTTCCAATTAATTTCATTCTTCGGTTGGTCCTTACCTCCCGCTAATGTCGGGAAATGAGATTCATCAAAATGACAATCTGCAAATCGTGCAGTGAACAAATCACCTGTAGATGGTTCAATATATTTTATTATAGAAGGTGATTCGTACCCGACATATATTTTCAATCTTCGTTGGGGGCCCAATTTAGTACGAGGCGGTGCAATAGGAACATAAACCGCACACCCAAAGACTCTCAAATGTGATATATTGGGCTCATAGCCAAAAGCTAATTGTAGGGGAGAAAAATTATTATTACTTGTCGGCCGAATTCTCACAAGTGTTGCTGCATGTAATATAGCATGTCCCCATGCATGCAAATGAAGTTTTGATTTCATTAATAATGGTCTAGAGATTAATTGTAATCTTTTGATAAATGATTCAGCTAGACCATTTTGTGTATGAACATGAGCTACATGATGTTCAACACTTATTCTAATTGACATGCAATAATCATAGAAAATATGTGATGAATATTCACCAGCATTGTTTAGACGAATTTTCTTAATTGGATAATTTGGAAATTGTGCTCGTAATTTAATTATTTGAGCAAGCAATCTCGCAAATGCCAGGTTGCGAGATGACAATAAACATACATGTGACCATCTTGTAGATGCATCAATTAGCACCATAAAATATCGAAATGGTCCACATGATGGAACTACAGACCCACATATATCTCCTTGAATTCGTTCTAGAAATGCAGGAGATTCAATCCCAACTTTAGTTGGTGAATGCCTCACAACTAATTTTCTTGTGAGCAAGCAACACATGAGAATTCATTGGAAGTCAACATCTTTATATTTTTCAATGAATGGCCATGTGAATTTTCAATTATTCGTCTCATCATTATGGAACCAGGATGTCCAAGACGATCATGCCAAACCATATAATCTTTGGGAGTAATAGACTTCTGGTCTATTAGGTGATATATTTCAGCTGTATTTATTTTCGTGCAATATAGGCCAGAAGAGAGTGAATATAATTTTTCTAACACACATTTCTTTCCAGAAACCACTTGTATTATCAATAAACATTCATGGTTTTTCTCATTTAAAGTCTCGACATTATACCCATTCCTGCAAATATCTTTAAACTTAGTAAATTTCTTCGAGACTTGGGAGACAGTAGTGCATTATGTATAACAAGTTTGGTCCCTTTAGGGAGAAAAATTGTGGCTCTTCCGGAGCTATCAATCAAATTTGCACTACCATTTATGGTATTAATATTTGTCTCCCCCTTTTGCAAATGAGAAAAATATTTTTCATTTTGAAGTATAGTGTGTGTAGTAGCACTATCAATTAGACAAATATCACCATCTAAATCCATTCCCAAATGTTTGACATCCAATGCTTCTTCATAAAAATAGAAAAATAAAACATAAATTAGAAATTAAAATTAATGAAAGATGCAAATATATAAATATTTTATTCATAATGAAAATAAATATATCATATGCTTAGTTAATATCATTAAAGAAATCAGCTACATCAAGATGAGTCATAGCAACATCATCACCATTGAAAGCAACATTCTCATCAACAAAATTTGTTTCAACATTTTTTCCTTTATTTTTCAAAGAGGCTTGATAAAGCTCAACAAGATGATCCGATGTTCGACATATGCGGGACCAATGACCTTCCATTCCACACCGGTGACAATATTCCTCATATTTCTTCTTTTCACCATTGTCTCTCTTCTGGGAGACAGTTTGCTTTTTGTCACGATCATGGTGGGTATTATATGGAGTAAATCTACCACGACCGCGACTGCGACCACGAAAATGGCCACGTCCTCGACTTCCACCACGTCCACGACCACGACCACGTCCATAATTTTGGGATTGAGTCGCATTCGCTTCAGGGAATGGACTAGAACCAGTGGGTCGAGACTCATGATTTTTCAATAATAATTCATTATTTTGTTCAGCCAAAAGAAGACAGGCAATTAATTCAGAATATTTTTTAAACCCCTTTTCTCGATATTGCTGCTGCAGGAGCAAATTCGAGACATGAAAAGTCGAGAATGTCTTCTCAAGCATATCATTATCAGTTATTGTTTCTCCACATAATTTTAATTGAGAAGTAATTCGGAACATAGCCGAATTATATTCATTAACAGTTTTAAAATCTTAAGCTAATCATACCGGGCTTTTGGAAGGACGACCATCTTCAGGTGGTCGTATCTTTCTTTTAAATCTTTCCACAAAACTAGTGGATCTTTTACAGTTAAATATTCATTCTTTAATCCTTCATCCAAATGATGACGAAGGAAGATCATTGCTTTTGCACGGTCTTGATTTGATGCATTATTATTATCAATAATAGTTTCTCCAAGACCTCTTGCCTCAAGATGAATTTCAACATCTAGAATTCACGATAAATAATATTTTCCAGTGATATCTAGAGTTGCAAATTCTAACTTTGTGAGGTTAGCCATAATAGAAGAACAAATTGACAAATAAAATATTACCTCAAGAATAGTGTATGATACTTGAACTCGCCCAAATATCTTCAACTAGGCTCAAGGTAAAGAATCGTGCTGATAATGTGTTATAAAACTAATAGGAATATGAATACTATATAGAGTGCAAAGTAAAGAGAGAACAATATGTAGGGAGAATGATTTGTATTCAACTTCTTGGTAGTGTACAATGAAGGTTTCATGATCCCTATTTATAATGGAGTCATTCATGAATATACATAATGACAATTTATTAGGACATTATGATAATCTTAAATCATTACTATTAGGACATTATGATAATCTTAAATCTTTGGTTGTAACCTTCATAGACATGTAACTCCCTATAATATCTTGTAACTTCTAGAACATTCAAATTGTTTCATAACAATTAGTTATTTTTTACTAGTACTAATTATTTACACTGAAGAATATTAGTTGTTTTCACTGAAAAATATAAGTTATTTATTGAAAACAAACTAAAACTCTTCAATAAAAACAACTAATATTTTTTAATGTAAACAATTACCACTCTTTAATAAAAATAACTAATATTTTTATAATTAATGTATAAACCCATATCAATCTCATATATACTCAAATTTTAGTTTAGACCAAAAGATGCCTTTTACTGCCTTTTAAAATCTTGTTTCCAAACGCAAGTAGTAGTACTAGTATATTATTTAAATTGGGAGGGGCTCCGTTGGTAGGAATAGTAGCGCAGCCTAACCCCGAATACGAAGGATAGCAGCCTTTCGGAGATCTCAAGAGTCTTAACCCCCTCGACATTTCCGAAGTTCCTTTTTTTCTGATAATCCCCATTTCTTTCTCCTTTTAAACTTTCTCAATTCCAAAGATTCAATCGCTGCGTTCTCAAATTCTGGGATACAAGCTGAGATGATGGCTTCGCTCTCTTCATCGAATCACGCCTCTTCTTCACCTTATTCCAGCTCTTCCTCAATTGGGCTTCATCAAATTTCCAAAATTATTCCCTTTTCTGTGCTTTCCCAGAAGAAAATTGGCTCCAAAAACGTTTCTTTTCGATCTAAATGCACCCCTTTGCCCAATGCCATTCTCATGCAAGATGGTTAGTTTATATTTTCTCCCGATTTGTTTTTTTTTTCTTAATTTGTGTTCCCTTTTATACTGATGAAGTGCAATTGTCATTCTTTAATGTTTTATGGGTTTTAGTGAATTTGTTCTATGGTTTTGGCTAATTTTGCTGATGTTTAGCATAAGTATCGTTATAATTTAGAGAAGGAAACACTGTAGATCTTTTATTCTGAGTTGAGCTTTTGTTTGTTTTTCAGCGTGAACAATGAAATTGTTTTGAAGGTTAAAGAGTATTAGTTGTTTATACTATAAGTTTTGAATGGTATTAGTTGTTTCATTAAAGGAAATTAGCAGAAGGGCATTGGTTGTTTCATTAAAAGGTATTGATTGTTTTGCCATAAGGTATTAGTTGTAAATCAATTTCACGGTGAAACCGGTTCACACAAGACCAACTCTTGATATATATTTTTGTCAGCCTTTTCAATTTTATCATGAGCTTGGATTTTGCATTGAGAGTGCAATTCGTGACGTTTTTGTACTCACATCATCGTAGTCATATCTAAATTGTTAAACTGTTTAGGTGCTCTGGCAGCCAAAATAGCTACCACAAATGAAACTCCTCCGGGAAAATTGAAAGAAACTCCTCCTCAAGAAATCAAAATGCCGATTGATTCGGATTCAATGGGCGATAAATCGACTGTCAGTATTACTGTTGTAGGGGCCTCGGGGGACCTTGCTAAGAAGAAGATATTTCCTGCTCTTTTCGCACTTTACTATGAGGATTGCCTTCCCGAGGTGTGCTTCATATTCATACTATCATGTCTCACATTGCTTGCTAAAATGATTATATGTTAATGCATCAGAAAGTGGAGGATTAGAATGTGAAATTTTTGCCTCTTAATTTTTACCAATGTTAATGTTTTCGATTCGTTTCAGCACTTCTCTATCTTCGGTTATGCTCGTAGTAAGATGACCGATGCAGAACTGAGGAATATGGTTAGCAGGAC
Source organism: Ballota nigra (assembly GCA_947034835.1). NCBI lineage: Eukaryota > Viridiplantae > Streptophyta > Magnoliopsida > Lamiales > Lamiaceae > Ballota > Ballota nigra. The sequence goes on along the minus strand of OX344725.1, from coordinate 11,610,723 downwards.
GCTTACTTGCAGAATTGACAAGAGGTAACATCTTTAGCTTGGTGTACGAATTGATTATTAGCTCGTGTGCTAATGATTTTTATTACTCATGTTCTTCAGGGAAAATTGTGGTGAAAAGATGGAACAATTTCTTAGTAGATGCTTCTACCATTCTGGTCAATATGATTCTGCGGAAAATTTTGTGGAGCTTGATAAGAAACTTAAGGAGCATGAGGTAGTGTGGAGTGAATTTGGTTTCTTGTTTAATTTATGATTTGGGGTTCTGAATTGTTTTCCACTCATTTATGCTTATTTTGTTGCGAAATCTTGTAACTTTTTGTTACTATGTTTCCCTTAGTTATTCTTTGCGGAATGGTTGAGTGTAGACCTTAAAATCTTTATGTTGAGATTTGGATTCAATCTTGCACCTTTATGTATTAAACTATTCATTATCAACATATTACTGGCAGAATTATTAATGCGTCCATGAGAACCAATTTGTTGAAGTTTCTGTTTATACATTAGAGATATCTTGAAATCATAATTGGATCACAAAGATATGTTCTGAATTGAGATAGGACAGTATTTCTGGGGTTGGAGAACCTATAATTACTTTAATGTTCTAAATGTGGTCGGTTTCTGTAGGCTGGAAGGGTTTCAAATCGTCTTTTTTACCTGTCGATCCCACCAAACATATTCGTTGATGCTGTAAAGTGTGCGAGTCTCTCTGCTTCTGCTACTAACGGATGGACCAGGGTCATTGTTGAGAAACCTTTCGGTCGAGATTCCGAATCCTCAGCCGCTTTGACCAGGTCCCTCAAGCAATACTTACAGGAGGATCAAATTTTCAGGTAAATTTCTTGAATATATTTATATTTAGTTTTATGTGTTTGCATTTATTAAATATATGATTGTTATTCCATTATAGGATAGATCATTATCTTGGAAAGGAGCTAGTTGAGAACCTTTCCGTGCTTCGGTTCTCCAATCTTATCTTTGAGCCATTATGGTCAAGGCAGTATATAAGAAACGTTCAGCTGATATTCTCGGAGGATTTTGGCACCGAAGGAAGAGGAGGGTAATTAGTCTTTCTCAATTTGGCACTAAAGAAGTCCCTGAATTTTCGCTTTATTTAATCGTTTTCTATGTTGTGCCAGTTACTTTGATCATTATGGGATAATCCGAGACATAATGCAAAACCATCTGCTCCAAATATTGGCTCTGTTTGCCATGGAAACACCTGTCAGTCTGGATGCGGAAGATATCAGAAATGAAAAGGTATTTCCTCTCCCATTACATTTATGTGTGTATATATATATATATTTCCAATCGTAATTCATAAGTAATTCGTGATTAAACAGGTTAAAGTTTTGCGTTCCATGAGGCAAATACCCCTTGATGATGTTGTGATAGGGCAGTACAAGAGTCACACAAAAGGAGACGTCTCTCACCCTGGTTATACAGACGACAAAACCGTATCCAACGGTAGTTTAACGCCAACTTTTGCTGCTGCTGCACTCTTCATAGATAATGCCAGATGGGACGGGGTGCCTTTTCTGATGAAGGCTGGGAAAGCCTTGCATACTAGGAGGTTAGCAAAATTTCTCATTTAGGCAAAATTGGTATATTTTTTTCCCCAAATTCCACATTTGCTGAACTTCTTTTATTTTATACTGAACTTTTTATTCCTTCTCAGGACTGAAATACGGGTGCAGTTTAGACGTGTACCTGGAAATTTATACAATCGAAACATTGGCGCTGATCTTGACCGAGCAACGAACGAGCTTGTAATCCGTGTTCAACCTGATGAAGCTATTTATCTGAAGATTAATAACAAAGTCCCGGGCTTGGGGATGAGATTGGACAGAAGTAATCTTAATCTTCTATATAAAACCAGGTATGTATTAGTTTTTTATTCTATTTAGTTATTGCATTATGCATACAATGTTTCTACATCTGGATAGGTTTACTCGTAAAAATGACTGTCAAATCAAGGGATCTACTATGGTAGACCTCATGTCAATTATTTATAAGTAATTCTAATTTAGTTTAAAGTCTTGGGTTGCTGTTGGACATCATAACTGAGGGAGTGTGTTTTTATAGATTCGAAATCTAGTCTGTGGATCTGATGTATAGTAAAACGTGCATTTGATTTTTGTACATCTTTCGGAGGGGAGATTTTGTAGGATTTTGAAAATATAGGTGATAGATGATTGATTGTGTATTGGAAATTGCATGTAAAGTAGGGAGAAGAGAGTGTGTAAATTAAAAAGGAGGAGGAGAGAGTATCAAGTTGTGTGGATACACTCCCTCCGTCCAATATTACTAGTCCTGTTTTTTCGGCTGTTATTTTTTGTCATAAATTGGAGGGTATTATGAGGTATTGTGTGGTTCATTTATCAATGAGGTTATTGTTTATGGAAAACATAAGTATTATATTTTTCATAAACAATCACTTTATTTATAAATGGAGCTCACAAAACCTAATAATATCCTCCAACTTATCACAAATAATAACAGCCGAAAAAACATGACTAGTAAAATTGGACGGAGGGAGTAATTATTAAAAAGTGGGAGATATATGATTGACAATGTATTGGAAATTTTGTTTGAATTAAAGTAAAATATGTGTATTATAGGGTAAAATGTTATAGGATTTGAATCGTATACCAAAATCTGGTTTGACAAACGCGGATTTTGATTTGAAAAAAAAATGTAGGGTGGGGGGCACCATAAGTGTATTATGTTCATTCTTCTAGTCAATAAATTGGTTTCTTTAAACAAGTTATAATGTACCTAAGGTATGTTTTGAAACTCTACTGCAAAATCATAAGTGATTTTATAGTAAATCAAAAGTGGGAAATGTTTGGAAATAAAGTGATTTTAAAAGTGGGGGTGTTTGAAAAAAAAAATCCAAAATAGATTATAAGAGGGTTAAGTAGTGATTGCAAACAATGTAGAATTGTTTTTTTTATTAAAATCAATTCTACTTACCAAGTAATAGTGATTGTTTGTAATGTTGAAAATATGGGGTAAAATTGTTAAATGTATGCATACTTGTGTTTTGCAGATACTCAAAGGAGATTCCGGACGCATACGAGAGACTTCTTCTTGACGCGATTGAAGGAGAAAGGAGACTGTTCATACGGAGCGACGAATTAGATGCTGCTTGGTCCCTCTTCACACCTGTGTTGAAGGAGCTCGAAGATAAAAAAATAATACCCGAGTACTACCCCTATGGGAGTCGAGGCCCAGTCGGGGCCCACTACCTTGCGGCCAGATACAACGTTAAATGGGGCGACATCGGCATTGATGAGTGAGAGCAGGAGGAGGGAGTTCAAATTGATCAGAGTTAGCAAAATTGTTTGTTTGCTGAAGAAAATGCAGACAAATTGGGATGCGGTTTTGCAGCTTCTTTTACCAATTTTAAGTGAAATTTGGCTTATGTTGTAGTTTAACTAGAATTTAAATTGAAACCCTGATGTTTTAATAAAGAGTGCAGTTTTGATTTGATCTTCGACATTTTTATTATATTTGAATAAAGATTAAGCTGAGCTCTTCTTAATAGTGGATTAAGTCGAAGAATGTTGGTATTAAAAGGTTTTTAGTTTTTTGTTTTGGAATAGGTTTTATATGAAAAAGGTTCATGATAAGTTTATTATAAAACTGTTTTAAAGTAACGAATATTTGACAAGGAGTATCAATACCCCTGGTGAGATTATTGATACTCTTGATTAAATACTTGATATTTTAAAATTGTTTCATAATAAACTCATCATGAATTATTTTTATATAATATTTTGTCTTTGTTTTGTTATTAATTTGGTCAAATTGGATAAATTTCTGGCCATTTATTTTGCATTTTGTGTTCACTGAGCGAGCACAACTCAAGTTTCAGTCATAGTTGAGAGCTTATTGATGAATTATCGGGTTTTTATCTTTTGTGAAGCCAATTCTATAGCAAGGGCTTTGAGATCCTTTTCGAGCCTACATAGTTGGGTCGAGCCTTCAATACCCGTAAATGATATTTTTGATGATGTTTGTTTAAATGGCAAATAAGTGAAAGTGAAAGTATTGTTGATCAATCAAATTAAGGATAATAAGAATAATTTGATACCTTTTAACTGTAGTTGGCATAGAAATCGGATTATGGGGTGTTGTATAATTAATATTCTGCTTGGTGGGGCATACTAAAATAATATCGACCCGTTTCTTATATGCCCGACCCTGTAAAATAGTAAGACGTAATACCTCCAAAGCACTATTCACCTTTACAAAATTAATTCGGTCCGAAAGGTCGTACTATTTTATTATTGGTTTGTCACACGGACCGCCGCCGGATCGCCGGAAAGTTGCCGGACCGCCGGAAAGTCGCCGGAGGTTGCCGGACCACTACTATTCCTAATTTTTACTTTTTTTTATTACTTCCTACCAAGTAAGTATAAGAATTTTGTATAAATTATTATGACTTTTTTTATATGTCCTACCAAACAATTTTATATGACTTTTCCATATTAAATTTGTAACCCTTACTAAAATTATTACTCCCTACCAAGTGGAGCCTTAACCTACACATTTTGTAATTGAAGTAACTGGGAAAGAAAATATGTCATTTCTCAATGTGAAATTTTTGGTGCTTGATCCCTTGAAGTATTCCGTCAGAATTCGTCTGGTTATATTTTTTCTTGGGCTTGTTCCCTTTCTCAGCTTCTTGCTTTTCACAACTTGGGCCAGCTTTCCTACAAAACACATAGGACGCGGATATTTAACCCCCCTTTTTTAATTTGTTCACCCCCCTATTTTTAAACATGACAATGTTTGACATTTTTTTTCAAACAATTGACAATGTTTGACATTTTTTTCCAAACAATTGACAACATTTCGGATTTTTTTATCAAACAAAACGTAAGACTATCCAACGTGACAATGTTTGGCATTTATTTTCAAACAATTGACAAAAGTTCGAAACTTTTTATCAAACATAGGGGTTTGAAAATAGGGGGGTGAACAAATTAAAAATGGGGGGTAAATATCCGCGTCCAAACACATATGGCGAAATTGCTTGCACTATCCTTTTTATACACTGTCCGGATGAATACACTTATCATTTAAAAAAAAAAAAAAAATTGCAACGTTATCGTAAAAAAATATGATTTTTTTTTTAATTTCCAAAGTCCAAACCCTAGTTTCCCAGAAAATTTCTTTTTATCAAACCTTCTTCTTATTGTTTCTTATAGACTGACCCAATTATTGAGGTTTCAGACTCGATTAAATCCATAAACTAAGCAACAATAAAAAAAAAAAAGGGTAGTTATTAAATACTACAATTCTAAAGCCTAAAATACAAAATGGGGTGCAATAAATCCCATAGTACTTTTTGCTACATTTAGTGGTCCCCACCATATAACCAAAACCACATACTCATACAATTTGGTAGACACCGTGTTCAAAGTCACCTTCTTACAAAATCTGACGCATTAATGACTGATGGATGTTTTTTTGCACATTTCCCGAGGTAAAAATCTGACCAAAATTCACGTGTTTGTAAATTTTGAACATAAACATAAATTTTATGAACACAAATATAAAATATTTTGAACATAAAATATAAATATTTGAAAATTCAAGCAAATTGAAATTTAAATTCAAAAATATTTATTTCATTATTTATTTGTGAATTACATCTAAAAAAAATTCAGAGTATTACATATGAAAAAATGGGCATATACTGCCCAAAAATTTATGAACAGGCCTAAAAAAAAAAGTGCACAAACGCACATAAAATTATGAACACAAGTTCTACAATTATGAACAAACGCTCTACAATTATGAACAAATGCCACAACATTATACACAGACGCGTCTTCATGTCTTTCTCCAGAAACTTTTCTTCATGTCTTTCTCCAGAAACTTTTTTTTCTTCATGTCTTTCGCCAACAAAACCTCAGCCCAAACCCCACAATAAGCACTCCACTAACATTAAGCACAAACTGCAATATACCTTCCCCCCCCCCCCATATACAGAATCAGCCCAAACCTACCCAACACTCCTCCCGCACGCACCAAACCTTCCCCAACCCCCCAACTCTCACACACCGCCTATATTATGCACACACCTGCACATATTCTTCTCCCCCCAACACTTCAGGTAGGCCCCTCCCCCCTCTCCCCAACATGAACACACTTTGCACCAAGCCTCCACATTCACAAGTGCACTCAAGCTTTTCAACGAAGAATATAAATTTTATGGAAATACATAGATCTAAACTGACCTTCAAATTATACATAGATTTAAAATGAACCACTCCGAGCGCATCTTGGGGGCCGATCTGTTGAAATTTCTCTAAATTCCACCACCGATCGACTATTGACAATGGACTATTGAGCGAGGAAGCGTTCTGAGTCTCTCACAGATCTGAGAGACCCGCCACGACCGCCGCCTGCATTTTCCTTTCGCCGGAGTGATGACATGCGTCCAGATCTGCCTCTACTTGTTTGCGCGTAAATCCAAGGCGTGGTCGATGACATCGATCGTCTGTTCGCGGTGCAGAGAACATCGACGGCGATTTTTTGTGGAGGCGGTGGCGGCCATGGAATCCCACGGCTTAGAGAGAGAGAGAGAAAGAAATTTGAGAGGGGAGAGAGAGAAAAATCTGAATGGTTTGAATTGATTTTTGAATTGTGTGGCATAATTAATGGAGAGAGAGAGACGTGAGGGAGAGAGAGTGGTGGGGCCTACCTTTAAAATTGCTAAACAATAGTCAATTGTAGCAATTTGTGTCATGGGGTTTTTCATGTTTTATGTTGCATTTAAGAGGTTAGGATTGTAGTATAGTGTGTATTTCCCAAAAAAAAAAAAAAAACTCAACCAAGAAAGTGATCAATCAAATTTGAAATTAAAAAAATAGAACATACCAATATTTTACGTAGTCCACCAAAGGCTATGAGGTTTATTAATTTTCAACAAGAGAAGATTTACAATGATCATACAAGAGTAAACTCTCACTCAATCACACAAGAACTATTCTAATTGAATTTTCCCGTGATTTTATAGAATCTGAATTTTGTGTTTTGTTAACTCTCTTTCTAACTGATTGTGTTCTTGATGAATAAGAAGTCACATTCAACGTATTTATATTTACTTTATTTTAAAATGTTCTTCATTCATTGATTCAAAAAGTTAATAAAACAGTTTTTATTAAAAAATGTATCACTCCATATAAAAAAATTAATAGGGGGCGGAGAGATTTTTTTTTTGGACCTATCTTACACCCTTGGGACATTACAAAATTTCACAAAAAAAATTGTCTTATTTAAAACAAAAAAAAAAAAAAAAACATTTAGAATTTATGGTTTCCAAGTAATTGATATTAAAATACAATTGGCTTGACCAATATAATCTTTTTATCATGCGAAAATTTTCAACGTTTCTCAGTCCAAAACTGATGTAGAAAATGCACGTCATAAATAATTCTAACTATAACAATTGACAAGCTCTTGACAATTCTTTCATTCCTTTTAAAATAACAAAATTTTGGGGAATTTATATTTAAAGAAAGAAAAAACTTTGAATTGAAGTGATCAAACGAAATTTCAACAACTTTGTTTCTGGAACAAGGGGTCCATATGTCTCCAAGCTGCCCAACATTTCACACAAACAGACACATAATCACGGCCACCTACCGATTCCTCTCGGAAACTCTTTAATTTATGGGGCATTTATTATTTACTACAATCCTATAAACTTAAATGCACTATACAACATAAGAAATCCCATGGAATCAATTCATACATTTTGATGGTCCCCACAATTAATCAAAACCACAAGCTCATACAATTTGATGGGCCCATGTTCAAAATCTGATTCTTACAAAATCTGACACATTATTGACAGATTGATACCTTTTTGCACAGTTTTCGAGGCAAAATTTTGACCAGAAAAATTTATTATTTTCGAGTGTTTATTAATTTTGAATATAAACATAAATGTTATGAACACAAGCATAAATAATTTTTGACCAAATATAAGTATTTGAAAATTCTAGCAAGTTCAGATTCAAATTCAAGAACAATTCTTTCATTATTAATTTGAGAACTACATATAAAAAATTCCCAAAATATTACATATACAAAATTAGACACAAACAGCCCAAAAATTTATGAACAGACTATGAAAAAAAATGTGCTTAGGCGCACAAAAATTATGAACAAACACTTTAAAGTAATGAACAAATGCCGATAAATTGTGAACATAAGGCGTTTTCAACTCCAAGGTCCCCTCTTGCTATCATGATTCCATCAGAAGCCTCAACGATTTCTTCCAATTTATGAAGAGCCTCCTTACTCTCTATCTTTGCCAAAACTTTTATTGACCTGTAAATAAAACACCTTCCTTCATATTCCGTACTCCAAACAAACAAATAGAACTCAATCTATGTAAGACTTGGTGCTTATCTTCGGGGAATGATGCTAATGTTTTTATAGAGATAATCAAACCACATTATGACATATGTGAAATTTTACACTCAAAATGGAAACAAAGTAACAAATAATATAAAATCAGTGTACACATCATTTACAAATGACATGGCAATAAAATCAACGCCTTCTGAATTCACAAATCAATTTCAATTATAGATTCAAGATTTAAAATCGAGGGCAAAACTGTAATCCAACAAACTGTAATCACAAAGTTTATCAAAAGTAAATAGTCTTCTCTATTAATACCATGAGCAGCGGCCAATTAGTAACCTTATCCATTACAATGAACAACGCTGATCAATAAAATGAAACGCAGGTATACCTTCTCCATTAATAGACTTCCAGCATAAACGCGAAAACAATTAAGCTAAAAGAGGAAAGATTACCTGAGGCCAAATCTGGACAAATCCACCATAGATCAATTCTCCAATTTTTTAGATCTGTGAAATCTGGTGGTTACTGGCGGTAGGAGTGTGGTGGCGGCGGTGGCTATGGTTGCTGAAATCCCGCCGTCGCACAAATATCTTCACTTGAGAACCCTCCATGGTTGCTTGATTTTAGAGAGAGCGGGATTTTTTAGCGGGGGAGTAGATTGGTAGTGGCGGTGGAGTGTGGAGGTGACGGTGGCGGTGGCTATGGCGGGAGTGTGGCGTTGGCGGTGGAAGTGTAGCGGTGGTGGAATTTTTTTGGGGCTTCTTGTTGAAATAAATCGGGGCTTCCATCAACCATAGCATTGGGGCTTCCGTCGACCACTGCACCACCGCCGCACCATCGGATTTTAGCCTATTTGGAAGCCATGGGGTTTCTCTGGATAGAGATGAGAGGGAAGAGAGAGAAATTGGGTAAAATGAATTTGAATTAAATGTAAATATGGGAGAGGGATGAATGTTGTGCAGAAGAGAGAGAAATGGGTGTGTCCTCCCTTTTAAAATACAATTTGAAACACAAATGTATTAAAAGGTTCCATAGGATTTTTGATGTTTTAAAGTGTAAATAGAGGTTTAGAATTATAGTACCATGTATATTTCTCTTAATTTATTAACACTCTCAAATATCTCAATAAAGACAAAGTACAGAGTGAAACTGGTTTATATATGAATCGTTGAAGGATATTAGTTGTTATTATTAAAGAGTATTAGTTATTTCACCGAAAAGTATTACTCCCTCCGTCCCAAACTCAAGTTCCCGTTTATTGTTTGTACGGTTATTAAGAAAAGAATTGTTTATTAGTATTTAAAGTGATAAAGTGATGATAAAGTGATAAAGTGATAAAGTAGATGTTTTGGTTATTAGTGTATGGAGAATATAATATTAAAAAATATTGTTACTTTTTTGCCAAAAGTAGATGTAGCAAATGAGTATGGGACAGACCTTTTTGGCAATGTAGCAAACGAGTTTGGGACGGAGGGAGTACTTATTTATACTAAAGAGTTTTAGTTGTTCGACGAAAACAAACTAAAACTCTTCAGTGAAAACAACTAATACCCTTCAATGAAAATAATTAATACTCTTCAGTGAAAACAACTAATACTCTTTAATGATTCATGTATGAACCAATTTCACTCTATACATACTCCTCAACAAATATTTATATACCAAGCAAATATTCAGAAAAAATATTATTGATTTTGGATAATGAGTAGTTCTAGGGTGCATCCAAGTGCATACTATGCACTTGAATTTTGCACCCTAATTTAAAATCAATTTTGACCAACCAAATTCGCGGGTCAAATCTGACCCATTAAAAAATTCGCGGGTCTATTTCGGGTCGGGTCGAATGACTTGAAGCGAATATACTAGCTTTTACTAGTAGCTTCCCCGCAAGAGTACGGGTTCACTGTAGTAGTGGCAAGTATAGGGACCAAGTATTATCGAACCCAAGGGAAAGTGTGTATGCGAATAGATCCCTGAAGATCTACGCGTCGTAGTTAATATGAGTGTATGTTTGGGGATTGAAAATTAAAAGAATTAAGTCTAAACTAAATTACTCTACGAATGCAAAAGGAAAATTAAACTAAGTATCTAAGGTGTGTATGCAAGTATGAGATGGTGATGCTCAGGATAGGAATCCCTACGTATACTAACGGAGCAGGTACATAATCAAAGTAATCGTGACAAACAAAAATTAACCTAAGTAAAAGATCGTAGAATGAAACTCAAGATTTCTAACCCTAATACTTTATCCTAGCAATCGACTTCACTAATCCACTAACAAGTTAATAGATAGCGCTTAATTAATGAGACCCTAATTTAACTAAGGTGATGCGGTCGTCCTCCTTCGCTAAACCGGTAGATGAATTAACCCTTTCTAAACCCTCTCGTTAAGACTACTCATCGTTATTGAGTGATGCGGTCGTCCTCTCTCTAACACTTTCATACGAAATTCAAAGGTAAAGTTAAGATTAATTATAAGAATTCATTAATTAAGAGAATTAAAACTAACGTCACGAATTACCCTAATTACGTACCCACATCCTACTTCTACGAGTTCATCCTAACCTAAGCATGCAAGGGTTTTAGCTAGACATGACTTTAACAAACATAAAAGCAATAGAAGAAACAACGAACATAAACATGGTAAATTGAACCAAGAAAAGATGAAACATGAACTAGGGTTTAAAGAAATAAATACTAAGAACTGAATTTGAATTGATAAAAACAAAGTTTAGAACGTTTAGAGTAATCAAGCTAAGGAAAAGAAACTGAGAAACAAAATTAAACTAAGAATTCGTACGAAAAACCTCAACAACGTAAAAGTAAAGCTTGCTCGTTCTTCTCCTCTTCCTCTCTCTAAAAACTAAGTCTAAAAGTGATTTCTAAAGTTCGGGATCAAGTGGTACTTTAAAACGAGTTTAGAAGAGGTATATATAGGCACCGAGTCGAAACGGGATCTTATGGGCCGAAAAACGTAAGTTGGAGAAAAGGCCTTGAAAGCGCTCGAGCAGACCCGCTCGAGCTGTTGTGGTCGAGCGGTTCCTGAGGTCGAGCGAGGCGCTCGAGCGATGGTGGTCGAGCGGTTCTGGTGCTCGAGCGGGGCGCTCGAGCTATCTCCCTCGAGCGGCCCGAACGTTCTGTATGTTTTTAGGCGCTCGATCTACTTCACTCGAGCGGGGCGCTCGAGCTACGATGCTCGAATGGGTCTTCCTTCCTTTGCAACTAACACTTTTCTTCACACGTACTAATACCAATCGTATTTCTTCGATATCTTCTCATCCGGGCATCCGTTTGAGTCGATTCAAAGTCCTACGAACTCCGTTTTTCGTCCTCGATTCACCTATGAGTATCAAAGAGACAAATTCATCAATGTATAGAAATAGTACTCATTTGGCTCTAAAAACTCAATAAATTCGACCAAAACTAGGGCGTTTCTAGCTACGAATCATGACAATTTCACGCCTAATCAACCCCCCCAAACTTACCATATTGCTTGTCCCCAAGCAATGAAATAATAAGTCAAGTGAAATTGTTAGGAATGAGTAAAAAATCAATCATGCAAGTACATAAATTCGAGCTTCAAAAATCAATCACCCGTATACTCACTCACTTTCTTTTATCGTACTCATGCAACAATTACAAGAAACACTAAGATCAAGCATGGATGTGCACTCAACGATGTGTTTCGCACCCTCACAAGTGTATAACAATGTTCAAGGGACTCACTCAAACAATCAATCACACAAATTGGCAGCCATAGGCTTGTAAGTGCTCTTAACTTCGACCATACTCTAGAAATCAATGCCGAATCAAAAAGGACTTTTCTCAAGGTTGTAATGTAAGCTCTTTGGACAGGTAGGATAACAATATGGACTAAGTGACTTAAGTGAATGGAGAATAGAAAATCAAACTTTGGCACTTCGAGATTAGGAACAGAATACTTCAAACATGTTCAATCAACACTCTTTCAATCCCACTACTCTCAACACTTCAATCTTTTTTTTTTCTTTCTCACTCTTTCACTTTTTTTTCAATCACTTTTTTTCTTTTTCGCACAAACACATGAGCTCATTTTTTCTTTTGCTCATTCTCAATTTTTTTTTCTCTTTTTCCCACATCTCATAACTTCATCACTCCTTTTTCTCATATTCACTCAACAAACAACATTTTCCTTTTTCAACTCAATTCACTCCCTTCACATTCACACTTTCCTATTCTCCACTCAAATTGGGACAAAAAGGCTTAGGAATTTGAATAGTGTTCATATGTGCTAGCAAATAAAATAGGCTTTCGGCTCAAAGGGGCTAACAAGGGATTCAATGTCATTGGTAGGAAAATTTTGGCTAAGTGACTCAATAAAATCAAAGATGGCCTAAGATCCTATTCGGCATATCAAACTAGACACAATCAAGAAGCAAGAGCACACACAAGTTCTAGCATCCTCTAAGGTGATGATTCAATCACAAACGAAGAGATTAAATCATGCATTTAAAATCTCATAAGGCTCAAATCTCACGGCTTTCACATCCATGCTAGTCCTAGTGAATTCTCACTCTTATCACACAAGTACTCAAAAGAAAAATTCACAAGCATACAAGTTCTTTCTCAAATCAGCTCAAACTCAAACACTCACACAAAAGAATTTCTAACTCACCTTTACAACTCACTCTACTCATCAAATCATACTCAAAGATAGCAATCAACAAGCATAAGATGATTGATAGGCATGAAATATGCAATAGCGAGTCAAATCAAAATCACCCCAAGGAGTATCTCAACAAACCAATAATCAATAAAACTCAACTCAAAAGATAAGGGCGTGCATGCATGTGCAATGTAACAAGAAACATAAAAAAAAACTCCACCCCCCCAAACTTCGACCTTGCTAGAGATCTAAGTTTGGGGTTGTGGGTTACCTCAACCAAATAATTCCGTTTCTCTCACTAGCTTTGCACACTTCCTTGTCTCAAGTTGGTTCCTTCAATCTCCACTCCTTTGGCACTCCTTCGAGACAAGCCTACAAGCAACTTACTCAAATACGAGGTTAAACATACGACTCAACAACATCCTAATAACATAAAAGGAAAATAACTAAAAACACTCAAAAGCAAATAAAAATGGGTTGCCTCCCATTCAGCGCTATTTTTAAGGTCCTCATGCCGGACCGAGCTCAAAGGAGCTTATGGGACATCATACTCAAAAATACCTCCCTTACTCTTATAAGAGTGGTGTTTGAACTCCTTTCCTTGATGTCCCTCCATCATGAGTTCCTTTCCTCTTTTCTCATTCCCAAGTGTTATGGGTCTCAACTCCTTCTTTCCTTTATCTGGAGGAGTCTTACCAAACAAGTTCTTGAGTTTGGACTTCTTCTTCTTAACTCCTCCTTTTCCTTCTAACTGGACCACGTCCACTTCCTTCACCTCTTTATCCTTCAACTTCTTCATTTTATCCCTATCAAAATAATCGGGATCATAATGCTCATGGGTTAAATAATCAAGTGAAGGACTAACAAAATCATAAATATGAGAAGGATTAGGGATAGGAGGTGTGTCTTCAACACTAGGATCAATTGCATCCATGCAATACAAGCTCTCATCCTCCTTCAGGTGCTTCATGGCTTCATATAGGAAGATCTTCACTTCTTGATCATCAACTTTCAACGTGATCTTCCCGTTTGCCACGTCTAGCACCATCCCCGCCGTGGCTAAGAACGGTCTTCCCAAGATCAGGGGCACGTGCTCATCTTCCTCCATCTCTAGCACTACAAAGTCGGCTGGAAAAATGTGATCTCCAACTCTCACGAGGACGTCTTCAACCACTCCTTGAGGTCTCGTGATAGACCGGTCGGCAAGTCGAAGCGTCATCATTGTGGGTTGAAGTTCACCACCTTCCAACTTCTTGAAAAGCGACAAGGGCATCAAATTAATGCTCGCCCCGAGGTCGCACAACGCTCCCTTCTTGATCCCGTTCCTGACTTGAACCGAACTACACTAGCTTTTACTAGTAGCTTCCCCGCAAGAGTACGGGTTCACTGTAGTAGTGGCAAGTATAGGGACCAAGTATTATCGAACCCAAGGGAAAGTGTGTATGCGAATAGATCCCTGAAGATCTACGCGTCGTAGTTAATATGAGTGTATGTTTGGGGATTGAAAATTAAAAGAATTAAGTCTAAACTAAATTACTCTACGAATGCAAAAGGAAAATTAAACTAAGTATCTAAGGTGTGTATGCAAGTATGAGATGGTGATGCTCAGGATAGGAATCCCTACGTATACTAACGGAGCAGGTACATAATCAAAGTAATCGTGACAAACAAGAATTAACCTAAGTAAAAGATCGTAGAATGAAAGCTCAAGATTTCTAACCCTAATACTTTATCCTAGCAATCGACTTCACTAATCCACTAACAAGTTAATAGATAGCGCTTAATTAATGAGACCCTAATTTAACTAAGGTGATGCGGTCGTCCTCCTTCGCTAAACCGGTAGATGAATTAACCCTTTCTAAACCCTCTCGTTAAGACTACTAATCGTTATTGAGTGATACGGTCGTCCTCTCTCTAACACCTTCATACGAAATTCAAAGGTAAAGTTAAAATTAATTTTAAGAATTCATTAACCAAGAGAATTAAAACTAACGTCAAAAATTACTCTAATTACATACCCACAACCTACTTCTACGAGTTCATCCTACCCTAAGCATACAAGGGTTTTAGCCGGACATGGCTTTAACAAACATAAAAGAAATAGAAGAAACAACGAACATAAACATGGTAAATTGAACCAAGAAAAGATGAAACATAAACTAGGGTTTAAAGAAATAAATACTAAGAACTGAATTTGAATTGATAAAAACAAAGTTTAGAACGTTTAGAGTAATCAAGCTAAGGAAAGGAAACTGAGAAACAAAATTAAACTAAGAATTCGTACGATAAACCTCAACAACGTAAAAGTAAAGCTTGCTCGTTCTTCTCCTCTTCCTCTCTCTAAAAACTAAGTCTAAAAGTGATTTTCTAAAGTTCGGGATCTGGTGGTCGTTTAAAACGAGTTTGGAAGAGGTATATATAGGCACCGGATCGAAATGGGCTCTCATGGGCCAAAAAACGAAATCTGGAAAAAATGCCTTGGAGGCGCTCGAGCAGACCCGCTCGAGCGGGTCGCTCGAGCTAAAGTGGTCGAGCGGATCAGGTGCTCGAGCGCCCCGCTCGAGCCTATGTGGTCGAGCACTTTTCAGCATCCGTCACTTGTTCGTAAAATCTTCATATCTCCTCAACCGGGAGTCCGTTTTGGCCGATTCAAAGTCCTACGAACTCCTCTTTTCGCCCTCTATCCATCTATGAAAACCAAAAAGACAAATTAATGATTTTATAAAAATGATACTCATTTGACTCCAAACACTAATCGAAAACACTCAAAACATGGGCAAATCGGGCACCAAAACATAACAATTTCACGCCTAATCAACCCCCCCAAACTTACCATGTTGCTTGTCCTCAAGCAACGAAATAATAAGTCAAGTGAAATTGTTAGGAATGAGTCAAAGAATCAAATCATGCTAGTAAATGAACTCGAGCTTTAAAGATCAATCACATGTATACTCACTCATCTTTCTTCATCATACTCATGCAACAACAACAAGAACCACCAAGATCAAACATGGATGTGCTCTCAACGATGTGTTTCACTCCCTCACAAGTGTATATCAATGATTAAGGGACTCACTCAAACAATCAATCACTCATATCGGCAGCCATAGGCTTGTAAGCACTCTCAACTCCGACCATACTCTAGAAATCAATGCCGAATCAAAAAGGACTTTTCTCAAGGTTGTAATGTAGGCTCTTTGGACGGGTGGGATAACAATTTGTGTAAGTGACTCAAGTGAATGGAGAATAGAAAATCAAACTTTGGCACTTCGAGATTAGGAACAGAATACTTCAAACATTTCCAATCAACACTCTTTCAATTTCATACTCTCAACACTTCAATTTTCTTTCCTAACTCTTTCACTTCTTTTTTCAATCACTTCCCTTTTTTTTCTTTTCGCACAAATACATGAGCTCATTTTTTCTTTTGCTCATTCTCAATTTTTTTCTTTCCCACAACTCAAATCTCATTCACACCCTTATTTTATCACCACTCAACCATCATAATTCCTTTTCTCAATTCAACTCAATCCCTTCAACATTCACACTTTCCTATTCTCCACTCAAATTGGGACAAAAAGGCTTAGGAACTTGGAACAGTGTTTAAATGTGCTAGCAAATAAAATAAGCTTAAGGCTCAACGGGGCTAACAAGGGACAAATATCAATGGTAAGGAAAATTTTTGGCTAAGTGACTCATTCAAATCAAAGATGGCCTAAGATCACATTCGGCATATCAAACTAGACACAATCAAGAAGTGAGAGCACACACAAGTTCTAGCATCCTCTAAGGTGACGATCCACTCACAAACGAAGAGATCAATTAATGCATCAAAATCTCATAAGGCTCAAATCTCACGGCTTTCACATCCATGCTAGTCCTAGTGAATTCTCACTCTCATCACACAAGTACTCAAAAGAAAAATTCACAAGCATACAAGTTCTTTCTCAAATCAGCTCAAACTCAAACACTCACACAAAAGAATTTCTAACTCACCCTTACAACTCACTCTACTCATCACATCATACTCAAAGATAGCAATCAACAAGCATAAAATGATTGATAGGCATGAAATATGCAATAGCGAGTCAAATCAAAATCACCCCAAGGAGTATCTCAACAAACCACTAATCAATCAAGCTCAACTCAAAGATAAGGGCGTGCATGCATGTGCAATGTAACAAGAAACTTAAAAAAAACTCCACCCCCCAAACTTTGACCTTGCTAGAGGTCTAAGTTTGGGGTTGTGGGTTACCTCAACCAAATAATTCAGTTTCTCTCAATAGCTTTGTACACTCCCTTGTCTCAAGTTGGTTCCTTCAATCTGAATAACTCCATGATACCTTTACTCCTTTAGAGACAAGCCTACAAGCAACACACTCAAATACGAGGTTAAACATACAACTCAAAATAACTCCCTAATAACTAAAAAAAATACTCAAAGCAAATAAATAAAAAAATAATGGGTTGCCTCCCATTCAGCGCTATTTTTAAGGTCCTCATGCCGGACCAAGCTCAAAGGAGCTTATGGGACATCATACTCAAATTTCCCTCCCTCACTCTCATAAGAGTGGTGTTTGAACTCCTTTCCTTGATGCCCCACCATCATGAGCCCTTTTGCTTCCTTCCCCACCTCAAGTGGTATAGGTCTCAACTCCTTCTCACCTTTATCTGGAGGAGTCTTACTAAACAATTTCTTGAGTTTGGACTTTTTCTTCTTAACTCCTCCTTTTCCCTCTAGCTGGACCACGTCCACACTTTTCACCTCTTCATCCTTCAACTTTTTCACTTTATCCCTATCAACATAATCAAGAACATAATGCTCATGGGTTAAATAATCAAGTGAACGACTAACAAAATCATGAATATGAGGAGGATTAGGGATAGGAGGTGTGTCTTCAACACGAGGATCAATTGCATCCATGCAATACAAACTCTCATCCTCCTTCGGGTGCTTCATGGCTTCATATAGGGAGATCTTCACTTCTTGATCATCAACCTTCAACGTGATCTTCCCATTTTCCACGTCTAGCACCATCCCCGCCGTAGCTAAGAACGGTCTTCCCAAGATTAGGGGCACATGCTCATCTTCCTCCATCTCTAGGACCACAAAGTCGGCTAGAAAAATGTGATTTCCAACTCTCACTAGGACGTCTTCAACCACACCTTGAGGTCGAGTAATAGACCGATCGGCAAGTTGAAGCGTCATCATTGTGGGTTGAAGTTCTCCACCTTCCAACTTCTTGAAAAGCGACAAGGGCATGAGATTGATGCTCGCCCCTAAATCACATAACGCTCCTTTCTTGATCCCGTTCCCAATGTCACATAGGATGGTGAAGCTCCCAGGATCCTTCAGCTTCGGTGGAAGCGCCTTGTGCACTAGTGCACTCACTTCGTGGTTCAACTGCACCAACTTCGACTCATCAACTCTTCGTCTCTTCACGATCAAATCCTTCAGAAACTTTGCATAATGCGGCATCTGTTCCAAAGCATCATAAAAAGGAATGTTAATATGAAGTTGTTTAAAAACATCAAGAAATTTTGCAAATTTTTCATCAAGCTTCTTTTTCATGAAGCGCTGTGGATATGGGACGGGTATCACAGATTTGGGTACCCCCCATTCATCTCTTTCTGTTTCTTTCACTTTTTCCCTTGCTTCCTTTGCCTTCTTCCACTTAGGAACTCTCTCAATCTCCTCACTTTCCTTGCCCTTCTGGGACTCATCCATATCTTTATGCTTCTCAATGTGTTCATCCTCAATCCCCTTCTCAACTTGGAGCGTCTCAGATCAGCAGGCATCTGAGGACCTTCATAGTTGGTTCCACTTCTAAGCTGGATCGCCTTGCAATGCTCTTTCGGGTTCCCCTCCGGCATTCTATTCACTGACTTTGCAATCTGGCTCATCTGGAACTCTAAAGAAGTGAACCTTCGATTGTTCTCTTGTTGAGTTCTAGTCCACTCAACGTTCATCTTCTGGAGCTCTTGATCTCGATGATCGCCTTTCTTATGCAACTCCTTCACATCGTACTCCAAGGATGACAACCTCTTACTCCCTTCCTCCACCTTTTGAAGGATCACTCTCAACATCTCCTCGGTTGATGCACCGCCTTCTCCACCAGGAGGTTTTGACCCCGGATCAACACCTGCAGGAACAGTAACACCAGCTTTTGGGTTAGCATAAGAAAAATTCTCATTTTTCCTCCATGTGTTTTGAGGAGGCTGCTGGCCTCCTTGAACTCCTTGTGTGTTCCTCCATTGATTTTGAGGTGGCTGAGGGTCTGGAGGTACAAATGTCTGACCATAAGAAGGCCTTCCAAACTGATTTCCACCTTGGTAGCCATTCTGATTGTAATACGGACCTCCCATGTAATTGGCTACCTCTTGCTGTCCACTTGGTTGGTCTACTCTCTCATTCTCTACTGCATGCTCTCCAACCAAACTCTTCCCCAACTCGAGGTTGTTGATCTTCTCCATCATGGCCATCAGCAGCCTTCTCGTTCCTTCTCCCTCTTCAACCTGATGCACTCTCTGAAAATCTGCATCCACACCCCAAGCACTGGCATTCGTGACAATGTTGTCCACGATCTCCCTACACCTTTCTATGCCTTGATTCAGGAATGCTCCGCCCGCACAGGCGTCTAAATGGTCTTGCCCAGCCTTGTTGGCACCACTGTAGAAGAATGCCATAATATCACCCTCATTGTACCCGTGCTGCGGGCACTCTATCAGCATGTTTGAGTATCTCTCCCACGCTTGACGTAGGTCCTCTCCAGGCTTCTGGCGAAAGGACGAGATCTCAATTCTAGCCTTGATCGTCCTAGATGGAGGGTAGAATCGCTCGAGGAACAGACGCTCGAGCTCAGTCCAAGTGGTAATACCTCCCCGCGGGAGCGTGTTATCATACCACTCCTTTGCTATTCCCGTCAATGAGAATGGGAACAGCCTAAGCCTCTTGGCATCTTCAGACATGCCATTGTAATTGAAAGTAGAGGCTATCATGAGAAAGCTCCTCAAGTGTGTATGAGGATTCTCCTTCCCGATCACCCCCTTGAATTGATTCTCGGTGAGTAGCTTTAAAATCCCCGGGGATATCGAGAAGTTGTTTGCCTCAACAGGAGGCAATGCCACTCCATCATAGTACCGCTGTGGCTGCGCTGCAAACCTCCCTCGAATAGCCATATTGTGATCTACGTTCTGAGGAACATGTTGAGGATTAGCAGCATGTACTGGTACTTGTTGGGGTGGTGGTGGGTAAACAGGTGGTTGATTATAGACTGGTGGTGGTGGGTATGGGTAATGAGGATACGGGTATGGTGGATAAGGGTAAGGGTGATTATTTGGTGGGTAAGCAGGGTTGTTAAATGGTTGCTGTGGGTTTTGGTGGATAATCTGGTTTTGGTTCTGGTTTTGGGGTTGTGTATGTGTAGAGTTGATTGAGTTTTGCGGGTTTGGGAGTTGGTTCTGAGCTTCCCCAATGGGTTTTTGCTGGTTACTGCTCTCAACTCCAACCGCCTGCTCCACTAAAACAGTATACTCTGCAGCTATTTTGTCTAAGTCCCCATCTCCATCCAGATTCATGTTGTCTTTGTCTCCAGCAGTAGTCATTCTTCTCAAGAAAGCTCGGTTCCTTCTGGCTATCGTCTCAGGGTCTGACAGGATTCTTTCTTCGCCCGTATTGCCTTGTGAGCGTGTTTTCATAAACCTGAAACACTAGCAAAAGGATCAAAATACAACTGCTGAACAAATAAAAATAAACAGAAAATAAGTCACTCACTACTAACTACTAAGCTATCGACAAGTCCTATTCAAAAGACATACAACGCCATCCCCGGCAACGGCGCCATTGACTTGAACCGAACTACACTAGCTTTTACTAGTAGCTTTCCCGCAAGAGTACGGGTTCACTGTAGTAGTGGCAAGTATAGGGACCAAGTATTATCGAACCCAAGGGAAAGTGTGTATGCGAATAGATCCCTGAAGATCTACGCGTCGTAGTTAATATGAGTGTATGTTTGGGGATTGAAAATTAAAAGAATTAAGTCTAAACTAAATTACTCTACGAATGCAAAAGTAAAATTAAACTAAGTATCTAAGGTGTGTATGCAAGTATGAGATGGTGATGCTCAGGATAGGAATCCCTACGTATACTAACGGAGCAGGTACATAATCAAAGTAATCGTGACAAACAAGAATTAACCTAAGTAAAAGATCGTAGAATGAAAGCTCAAGATTTCTAACCCTAATACTTTATCCTAGCAATCGACTTCACTAATCCACTAACAAGTTAATAGATAACGCTTAATTAACGAGACCCTAATTTAACTAAGGTGATGCGGTCGTCCTCCTTCGCTAAACCGGTAGATGAATTAAACCTTTCTAAACCCTCTCGTTAAGACTACTAATCGTTATTGAGTGATACGGTCGTCCTCTCTCTAACACCTTCATACGAAATTCAAAGGTAAAGTTAAAATTAATTTTAAGAATTCATTAACCAAGAGAATTAAAACTAACGTCACAAATTACTCTAATTAAATACCCACAACCTACTTCTACGAGTTCATCCTACCCTAAGCATACAAGGGTTTTAGCCGGACATGGCTTTAACAAACATAAAAGCAATAGAAGAAACAACGAACATAAACATGGTAAATTGAACCAAGAAAAGATGAAACATGAACTAGGGTTTAAAGAAATAAATACTAAGAACTGAATTTGAATTGATAAAAACAAAGTTTAGAACGTTTAGAGTAATCAAGCTAAGGAAAGGAAACTGAGAAACGAAATTAAACTAAGATTTCGTACGAAAAACCTCAACAACGTAAAAGTAAAGCTTGCTCGTTCTTCTCCTCTTCCTCTCTCTAAAAACTAAGTCTAAAAGTGATTTTCTAAAGTTCGGGATCCGGTGGTCGTTTAAAACGAGTTTGGAAGAGGTATATATAGGCACCGGGTCGAAACGGGCTCTCATGGGCCAAAAAACGAAATCTGGAAAAAATGCCTTGGAGGCGCTCGAGCAGACCCGCTCGAGCGGGTCGCTCGAGCTAAAGTGGTCGAGCGGATCAGGTGCTCGAGCGCCCCGCTCGAGCCTATGTGGTCGAGCACTTTTCAGCATCCGTCACTTGTTCGTAAAATCTTCATATCTCCTCAACCGGGAGTCCGTTTTGGCCGATTCAAAGTCCTACGAACTCCTCTTTTCGCCCTCTATCCATCTATGAAAACCAAAAAGACAAATTAATGA
This sequence comes from Ballota nigra, assembly GCA_947034835.1. Lineage (NCBI taxonomy): Eukaryota > Viridiplantae > Streptophyta > Magnoliopsida > Lamiales > Lamiaceae > Ballota > Ballota nigra. The sequence continues at coordinate 11,588,449 of OX344725.1, read as the reverse complement.
TTTTATAAAAATGATACTCATTTGACTCCAAATACTAATCGAAAACACTCAAAACATGGGCAAATCGGGCACCAAAACATAACAATTTCACGCCTAATCAGTTCCCAATGTCACATAGGATCGTGAAACTCCCGGGATCCTTCAGCTTCGGTGGAAGCGCCTTGTGCACTAATGCACTCACCTCGTGGTTCAACTGCACCAACTTCGGCTCATCAACTCTTCGTCTCTTCGCGATCAAGTCCTTCAAAAACTTCGCATAATGCGGCATCTGTTCCAAAGCATCATAAAAAGGAATGTTAATGTGAAGTTGTTTAAAAACATCAAGAAATTTTGCAAACTTTTCGTCAAGCTTCTTTTTCATGAAGCGCTGTGGATATGGGACAGGTATCACAGATTTGGGTACCCCCCATTCATCTCTTTCTGTTTCTTTCACTTTATCCCTTGCTTCCTTTGCCTTTTTCCACTTTGGAACCCTCTCTATCTACTTACTTTCCTTGCCCTTCTGGGACTCATCCATATCTTCATGCTTCTCAATCCCTTCACTTTCAATCCCCTTCTCAACTTGGGGCGTCTCAGAATCAGCAGGCATCTGAGGACCTTCATAATTGGTTCCACTTCTAAGCTGGATCGCCTTGCAATGCTCTTTCGGGTTCCCCTCCGGCATTCTATTCACTGACTTTGCAATCTGGCTCATCTGGAACTCTAAAGAAGTGAACCTTCGATTGTTCTCTTGTTGAGTTCTAGTCCACTCAACATTCATCTTCTGGAGCTCTTGATCACGTTGATCACCCTTCTTATGCAACTCCTTCACATCGTACTCCAAGGATGACAACCTCTTGCTACCTTCCTCAACCTTCTGAAGGATCGTTCTCAACATCTCTTCGGTTGAGGCACCGCCTTCTCCACCCGGAGGCTATGAACCCGGATCAACACCTGCAGGAACAGTAACACCCGCTTTTGGGTTAGCATAAGAAAAATTTTCATTTTTCCTCCATGTGTTTTGAGGAGGCTGCTGGCCTCCTTGATATCCTTGTGTGTTCCTCCATTGATTTTGAGGTGGCTGTGGGCCTGGAGGTGCAAATGGCTGACCATAAGAAGGACTTCCAAACTGATTTCCACCTTGGTAGCCATTCTGATTGTAATACGGACCTCCCATGTAATTGGCTACCTCTTGCTGCCCATTGGGCTGGTCTACTCTCTCGTTCTCTACTGCGTGCTCTCCAACCAAACTTTTCCCCAACTCGAGGTTGTTGATCTTCTCCATCATGGCCATCAACAGCCTTCTCGTTCCTTCACTCTCTTCAACCTGATGCACTCTCTGAAAATCTGCATCCACACCCCAAGCACCGGCATTCGTGACAATGTTGTCCACGATCTCTCTACACCTCTCTATGCCTTGATTCAGGAATGCTCCTCCCGCACAGGCGTCTAAATGGTCTTGCCCCGCCTTGTTGGCACCACTATAGAAGAATGCCATAATGTCTCCCTCGTTGTACCCATGCTGCGGGCACTCAATCAGCATGTTTGAGTATCTCTCCCACGCTTGGCGTAAATCTTCTCCAGACTTCTGGCGAAAGGACGATATCTCAATTCTAGCCTTGATCGTCCTAGATGGAGGGTAGAATTGCTCGAGGAACAGACGCTCGAGCTCGGCCCAAGTGGTAATACCTCCCCGCGGGAACGTATTATCGTACCACTCCTTGGCTATTCCCGTCAATGAGAATGGGAACAGCCTAAGCCTCTTGGCATCTTCAGACATGCCATTATAATTGAATGTTGAGGCTATCATGAGAAAACTCCTCAGATGTGTATGAGGATTCTCCTTCCCGATCACCCCTTTGAACTGATTCTCGGTAAGCAGCTTTAAAATCCCCGGGGATATCGAGAAGTTGTTCGCCTCAACAGGTGGTAAAGCCACTCCATCATAGTACCGCTGTGGCTGCGCTGCAAACCTCCCTCGAATAGCCATATGTTGATCTACGTTCTGAGGAACGTGTTGAGGAATAGCGGCAGATACTGGTACTTGTTGGGGTGGTGGTGGGTAAATAGGTGGTTGATTATAGACTGGAGGTGGATGATATGGGTATGGTGGGTAAGGATAAGGTGGGTATGGGTAATGTTGGTATACTGGGTTGTTGAAATGGTTATTTGGGTTTTGTGGGTAAGCAGGGTTTTAGTTCTGGTTTTGGGGTTGTGTTTGTGCAGAGTTGATTGTGTCTTGTGGGTTCGGGTGTGGGCTCTCAGTTCCCCCTATGGGTATCTGCTGATTACTGCTGTTTCCATTGGCACCCTCTGCCCGTTCCACAAGGGCAGCATACTCTGCAGCTATTTTGTCTAGCTCCCCAAGTTCATCAGAAATTTTGTCTTTGTTTCCCGCGGCAGTAGTCATTCTTCTCAGGAAGGCTCGGTTTCTCCTTGCTATCGTCTCAGGATCTGCAGGTAACCTCTCTTCGCTCGTATTACCTTGTGAGCGTGTTTTCATAAACCTGAAACACTAGCAGAAGGATCAAAACGCAACTGCCTAATGAATGGAAATAAAAATAAAAACAGAAAATAAATCACCCACTACTAACTACTAAGCTATCTACAAGTCCTATTCAAAGAGCATAAAACGCCATCCCCGGCAACGGCGCCATTGACTTGAAGCGAATATACTAGCTTTTACTAGTAGCTTCCCCGCAAGAGTACGAGTTCACTGTAGTAGTGGCAAGTATAGGGACCAAGTATTATCGAACCCAAGGGAAAGTGTGTATGCGAATAGATCCCTGAAGATCTACGCGTCGTAGTTAATATGAGTGTATGTTTGGGGATTGAAAATTAAAAGAATTAAGTCTAAACTAAATTACTCTATGAATGCAAAAGGAAAATTAAACTAAGTATCTAAGGTGTGTATGCAAGTATGAGATGGTGATGCTCAGGATAGGAATCCCTACGTATACTAACGGAGCAGGTACATAATCAAAGTAATCGTGACAAACAAGAATTAACCTAAGTAAAAGATCGTAGAATGAAAGCTCAAGATTTCTAACCCTAATACTTTATCCTAGCAATCGACTTCACTAATCCACTAACAAGTTAATAGATAGCGCTTAATTAATGAGACCCTAATTTAACAAAGGTGATGCGGTCGTCCTCCTTCGCTAAACCGGTAGATGAATTAACCCTTTCTAAACCCTCTCATTAAGACTACTAATCGTTATTGAGTGATGCGGTCGTCCTTTCTCTAACACTTTCATACGAAATTCAAAGGTAAAGTTAAGATTAATTATAAGAATTCATTAATTAAGAGAATTAAAACTAACGTCACGAATTACCCTAATTACGTACCCACATCCTACTTCTACGAGTTCATCCTAACCTAAGCATGCAAGGGTTTTAGCTAGACATGACTTTAACAAACATAAAAGCAATAGAAGAAACAACGAACATAAACATGGTAAATTGAACCAAGAAAAGATGAAACATGAACTAGGGTTTAAAGAAATAAATACTAAGAACTGAATTTGAATTGATAAAAACAAAGTTTAGAACGTTTAGAGTAATCAAGCTAAGGAAAAGAAACTGAGAAACGAAATTAAACTAAGAATTCGTACGAAAAACCTCAACAACGTAAAAGTAAAGCTTGCTCGTTCTTCTCCTCTTCCTCTCTCTAAAAACTAAGTCTAAAAGTGATTTCTAAAGTTCGGGATCAAGTGGTACTTTAAAACGAGTTTAGAAGAGGTATATATAGGCACCGGGTCGAAACGGGATCTCATGGGCCGAAAAACGTAAGTTGGAGAAAAGGCCTAGGAAGCGCTCGAGCAGACCCGCTCGAGCGGGTCGCTCGAGCTGTTGTGGTCGAGCAGTTCCTGAGGTCGAGCGAGGCGCTCGAGCGATGGTGGTCGAGCGGTTCTGGTGCTCGAGCGGGGCGCTCGAGCTATCTCCCTCGAGCGGCCCGAACGTTCTGTATGTTTTTAGGCGCTCGATCTACTTCACTCGAGCGGGGCGCTCGAGCTACGATGCTCGAATGGGTCTTCCTTCCTTTGCAACTAACACTTTTCTTCACACGTACTAATACCAATCGTATTTCTTCGATATCTTCTCATCCGGGCATCCGTTTGAGTCGATTCAAAGTCCTACGAACTCCATTTTTCGTCCTCGATTCACCTATGAGTATCAAAGAGACAAATTCATCAATGTATAGAAATAGTACTCATTTGGCTCTAAAAACTCAATAAATTCGACCAAAACTAGGGCGTTTCTTGCTACGAATCATGACAATTTCACGCCTAATCATCGAACCGCAGGCTTCTCTCGTCTCTCAATTTGTGTACAAACTCTGATCAGAATTCAGAAATCCTCCCCCGTAACCAGATAAAAACCCAAACCATTTCTATTGTCTTCACTCTCACTCTCTCTCTACATCAAAGGTTTCCCTCACTCTCTCTCTTTGCCATTGCCGCGAAGCTTCACAAGCTCTCCGAAGGCTCTGTACTCTCCACCACTCTGTATCAAACCACCGGAAACGCCGACGGAGAGCTCGGATTCGTCAACATTACCGATGCGAAAGGCAGGAAAGTGCTTTTCAGATCTGGCGTCCCCGGCTCTCCGCTTGATACTTCCTTCACCAAATCCATTAAACAGAATTATTCAATTCAAACAATTGGCACAACATAAATTTCTTCAAACAATATGGGGTGGGTTTAGGGTATTACTGAGAATTTGCTGTTTATAGTTTTTTGAGAAATGAAGGGCACTCTATAAATAGACCCGCGAATTTCAGCTCACCTTAATCCTCCAACTAGTCTGTTGCAGGTCTAAATCTTGCCTTTTGAATTAGTTTTCTTTTGTTGGAAGTACCAATTTTAGTGAGATTGAATATGGAGAAGAGGGTTATGAGAGTAGAGGCGTTTGCTCTTGGGTTGTTTTTTTAGCAGAAAGAAGGTGTATTTGTTCATAGTAGAATTTTTCATATAATTTCATTTGATCTGATTGTTAGATTATTGGTTTAGGTGTATTGTTAATTATTTTTGAGGTATTGTTAATTATAACTTGAAGTATTGATGATTAAGTCTCGGGGTATAGGTGATTAAGTCTTGGGGTATTGATAATTATAACTTGGGGTATTGGTGATTAAGTCTTGGGGTATTGGTGGTTAAGTCTTGGGGTATTGATAATTATAACTTAGGGTATTATTGATTATAACTTGGGGTATTGGTGATTAAGTCTTGGGATATTGGTAAATAATTTTTAAGGGATATAACTTGAGGTATTAGTGATTATAACTTGGGGTATTGGTAATTATAACTTAGGGTATTGGTTATTACAACTTCGGGTATTGGTGATTATAACTTCGGGTATTGGTAATTACAACTTGGGGTATTGGTGATTACAACTTGGGGTATTGGTGATTATAACTTCGGGTATTGTTGATTATAACTTCGGGTATTGGTGATTAAGTCTTGGGGTATTGGTGATTAAGTCTTGGGGTATTGGTGATTCTAACTTGGGGTATTGGTGATTAAGTTTTGGGGTACTACTGAATAATTATTTAGGATATTATTATTGAGTAATTCTTGGGGTATTAGTGATTATAACTTGGGATATTGGTGATTATAACTTCGGGTATTGGTGATTATAACTTCGGGTATTGGTGAATAAGTCTTGGGGTATTGGTAATTATAACTTCGGGTATTGGTGAATAAGTCTTGGGGTATTGGTGATTATAACTTCGGGTATTGGTGATTATAACTTCGGGTATTGGTGATATAACTTGGGGTATTGGTGATTATAACTTCGGGTATCGGTGATATAACTTCGGGTATTGGTGATATAACTTTGGGTATCGGTCCGAAGCGCGCGTGACCATTTGCGACCCTGTTTGTTGCCAGACCCGTAAATTTTGGTCGGGTTGGGCCTGACCCGCGAGTTTTTATTGGATCTTAATTGGTCAAAATTAATTTCAAATTGATTTCAAAATTCCAAGTGCATGCTATGCATCCAAGTGCACCCTAGAATTTGCGTTGGATAATATTTGACTTCTATAAATATGAAATCAACAATCCGTCCTTCATAATATTGCAATAATGATCTCATTGTTATAGTGTTTTTGATTGGGGATCATCCATCCTAATTAGGCTTGTTAATGGGACGGAGAATCTCCGATCCCCACAGGAATCGCTATGAGCGGATCGGAAATTCCCGAAGAAAATAGGGACGGAGAATTTTTTTGTCCCGAAGCAGGGCCGGAGATTGTATTCCCCGCTTCATTCCCCGGGACCTGCTATTTTCATATAGATATAAATATAAGTAAATAAACTAATAAAATAACTAAAATTTTAAATGATGGTGATTATTAAATTTTTATGCATTTTATATCTCCCTTTTTTTTTTACAGAAAATAAATTACCATTAATTAGGAATGATGGGCTCTCGCCCTACATCATTGTTAATAAGAATAATACAACTACTTGGGACTTTTTCGATCCAAACTTCTTCAAAGCCTTCCATCTCACCGAAGTGGGCTAGAGCATGAGCCACTTGATTGTCCTTTCTTCTGACATGCTGGAGCTCATTGCATTGGATGATATGCACAATATTTTTGATGTCTTCAACAACAACTATAATGTAGGCCTCATCCTCAGTTTCTTCCCGTAAAGCTGTGGCCAGAATCTCAGAATCGGTTTCCAAGACCAAGTTCGATATCCCGCATTCAATAGTAGTTTGTACCCCATATTTAAGGGCTACTACCTCTCGCCCGTATTCTCTTTGATCCAGCAATCAGCGTTTCTCCTCTATCATTTCTAACCACAAAACCAAAACCCACAGTTCCATCTCTAAATACAGCCGCATCAGAATTAATTTTGTTTTTCCCCCTTCCTGGGCATGACCATGTGTTTTGGCTATCAGATTTGTTTCCAGGTATGCTTTTTTCCGGCTGCTTCTCCATGTCTACCATGATTCTCATTGCCATTTCAGCAATCGTTTTTGGGTCCGGCCAAATTTCCTCGAAATAAAACAAGTTACGTGCTTTCCCAATATTCCAGGAGGCTGCTGCAAATAAGGTTCTCCCGGCTACTGGTAATGTATCAAGCATGTTCCCAACGAAAGTTTTGAAACTCATCTAGGACGTTTTTTGAAAATCAATTCTGAGAGGTAATTATCCCCAAGTATGCACAACAATCGGGCATCAAAGGAGGATATGTGATACAATCTCCTCCTCCATGCTACAAATTGCACAAGTAGTGTCAACCCCAATCCCCCTTTTTGCCAAACCCATCTTCGATGGCATAGCATTTGCGCATGCACGCCATAGAAAATGTCGAACTCTAGGTAGAATATTGATTTGCCAGACTTTTTTCCAAGTTTTCTTAAGCGAGCTCGCTGACGGGATGTTATCCCCACGCTTTGAGAATTTCAAAACAACCATATGATAAGCAGATTTCACCGTGTATTTTCCAGATTTTGTTCCTCTCCACACCATCTTGTCAGGTGGTTTTCGCTTGCTCAAAGGGATGGCTAGGATCAGGTTTGCTTCTTCCTCCACGAAGCACGCACGGACTCTCTCAACCTTCCAAGAACAATCATTGGGGTCTATGAAATCAGCTACCCTCAACAGCCCTTCGTCTAGAGATATCTTTTTGGTCGGCTGCTCGAATTTATCTAATCCAATCCACTTACTATCGTAGCATGCAATGTTCACACCATTTCCAACCCTCCAGGCCATACCCTATTCGATCAGTTTTCTAGCCTTCAAGAGGCTAGTCCAGAGGTATCTAGGCCTGTATCCCCTGTTCGATGTTTCCATGCTTCCCCTTGGAAAATATTTTTCTTTGAGGATCTTGCTCACCATTGAGTTTGGGTTTCGGAGAATTCTCCAATACTACTTTGCAACGAGTGCCATGTTGAAGTAAAAGATTTCTCGGAAACCCAATCCCCCCCCCCATTTCATTTGATCGAGTCATCTTATCCCAGCTCGCCCAATGTATCTTTCTATCATTTTTCGAAGCACCCCAATAGAATTGTGCTATTGCCCCTTCAATTTCTTCACATAAGCCCTTCGGGAAGAGGAAACAACTCATTGCGTATGTGGGAATTGATTGGGCTATCGACTTTAGTAGAATTTCTCTTCCCGCTTTAGAGAGAGTTTTTTCTTTCCACCCCTTCATTCTGCTTTTGACTCGCTCCACCACAGACTGTAATACTTGTGTCTTAGTCCTCCCAATCAGTGTAGGAAGCCCCATATATTTTGAATATCACTCCACCGTTCTTACACCGAGTTGCACCCCGTATTCTCTTCTCCGCTCAGCCGGCATGTTACCACTTGAGAAAAGCTCAGATTTTTCCAGATTGATTCGTTGGCCAGACACTCCTTCATATGAAGCGATAATATCCTTCACTTTGTTAACCTCTTCTTGATTTGCTCGGAAGAACAAAATGCTATCATCGGCAAAAAGGAGGTGGGAGACCGGCGGGGCTTGTCCCGCCACTTTAACTCCAGTTAATTCACAACGATTTTCCGCCTGTTTGATAAGGGATGAAAATCCTTCAGCACATAGCAGAAAAAGATATGGAGATAATGGGTTTCCCTGGCGGAGGCCCCTATTGGGTGAGAACGACATTGTGGGTTGGCCGTTTACAAGGATCAAATAGGAAACAAACGACACACACTTCATCACCAACTGCACCCAATCTTCACAAAATCCCAATTTACAACAGATAGCCCGGAGAAAACTCCACTCAACGCGATCACAGGCTTTGCTCATATCGAGTTTTAGTGCCAAATGTCCCTTCTTTCCCTGCATATTTGATTTCATGGAGTGGAAAACCTCGAATGCAATCATAGCGTTATCAGTTATGAGCCTATTTGGAATAAAGGAGCTCTACTGAGGTGAGATAAACTGATCAAGTATAGACTTCAACCTGTTCACAATCACTTTAGTAATCACACGAAATATCACATTGCACAGACTTATTGGTCTAAAGTCTTTTGCGGTTTCAGGGGATTTTATTTTTGGGATGAGAACAATGTATGTATGATTAAGAGAAGTGGGATCAAATTGTTTGTTAAGAATGTTCAAGCATGTATCAGTAAAGGAGGATCCAACAGTTGGCCAAAATGTATGAAAAAAGAGAGGAGGCATACCATCGGGTCCCGGTGCCTTTGTTGGATGCATTTGTTTCAAGGTTTTCCTGACTTCCTCTGCTGTGTATGGGCTTGTGAGGGTGTGGTTCATTTCATCTGTGACTCTTGGCTCCACGGACTCAAGCACCCGAGTCATGTTGCATTGGCCATCCGACTAAAAAAAGGTCTTTAAAGTACTCTCTTAGCACCTCCCCCACTTCTTCCTCCTCCTTAACCTACTCTCCTGTCATATTTCTGATACGGATAATCGTGTTGCGTCTCTTGCGCTGGGTTGCTTTCTTATGGAAAAAGCTGGTATTTCGATCACCATCCTTAAGCCATAAAGCACATGATCTTTGTACCAAAATGTTTCCTCTTTCTTCAGTAGGCTTTTAAGTGTAATTTCAATGTTCTTTGCTTCTTGAAGGATCGCCTCCTCTTGGGGGCATGATTGTAGGAATTCTAGTCGTTCCTTTGCCTCTTTGATTTTCTTGGCGATATTTCCAAATTCCTTTCTGTTCCATTCCATGAGTTGATGCCCGCAAGCTTCTGTCCGTTCTTTGAAAGATCTTGAGATGCTGCCATAATTCCATCCCACCTCCACCACATCTTGGCATTTATTGTGTTCAAGCCACATTTTTTTCAAACCGAAAGAGTTTCACCTGTTGCCTTTTATTCCCCTTACTGCTGATAGTGCGGTCACAATCGAGAGCAATTGGAGCATGATCCGAGTGGAATCAGGTTTGATGGTACACAGTGTGGGATTGGAAGAGTACCCGCCAATGTGAATTGGCAAGTGCCCGGTCAAGTCAGACCTGAATATTATTTGTTCCCTCTCTTCCGTTGGACCAAGTATATTTATACCCCTTAAATCCTAGGTCTTGCAAGCCTAGATCATTTATCACTTATCTAAAATTTTCCATATGACTTGTAGACCTCGGGTTCCCTCCCATTTTCTCCATGGACCATAAGATTTCGTTGATGTCTCCGATGCATAGCCATGGTGTAGCAATGTTAGGGCTGCAATTTCTCATGAGCTGCCACGCTTGATGTCTGTTGTGTTGTTCTGACCAACCATATATGCCTGTAAGTTGCCACTCTCTATCCCGTTCTTTTGTCGATACATTGACAGAAATGTGATTCTTAGAGAAAGATATGAGTGAGAGGGCCTGACTATCTCTCCATAGCATACAAAGTCCTCTGCTTCTGGTATTTCCAATACCCTCACAGTCCACCGGAAAACACCCCTCAAATTTCAAGGTTCTATCATTGAGTTTTTGCATTTGGATACATAACATTTTGGTCTCCATGAGGAAAACTATATCTGGATTTTCCTCATGTAGGAGCTTCTTCAATGCTCTAATTGCCGCTCGGTTCCCAAGCCCACGACAGTTCCAGCTTAGGACAATCATTGTGATCGGCGGGGCTGCTCCGCAACCTCCACCATTTTTTCTGTTTTGCCCACATTCGTGTGCCCTGATTCCAATTTGCCTTTTTTTGTGTTGTTTTCCAAGTTCTCTAACACCACCCATTTCTTTTTCCTAGCAAGTTGTGTCATCCTCATTCCCCCTCTCAGTTCAGTTCCCTCTTATTTCCTTTGGATATGTGGTGTTCGAAGGCCTGGTTTGGTGCGTAAGGCTGGCTCAGTTTTTATGGTTATGGTGGGTGGAATGTGTGGTTGCTGGGTTGGGATGGCAGTGTTTGGTTGTTGTGGTATTTGTCTACTGTTTGAGATGGTTTTTTTTGTGGCCTTTAATGTTTTGTGGGTTAGATTGGCAGCGTTTGATAAGGTCCAGTGTTGGGGTTAAGTTTTGTGGCTGGTTTATTGGCCCTTTATTAAGTGTGGGTTGTATCTTGGTGGCTTGGAGGTTGGTGGGTTTCATTAAAGGCTGGTTGTGTGTATTTATGTTGACCATTCTCACATCTCCACTCTCTTCCCTCACTATCTGTACATTCTCCCTCATTTTTGCTCTCAGTCCCCCACACGCTTCACCACTTTGTGTTTCAATTACCATAACACCAACTAAGACTTTACTCACCTCTTCCAGCATGATTGTTTTTCCTCTACCGTTCTTTTCTTCCTTCTCCTCATTTGTTTCATCTATATATTCCATTAGTGTCTTCTTTTTTAAGGCTTCAAATAATTTTCTTCTCAAAGAGGTGTCTCCACTCATTTCCTTATGTTTTTCAGATGAGACAGAGGCCTTTTTCATGGGTGAAGCTCTCATCCACTCTCCATAAGGAAGTTTCTCCTCAGCTAGATCTATCAGCTTGCTACTCTCATCGATTAAATCACATTCCTTTTTCATATGCCCTAACACACCACACATGTATTTGAAAGGGATCCATATAGAAGAGTTACTCATTTCGAGATTTATTCCTTTTTTCACTGGTTTCCTGAGATCTACAGAAATATTTACCCGAATACTTTGGGAGAAGCCTTCAATAGAGGTGGAGTCGATATGGAGGACTTTCCCACAACGACCTGCAATTTGGGATATATTATCCCAATTTCTAGCTGCCATTGGGAGGTCGTACATTCGTATCCAGAAGGCCGCGGAGTTCAGACAGATCTGGGATGGTTGCTCTCCAATTCCAAGTTCCTTTAGCACGAGCAGGTTCTTATCGAAGTGCCATGGTTCTCGATCTAACACTTCTCTCATATCAGATTCCGAACGAAACTGGAAGAAGAAAATATTTTGTCCTACCTCCTTTGCAGTGAAGCCTCTTGAGGGCTTCATTGCTTTTTTCATAGTTTCCAAGAGACTGAAAGCATTGAACGACTTGTTTGTCAGTACTTTCCCTATAAGGCACAAAGTGGACGAGGTTGCATTTTCCCCAATCTTGCTGACAATTCGAATTGAGTCTTCTTCATCAGCCCAACTACCATTTCCTCTAGAGTCAGAGGCCATTACAGAGACCGGTTGCAAAGAGCCCTTGTTGCCACGAGCTGTAGATGAAATTTCCTACCCTGCAAATACACAAACACAGACAAAGAAAATCGAGAATAAACTTATTACAAATTCACCCACCATCGGCGCGCGTGAGCGATGGTACACAAAAGGACAAAGGGTCCAAGGTGGTTTGAAAAGGGGAACAGGGGGTTGGGATTAAAAAAAGCAGGGGATGGTGGGGTAAAGATAAAGAGAAAAGGAGATTTGGGGAAGGGTGCAAAAGTTGCTGCAATTTGAGGATTTGTAAGAAGAAAACAAATTCCACGCAACCTTGGTGGAAAGAAACCACAATCCCAGTTAATGGGAACAAGTCGCCGACTTCGACGGAGCGGCACAGTAAACCCTAAGCAAGAGGGACAAAGAGAGAGAATTTGTGCACTTCGTATAAGAAAAATTATGCTTGTTAATGGTGATTATTGAGAATTGATGGAACTTAAAAAAAATTGCGGGGAACGAAGAATCCCCAATTGGGATGGGTTCTCCAACGGGGCGGGGATGGGGGCAGCTTTTCCACTGTGAAATTCGCAGGGACGGGGACAAAGATTTCCTACGACAGCGAGGATGGGGATGGGGATGGGGATCGGCCCCCCCCGCCTCGCCCCGTTGACATTTCTAATTCTAATGATCTAATGACATGTTGCAATATAGAACAACTCATATAATGTATTTTTATGTCCTTAAATTCTTAATTATTGTTTCGAAAAGTCTATAATTATATTTTTGTTTAAACATTCTTAAACTTTTGAATGCCTTCTTTATTGTGTAGGTCTCATATGAAACATATTTATAGTGTAAAACTGATACTTACATTCAATTATTAATACTATTACATACATCTAGTGATACCATAACATATTACACTATAAATGTTTTGCTATCAGTGAATACATGTAATGATATAAATTTCATATTGTAAAATTTGTTCATAGGAGACTTTGTGCTTGAAGAATCATAATTTTAAATCACTTGAGATTTAGGATTTGAAATGGGAAATTTGAAATTTTGAAATGGAGACTTACAATTTGATCGAAATGAAAATTGAGAATTTGAGACTAAGACTTGTAAATATCATATCGACGTGCATTTTATTTCAAATGAGTGTGTTAAGATGGTTCAACAAAATAAATTTCGTTAATTTCTGTCTCAAGAAATTGTGTGAAATATGAATTTAATATTTTAAGAACCTTTTACAAAAATGTTTATTGATCTTTTGAAACAAAACTTAATAATTTAGGAACCTAAATGTGTATCATGTCTAAAATATTTGTAGTTGTAAATTTAGTGATTTTGTCAACTTACGTAAATTAAACATTAAAAATTTATAGTTCGAGCCTACATGTCTAATCCTAACTCATTCGCTCGTAGCAATCATCATTACAAGAAAATTGATCTTTAGCGACAATAATTATGTCGTATCATGTTATTATTATTTTTCTAATTAAAAAATTGTAATAACAAAAAATAATCTATGATGACATGATTCTGACACAAAAAGTATTTTCTATCATTAAAGACTTTTAATTTAGAGAAATTATTATGACAAAATTTTTGTCACTAAAACACGTATTTTCTTATTGTGTCTTAGAAGTTGTCAAACAACATACTGATTAATTAATTATTATAATTTTGATTTACAGGTGAAATACTATTTCAAATACATTGTGCTACTTCTTCTAATACAGCGGACATAAATTTTAGAGGCTAAATCAAAACCATTAATTAAGCAACATGATCAATTTAATTAATTTCAGTCTTAATTAAGGGCACGAGCCCATGCATGAAACCACCTTATCATCACTATCAACCCATTAAAGAAAATTGTTATCTTATTTAATTACCCTCTCAATGGCTACTCTGATACTAGTCCTTTGTATCGAAAATATCACATGCACATTAATGGGCCCACATTAATTTTCTTGTGTGTATTTAGGATAATTTACTTATGGCAAAAACTTGAATGAGACTGTCTCATGGCATGAGACCACACAAATTAACACCTACCCCTACCAAAGTGTTAATGAGTCAATGTCCTAGTTACACATATTCTCATTGTCTCATGCCATGAGACGGTCTCATACAAGACATACTCTTTACTTAATTTTATTCATGAATTTCAAGGTATTTATATATACCACCTATAAGTAGGTGGTGACAACCTTTCAACTTCTATATTGCATGTTTGACATGTGTATCTTTGACTCTTTAACCTTATCAACCATTTCTATCTCCCTGAGAAATAAAAGGTTATTGTTTCTAGAGAGACGATGTTCCTTCATAATATCTCCATATTTAAAGGAACAAGGTCGTAGAAAGATAGAGCTTGAAAAGATTCAAGAATCATAAATTAATATTGAGGCTGATGACTTATCGAAGAACTATGATAAATAATCAGTGAGAGCATTCAGTGATTCTCATGGTGGAATTTAATCACCGGGTGATCATCTTACAGCCAGTAGGAGCATAATTGGGGATATTTTGCATTTGCAATCAATCCCATATAGGCTGAATGATCGATCTCCTACTCGGAAAAAAAAATAGTTCCTGAGAAATTCTTTAGGCTATGATTGGATCATCGCATGAGAACCTCCTCATGACCAAAATGTACAGCCTGCATAAGCACAACTCCGTAGGTCTAGTAGGATTTGTCATCCACACGGCCAGGTATAATTTCCTCTTGGAGGAACATAATGACGTGGAAATTTTGGACAAGGACGAACCTAAGACTTATTCTGAACCGATATTAGATATTGATTCAGAGAGGTGGCACGAAGCCATGAAATCTAAGAGGACTCGATATTCACTAATCAAGTCTGGGACTCATCGCCTACAAATTTATCTTCAGAAATAAGACCGACGCAGATAGCAATATTCAAACCTACAAGGCTAGGTTGGTGATAAAGGGTTATAGTTGATGCAAAGGTATTGACTATGATAATACCTTTTCAACGTTGTAAAGATCAAGCACATTCATATTTTACTTGCAATAGTTGAATTTTATGATTAGGAGATTTGATGGATATCAAAATGACTTTTCTTAATGGGAAACCTCGAGCGTGAAGTGTCTATGACACCTTTAGAGGGTCTTGTATCAGAGTCGAATCCAAATCTAGTATGCAAGCTATAGAGGTCCATTTGTGGATCGAAGTATGCCTCTTAGAGTTGGAATATTCATTTTGACGAAGCTATCAAATAGTTTAACTTTGTCGAAATATGAAAGATCGGTGTATTTAATAGAAATACAAAAGGAATAACATCTTAATTACCATATATGTAGTTAACATATTGATTTTGAGAAATAATACTCCGCTAATGCAATCTAAGAAGAATTGGTTGTTAGGGACCTTCATGATGAAGGACTTTTGGTGAAGTCTGTTGCATACTTAGTATAAAGATAAATCTAGCAGGATGTTGGGGGTTGTCACAATCCACTTTCACAGATAAGGTGCTGAGGCTTTTCCAATAGAGAACTCTTAAAGAGGTTCTTTACCCTCCAAATCATTAAGACATGATGTGCATCAGGCCCGATGCGGCCTACGCTGTCAGTAGAATCCATGCAAAATTTACTGGATTGTTGTTAAGATCATTCTTAAGTATCTTGGATTAATTAAGGAATGTTTCTTGATCTATGGTGGATAACAAGATCTAGCAGTGACTAGGTTCACAGATGTTAACTTCCACTTTGACTGCGATGACTGTAATTTATGATCAAAATATACATTTACACTTAATGGCAAAACCATGAGCTGGAATAGTTCCAAGCAAGATACGGTCGTAGATTCAACAATCGAAGCTTAATGCATAGTTGCATCAGAAACCGAGAATAAGGTTGTCTGAATTTTAAAGTTCTTGAAAGAACTAGGGGTAATTTCGAGTGTCAGTCGTACAATAAGGTTTAATTGGGACAATACTAGTGCGATTGCATAAGCTAAGGAACCAAGTTTCATTAATGGAAATAAGCTTGTATGTAAGACGTTAATATTGATCTAAGGGATCAAACACAGAAGAGAAATAAAATTGAAATGAATTCCCATAGAGGATAACCTAGTAAATCATTTCACTAAGACACTTTTGTGCCCATTTAAACACTAGACACTTGGCGAGTCTGGATGTTAGACATGATGGTGATTGACTCTAGGTCAAATAGGAGATTGTTATTATATATGTTGTGATACCCGAGCTTCTCACTACTTATTGGCCAATACATTTTCATGCATTGTGTGCATTTAATTGTCTATATGTTATTTATAATTTGCGTTAATTTTCTATTATTTAGGTGATTGACTTGAAGCGATTGTACTAACTTCTACTAGTCGCTACCCCGCAAGCGAACGGGTTCACTGTAGTAAGAGTAAGTATAACGGCCAAGTATATCGAACCCACGAGATGGGGTGTATGCGAACAGATCCCTGAAGATCTACGCGTCGTAGCTAATATGAGTGTAATGTTTTTTTGGTTTTTGAAAGATTAATTAAAAGACTGAAATAAACTAATTAAACTAAAGAAGTTAAGAAGACGAATTATCTATGGGTTGTTTTCAAATGAGAGATGGTGATGCTTAGGATATGAATCCCTACGTATACTAACGGAGCGGGTACATAATCAAAATAACTGTGACGCGCCAGAAATAACCTAAGTAAAAGAATGAAAGTTGAAAGCTCAAGATTCTAAACCCTAATACTTTACCCTAACACTCGACTTCACTATTCTACTAACAAGTTAATAGATTGTGCTTAATTAATGAGACCTTAATTTAACTAAGGTGATGCGGTCGTCCTCCTTCGCTAAACCGGCAGATGAATTAACCCTTTCTAAACCCTCTAGTTAAGTCTACTCGTTGTTAAAGAGTGATACGGTCGTCCTCTCTCTAACACCTTTCGAACGAAATTCAAAAGTAAAGTCTAGATTAATTTTAAGAATTCATTAACCAAGAGAATTAAAACCTAACGTCACAAGTTACCCTAATTACGTACCCCCAACCTACTTCTACGAGTTCATCCTACCCCAAGCATGCAAGGGTTTTAGCTAGACATAGGTTTAACGTAAATAACAGCAATTAAATAAGCAACAAACATAAACATGGTAATCAAGACGAAGAAGAGATCAAACATAAAATAGGGTTTTTCGAAGTAAAAGAAGAACTAAAATTAACTCAATAAAAGAAGTCTCAACGTGCTCAAAAACGAAAATCTGAAGAAACGAAACTAAAAACAAGGTTGTAGTATGAATTCGTAATAAAAACCTCAAAAACCGTAAACGTAAACTTGCTTCTCTTCTTCCTCTCCAAAACGAATTCTAAAACTCTCCAAACTCTCTCCTGTCGTGTGTCTATGTGTGTGTTCTAAAAAACGTGCTTGAAACGAATATATATATGCACGGGCCGAATCGTGAACTCGTGGGCCGAAAAATGCCTTTGAAAACGCGAAAATAGAAGGCGCTCGAGCAGGCATGCTCGAGCGGTCGCGCTCGAGTGTATAGCTCGACTGACACACGGGCTCGAATGGCGAAACTTCTCTGCATAAAATGGGGCGCTCGAGTAACACGCTCGAGTGGTGGCGCTCGAGCGCTAGAAATCTTCTGTATGTTTTGGGCGCTCGAGCAACGTGCTCGAGCGCTAGTGCTCGAGTGCTTTACTCGAATGCTCCCCAAAATTCCTCCAAATAACACTTTTCTTCTTCGACACTAACACCATTCGTATTTCTACGATATCTTCTCATCCAGGCATCCGTTTGAGACAATTCAAAGTCCTACGAACTCCGTTCTTCACCCTCGATTCACCTACAAGCATCAAAGAGACAAATTCATCAATTTAGAGAAATAATGCTCAAGTGACTCCAAATACTCGACAAAATCGGCCAAAATAAGGGTATTTCAAGTGACGAATCATGACAATTTCACGCCTAATCAACCCCCCCAAACTTACCATGTTGCTTGTCCTCAAGCAACGAAAGCATAAGTCAAGTGAAATTGTTAGGAATGAGTCAAAGGATCAATCATGCAAGCAAATGAACTCGAGCTTCAAAGATCAATCACACGTATACTCACTCACTTTCCTTTCATCATACTCATGCAACATTAACAAGAAACACCAAGATCAAGCATGGATGTGCACTCAACGATGTGTTTCACTCCCTCACAAGTGTATATCAATGATCAAGGGACTCACTCAAACAATCAATCACTCATATTGGCAGCCATAGGCTTGTAAGTGCTCTTAACTTCGACCGTACTCTAGAAATCAATGCCGAATCAAAAAGGACTTTTCTCAAGGTTGTAATGTAGGCTCTTTGGATAGGTGGGATAACAATATGGTAAAGTGACTAGGGTGAATGGAGAATAGAAAATCAAATGTCGGTACTTCGAGATAAGGAACAGACTACTCCAAACATATTCAATCAACAGACTTTCAATTCCAATTCTCTCAACACTTCAATTTTTTTTTTCTCTTTTTCACTCTTTCACTTTTTTTTCAATCACTTCACTGTTTTTTTTTTTCGCACAAACACATGAGCTCATTTTTTCCTTTTGCTCATTCTCAATTTTTCTCTTTTTCCCACATCTCATAACTTCATCACACCTTCTCATATTCACTCAACAAACAACCTTTTCCTTTTTCAACTCAATTTACTCCCTTCACATTCACACTTTCCTATTCTCCACTCAAATTGGGACAAAAAGGCTTAGGAATTAGAATAGTGTTCATATGTGCTAGCAAATAAAATAGGCTTTCGGCTCAAAGGGGCTAACAAGGGATTCAATGTCATTGGTAAAGAAAATTTTGGCTAAGTGACTCAATACAATCAAAGATGGCCTAAGATCCTATTCGGCATATCAAACTAGACACAATCAAGAAGCAAGAGCACACACAAGTTCTAGCATCCTCTAAGGTGACGATTCACTCACAAACGAAGAGATTCATTCATATATCACAATCTCATAAGGCTCAAGTCTCTCGGCTTTCACATCTATGCTAGTCCTAGTGAATTCTCACTCTTATCACACAAGCACTAAAAAAGAAAACTCGTAAGTATACTAGTTCTCTCTCAAATCCACTCTAACTCAACTACTCACACAAAATAATTCTTAACTCACCCTCACAATTCTACTCTACTCATCAAACATGCTCAAGAATAATACTAATAAGCAGAAGGGGTCAATAAACACGAAATAAATCAGACATGTCACTGAATTCAACAATCAAGCACAACTCAAAATTCTGAATACAATTCATCACACCCCTCAATCAATTTAAATCACTCAAACAATTAAGCTCACACAAGCAAAAAGAAGAAAAAGAAATAAAATAAAGGAAAAGAAAACAAAAGAGCAGAAACTGGGGGATCTCCCCGTGACCCTCAAGCATCAGGAGGCGGTGGTGGGCGATAGCTCGGGTGGTCCGATCCTAAATGGAAGACAAAGAGTGCCTCCACCCATCTTCTCAAATCTGAAACCTCGGATCGAACCTCCTGGAATTCCCCTCGTACACTCATCGCTTCCGTGTACCACTGGTTTTGAGTGGTACGAAGATCTGTGACTTCGGTTCGCAGGTCCTGAATGTCGGTCCTCATACCATCCCACTCGCTCTGGGTCGGGTACCACGGCTCTGGAGTAGCTACATGAGGTGGCTCCATCTCCATCTCGTGTGGGCCTTCACCCGCTGCTTCTTCCTTCTCTGCCGGTCCCGCTTCGTACTCTTATTCCTCCTCTTCTTGCAGATCAACAACTCCACTTGCTCCCGCTCCGCTCGTCCCGGCTCCACTGCTTCCTTCGCTTCGATTCCTCTTCACCGGCCTCACCTCTCGAAGTCCTCGGCTGTCAACCTCCGCCGTAAACTTACCACTAATGGCGAGGTGCTGCTCTCCATTCATGCCTATGTTGCTCTTCTTCTTCCCAACCAGAGTCACCAGCTTTTTGTTCGGCAACGGAAAGAGGTTGTCATCCTTGAATCTAATGCAGTAGCTGCCAAGCCAATATTCGAACATGAGAGTGTTGTTCATCTGCTCGAACACTAAGTCCATGCCTGACAAAGGACCTGAACAGGGCTTAAAACCAAGGCTCTTCATGAATACTGAAATCAGCCCTCCTCCTTGAACCTTAGAAGTCCTAGAGCCGAGCTTGAAGGGAGCCTCGTAGTGGTGCTCTAGGAAGTCTCTCCCGAAATCATGATCCTTGGTGTACAAGAGACACCAGATCCCATAGAGCTACTTGCTCATCACGGTTCCCATCTCAGAGCGGGCGTAGATCGTGTTCCCAAGGATTCGCTCGAGGTACCTTATGACTGGATTTCGGATCGCTGATCCTCGTGCATGCTGGCCTCTATAATCCCCCGCCATTCCTCCCGTGATGTCCTTCCAAAAGCCATTTGCACTGTACGACTTTGACACCCGGTTCGGTCGAGGTAACGCTGGGAGCCCAAATGCGAGGTTGACAGCTCCAACCTCACAGTATTGCCAGTCATTCTGATACTTGAATTTGAACGAGTTCTCGTCCATCTTCTCGACAGTGGCGAGAAACTGTTCAACCAAGTCTGCGTTTGTCTCCATATACAGCAGCATGTCGAAGAATTCAGCCATGTTGTTCCTCACTAAAATCCTCCTTATCTCTTCCTCTATCCCCAACTCTCTCATGAAACTAACACTCGGTCTCCGAGTCTTTTCTACCTTTCCCGTGATTAAGCTCCATCTGTAGGCGATGTACCTCCAACTACCTTGGTAGTCAAGGTTGTTCCACCTTGAAGGCAACAAACTCTTTCTCCTCTGATCATTCGTGAGCTCTTCCAACTCGGCCATGCTCAAAATTCTGTCCTCGTTCTTTTTCGGTGCCATAGTACCTGAGACAACATAGAACATTTTCACTTCATTCAATCTCACACATCTCAAGTAGTACTCTCAATTCTCTTTTCTCATAATCTCAACTTGAGTTAACTCACTCAATTTAAATCATATGCCTACATCTCAAAATTCTCAAGTAAATTCCATACAATTCATCATTCACACTCAACAATGCCAATAATCGAGTCTATCATGAAGTAACATTACCCCAAAATTGTGTAATTCACATGCTCAAGACTCAATTCCTACCTATTCATGCTCAAACAATCTCAATTCACAACGATTTCATCTCTGGATGCAAAACCCATCTCATTTCCTCAAATTCCTACTTTCTCACTCTAGAAATTCACCAATTCTACACATTCAATCACGAAATTGAAAGCAAAAATGGCAAACCCATAGCATATTATCCATATTCATGAACAAGGAATCAAGAATCAATGAATACTTGCAAAATCCCCAAAATTCGTCACTCAAGAACCCTAGTT
Source organism: Ballota nigra (assembly GCA_947034835.1). Taxonomy (NCBI): domain Eukaryota; kingdom Viridiplantae; phylum Streptophyta; class Magnoliopsida; order Lamiales; family Lamiaceae; genus Ballota; species Ballota nigra. The sequence goes on along the minus strand of OX344725.1, from coordinate 11,567,076 downwards.
CTTCAATTCATGCCTAAATCATGCTTCAAACTATGAATTGAAAGATAAAAGTTAGAAAGTACATACCTTTCTTGAGGGAATTCGTGAAATACGTGAAGAATTTGAATATGTGTGTGAATATGTGTGAAATCGTGTGAAAGAGGTATTTATAGAGTTAGCGAATCCTGGGCCGAAACTCGAGCATGTAGCTCGAATGACGCAAGTGCTCGAGCGCGCGGATTCTTCTGTACAATTTTGGGCGCTCGAGCAACACGCTCGAGCAGTGGCGCTCGAGCTGCTCGAGCGCAACCAAAATTCAACTTCCAAATCCGTCACTCAAGACTCGAGAATTCCCAACGAATCACACTCTAACAGCCAAAATACTTTTCCAAATCATGAACTAACCTGAGAACTCCCCGATTTAAGCCAGGTCGCTCATTCGACCGAGGAGTTGGGGTCTCTTCCAAACGTGCAATTCACCAATCCAATTCACGCCGAACTTAAGTGATCATACTCAATTCGATCCATTCTCACTCAAACATTGGTATTTTCGAAAAATTTGACCAATTTTTTATTAGAATTTCGTGTACGAACCCGAAGTACGAGTACACACCCACCAAACTTTGTTCTTGCTACACGATAACAAAGTTTGGAAAGAATGAGTACGTACGAGTAAGTATACCAAATTCTATGAACTCGACTCACTATCAATGTAAAGTAACGAACGAAAAGAAACATCACCCCCCCAAACTTCAACTTCGCAAAGAGGTCTATGTTTGGGGTTCGGCTTACCTCAACTCCAACAATCGAATGCTTTCCTACTCGAAACGTGTTCCACTTCATGACTTTCTTCCTTAAGCTCCCTTGCTCTGATCAATTTCCATTAAGCAAGTCTACATCAAATAAACTCTAGCACACGAGGTTAACACTTACGATTCCCAAAAACTATGAAAAATAAGAAAACACAAAAAAACAAGTAAAAATGGGTTGCCTCCCATTAAGCGCTAGTTTTATGGTCCTACTGCCGGACCGAGCTCGAAGGAGCTCACGGGACTTGATTATCTAAAATACCTCCCTTATTCTCATAAGAGAAGTTAAAGAATTTCTTCACTCGATGCCCGTTCACCATGAATTTATGTCCGTCGTCCTTCTCGACTTCAAGGAATCCACTTTTATGCACTCCCCTCACAATATACGGCCCGTTCCACTTGGACTTAAGCTTTCCACCAAACAGCTTCATCCTCGAATTGAATACGAGGACTTGATCACCCACTTTGAACTCCTTTTTCCGCAATCGTGCATCATGCCACTTCTTAGTCTTCTCCTTGAAAATTCGGGCATTCTCGTAGGCACTGTCTCGAAACTCCTCCAACTCATGCAATTGAAGTAATCTCTTCTCACCAACCAAGACACTATCAAAATTCAGCTTCTTTATCGCCCAATATGCCTTATGTTCCAACTCCATGGGCAAGTGACATGCCTTTCCAAAAACCAATTGATATGGTGACATACCAAGAGGAGTTTTGAAAGCTGTCCTATATGCCCAAAGTGCATCATCCAACTTCATTGCCCAATCTTTCCTACTTATGCTCACCGTCTTCTCAAGGATCTCCTTGATTTGACGGTTAGAAACCTCTGCAAGTCCGTTAGATTGAGGATGATAAGCAGTAGAGATTCGATGACTTACCTCGTATTTGGACAACAACTTTTCCATCCATTTGTTCATGAAATGACTTCCCCCATCACTTACCAAAGCTCTTGGAACTCCATATCTTGCAAAGATGTTCTTCCTCAAGAACTCGATGACCACTCGGGAATCATTCACTCGAGTCGGGACAACTTCAATCCACTTTGAGACGTAATCAACGCATACGAGAATGTACAAGAATCCATTGCTATGAGGAAATGGACCCATGAAATCAATCCCCCATACGTCGAATATCTCGACTTTCATGAACACGTGCATCGGCATCTCGTCCCCCTTAGTAATGGAGCCAAAACGTTGGCACTTCTCACACCTCTTAATCCATTCCATGCAATCTCTCAAAAGTGTTGTCCAATAAAAACCAGATTGAAGCACCTTCCTTCCGGTCTTTTCTCCACCCAAATGTCCTCCACATGGCAAGGCGTGGCAATGCCTTATGATGTTACTCCACTCCTCTTCGGGTACACACCTTCCCAACACATGATCAATCCCTCTTTTGAACAAGTAGGGATCATCCCAAATAAACTCCTGAACTTTCTTCAAAAATGCCTTCCGATGCACCGAGTCTATCTCAACGGGCAACTCTCCACTTGCTAAATAGTTAGCATAGTCTGCAAACCAAGGTGCCTTCCCTTCTACTCGATACACAGGTATGTCTCCTAAGCCAAAGAGCTTCTCATTCGGAAATTCATCGTTCACCTCTCGATCCTCCACGGTGTTCTCCTTGGTGATCTCCAATCTCGAGAGGTGATCTGCTATCACATTCTCGCATCCCTTCTTGTCTCGAATCTCTACATCAAACTCCTGGAGTAGCAAAATCCATCGAATGAGATGGGGTTTTGCATCCTTCTTGCTCATAAGATACCGAATCGCTGCGTGGTCCGTATATACAATTATTTTCGTCCCTACTAGGTAGGGTCGAAATTTATCAAAGGCATACACGACCGCCAACAGCTCCTTTTCAGTCGTAGTGTAATTCACTTGAGCAGAATTCAACATCTTCGAGGCATAGTAAATAGCGTGAAAAGGCTTCTCACGAATTTTCCCCAAAGCAACCCCCATCGCATAATCACTCGCATCATATATCAGCACGAACGGGCTAGACCAATCCGGAGTCACAAGTATTGGGGCATTCACCAACGCTTCTTTCAACCTATTAAAAGCCACTAAACACTCATTAGTAAACTAAAAAACGGCTTCTTTTTCAAGAAGCCGCGAAAGTGGTTTAGCTATTTGTGAAAAGTCTTTGATAAAGCGTCTATAAAAACCTGCGTGTCCTAAAAACGACCGAATTCCCTTCTCGGTTGAAGGTGGTGGAAGCTTCTCAATAGCAATCACTTTCGCCTTGTCAACTTGGATACCTTTCGAGGACACATGATGTCCAAGAACAATACCCTCTCTCACCATGAAGTGGCACTTCTCCCAATTAAGCACTAAGTCCGTTTCTTCACACCTGCTCAACACAACTTCAAGATTGATTAGACATTTATCAAACGACTCCCCGTAGATGGAGAAGTCGTCCATGAAAACCTCCATAATCCTCTCAATCAAACCATGAAAAATCTCCATCATACACCTTTGAAAGGTGGCGGGTGCATTACACAACCCAAACGGCATCCTCCTAAAAGCAAAAGTCCCATAGTAGCATGTGAAGGTGGTTTTCTCTTGATCCTCGGGGGCTATCATGATCTGATTATACCCCGAGTACCCATCTAAGAAACAGTAATACTCAAAACCACCTAATCTATCAATCATTTGATCAAGGAACAGTAAAGGAAAGTGATCTTTACACGTTGCCTTGTTCAATTCCCTATAATCTACACAAACACGCCAACCCGTCACTAATCTAGTGGCTACCAATTCATTAGACTCCGTCTTAATCACAGTGGTACCCCCCTTCTTAGCAACTACGTGTAACGGACTCACCCATGGACTATAAAAAATAACAAAGATTATGTTGCTATCTAACAACTTCAAAACTTCCTTATGAATCACCTCTTGAATTACCGGATTAACTCTACGCTGATTTTGCACTATCAATTTTCTACCCTCTTCTAATCTAATCCTATGCATACAAATCGAGGGGCTAATCCCCTTAATATCCGCGATCGACCATCCTATAGCAGATTTGTGCTTACAAAGCACCACTAAAAGTCTCTCTAGCTGATCATCAGATAAAAGGGCGGATACAATTACCGGATATTTGTCGGTCTCATCCAAGTAAGCGTACTTGAGGTGATCGGGAAGTGGCTTCAACTCCTTTTTCGCTTCCAATGGTGGTGCTTTATCGAACATCTTCTCGAAGGTTGACTCCTCGGCCTCCAAGTCGTCCTCATCCTCTACTTTCTTCAGCTCCCAGAACTTGACATCTTCATTGTCTTCCAAGCTGTCAAAATAATCAAGATCATAAGAATCATAAGATAGATAATCAAGGACAGGATAATCAAACTGATGCACATAGAAAGAGCAAGGGTCTAAGAGTGTGTCTTCAACACAAGTGTCCGTGATGTCAATGAAGTGGCAACTCTCAACTCCCATGGGGTATTTCATAGCCTCGTAAATAGCTATCTTCACTTCCTGATCATCAACTTTGACCGTGATCTTCCCATTCGCTACGTCAAGCACCATCCCGGCAGTAGCTAGAAATGGCCTCCCTAAAATCAGCGGGACATGCTCATCCTCTTCCATCTCGAGTACTACAAAATCGGCGGGAAAAACGTGATTCTCCACCGTCACTAGAACATCCTCCACTACTCCTTGAGGTCTCGTGATGGACCTATCAGCAAGCTGGAGCGTCATCATCGTGGGTTGAAGTTTGCCCACCTCTAACTTCTTAAACAGCGAAAGAGGCATCAAATTAATGCTCGCCTCGAGATCACACAAGGCTCCTTTCTTGATCACGTTCCCGATATCACAAAGAATGGTGAAGCTCCCGGGATCCTTCATCTTTGGAGGAAGCGCCTTGTGCACCATCGCACTCACCTCGTGGTTCAAGTGCACTAACTCAGGTCCGTCTACTCTCCGTCTCTTCGCTATCAAGTCCTTCAGGAACTTGGCATAATTAGGCATCTGTTCCAAAGCATCATAAAAAGGAATGTTAATATGTAGCTTTTTAAAAACATCAAGGAATTTAGCAAACTTCTCATCAAGCTTCTTTTTCATGAAGCGTTGTGGATACGGGACGGGTATCACAGATTTGGGTACCCCCCATTCATCTTTCTCCGTCTCTTTTGCATTCTTCCTTGCTTCATTTGCCTTCTTCCACTTTAGAATTCTCTCGATCTCCTCTATCTCCTCTTCAGGCTCTTTGCTCTCATGGGACTCGTCCACATCTTTCCTCTTCTAAATCCCTTCACTTTCAGTCCCCTTCTCAACTCCTATCTCCTCAATCTCATCTCTAACTGTCTCAGGCTCTTTTCCTTCTATCTCAACCTCTCCCTTGGGCGTCTCAGAATCAGCAGGCATCTCAGGACCATCATATTTGGTCCCACTTCTCAACTCAATAGCCTTGCAATGTTCTTTTGGGTTATCCTCGGGCATTGAAGGATACTTGCCAGGCTCTCTCGGCTGAGACTTTGCAATCTGACTAATTTGGTACTCGATAGAATTGAACCTTCTGTTGTTCTCTTGCTGAACTCGATTTCACTCTTTGTCTCTCTTTTGGAGTTCTTAATCTCGATGATCGTCTTTCTTATGCAACTCCTTCACATCGTACTCCAAGGAGGACAATCACTTGCTACCTTCCTCCACCTTTTGAAGGATCGCTCTCAACATCTCCTCGGTTGATGCACCGCCTTCTCCACCAGGAGGTTTAGACCCCAGATCAACACCTGCAGGAACAGTAATACCCTTGTGTGTTCCTCCATTGATTTTGAGGTGGCTGTGGGCCTGGAGGTACAAATGGTTGGCCATAAAGAGACCTTCCATACTTATTTCCACCTTGTGGATACCCGCCTTGTGGATAATTAGGCCTTCCCATATAGTTAGCCTCTTCTTGCTGACTCGTAGGTGGGTCTACTTTCTCACTCACCGCTACATTCCCTCCAACCAGATTCTGCCCCATCTCAAGGTTGCTGATCTTCTCCATCATTGCCATCAATAGCTTCTTAGTGCCCTCATTTTCCTCCAACTTGCAAACTCTCTGAAACTCAGGATCCTCGTTCCAAGCACCGGCATTCGTGATAATGTTGTCCACGATCTCTCTACATCTCGCTATCCCTTGGTTCAGAAAAGCTCCACTCGCACATGCATCTAAATGGGCTTGGCCAGCCTTGCTGGCTCCACTGTAGAAGAACGCCATAATATCTCCCTCGTTGTACCCGTGCTGCGAGCACTCGATCAACATATTTGAGTATCTCTCCCACGCTTGGCGTAAATCCTCTCCCGACTTCTGGCGAAAGGAAGAGATCTCAATTCTCACTTTAATCGTTCTCGATGGAGGGTAGAATCGCTCGAGGAATAGACGCTCGAGCTCGGCCCATGTGGTTACACCTCCCCTTGGGAGCGTGTTGTCATACCACTCTTTAGCTATTCCCGTAAGTGAGAATGGGAACTTGGCGTGACTTATGCATCTCGAACCGTGATTAAGGGACAAGCGTTGGCCGACTTCATAGTCGAGTTAACCTTCCCACAAAATCCAACGAGAGGGCTAGATCACCCATGGCATCTTTATATGGATGGTTCGTCAACAAACCTGGCCTCGGGGGCAGGAATAGTGCTCATCAGTCCCGACCGGCAAGTATTCACTTCAGCAGTCAGATTTGAATTCATGGCCACCAACAATGAAGCTGAATACGAGGCCCTCATTGCAGGTCTTCACTTGTCACTAGCTGTTGGAGTAAGACAACTCCAGATTTTTGGAGACTCCCAACTCATTGTAAGCCAAGTACGAGGTGAATATGAGGCCAGAGATGAGCAAATGATCGAGTATCAACGAATAGTTGCTCACTTGGTATCTCTATTAGACCAAGTGTTTATCCAGCAGATACCACGAACGAGCAACATACAAGCTGACACCCTAGCAAGATTAGCAACAAGCGATGGGCCAGCAGATCTGACGGACATTGTCATTACCAGAAAAGTCCAACCATCAACAATGGACTACGAGGTAAACCAAGTAATCGAACACAACAACGATGAAGATTGGAGAACTCCTATAGCCAAATACTTAAAAGACGGGGAGTTACCAAGCAACTCGTTTGAAGCTAAAAGAATCAAGAAACAAGCAACCAGATATACTCTGGTAGATGAACAGCTTTACAAAAGAGGCTTTTCACTCCCGCTACTCAAGTGTTTGACTAGGGGGCAAGGAAGGACAGTCCTGGAGGATATACATTCTGGAGTTTGTGGAAATCACACTGGGGGGCAAGCTTTGGCCTACAAAACTGTAAGGCAAGGTTATTATTGGCCAACCTTACGAAAAGATGCAATCCAGTTAGCCAAAGTTTGCCGACAGTGCCAGGTTTTTGCTCCAAGTATTTATGCCCCGGTCCAGGAGCTTGTATCGGTTTACAGTCCATGGCTATTTGCAAGATGGGGAATTGACATTATTGGTCCTTTCCCGGCGGGAATGGGAAATGTTCAATTTGCCGTCATAATAGTCGATTATTATACAAAGTGGGCAGAAGCGAAGGCCATGGTGAAGATTACACAGCAAAACATGATCAATTTCATATGGCAGAACATCATCTGTCGCTTTGGAATTCCACGAACAATTGTGATAGATAATGGCCCGCAGTTTGACGGAAAGGAGTTGAGAGACTTCTGTACAAAATGGGGGAACAGGAAACACTATTCGACTCCCTACCATCCCCAGTCAAACGGGCAAGTTGAAGCTGTAAATAAAATCATCAAGCATACATTGAAAATACGCCTGGCATAAAGTAAAAGTAGTTGGTCAGAAAAACTCCCAGAAGTCCTGTGGGCATAAAGGGTTTCTCCCAGGTCAAGCACCGGAGAAACACCTTTTGCAATGGCCTTCAGAACAGAGGCGGTGATACCAATTGAATTAAAGACCAACACAGTCAGGACGACCAGCTTTGATGAACAAGCAAATCATTCTGCTTTGGCCACAGAAGCAGATTTGCTCGAAGAAAGAAGATTACATGCTGAGCTAAAGAATGCCACGTACAAGCAAAGTGCAGAGCGTTACTATAATTCCCAAGTCAAGATAAGAAAATTCGAAGTTGGTGACCTCGTTCTAAGAAAGAAGCTTGCCCCACCTCCAGGCATATTTGGCCCGACTTGGGAGGGCCCATACAGGGTAACAGACAGGTTACCCAATGGAGCATACGATATAGAAGACTTAGATGGCAACTCGGCCCAATATTCCTGGAATGCAGCTAACCTAAGAAAATACTTTCAATAGGCGACCAGTTTTGCCTTATGAAAGAGTGAAGTTGAGTTGGGCGAGCTACTAAGTCCATTGGGCGCACTGGAGTGGCAGAGATACAAGATGGATCCAAAAACTTGCCTAATTTTTTGAAATTTTCACCAAGTATAAATGGTCGAACAAAGTTGAATTGGGTCAAGTCTGGTCGCGTGCTGGGATGTCAGTATCTTGTATGATTTTATTTCCTCTTAAGAGTTTAAAAATGTCTTGACAAATTGTATAGTAGTCGAGCAACTTTGACTCTTGATGTAAATTATGTTTTTTAACGGTTGGAAGCTTAACATTGTTTTTGTCGAGCAAGTCCAACCTAGCTAGTGCAGGGTTACATTCTTGGTCGCGTTTGATACTTGTAATTTTTAAATGTTTATTCAATATTAAGTTGTTCGTTCAAAACAGAAATGTGAGCTCAAGGCGCAAGTTGATTATACAACCAAGCCCATTAAAGGCTGTTCGTTTTTAAATGAACATAGCCTAAGGCCAAAAGCCCATCAAATCCTAAGGCCAAAAAGTTCTTAAGGAACAAGGCCCAACTACATTAAGATTGATGAAGCACATAAAAAGATGCAAAGAACAATTAATATAAGATAAAAAGACAAGCAATTGAGCAAAATAAGTTTCATTAAAGATAAGGCTTGATCGCCCAAAAATTACAATAAAGACGAACAACTACAACAACAAGAAGAAAAGAAAGAGTACAAGTCCATAGCTAATACTGTCCGCTAAGATCCTTGCCCGGCAGGTGGAGAGATGTTGTCATCTTTGGGATCTTCAAGAGGAGAGCCTTCGAGAGCAGGGTCAACTGGGACCACTTGGGTTAGCTCGGCGATTAATCCCTCGGTGTCAGCTTGCTCTTTGAGAGCTCTTTCATTTTGACCAGCCGGCAGGATTTGCTCGCCCTCGGCAGCATCGCCCTCTTCATCCTCCTCGTCCTCTGGAGGACTTTTGATAATTATCTCCGGACCGATGAGGTCAAGCTTGACTCCATATTCAGGCAGGTCGCCAATCTGGAGAGTTGTGCCCGGAGCAGGAGGGTTTGATTCGACGAAGTTGCACAACTCCTTGCCGATCTCTTCGACGACTGCAGCAGCTTTAAACTCATGTGCGATACGGATGCTCTCTGCATAGCCAGTCACATATCCCAGAATCGTGCTCACCTCTATCTTAGGAATAAGTTCCTCTTGGGTAATGGAGTTGGCGAGCTGCGATTCATGGTCCGCGATTTTGGCCGTCGCCTTAGTCGCGAATTTCTCGGCGACCTCTTTCTGCTGCTGAGCGCGAGCAAGTTCAGTCCGCATCTGCTCGACCTCGGCCATCTTGACCTTCAGCTCTTCGGAGACTTTGACGTGCAGGTCCAGAGCACGCTGCTCGCTTATTTGATGAGCTTTGGCTTTGTTCTCGAGGTCGGCGATGATTTTCTTCGCCTCTGCCTTAGCATCATCACGTTCTTTGGCAATACGGCTGACCATGGCCGCATGCTGGCGTGAGTCCTTCTCGAGGTCTTCAACCTGGTCGACCAAATGTTGCACGGCCGCCAAGGTGTTGCCCGCCTCAACAAGACACAGACGGCCATTATCACGAGGCGTCTGTGTCTTGACGGTCTCGTTTAGCTCCTTGGTCCAGCTACGAGCAACGACCTTAGAGGCGCGACGAACAAAAGAGTCCAGAATCTCGCGCAGGTTGGTCGGCACCTTTGAGCAGGCGAAACGATGCACTAAGTTAGATCGCCCTGGATACTGCTCGGGCGAGTAGCTGAAAAGAAATATTCAGTTAGTAAAAAAAATGAATGAAAATGATGAAAAAGAAAATGCTAAGTGTTCTGGGCGAGCAGAGTTGTACCTGTCAAGACGACCCTTGTCCCATCCGAGGTAGGTGGGGTCAGATGAAGGGCCGGATCCTTCGCGAACAGTGACGACCAGAGCTTGCTCGCCGGGACGCTCCACGGAGGGAGTTTGCTCGCTGTCGCCTTCAGATGGTCGGACAACCACCGTCACTTTCTCTTGAGCTATTTTCGCTCGCTTGGCCGCCTTCTCAGTATCGGAGACGGGAGTACCGTCTCCACGAAGAAGCCTCTTCGTCCTCGAAACCATTGTCTTGGGCGGACTCACAACTGGGGCAGGAGGCTGTGCCGAGCTCGACCCTCCGGCATGCCTTGGGTCACCTTTTCCACCCTTGCCGCAAGGGTGATGATCTTTGAGAGGGGATCCGACTTCTTACGTCCTTTTTAGTCGGCATCTCCCAAACACGGTTATCGAGCTCTAGGAAGGAAGGGTGAAGCGCAACTGTCGCGAGCTGATCTGTAAAGGACATAAAAAACAAGTTAACATTGAGTTTAATGCCGATCAGATTTGTCCGCCCAACGAGGAAAGATACTTACCCTCTGGGATACGAGCTAGAGCCTCGAGATGGTGAGGATAAGTTGTGAGATGGGCAACTCGCAATGTGTCCTCGGAGAAGAGATGGCCAATGCTGCGATCTTCTCGGCGACGAAGGACGATCAAACACGCAACGAACAGGAATAGATCGCTGATGCAGTTCTTCACAGTTCGCCACCCCAAGTTTTTGGGACCTGAAACAAAGGAAAAAGAGAATTAAAATTAGTCTAACCACTTCAAATTTATAGAAGAGGTAAGACTCACGCTTTAATTCCCTAAACTCCGTCGGGGTCTCAATTCGTTCAGGACCCCCTGAAGTGCGAACAGAAGCACGCCAGTCACCTCCGACCCAGAACCAGTCATGCTTCTAGTCTCGCACCTTCCCAGGGATGTCCTCAACCAGTTTCTGGCCTGGTCGCGCCTTCAGATAATACCAGCCCGCCTCCTCCCCAGTGCAGCCGGTCATCGTCATCAGGTAGCCAACCTCTTTGGCGGACAGCCTATTGGGATATCCCTCCAGGGCGAACATCACCATCAGAGCCATCAAATTTATCCACCCAACGGGAGTAAGTTGAGTGATAGCCAAGTTCACGTCTTGAAGGAACTGGCCGACCAAAGGATGCAATGGCAAATAAACTCCAGCATTCAAGGTGGCAAGGTTAATCGCCGTCAGTCCACGTGGTGGGCGATCAGCTCTGTCGTCCACCAAAGGAGCATACATCGGGATGTCAAAGGGAATCTTGTAATCCCTCCGAATCCCGGCCAAGTCCTCCTCGGTAATGGCGGACACGATGCAGCTCGCCGCGAACTCAGTCGCTTTAAGCTTCCGTACTCCGCGAGCAGGAATGACGAATCGGTTTGAGTGCTCTTTTTCGTACTCATTCCAATCAACACGGTGAGCAACCGCGACTGGAACCCGATGCTCGATCAGTCTGGGCGCAGGGAAGTTGATGTCTTTTAAAAGAGCCCAGGTTAGTTCGTCAAGGTTCACCGGCTGAAGTACCTCGACCTCTTCATCCTCGTCCTCGTGGAGGTCCGAGCTCGTTTCCTCCAAGAGCTGGCGAGCAGGATTTGCTCGCTCCTCTCTTTCTCCGGAGGGACGAGCTCCAGAATTAATCGAGTGTGCAACCGAAGCCGCCTCGGGATCGGATTCCAGGTTGACTATGGGAAGATTCTCTTTGACGGGCCATTTCTCGGGGTTCCGTGGAGGAAAAGAACCGGACTCAGAGTGCGACGACATCTAATAAGTTAAGGGAAAAGTTTTGAATGTTAACAGATTCCGGCAAGGGGAATCACGGCGGTTCAGAACTATCCGCGGCGGAGTAGGGATTTTGGTGAGTCTGGAACGCCCACAATGCAAGGGAAGAAGAAAGAGAAGAAGAAAGCAGAGAAGAAACTACCTTGACATCGTTTGAAGGTCGCCGGAAACTGGTATCGATCGCCGGAAATTTGAAAGAGGAAAGAAGGAGAGATTCGCGCTTGATATAAAGTAAAAATGATAAAAATCGCGAATTTTTTCCTTAAAAACTCTCTGGAAAAACGGGGTACCGGGCGAGCAAGTTGAGAAATCGAAGGACTAAAGTGCAAATTTTGGGCGCGTGCAGCACCTGCCCGATAAAGCGGGAAGGCGCGTCACCTCGGGATCGTGTGCGCGTGGGCGTCAGCAATCATTCCGCCCACGTCACACCTCGAGCCGTACCCAGACTTTGGGATCCCAACCGTCACTGGCCCAAGCCTGCTCGACCAATGTTGTCCACCCATCAAAAGTTGCTCGCCCCCTGATGACCTTGCTCACCCCAATGACACTTGAAGGTTGCCAACTCAAGAATTGCTCGTTCGTCATTCTCACAATTTATTGATCGGCAACGGGGCAATTGTTGATAAGAGAGCAAAATCATCATCTGGGCGGTTAGGATTAGCTCAAAACACCCACGGTTAAGACAAAGTTAAACCGGGATGAAATAAGGTATCTGACGAGCCGAACCTGCATGCTAAGGAAGACGAACTGGGCGAGCAACTTTAGCTTTAAGGTTCACCTAAGATATCTGGCGAGCAGAATCTGCACACTACAACGAGACGGATAGGCGAACAAAATCAGATCAAAATCTACATGATGAGCTCAATTAGCGTCACGCCGACCAGATCCGACTACAATGCCAAGATAGCAACCAAGTAAGACAAGAGACCAACAAAATCAAACTAAAGACTCCTCCAGGACAAGTCCAATATGACGAGCAGCTCTTGACTGCGAGCAAGTCCATCAAGATAAGGGTAGAATTTAGTTAAGATAAGGTCAAATTAGTCAAAGGCCAGGTGTCGAGCATGCAAGCCTGGTAGGCCAAAAGTCACGATACCTCCTGCTAGGCGATTGTCTATAAATACTTAGATTTTTTCAGCAAATAAAACAAGCACAAATTATTATACACGTCCAAACTTCGATTACGAATCTAAAGCAGCTCGATTAACTTACAATCGAACTTAAACACGTAAGCTTTCGTACGATTCTAATCCACCTAAACCCGAAAATCCGTATTCACTAATTACGTTTGTAATACCCTAGACTTTCATGACCTTATTTTCTTTACTAAATGCTTCATAATTCTATATGAATCTATGTGATGCATTTACATCCAAAATTCATGCCAAGGCACGTTTATGTGTTTTATTTACTCGATAGTTACAATTACTGCATTATTTGCTCAATACATGCTTATTCTTGAAACTTTATAATTTTTATATGTTCTTTATTTTATGTCTTAAAGTATTTTATATAGAAATTAATATAGTCCTTAAGTCTAGTATTTTATTTTACACGCTATAAGTTGGAAAATGAACGTTTCTTCAAGAAACGAATTACGTATCGATTGCTCAATGTTTTTTTATGATTAGTATATAGACTTTATAATTTATTTAGAGCCTTAGAAAAGTTTTAATTTTATTTTATAAGATAGTATAAGTAATTTTATGCATAATGTACCTTAAAATCATTAAATAAATTAGAAAATCATAATTTCTTTTATTTTTATTTATCAAATCCAAAGCCTACATGTGTCTTAATTACAAGACACAAAATTTCTCTTGAAACTTCATAAAAAATTCGAAATTTATAGATAGGATAGGAAGAGTGGTGAAGTTTCATGAAAATCAAAGTCAAATTTAGAAAATAAAAGTCAAAATTACAACTAATCCTAGTATGCCATGTGTTTAATGGCTTAACCTCCAAATTCATCCAAATTCTTCCACACTTTTCATTCAAGGTCGGTCCTAGGGGGGCTTGGAGTAATCTCCAAGTATTTCTCCTCCTATAAATACAAGAACATGCATGCATAAATAGGTATAAGCTTAGAAAGAAAATTAGAACAAATACTACTCTTATACTTAGAAGTTGAGAAAGGAGAAGAAGAGATTTCTTGTAGCTACATATCTCTAAGTAAGCTTCTCTTCTTGTTTGAGTAATTATTTAAGTGGTAGTATGAAATTTATGCATGATATGTGAATTAAATGATAGGAAAATGAGTTTTGATGAGTAATTTGCATGTTATCCATGTTTTACTTCATGTTTGAATGTTTAATTCAATTTCTTCATGAGTTATGACCAAAATCATGTTTATTACTTGATTATATATGCTTTAGAAGTAGAAATCATGAAATTATGTGGTTTAAAGTGAGTTTAAGATGTTATGTTCTTCATATATGCATGAAAGCCGAAAATCTGGACAACTTGTGAAGAAATTTCGTTTTTGATCCAATTTTTCGGTGGAAAATTCTGAAATTTTTATATGTAAAAGTATACTTGTGAAGGAACTTAGGTTTCAAATTTCATAGCTTTTGGAATAGTATTCAATTCGTGGTGATTTTTCAAAGTAGAGCTAGGAATTTGGACGAATTTCCAGGAACATTAGAAGTTTGCTATGATCTGAGAATAATCGGTTAGGATTTTATATAAAACCAAAGTATGTTGATAAATTATATGAAGTTGGGAGTTCATGGTTAAAATTTCATGAGTATTGGACATGTGGTTGATTTATGGTGAATTTTTGAAGTTAAGTGACCAGAATCTGTTACTGTGTGTTCATTACGAAATATCTGATGTTTGGTAAAGAGTTTGAGAAATCTGAAAATATGGTGATAAACTTTATTGAGTTGGTAATATACTGTTAAAATTTTATAATTTTTGGACGTATGAATAATTTAATATGAATTTTCAAAGTTAGGTGTGTAATCTGCCAAATTCGAAATTTTGTGTGAAAGGTTCGAAATGGTCCGGTTACATTTTTACAGTCGATATTTATTTATAACTTGCTATTTGATGATTTTATACACTTAATTGATATTTGGATGTTAGTATACAATATTTGAATATGTATGGAGATTCGAATTCAAGTCTTACAATTTACAAAAGTGAAGGGATAAGTAACAATGTTTCTATTTTAAAAATTCTACTTGTAGGTACAAACCTGCAAGGTGGGGAATCACTTCGCTCTTCACCGAGTGTTCTATTATTATTTAATTGCACTTATTAAACGTTGAATGTTAAATTTTGAGTCTGGCCCGCTATCGACTGGCTCCTGAGATAGTCCAACTATATGTTGGCAAATGAGATAGTCCGGTCGTTCCGGCACCACGGGTTGGTCACGCCACCCAAGCATATACCCGGTGAAACTCCGGGGGCTCACATATTATAGACAATTGATGTTTAGTTTGTGCAATTAACAAGAGGTTTCCCACTAAGTGTTTTCAAGCACTTATCCCTTCCACTTTTAAATTTTTACAGATGCTGTGGATCCGGACGTGGGCGAATGAACTCGGCGGGCTGTGGAGTTTTCTTAAAAACTTTATTTTCAAGAATAATATTTTTAACTTTTGGCTTGTATCTTAAATTACGATCGTACTTATTTACTACTTCCGCTGTGTAAATGTGTGGCGTGTGTATATTTTAATACAAAGTACTATTTTAGTAACGTTCCTACTTGTGCCACATCATATTTTCCGTACTATTTTAAGTGGGGGCGTTACAACGTTAGTGATTAATCACACGTAATTGTTTGATGATCAATTAACCACCTAAAACAGCCATTAATCTTCGAAATTAAAACTGATCGTCAACAAATTGGCACTAGAAGGAGGGTTCGAACCTCCGAATCATTGAATACGGGAAGATTACCCCAAAATCGAAGAACAAGTTTGAGTTTTTGAAGAAAAAACTCAAGAACACTAAGAACAACACTTGATATCTTCTGTGAACATGCCTCAATCACGAGAGACACAACATTCTCAACATATAATCCGGGATTCACACTCCCGAATGTCCCAAGCTGGTGGGTGAGCAGGGGCGAGCAGAAACAACCAAGAAAATCAAACTAATGTTGCTCGCCAGTTAATACCACCAGAGTTGGACGCCATTGCCCGCAACCCCGACGAATTGGCGCGCACAATTGCCATGCTCCAGGCTTTACAAAGACAACAAGCCCAACCTGGCCCATCATATGTGCGAGCAAGGTGTAGCCCCACAAAGACTCGCGAACATGATAAGGCTAGGGGGATCATTTGAATGAGGCTGATAGCGCCCAAGCTCGTAAGGCCAAAGGAAAAGAAAAATTGAACAACGAGGCCACTAGTCAGGGAGGTTCAACTCAGAATCCGGCCATGGCAGGGAGTCAAGGCACACGCCAAAGTGCTCTTGAAAGATTGGGTCGTCGTGGCCGAGGAATCATGGAAGTCCATCCCACTGCTGGAGCAGCTCGCCCAACTGCAGTACCTGCTCGCCAATCAGTCCTTGACCGGCTGACTAGGTCAGCTTTTGGTCGCATTGGCCCAAATGCAGAGCCCAGTCCCAGGAGGCCAATCCAGGGGGTTCCCGCTCCCAATGAGGGACTGGAGCGAACAGACGGCTGTGCGCCTCTGCTCGCCGGACAGCCTCAGAGTCAGGGGGGATCCTTGGAGGAGCTCGCCTCTATGAGAAAGGCCATCGAGAGCATGCAGGGTGTTGGGACATTGTCAGTTTTGATTAAGATCCCAAAGCCCCTGAAAAGATGATTGCCTTAATCTGTCTTTGTCAGGCTAGTCTTGGTTAGGATTAGTACTTAGTCATTTTACACTTCACAGGTACTCAGTGAGAGGAGAACTCACTGGATACAATCAAGACTCAGAGCCTGAAGACGAAGAGCACCATCCTGAACTTATGGCAGTCTTCTAAGCTGGCTGAGTAAGTGTCAGTGATGAAGAGTATGACCCTGAGGTCATTACTAACTCAGTCCTGAAGGGAACAGGTTGTCACTGAGTTAATGGGAAGACTTGGAGTAGAGCCAAGCAATGCAAAAGGAATTTCAGCGTCAGGACAAGACCGGTGAGCTCAAGACAAAATGAACTTAATAAGACAAGCCTGAAGCTCAGGAATAAGTTCTGACATTCTCACCAACCTGATGACGTGGACCAATCCGAGGAGGACACGCACGTACGGAACCTGACATAAAGACTGAATTCAGACTGCATATTCAACGGGCAAGCATTTAATGTGCATTTAATGCAAATACCAAATCCATGCAAGGGCGGCTGCTGCATGGAGATATGTCCGTTTGAAGCCCCTCTACATAGATGGCTAGAAGGCTATCTCTCCAATGGATAGTTTTTCAAACCACCTATAAATACAGAAGGCCTTGAACCCATTCAAGGTTACGGCAAATTTCCAAGCCAGAAATTACTCAAACTCTCAAGCAATCAAAGCATTCAGCCTTTAAGAGAAACACGCGAAACCTTCTAAATTTCCCAAGTGTTTCTCAGCAACTGAGAGTTATTCTGTATTCCAAGAGCTAATTAGAATTATCTTAAGCTTAGAGAGATTATCCAATCCTTAGCATAGCTTTGCCTTGTAAGGATAATCTCAACTTAGTTGGAATCCAAACTGAAACCAAAACCCTAAGTTAGGCTTGTTGGGAGTAAATCAGTTAGTGTGATAGTAAGAGGAGTTTGTATAGATTAGTGAGGTAACTGATCTTGGTGCACCTTGGCACGTTAAAAACAAGAATCCCTTGAGTGGATTTCCTGTTAAGTCAGGCCGTGGACGTAGGAGCTTGAGACTCTGAACCACGTTAAACTCCTTGTGTTCTTACTGCTTTGACATTGTGCATACTTGCCATATTACCTGTTCATTCATTGCATTCAAGTTTATCAGGTCTGAATCAATCAACCTGATCCTCAAAAGAACACTGCCCTACTAAACACTTCTCAGATTTGAGTAAAACAAGTTTTCAGAAAGCAAACTAAACAAGACTTTAAACTATCAGGGCTCAAACATTTCCGCACTGAACTTGAACTGATAGTTAGCCAACTGACCCGCACCAAGTGTAGTCAGTGGGTGTATTATCAGCTCCTAGTTCTTTACCACTCTGAGTGAAGGGGACTCAGTCAGTTTTAAGTTTGAAAATTGGTATACGTGTATTCCCCCCCCCATACACGTATTCCTCAGTCTTGTACCGGGACCAACAAGTGGTATCAGAGCAGTGGTTCGAAAGACCACTGACTTTGAATACTAATAGTTTCAGAGGAGAAACTGTTGGTGGTCACTGATCAGATCTGAGTTTGTCTTTCATAAAACTTGCATCATCTTCATGACTTCGAGGAGACTTGAAGCTTCGTTACCTGAATTCTCTGTATCTAACTTTGTCTATTGGAAGTTCATATTAGAGGCACATCTAGATGCCATCCATGACCAGATGCCGCGTGTACTCAGGGAAGGACCGATCAAGATCACTATTCCTAACGTCAGAGGACTGGGATACGATGATCTTGCGATTGGCGTGCAGGTTCCTAAGGAGAGGAAAGACATGACCAACGATGAAATCAAGATGGTGGGGCTTGACAACGTCGCCAGAAACATCATCTTGCATACGGTGCCTTTCGAGGAGTCAGCCAGGCTGATGAACCTAAAGACGGCAAAGGAGGTTTGGGATGAGCTGACCAGGATGTGCGAAGGGTCAGAAAAGATAAAGGAGAACAAGAGGAATATTGCCATTCAGAAATTCGAAGCGTTCGAGACGCTGCCTGATGAGAGCATAGATCAGATGGAGTCTAGATTCATCAAGTTGATGAATGAGTTGGTGATGTTGGACAAGGATGTCCCAAGGAGAGATGTTGCTTCAAAAATCCTGAATGCCCTTCCTGAGAGATGGGACAACAGTGTAATTATGCTTAAGAACACTCAGGATATGAGTAACATAACTTCTGCTTTACTTTTTTCAGAGCTAAAAGCGCTTGAATTTGATCTTAACAAAAGAAAGAAGAAAGTTCAGTCAGAAGAGGAAGGGAAGGAGAAAACTCCTGAGAAAAGTGTGGCGTTCAAGGCCAGGTCTAAACCTGTTGAGCCCTCATCAAATTCTTCATCAAAGTCACTGATGGAGATGAGCAGGGAAGAACTCGCTGAGGAGTACAGCCTGATGGCCAGACGATTTGACAAGCTCAATTCCAGGTTGGTCGTTATAAAAAGTTTTATCAGGACTCATGTGACAGGAAACCTGAAGGAACCCACCAAAGCTCGAGGAGATATGAGGAGTGAAGAAACACTGACCAGAGGAGAGAACGTGGTGATGAAAGGAGATATTCTGAACTAAAACCTGAAAGAAGAGACGAACAGAGACGTACTCGCGATGATAGATATCCAACCAAGGCTGAAAGCTCACCGAGAACCAGGGAACCTGACTCAAGGAGGAACCCTGAACCAAGAAAAGAAAGAATAAGTGAGCAGGTAGCATGTTACAACTGTAACAAGATTGGTCACTATCAGTACGATTGCCCGGAGCTGAGTGCTAGGGAGAGAGAGGAAAGGAGAGCCACGAGGGATCTAAGATCTGCTGATCGGAGGGCTATGGTGGCTGAGGATGCTACAGACTCTGATGGCCCCACTGAAAGGTCACCTGAACTCTTCTCGGATGATGAGTACGATGATGTCTGCCTAATGGCTAGGGATGAGCCTGAGGTAACATCAAATTCTGTTTGTGCTTCTTACACTGGTCAAAATCCTGAGCTCAGCTCAGAGTCAGTTAGAGAAATGAACCTTCAGATCTGTCTTGATCAATTGATGGTTGATTTCTCCAGACTGCAGGAAACTAATGTCTTCTTGGTAGAGGAGAACAAGAAATTGAGTACTGAAGTTCAAAACCTGAATGAACAACTCACTCAGTCTGATCTCAAAGAATCAACTCAGATTGTGAGACTAACTCAGGAAATTGATATGATCAATTCTGAGCGTCTCCCAAGAGAGAAAATTCTGAAGGAACTGGCTGAGGAAGAGCTGGTCAGGAAGGAAGAGCTGAAAGCACTTAAGAGTAAGTTTGATGACCTCTTTACCAGACATGAAATCCTGAAAAAGAGTGAGGACTCTCTCAAGAAAAAGGTTGCAGCAATGAATAAATCCTCAGTGGCTAGAGAGGAAATAAATAGCAACCAGATACTTGGGAACAAGAAAAAGGGACTTGGATATGTTCCTGAGAAATCCTCACAAGATCAATCTCATGTTGCTTCCGGGAGCAACACTGAGAGGGTATTTGTTCAGACAGGCCAGAGTGCACCTAAGGTTGTGCTCCAGGCCCGTCAAACTGATAAGGGCAAAGAAACCGTTGACACAGTCAGGGTTGCTCCTAAGGTAGCTAAGCCAAAACCCAAGGGAAAGGTGAAGCAACCTACGGAAGCCCCTGAGAGCTCAGGCCAGGGAAAACCTCAGCGAAAGCAGAGGAAGACTCAGGCCAAGAGCCCTCAGACTGGTCAGCGAGGGTACCATCATGCTTGGCAATACCAACAGGGAAGGCCAAACATGATGACACCCCCGTGGTTTTGGCATCCTGAGGCCTTTAACTGTTTTCCATTCCTTCACTTGCCTAGGGGGAATAGAAATCAGGGTCCTTATCAAGAACAAGGCCCAAGACCTGCTGCACCCAGACCTAGGAAGAACAGGAAGCCAGCCTAAAAGGCACCCACTCAGGCCCCTGCGAAGCCTAAGTCTAGCACCCATACACCATCTTCCTCTCAGGCTAAGAAGAAGAAAGTTGTGTATGTCGATGTTTCAGGGAGACAGATTCACCACTCTGAGGCAATCAGGGTTGTGAAGCAAGTCTGGATCCCGAAAGGTACAGCTGACACAATAGGACCCAACACCCAATGGGTACCTAAAGCCTGATTTGCTTACAGGCGGCTGTGGATCACAACAAGAGGAGAGAAGACTCAATCAAAGCTGTTTGGTACCTAGACAGTGGTTGCTCAAGGCACATGACTGGAATGAAGAGTCTTCTCCAAGAATATCAGGCTAAAGATGGTCCACAGGTAACCTTTGGTGATAACTCAAAAGGTGTTACTAAGGGTTTTGGTGTTCTAATTATAGGTACAGTCAGAGTGGAAAATGTGTCCTTTGTGGAAGGACTGAAGCATAACCTGCTGTCAGTAAGTCAATTCTGTGACAAAGGGTTCTGTGTTGAGTTCTCATCGAATAAATGTTCAGTCAAGGACAAATCAACACAAGTGCTTCTATCAGGTATAAGGAAAGGTAACGTTTATCTCGCTGATTGGAGCAGCACTATTCCTAATACTTGTCTTGTTGCTAAAAGCTCTCTAGAGCTCAGTTGGTTATGGCATAAAAGATTAAGCCACCTGAACTTCAAGATTCTTAACAAAATTTCTAGACAGTCACTTGTTGATGGTCTACCTAATGAAGTTTTTAGCAAAGATCACGTGTGCAAAGCTTGTCAGGAAGGGAAGTAGGTCAGAGCGTCATTCAAAGAAAAGGCTTCCTACTCCACTGACAGGATACTTCAGCTCTTGCACATGGATCTATTTGGTCCCATAACACCTGTGAGTATGAATGGTAGAAAATATACCCTTGTGGTTATTGATGATTATTCTAGATATACTTGGGTTATTTTCTTGTTAAATAAGAAGGAAACACAGGTGAAGCTTCCAGAGTTGCTCAGAAGACTCAGCAATGAGAAAAATCAGTCCATTACTAAGATCAGATCTGACAAGGGCACTGAATTTATAAATTCATATATTTCTGACTTTTGTAATGAACTTGGTATAGCTCATGAGACTTCTGCAGCTAGAACCCCACAACAGAATGGTGTCGCTGAAAGGAGGAATCGGACACTGAAGGAAGCTGCAAGGACCATGCTGGCTGAGTCAGGATTGCCCAAGAAGTTTTGGGCTGAGGCAATCAACACTGCATGCTACACTCAGAACAGATCCATGCTGAACAAGCAACATGCTCAGACCCCATATGAGACATGGAACAAAAGAAAACCTCGTATTTCTTACTTTCATGTGTTTGGGTGTAAGTGCTTCATCCTCAACAATGGGAAGACCCAGTTGAAAGCCTTTGATAGCAAATCTGATGAAGGAATATTCTTGGGATATTTTGAAATTAGCAAAGCCTTCAGGGTTTACAATTGTAGGACCCTTGTTGTGGAAGAATCACCTCATGCTGTCTTTGATGAATCTGCTAATGAGTCTAGGGCAAAGGTGCTGAATCCTGACACTGAGGAGGTCACGAGGAGAGTGACAAGGCTGAGCTTGAAGAATCAACCTGATCCCAAGATCAAGACTATGACAATTCCCAGATGGGATGATGATGACGATCAGGATGATGAACCAAGTGCCACTCCTAAACCCAGCACATCAGGGATTGTTGAGCCTCAGACAGAGGAACAGGCTCAACCTGAGGTAAGTACCGTCTATGAAGATGCTGTTGCAGCTGAGACGGCTCCTGAGTCACCTCATCAAGGGGGAATCAATGTCCCTGACATTGAGCTTGTTAATCCCTTTGGTATAGACTCAGGATCATACCCTTCTGTTCAATTTCCTGAATTTTATGAGCCTGTAGACACTAACATTGCAGGTACTTCAGGAACAACTCCTGGCAAAAGAACATGGTTAGAAGATCATCCCATTGATCAAATTATTGGTGATCCAACTGAGGGAGTCAGGACCAGACGGTTTCATGGTGAGAGTGCACTGTTCTGTTGCTTTCTCTCTGAGCAAGAGCCTCAGAACATTGAAGAAGCCCTCACTGACTCGAACTGGATCATTGCCATGCAAGAGGAGTTGAATCAGTTCACAAGGAATCAGGTTTGGGAACTGGTAGATAGACCTAGGCATCAAGGTGTGATTGGTACCAAGTGGGTCTTTAAGAACAAGAAGGATGAGAATGGTGTTGTGGTAAGGAACAAGGCTAGACTGGTTGCAAAAGGGTATTGTCAGTCTGAAGGAATAGACTATGATGAGACTTTTGCTCCAGTGGCTAGATTGGAAGCTATCAGGTTGTTCCTTGCCTATGCGACATATAAGAAGTTCAAGGTGTATCAAATGGATGTCAAGAGTGCATTCTTGAATGGTGTACTCAATGAAGAGGTATATGTTGAACAACCTCCCGGTTTGAGGTTGGAGATAGAGTATACCATTTGAAGAAAGCACTCTATGGACTTAAGTAAGCACCAAGAGCTTGGTATGATACCCTCTCTCAATTCCTGACTGATCATGGGTTCAAGAAGGGAACAGTGGATAGGACATTGTTCAGGATCACTGAAGGTGATGACATTCTCTTGGTCCAAATTTATGTGGATGATATAATATTTGGATCACCAAATCATCAGCTATGTGAGAAATTCTCTAAACTGATGACTGGTAAATTTGAGATGTCAATGATGGGAGAGATGAACTTCTTCTTAGGATTGCAGGTCAAGCAGACTGATCAAGGTATATTTATTAATCAGGCCAAGTATACAAGAGACTTGATTCATAAGTTTAGTGTTCAGAATAGCAATCCAGCCAGGATCCCAATGAACACAAATTGGAAAATGGATCCTGACACTGAAGGGACTTCAGTGAATCAGACTGAGTATCGTGGGCTGATAGGTTCTTTACTGTACCTGATTGCAAGTAGGCCTGACATTACGTTTGCAGTTGGTGTGTGTGCTAGGTATCAGTCTGATCCCAAGAGAAGTCATTTGGAGGCTGCTAAGAGGATACTTAAGTATTTGAAAAGGACAGTTAATATGGGACTATGGTATCCTTCAGATGACAACCTTGAACTGACAGGGTATTCAGATGCAGATTATGGAGGTTGTAGGATTGATAGGAAATCAACCTCAGGGACATGTCAGTTTTTGGGAAGTAAGTTGATCTCGTGGTTTAGTAAGAAGCAGAATTCAGTGGCAACATCCACAACTGAGGCTGAGTATATGGCTGCAGGGAGTTGTTGCGCTCAGATCCTATGGTTGAGGCAACAGTTGAGGAACTACCAAGTATTTGCTAATCAGGTTCCAATCTATTGTGATAACAATAGTGCAATAGCAATCACTCAGAACCCAGTGCTTCACACAAGGTGCAAGCATGTGGATATTAGACACCACTTCATTCGAGATCATGTGGAAAAGAAAGATATTAGGATGGAAAAGATTCACACTGATAGGCAAAGAGCTGACATCTTGACTAAGCCCTTGGCTGAAGCAAGGTTTATGGAACTGTCAGTGGAATTGGGACTCTTAGATCCGGGAGAGCAGTCAGTGTAGGGTTCTAGGGGGAACTCAGGCCAGACTCGACTCAGCGAGGTATCAGGGTGCTACAATGTCTCCCTGACATGTATGGGTTCGAACCTGACTCTTGTGAATCTCAAGCGTCTCCCTGAGTCATTCGTCCTGAAAATCTTTATTAAATGCATTCCGTTTTCATTAAAAGTGCGCCTTTTTATATTTAAACCCACGCGCACGGAGCATTTAATGCTACAATTACTTTTTCATATACGTGTCCGTTTTATACGGAATATGACTGACTTGGGGTTTTATTTAAAACTGAGATTAATCCTGGCCTCTCATTTCAAAACCTTTCGAATTCAGGAATCAATCTCAACCCCACGTTTGAGTAACTGACTTAGTCTTATCAATCAAGGGTGTCATTTGAGGTCTTTACGCAAACACAACGCACAATTTGCACACTGAGTTTTCTCTTGCTCAAACACAGAATTTCTAAAATTTTTTTTTCAAAAACAATGGCATTCCTTGATTCCGACTGGACAACCGACAAGATCGTCGATGTTGTTGAGAAGAAGCTGGTACACATGGAGCAAGTCATCTCCATGGAAGGTATCTGTCTGACGGTTGAGGAAATCAAACCCATTTTTAAATGGATTTCCGACGCCGGGTTGGAAACATACTTCACCACCCGCCCCTCTTCCGTGCTCCCAAGAACAGTGGTGGAAGCTTATTTGAACATGTTCTTGCGGAAGGGAGAAGTCTTCACAAAGGTGACTGCGCTAAAGCCGACGGGAGAAAAGAACGTCGACGGAGAGCCTCTCTACGACTCGGACGGGGTCACCATCGATCTCAGGCAGGCGGTGAGGGAAGTCTTCAAGCTGCCATTCTCAGGCATCAACCCCAGGACTTACAAGGAAAACTCGGAGGGAGAATTCCTTGGGAAATGGACCAAGTCAGGGTCTTCGGAGTTCAGGGCCCGTCAGAACAAGAGCACTCTGAAGCCGGAGTACAGGGCTCTGGTGGACTTGGTGTCCAAGATGGTGATGGGAGCAACTGGCTCTCACGAGCAGTTGAGTCTGCCCAAGCTGAGGCTCATGGGAGCAATCGCTGATGGAGTGGAAGCGAACTGGGAGCAGTTCTTCCTCGATCAACTCCATCAGGCGGGATTGGACAAGATCACGCGTGACAAGGAGAAGAAGCACATATCCGTCAGTGCCATCTTACCATTTGGCACAAGATTGTCCATGCTGATTGCTCATGCGTGTCATGAGTACACTTTTGACTTTGAGGACAACCTTTCCTCAAAGAAGGTAATGTTTTCCTCACTGAGTGACACCTATTCAGTGCTAGGGCTGACTGATCCCAATGCGAAAGCAAAGGGTCAGGCCAGAAAGCCAGCTGGGAAGGCCAAGAGAGTGGCAACCAGCCTCATTGAAAAGGTGGATGAGCTCCTTGAGAGGAGTAAGGAGGCTGAGAAGGCTGTTGCTGAAGAGGTGGAGCAACCTGAGGTGGGCGTGGCTGAGAAGAAGGAGAGGAGGGTGAAAATCGTGCTGTCAGGGAAGAGCACGAAGTCAGGGACTGAGTCAGATCCCAAGAAGGCCGGGACTGAGGCTGAGGGAACTGATGATGATGTCAGTAAGGAGGGCGCTCGGGGAGAGAGGCCCCTGAAGAGACTCAGGAGGGGAGTAAAGAAGTCTCCTGCTAAGAAACTCCCTGAGTTGAGTGAGAGGGAGAAGTCAAGCTCTCCTGGAGCCTCTGACTTAGAGGAGGTAAGAAAGACTGAGACGGCTGAGTCATTGCAGCCTGAGACAGCACCCACTCAAACACCCCCACATCCTGAAACCCAAACACCTTCCATCCCTGACCCCACATCTCAAACTCCCCAACTCCCCCAACCTTCAGAGCCAAATTACCCTACTGAGTCAGTGCCATCAACCTCACCTACACTTGAGCCTGACCAGTTAGCCGAGCCAAACCTTCCCAACCCCTCAGATTTTCCCTCATACCCCAACCCCAAAGACTGTCCCAAATCTATTTCAGCTGAAGAGGACGAGTTCCTTGAAATAGAGGAGGAGGAGCTGGATGAGCACATGGCGGGAGGTATACTGGAGAATACGCTCAGGGGGAATGCCACGGAGTGGGCAGGAAAGTGCTGGCCTGGGCTGTACAAATATACTGAATTGCTGGCATATGTGGTGGAGCTCAAAGTTTGGTTGGACTTCAAACAATCAAACATGCAGGAGCAACATATGCTGGTGGACGCTCGCGGCTGGGAGCATTGGGAGACGGAGGAGGCCAAGATTTGCTCATTCTTTGGCCTGACAAGCTGGCTTCAACTCTTGAACTTCGATAACCTGAAGCAGCTCGTGGCTGAAATGATGGCCAAAAGCAAGGCTGATCTTCTCTCCGTTGAAGAGAAGGAGGATGATGAGGAGGATGATGACGCTCAAGGTGGAGCTGTGGAAAAGGCAGTGGAGGAGACTGCTAGAGAAGTTGATGAGATGGACTCTGAGCCTCAGGCTCAGGGGGAAGGTGATAAGAACACTGGTGCCAAGGGTGGACCAGTGGCTGAGGATGTTGTGAACATCTCAGCTGCCAATGAGACATCTGTCGATGAAGGGATTCCCTGCCCTGAGACACGAGAGGATGATGTTGAGGCATTCAAGGAGACTCTCAGTTCCGAAGGACAAGTTCCTAAGGTTCAAGTTAGCTTAGCCGAGCCGGAGGAGGCGGCTATGACTACTTCACAACTGCCTTCAGTGCACCTTGAAGAAGGGACTGATGCTGCAGGGGCTGACAAGGGAAAGCAGCCAATCACTGATGAGGCCGCTGATGATGAAGATGTGATCATAACCGGGGTCGGCCGTGCTGAATTTACAAGCATAGTGGAGGTCAAACAGGAGAAAACCTCGGAAAATCTAGCTGAGCTTCAGGAGGAAGTAATGAGGCTACGTGCTGAAAAAGACGAAGACTCCAAGGCCCTGGCGAAGCACATCAGGTGGACAAAGTCAGCTTACAACACCCTTGCTAACAGGGAGCTGATCTTGCTAAAGCGCACAATGACTGACACGGCCAAGTCAGTGAAGAATGAGAGGAAGCGCACAAAGAAGATGCTCAGAAACACTCTCAAGAAGCTTGAAGAGAGGGATGCGATCAGGGACGAAAAGATGAATCAGGCAGTGGACAGGCTTGCAGTTCAGACTGGAGCTATTGTCACTCAGGCCTTGAAGGACTCAGCGTCCAAATTGGAGCTGGAGTCAGGGAAGCTGGATCGCACCTCTCAATCAGTGGCGAACGTTTTGGCTAAGGCCACTGAGGAGTCTGCGAAGATATTGACTGAGGTGAGCAGAGTCAGCGGTGAGTCCTTGAAGGTGGAAGAAAGGATCACCAAGGCTGAACAAAGTCTCCAACTTTCTATGGAGGTCTTTGAGAAGAAAGTCAATGCTGCCATCAGTTCCGTATCTTTTGCAGGGACTGGGATTTCAATGGGAGTTGAATTATTGAAGGAGGGAATCAACGATGTCCATTCCCTAGCCTCCTTCGTAATCAACAGCGGATCTGACGCATTCCCATCTGAGGCCAATGATGATGCCAAAAAGGGGGAAAAGAAGAAGAAAAGATCCCGTTCTGAGGCATCTGAGGCAGTTAGTCAAGGAGAGACCGTCCTAGCTGATCCTGAAGCCAATCCTGATGGAAATATTCTAAGGGTAAGGAAGTCAGCTAGGTTAGCGGCCGTGGAGAAGGAAGGAGAACAATTAGTTGCCAAGCTGAGGGAGGAGGCAACAAAGGCAAAGGCTAATGAACCTTCAAAACAACAACCTGAGCCAGTCCAAAGATCGTCACCCATGAGCTCAAGGAAGAATCCCATCACTTACTCAGGAGAGTTAGTTGCGGAGCTATGTGCTGAAGCATGGGGAGATCAACCTGAAAAGACTGAGGCTATGTGCAGAGCTGAAATTGCTCAGAAGGAGAAGATGCGCATCTTGGAGAAGAAGGTTGAGAAGCTGACTGATATCACTGAGCTTCAACAACGCGAACTAGATGATGCAGTGATCAGCTTGCTAAGGAGGAAGAAGGCGAAGCCTGAGCCAAGGAAGTACAGGAAGAAGCCAACAGTTAGGAAATCAACAATTCTTCAAGTCAGAAGGCCAGAATCAGGAGCAAGGGAAGCTTTTGTTGATGAGTTCGTCTCAGAGACTTTGAAGGAGTTTTGGACTGATGCAAGGGATGAATTTGTCAGGCTATGGTTCGTTGTGAAGAAGTGGGGCGACACTGACGATATTTATGCCCACTTCACTGACTATATGATGGACAATCATCCTGAGCTATTCCAGAAGATCTTGGAGGAGGCTGAGGCAGCTCAAGTCCAAGTGAAGGCTCCTGAGTTCACCATTCGAGCTCCTCCCTTGATTCCTGGAACTCATAAGCATGACACTAAGGCCATAATGATGGAAGTCTTGAAGATAGCCAGAACTGAAGGATATGTGAACCAACCTGGAAGACTTGACGAGCTAAAGGCAAGAGTTTATGCAGGATATGGACTCAAGCCTGAAATGAGATTAGTCTAGGTGTTCATAGGCTTCTTTGTAATAGATTAGATTCATTGTAATCATATCCACATCTATCAATGAAATCTATTACTTTTGCCCACAGACAAAAACTCATTGTCTTTTTGGCTGTTGTTTAAAATTCTGTACTTTATCAAGAATTGCTCTAACACTGTCTTATCTTATAGATAGGTTTGTCTTGTTTCCTCTAAGTGTTTTGAGGATCTTTTCAGTGTTTTGGCATCATCAAAAAGGGGGAAATTGTTGGGACATTGTCAGTTTTGATTAAGATCCCAAAGCCCCTGAAAAGATGATTGCCTTAATCTGTCTTTGTCAGGCTAGTCTTGGTTAGAATTAGTACTTAGTCATTTTACACTTCACAGGTACTCAGTGAGAGGAGAACTCACTGGATACAATCAAGACTCAGAGCCTGAAGACGAAGAGCACCATCCTGAACTTATGGCAGTCTTCTAAGCTGGCTGAGTAAGTGTCAGTGATGAAGAGTATGACCCTGAGGTCATTACTAACTCAGTCCTGAAGGGAACAGGTTGTCACTGAGTTAATGGGAAGACTTGGAGTAGAGCCAAGCAATGCAAAAGGAATTTCAGCGTCAGGACAAGACCGGTGAGCTCAAGACAAAATGAACTTAATAAGACAAGCCTGAAGCTCAGGAATAAGTTCTGACATTCTCACCAACCTGATGACGTGGACCAATCCGAGGAGGACACGCACATATGGAACCTGACATAAAGACTGAATTCAGACTGCATATTCAACGGGCAAGCATTTAATGTGCATTTAATGCAAATACCAAATCCATGCAAGGGCGGCTGCTGCATGGAGATATGTCCGTTTGAAGCCCCTCTACATAGATGGCTAGAAGGCTATCTCTCCAACGGATAGTTTTTCAAACCACCTATAAATACAGAAGGCCTTGAACCCATTCAAGGTTACGGGAAATTTCCAAGCCAGAAATTACTCAAACTCTCAAGCAATCAAAGCATTCAGCCTTTAAGAGAAACACTCGAAACCTTCTAAATTTCCCAAGTGTTTCTCAGCAACTGAGAGTTATTCTGTATTCCAAGAGCTAATTAGAATTATCTTAAGCTTAGAGAGATTATCCAATCCTTAGCATAGCTTTGCCTTGTAAGGATAATCTCAACTTAGTTGGAATCCAAACTGAAACCAAAACCCTAGGTTAGGCTTGTTGGGAGTAAGTCAGTTAGTGTGATAGTAAGAGGAGTTTGTATAGATCAGTGAGGTAACTGATCTTGGTGCACCTTGGCACGTTAAAAACAAGAATCCCTTGAGTGGATTTCCTGTTAAGTCAGGCCGTGGACGTAGGAGCTTGAGACTCTGAACCACGTTAAACTCCTTGTGTTCTTACTGCTTTGACATTGTGCATACTTGCCATATTACCTGTTCATTCATTGCATTCAAGTTTATCAGGTCTGAATCAATCAACCTGATCCTCAAAAGAACACTGCCCTACTAAACACTTCTCAAATTTGAGTAAAACAAGTTTTCAGAAAGCAAACTAAACAAGACTTTAAACTATCAGGGCTCAAACATTTCCGCACTGAACTTGAACTGATAGTTAGCCAACTGACCCGCACCAAGTGTAGTCAGTGGGTGTATTATCAGCTCCTAGTTCTTTACCACTCTGAGTGAAGGGGACTCAGTCAGTTTTAAGTTTGAAAATTGGTATACGTGTATTCCCCCCCCCATACACGTATTCCTCAGTCTTGTACCGGGACCAACACAGGGCCAGCTAGATCAACAGAGAGGATACGGGAACACGACTCTTCCAGTCTCACCCTTATCTGTGGTGATTCTGAAAGCTCCAATTCAGCAAAAGATCCAGTTTCCAGCAAGTATCCAATATGAGGGCACGGCGGATCCCCGGGTGCATCTGATGAAGTATACCAATTATATGGTATCAATGGGGGCAAGTGACGCAACGCAATGTCGCAACTTTCCTTTAACTCTCGGGGATCGTGTCCATAAGTGGTTCTCGGCTTTGCCACCAGCTTCAATTCATTCGTTTGCCCAGCTGGGCAAAGAGTTCTTATCCCGTTTCTCTACGGCCGGGTCTTATCTATCCCAAAGACATCGGTTATCCGACCTGAAACAAACTAATGACGAGTCGGACCAATCGTATCTGGAAAGATTCGACAAGGTCTTGTTAGAGGGGGAATCTGTCAGTGAGGATACCAAAATTGTGGTCGTCTTAACTGGGCTCAAAAAGGGCACTGAACTCTGGAAAGATGTACACCTAAGATGCCCGAAGACATATGCCAAATTTTGAGATCGGGCAGGTGTCTTTGTCTCCATGCATGAAGCCCTGCAAAAGGACTTGGGAGACAAAGGAGAACAGAAAGAAGGTGCGAAGAAGCCTGGAACTAGTTATCGAGCTCCCAAAAACATGAAGGCGTTTACTGAAGGAACGGAGCTGAAAGACAAACTAAACCACATTCTTACCGTATCAATCGATACGGTTTACAATAACGTTCGAGACAAAGAATTGCTAACACCTCCCCATAAGATACGTCAGGATACGAGCAAGTTGAACCAGAATAAATATTGTGCCTACCACCAGAGCGTGGGACACTTTACAAGCGAATGTCGTGACTTGCTGAAGCAGTTGTGGCATTTTTACGAAGAGGGAAAGCTATCCGAGTTCGTTAAAAGACAGCCCGACAAAAGAAACAGAGACGAAGATTCTGATGAAGAAGACCAGGAACAGGCACCTCATCGAAATCGAGCTGGGGGACCAGCTCAGGCGCCAGCCGGGGGACCAGTTCCAGATATCCAGATGATGGAACCTGCAGGGCCCATAGGTGGTTATTTTGATGGACGACCACCAATTTCTAATCGGAAAAGAAAGGCAGAATTACGAGTGATCGGACATGTACATGAAATGGGGGTCATTCCACCTACCATGCAAACACCGGAATTAACTTTTACCGACAGAGATTTGGAAGGAGTACTGACCCCTCACAACGATTCACTTGTGATATGTGCCAAGATTATGGAAACGAGGGTGCATAGATTGCTGGTGGATACTGGAGCCTACACTAATGTCCTTTTCAAAAAGACGCTTGATCAAATGGGAGATTATGCAGGCTACATCAGAGACACAAACCATCGTATTCTGGGATTCGGAAATGCTGTGACGATCCCATTGGGAATAGTAACTTTCGCTATGCAACTTGTGACGATCAAAGAACCTGAGAAGAATATCGCAAGAATGGTGGATTTCTTGGTCGTTGATCAAGAGTCAACATACAACGGATTCCTGGGTCGACCTTTCTTAAACGAATTCAGGGCCACATGTTCAACTTACCAATATTGTATAAAATTCCCAACAGCAAGTGGAGTTGGCACGGTGAAAGGAGACCAGAGAAAAGCTCGAGAATGTCTTCTGCAAATTCAGTCAAAACAAGGACAAGTATCTATGATGGAGGCGTCAACCAGTCAACTTGAAAATGAACCCTCAATCTTGGAGGACATTCTTGGAGCTCAAAACGATAAGATGGACATTGACGACCAATCCTCGCCCACGGGCGACCAAATGCTGCAGGGTGGCGAGCAAAACCTGCCAGAAGCAATGATACTCCCCGTGGCCGATGGTTTGTGCCCAAATGATAGCCAGGGGAGTCCGACTTTGGTGGTCGAGTCTAACCCAAAACCCGCGGACGATTTTGACCCCCGGTTGGGTGTTGAACCCATGGACGTCGAGGATGAGCTAAGTCCGGATGGACCAATAGTTGACCCTCGATGGAAGGGGAAAAAATGACGGACAACTCCAGTTGAAGAATTGGAGGCTATCAAGATTGATTCCGAGCGTGATGGTCTTGAACTTTACATTGGATCTGAACTTCCCGAGCCTTACATAACCCGCATGACAAACTTTCTGAAGGCTAACTTAGACGTCTTCACATGGTCCCATGCTGATATGGTGGGAATCGATCCAAAGGATGCTTGTCACAGGTTGAATATCAACCCAGTCCGAAAACCTGTCCACCAGAAACAACGAAAAATGAACCAGATAAGTATCAAGCTTTAAACGAAGAAGTCAAAATGTTGCTGGACAGCGATTTAATTAAACAAGCGTTATGTCCACAATGGGTTGCAAATCCTGTCCTGGTACGGAAGCCGAACGGAACCTGGAGGCTATGCATAGATTTTACAGATCTTAATGCAGCATGCCCGAAGGATAACTTTCCGCTCCCGCACATCGATCAACTGGTGGACAGTACTGCCGGTCACGAAATGTTCACATTCATGGATGCTTTCGCAGGATACCACCAGATTCCAATGCACCCGGACGACCAAGAAAATATGGTCTTTTATACTAACAAAAATTTGTTATGCTGGAAAAGGATGTCGTTTGGTCTAATCAATGCTGGAGCAACCTACCAAAGGCTAATCAACAAGATGTTTGACGTACATATTAGGGAAACGGTGGAAGTGTACATCGACGACATAGTCGTCAAGAGTACCCAGAAGGAAGATCACCTCCATCATCTTTCCTAGGTATTCGACATACTCCGAAAATACAATATGAAGTTAAATCCAAAGAAAAGTAGCTTTGGAGTACATTCTGGGAAGTTCTTGGGCCATATGGTCAGCAAACGCGGAATCGAAGCTAATCCAGCAAAAGTGAAGGCAATCGTCGATATGGAGCCACCACGTTCTGTTAAAGAAGTACAAAGGTTGACCGGTTGCCTAGCTGCTTTAAACGATCAGGAGACAAGTGTCGTCCATTTTTTGAGGCCATCAAAAAGGGCAACTTTGCCTGGATGGAAAACTGCCAGAAAGCCTTTGATAAATTGAAAGAATATCTGGGAGATGTAAAAATTCTGTCAAAACCGATTCCCGGTGAAAAGCTATATTTATACCAGGCAGCGTCTGACACGGCCATAAGTTCGGTGTTAGTTCGGGCGGATGGCAAGTTTCACCTGCCAATCTACTATGTCAGCCAGGCCCTGCATGATGCTGAGGTGAAGTACTCACCAACTGAAAAACTGGCGTATGCTCTTGTCATGAGTGTCAAGAAGTTAAGACCATACTTTTTCGATCATCAAGTCGAAGTATTGACAACTTTCCCACTCAGACAAATATTACACCGACCCGACACCGCTGGCCGTCTTTTGAAATAGTCCATAGAGATAAGCCAGTTTGGCGTGACTTATGCACCTCGAACCGCGATTAAGGGACAAGCGTTGGCCGACTTCATAGTCGAGTTAACCTTCCCACAAAATCCAACGAGGGGGCTAGATCACCCATGGCATCTTTATGTGGATGGTTCGTCAACAAACCTGGCCTCGGGGGCAGAAATAGTGCTCATCAGTCCCGACCGGCAAGTATTCACTTCAGCAGTCAGATTTGAATTCATGGCCACCAACAATGAAGCTGAATACGAGGCCCTCATTGCAGGTCTTCACTTGTCACTAGCTGTTGGAGTAAGACAACTCCAGATTTTCGGAGACTCCCAACTCATTGTAAGCCAAGTACGAGGTGAATATGAGGCCAGAGACGAGCAAATGATCGAGTATCAACGAATAGTTGCTCACTTGGTATCTCTGTTAGACCAAGTGTTTATCCAGCAGATACCACGAACGAGCAACACACAAGCTGACGCCCTAGCAAGATTAGCAACAAGCGATGGGCCAGCAGATCTGATGGACATTGTCATTACCAGAAAAGTCCAACCATCAACAATGGACTATGAGGTAAACCAAGTAATCGAATACAACAACGATGAAGATTGGAGAACTCCTATAGCCAAATACTTAAAAGACGGGGAGTTACCAAGCAACTCGTTTGAAACTGAAAGAATCAAGAAACAAGCAACTAGATATACTCTGGTAGATGAACAACTTTACAAAAGAGGCTTTTCACTCCCGCTACTCAAGTGTTTGACTAGGGGGCAAGGAAGGACAGTCCTGGAGGATATACATTCTGGAGTTTGTGGAAATCACACTGGGGGGCAAGCTTTGGCCTACAAAACTGTAAGGCAAGGTTTTTATTGGACAACCTACGAAAAGATGCAATCCAGTTAGCCAAAGTTTGCCGCCAGTGCCAGGTTTTTGCTCCAAGTATTCATGCCCCGGCCCAGGAGCTTGTATCGGTTTACAGTCCATGGCCATTTGCAAGATGGGGAATTGACATTATTGGTCCTTTCCCAGCGGGAATGGGAAATGTTCGATTTGCCATCATAGCAGTCAATTATTATACAAAGTGGGCAGAAGCGAAGGCCATGGTGAAGATTACGCAGTAAAACTGATCAATTTCATATGGCAGAACATCATCTGTCGCTTTGGAATTCCACGAACAATTGTGACAGATAATGGCCCACAGTTTGACGGAAAGGAGTTGAGAGATTTCTGTGCAAAATGGGGGATCAGGAAACACTATTCGACTCCCTACCATCCCCAGTCAAACGGGCAAGTTGAAGCTGTAGATAAAATCATCAAGCATACATTGAAAATACGCCTGGCAGAAAGTAAAAGTAGTTGGTCAGAAAAACCCCCAGAAGTCCTGTGGGCATATAGGGTTTCTCCCAGGTCAAGCACCGGAGAAACACCTTTTGCAATGGCCTTCGGAATAGAGGCGGTGATACCAATTGAATTAAAGACCAACACAGTCAGGACGACCAGCTTTGATGAACAAGCAAATCATTCTGCTTTGGCCACAGAAGCAGATTTGCTCGAAGAAAGAAGATTACATTCTGAGCTAAAGAATGCCACGTACAAGCAAAGAGCAGAGCGTTACTATAATTCCCAAGTCAAGATAAGAAAATTCGAAGTTGGTGACCTCGTTCTAAGAAAGAAGCTTGCCCCCACCTCCAGGCATATTTGGCCCGATTTGGGAGGGCCCATACAGGGTAATAGACAGGTTACCCAATGGAGCATACGATATAGAAGACTTAGATGGCAACTCGGCCCAATATTCCTGGAATGCAGCTAACCTAAGAAAATACTTTCAATAGGCGACCAGTTTTGCCTTATGAAAGAGTGAAGTTGAGTTGGGCGAGCTACTAAGTCCATTGGGCGCACTGGAGTGGCAGAGATACAAGATGGATCCAAAAACTTGCCTAATTTTTTGAAATTTTCACCAAGTATAAATGGTCGAACAAAGTTGAATTGGGTCAAGTCTGGTCGCGTGCTGGGATGTCAGTATCTTGTATGATTTTATTTCCTCTTAAGAGTTTAAAAATGTCTTGACAAATTGTATAGTAGTCGAGCAACTTTGACTCTTGATGTAAATTATGTTTTTAACAGTTGGAAGCTTAACATTGTTTTTGTCGAGCAAGTCCAACCTAGCTAGTGCAGGGTTACATTCTTGGTCGCGTTTGATACTTGTAATTTTTAAATGTTTGTTCAATATTAAGTTGTTCGTTCAAAACAGAAATGTGAGCTCAAGGCACAAGTTGATTATACAACCAAGCCCATTAAAGGCTGTTCGTTTTTAAATGAACATAGCCTAAGGCCAAAAGCCCATCAAATCCTAAGGCCAAAAAGTTCTTAAGGAACAAGGCCCAACTACATTAAGATTGTTGAAGCACAGAAAATTATGCAAAGAACAATTAATGTAAGAAAAAAAGACAAGCAATTGAGCAAAATAAGTTTCATTAAAGATAAGGCTTGATCGCCCAAAAATTACAATAAAGACGAACAACTACAACAACAAGAAGAAAAGAAAGAGTACAAGTCCCTAGCTAATCCTGTCCGCTAAGATCCTTGCCCGGCAGGTGGAGAGATGTTGTCATCTTTGGGATCTTCAAGAGGAGAGCCTTCGAGAGCAGGGTCAACTGGGACCACTTGGGTTAGCTCGGCGATTAATCCCTCGGTGTCAGCTTGCTCTTTGAGAGCTCTTTCATTTTGACCAGCCGGCAGGATTTGCTCGCCCTCGGCAGCATCGCCCTCTTCATCCTCCTCGTCCTCTGGAGGACTTGTGATAATTATCTCCGGACCGATGAAGTCAAGCTTGACTCCATATTCAGGCAGGTCGTCAATCTAGAGAGTTGTGCCCGGAGCAGGAGGGTTCAATTCAACGAAGTTGCACAACTCCTTGCCGATCTCTTCGACGACTGCAACAGCTTTAAACTCATGTGCGATACGGATGCTCTCTGCATAGCCAGTCACATATCCCAGAATCGAGCTCACCTCCATCTTAGGAATAAGTTCCTCTTGGGTAATGGAGTTGGCGAGCTGCGATTGAAGGTCCGCGATTTTGGCCGTCGCCTCAGTCGTGAATTTCTCTGCGACCTCTTTCTGCTGCTGAGCGTGAGAAAGTTCAGTCCGCATCTGCTCGACCTCGGCCATCTTGACCTTCAGCTCTTCGGAGACTTTGACGTGCAGGTCCAGAGCACGCTGCTCGCTTATTTGATGAGCTTTGGCTTTGTTCTCGAGGTCGGCGATGATTTTCTTCGCCTCTGCCTTAGCATCATCACGTTCTTTGGCAATACGGCTGACCGTGGCCGCATGCTGGCTTGAGTCCTTCTCGAGGTCTTCAACCTGGTCGACCAAACGTTGCACGGCCGCCAAGGTGTTGCCCGCCTCGACAATACACAGACGGCCATTATCGCGAGGCGTCTGTGTCTTGACTGTCTCGTTTAGCTCTTTGGTCCAGCTATGAGCAACGACCTCAGAGGCGCGGCGAACAAAAGAGTCCGAAATCTCGCGCAGGTTGGTCGGAACCTTTGAGCAGGCGAAACGATGCACTAAGTTAGATCGCCCTGGATACTGCTCGGGCGAATAGCTGAAAAGAAATATTCAGATAGTAAAAAAAATGAATGAAAATGATGAAAAAGAAAATGCTAAGTGTTCTGGGCGAGCAGAGTTGTACCTGTCAAGACGACCCTTGTCCCATCCGAGGTAGGTGGGGTCAGATGAAGGGTCGGATCCTTCGCGAACAGTGACGACCAGAGCTTGCTCGCCGGGACGCTCCACGGAGGGAGTTTGCTCGCTGTCGCCTTCAGATGGCCGGTCAACCACCGTCACTTTCTCTTGAGCCGTTTTCCCTCGCTTGGCCGTCTTCTCAGTATCGGAGACGGGAGTGCCGTCTCCACGAAGAAGCCTCTTCGTCCTCGGAACCAGTGTCTTGGGAGGACTCGCCACTGGGGCAGGAGGCTGTGCCGAGCTCGACCCTCCGGCTTGCCTTGAGTCGCCTTTTCCACCCTTGGCCGCAAGGGCGATGATCTTCGAGAGGGGATCCGACTTCGTACGTCCTTTTTTAGTCGGCATCTCCTAAACACGGTTATCGAGCTCTAGGAAGGAGGGGTGAAGAGCAACTGTCGCGAGCTGATCTGTAAAGGACATAAAAAACAAGTTAACATTGAGTTTAATGCCGATCAGATTTGTTCGCCCAACGAGGAAAGATACTTACCCTCTGGGATACGAGCTAGAGCCTCGAGATGGTGAGGATAAGTTGTGAGATGGGAAACTCACAATGTGTCCTCAGAGAAGAGATGGCCAATGTTGCGATCTTCTCGGCGACGGAGGGCGATCAAACATGCAACGAACAGGAATAGATCGCTGATGCAGTTCTTCACAGTTCGCCACCCCAAGTTTTTGGGACCTGAAACAAAGGAAAAAGAGAATTAAAATTAGTCTAACCACTTCAAATTTATAGAAGAGGTAAGACTCACGCTTTAATTCCCTAAACTCCACTGGGGTCTCAATTCGTTCAGGACCCCCTGAAGTGCGAACAGAAGTACGCCAGTCGCCTCCGACCCAGAACCAGTCATGCTTCCAGTCTCGCACCTTCCCAGGGATGTCCTCAACCAGTTTCTGGCCTGGTCGCACCTTCAGATAAAACCAGCCCGCCTCCTCCCCAGTGCAGCCTGTCATCGTCATCAGGTAGCCAACCTCTTCGGCGGACAGCCTATTGGGATATCCCTCCAGTGCGAACATCACCATCAGAGCCATCAAATTTATCCACCCAACGGGAGTAAGTTGGGTGATAGCCAAGTTCACATCTTGAAGGAACTGGCCGACCAAAGGATGCAATGGCAAAGAAACTCCAGCATTCAAGGTGGCAAGGTTAATCGCCGTCAGTCCGCGTGGTGGGCGATCAGCTCTGTCATCCACCAAAGGAGCATACATCGGGATGTCAAAGGGAATCTTGTAATCCCTCCGAATCCCGGCCAAGTCCTCCTCGGTAATGGCGGACACAATGCAGCTCGCCGCGAACTCAGTCGCTTTAAGCTTCCGTACTCCGCGAGCAGGAATGACGAATCGGTTTGAGTGCTCTTTTTCGTACTCATTCCAATCAACACGGCGAGCAACCGCGACTGGAACCCGATGCTCGATCAGTCTGGGCGCAGGGAAGTTGATGTCTTTTAAAAAGGCCCAGGTTAGTTCGTCAAGGTTCACCGGCTGAAGTACCTCGACCTCTTCATCCTCGTCCTCGTGGAGGTCCGAGCTCGTTTCCTCCAAGAGCTGGCGAGCAGGATTTGCTCGCTCCTCTCTTTCTCCGGAGGGACGAGCTCTAGAATTAATCGAGCGTGCAACCGAAGCCGCCTCGGGATCGGATTCCAGGTTGACTATGGGAAGATTCTCTTCGACGGGCCATTTCTCGGGGTTCCGTGGAGGAAAAGAACCGGACTCAGAGTGCGACGCCATCCAATAAGTTAAGGGAAAATTTTTGAATGTTAACAGATTCCGACAAGGGGAATCACGGCGGTTCAGAACTATCCGCGGCGGAGTAGGGATTTTGGTGAGTCTGGAACGCACACAACGCAAGGGAAGAAGAAAGAGAAGAAGAAAACAGAGAAGAAACTACCTTGACGTCATTTGAAGGTCGCCGGAAACTGGTATCGATCGTCGGAAATTTGAAAGAGGAAAGAAGGAGAGGTTCGCGCTTGATATACAGTAAAAATGATAAAAATCGCGAATTTTTTCCTTAAATACTCTCTGGAAAAATGGGGTACCGGGCGAGCAAGTTGAGAAATCGAAGGACTAAAGTGCAAATTCTGGGCGCGTGCAGCACCTGCCCAACAAAGCGGGAAGGCGCGTCACCTCGGGATCGTGTGCGCGTGGGCGGCAGCAATCATTCCGCCCACGTCACATCTTGAGCCGTACCCAGACTTTGGGATCCCAACCGTCACTGGCCCAAGCCTGCTCGACCAATGTTGTCCGCCCATCAAAAGTTGCTCGCCCCCTGATGACCTTGCTCGCCCCAATGACACTTGAAGGTTGCCAACTCAAGAATTGCTCATTCGTCATTCTCACAATTTATTGATCGGCAAGGGGGCAATTGTTGATAAGCGAGCAAAATCGTCATCTGGGCGGTTAGGATTAGCTCAAAACACCCACGGTTAAGACAAAGTTAAACCGGGATGAAATAAGGTATCTGACGAGCCGAACCTGCACGCTAAGCAAGACGAACTGGGCGAGCAACTTTAGCTTTAAGGTTCACCTAAGATATCTGGCGAGCAGAATCTGCACACTACAACGAGACGGATAGGCGAACAAAATCAGATCAAAAGCTACATGATGAGCTCAATTAGTGTCACGCCGACCAGATCCGACTACAATGCCAAGATAACAACCAAGTAAGACAAGAGACCAACAAAATCAAACTAAAGACTCCTCCAGGACAAGTCCAATATGACGAGCAGCTCTTGACTGCGAGCAAGTCCATCAAGATAAGGATAGAATGTAGTTAGGATAAGGTCAAATTAGTCAAAGGCCAGGTGTCGAGCATGCAAGCCTGGTAGGCCAAAAGTCACGACACCTCCTGCTAGGCGATTGTCTATAAATACTTAGATTTTTCAGCAAATAAAACAAGCACAAATTATTATACACGTCCAAACTTCGATTACGAATCTAAAACAGCTCGATTAACTTACAATCGAACTTAAACACGTAAGCTTTCGTACGATTCTAATCCAACTAAACCCGAAAATCCGTATTCACTAATTACGTTAGTGATCAATCACACGTAATTGTTTGATGATCAATTAACCACCTAAAACAGTCATTAATCTTCGAGATTAAAACTAATCGTCAACAATAGGTATCCTTCAATGAAAACAACTAATACTCTTTAGTGAAAATAACTAATACACTTCAATGGTTTATGTTTGAACCATTTTCACTCTATGATTCATACATAAATTATCGAAGGGTACTAGTTGATTTCAATAAATGATATTAGTTATTTCCACTGAAGAGTATTACTAGTTTACATTGAAGAGTCTTAGTGTTCAGTGAAAACAAATTAAGATTCTTCAGTTAAAATAACTAATATCCTTCAATGAAAACACCTAATACTCTTTAGTGATAAGAATCAATATCTTTTGATGATTCATGTATGGACCAATTTCACTCTATACATACTCATAAAATAATACTCTAATAAAAAATATTGGCAAATTATAGAGTGAAAATGATTCATACATGAACCATTTGAAGGGTATTAGTTATTTCCACTAAAGATTATTAATTATTTTTATTGAAGGGTATAGGTATTAATTAAAGGATGCAAAGAGTATTAATTGAATAAACCAAAGAGTATTAATTATTTACACTAAAAATAATGCAAAATTATTCCGGTATGAACCAAATTCATTCACTACAAAAATATTATACTATGTGATGGAATACTTAATTTAATATAATTAAATTTGAAATTAAAATATCTTTACTAAAAATAAAAATACACTTTTTGGCACTACATAATCTCCAAGAAATATGCCTCCCAAAAATATATGATCAAATCCATGAAAAGCCAATTTGATTTAGTCTTCTCCAAAAAATTTCAAAAAGATTTAGTCTTCTCTTCCTTTTAGAAAAAAGAAATTACTCTTCACTTGGGCGCTAATTATTTTTGTGCCGATTACTTCTCTAAATATTTTCTTTCCTATTAGCCCTACTTTGCCTCCCAAAAAAATTTGATCATGATCGATCAAACACACAAAAAAAAAATCTCTAAGGCAAGTGATTTGGTTTCTATGGCCTCAAAGATGCAGGACGTTTCGACTATGTCTCCCAAAAAAACTTGATCTTGTTCGATCAAACAAAAAAAAATCTCAAGGCAAGTGATTTGGTTTCTGTGGCTTCAAGGTGCAGGACGCTTCGACTTTCTACCTGAGAAACGTTGCTGGCCTCTATCCAAATCATTGTTTTTTGGCTTCAATTTTGATTAGGTTTAATTTCTAAACCTAGTATTGGAAATCTTTTGTTTGAATAATGGTGTGTTTTCCTATATTTCCCTCTCGGTTTCTTGGGTTTTTTTTAATCAATTTATATGAGTAAACTAGATTGTTGGGAAATTGTATAGACTTAAGTTTTGATTAAGATGCCAAAAAGTTCCTCACAAGTTATTTGTAAGTAAAATTGCTCAGTAGAGTTAAAGATTAGAAAGTCAGTTCAAATGTTAAGGAACTGAAGTGCAGTTAGTAAACTCTAGAGTGTATTGAAGAATGAAGTCCGCTGAAAAATGAAGTCCGCTGAAGAATGAAGTCCACTGAAGAATGAAGTCCGTTGAAGACAAACTGATCTGAGAAATAGTCTAAGTCTTGAATGTTTTCTAAGTACATTCACACTAAGACTAAAACCATCAGGAGAGGACCAAGGTCCACTCATGTGAACTAACAAAACACATTCAATGCTAAACACATTTAAAGCTGTTAGTTAATCTTGTTGGAACGAGACAAAACGAATTTCAGTGAAGCTTACAATAAATGAAGGAATAAGAAGGTTCTCTCAGAGGAGTTCCACCTTAAAGCAAGACAGGATTCTGAACAAGCAGACTGAACGGCCAAATAAGAAGATGACACGTAGGTGTACTCTACTGACAGCCGACATGTCACAGACTGACAAGTACCAAAAGTCTTTCCCTAGCATTCTACAGAAAGTTGGTGAACAGGCATGGTCTTTCAGTCGTTTCTTGACAAGACTTAAAGCTTCAAATAGAGTCGTTTGAACCAATCAGATACAAAAAGACTTACTTGAGAAGATTCAACTCCAACGGGAAGATTTTCAAGAAGGTCTATAAATACAGAAGGATGTGCTCATTCCTATGCACGGGAAACTCACAAGATCAAAGCTATCTCTACATTCATACTACCTAAGAAGCACTCGAAACTACCTTTGTTTCCCAAGTATTTCACATTTGTAGAGAGCATACCAAGCTTTCTGTAATCGAGCTTAAAGCTATATCCAAACCTTAGAAAGAGATAATTCATCCTAAGCCTTGAGCTAAACTGTAATGATTATCTCACAACAGTTGGAACCAAACCCTACTCAAACCCTACTCAGTTGTTAGGTTGAGAGATAGAGTTAAGTGGTGTTAGTAAGCTGATTATTTGTATCAGTCTGAAAGTTGGTTTGTTTTGGGAACTAGGACCTGGAATTATCCTAGTGATCAATCATCCTACGAGAGGATTACTTGATCAGTGCACCTTGGCACTATAACACAAGGAAATCCAAGTGAAAGGAATTCTCCTGTTTAATCAGGACATTGGACGTAGGAGATTCATCTCTGAACCACTTTATATACTGTGTACTTACATTCTGCTATCTCTTAGTGTGAGTTATTCATTCAAAGTTTATCAAAGTAAAACGAGATTTCTTAAGGGCTCACTAATCCGCATCTGAAAGCTAATTAGATAGTAGTTCAACTAAAAGTCTTGAGCTTTCAGTGGAGGTATTATCTCAGTAAGCTTTCACAAGTAATTCTCAGCAGACTTCAAGTCCACTGATGAGTTACTGTCTTAAGTAACCTGATAAGTTTTAAGAAGTTTAATTTTGTAACCTCAGGTGTATTCCCCCCCCCCCCCCATACACCTGTTTACTCGTTTCGGGACCAACAATTTGTATCAGAGCAGTGGTTCAAACGACCATTGTGCTAAAAGGTATTTTATATTTGGTCAACTGAATTGATCTTTTGATAAACTTGTTTAGATACTATGGCTGACAATGTAGCTAGGGTAGCACCACCAGCGGAAAACAACATGGGAGTCAACCCCTTGAACCATATGTCCCATCACAAGCTTCCACAGTTCTCAGTGGAAAATTATGACTTCTGGAAGATCAGAATGAGAGCTCATCTTGCCTGTGTACATGATGAAATGTTAAGGGTGATTACTAAAGGTCCATTTATTTTTATGACCCCTAACCCTAGAACCACAGCTGAAACTATTGCAGATCCAAGAGAAGAATGGCCCAAGGATGAAGATAACTTCACTGTAGATGAAAAGAGAAGACACAACCTCAACTTCATAGCCATGAATATTCTCTACACCACCATTCCAGATTCTGTAATGGGAAGAGTGATCCATTGTAAGACTGCAAAGGAACTTTGGGACACTCTTGCTCTCATGTGTGAAGGAACTGACAATATAAAGGAGAACAAGCTTTCTGTAGCTATTCAAAAGTATGAGCAGTTCACCATGGAGCCCACTGAGACCATTGACCAGCTTGATGGGAGGTTCACTGACATCATGAATGAAATAAATTCTCTGGGAAAAGTCTACACCAAAAGAGAAGTTGCCTTAAAGATCCTGAGAGGTTTAACCTCAAGATGGGATGTATACTCTGTGATGATGCAGAATACCAAGGATTTATCCAGCATGTCTATGCAACAGGTATTCTCTGAACTCAAAGCTTATGAGTTTGATCTTAACAGGAAAAGGGCTCCTGATGAGACCTCAGCTGAGAAAGGAGTTGTCTTCAAAGTTAAGGAGACTGAGCCAAAATTCCCAAAGCCACATAAGAGTACAAAGGCAAGCAAATCTCAAAGTAAGGCTGAGATGCAAGAGGAACTCAGCCTGATGGCCAAAAGGTTTGAAAAACTTAACAGCCGCTTTGGCAAATATAAGAGGTTTTACAGGGATAACAGGAAAAGAAGAAGTTATCCACAAAAACACACTAGAGAAGGAGAGAAAAACTCGACTGAGCTGGAAAAGAAGAAAGATTACAAGAACTATGCCAGAGCTGAAGGTTCATCATCAGAGACTAGAGAGTCTACTGAGGAAAAGAATGATGATGCCAATAGATGTTTTCAATGCAAGAAGGTTGGTCACTTTCAATATGATTGTCCTCAACTGAGCACCAAGGAAAGAAAGGAAAGACAAGCCAAAAGAGACAGAAGATATGGAGAAAGAAAAGCCATGGTGGCTGAGGATGTTGATGAAAATCTGGAGTCATCTGATAGACTGTTCTCAGACAGCAGTGATGATGACATGTGCCTCATGGCAAGAGAAGAACCAGAGGTACAATCTAAATCATCCATTTCTTTAGGACACTCACCTGAGCTCAGCTCAGAGTCAACAGAGGAACTCAATCTTCAGTCCGCTTTGGAACAGTTGATGATTGATTTCTCAAGGTTGCAAGAAGCAAGTTTTTGTCTCCAAGATGAAAACAAAAATCTCCTGAGTGAAAATTCCAAGTTAATTGAATCTGGGAATCAAGTAGATCTTAAATCAGCTCAATCTACCATTGAATTGACATAAGAGGTGGAA
The DNA here is from genome assembly GCA_947034835.1 of Ballota nigra. Lineage (NCBI taxonomy): Eukaryota > Viridiplantae > Streptophyta > Magnoliopsida > Lamiales > Lamiaceae > Ballota > Ballota nigra. Next base: position 11,522,094 of record OX344725.1, on the reverse strand, counting down.
ACCCTCAAGAGTCAAGGAAATGGCAAATATCAACTGATAAAGGATCTTACTGAATCTAAGATAAAGTTAACAGAAGAGAACTTAAAACTGGTAAGCTAAGTAAAGGACTCTCTCCTGAAAATTGATGTCTTACAAAAATCTGAAGTGACTTTGTTAAAAAGGATTGATGCTCTTAACAAACCCTCTCTTGCCATAGAGGAGGTTCAAAACTTTCAAATTAATCCTAATAACAAGTGTGGGATAGACTTTATTCCAAAACCTTCAGAAGGTCCTCTGAGTGTTGCTTCTTCAAGTGGCACAAAGAGAGTTTTTGTTAAGTTTGTGATCAACCACAGATTTTAGATAAAGGAAAAAGAACAGCTGAGGTCCAACAAAAGAGAAGTCAAACTCAGCCAAAACCAAATGGAAAGGCTCAGTTGACTAATCAGACTAGATCTCAGCAGAGGTGCTATCAGCCGAGGTCTTTACAAATAAAACAATCTCAGCTGAGAGCACCCAGGCATGAGCATTCCTCAAGGAATAACTCATATAGAAAACCTATTCCTTTTGTGCCTAAAGGAAAAGGTTCTTCATACCTTTATCAACAAAGACAAAGACCAGGTGCACCCAAGCCTAAAAGGAAGAATATTAAGAAGGTTCCTGTTCCTTCAAAGGCTGACACCCATAGACAGTTTACTCCTAAGGCGCCCAAGGAGGTAACTATCTATGTAGATGTTTATGGAAGACAAATTAGCCATTCTAAAGTGATTAGAACAGTGAGGCAAATTTGGATTCTGAAAGGTACAGCTAACCTGGTAGGACCCAACACAAAATGGGTATCTAAAGCTTGATTTTGAATGCAGGGCTCAGTGGACCTCAACAAAGGAGAAGTTCTCAAAACCTCAGTCTGGTACTTGGACAGTGGATGTTCCAGGCACATGACTGGTAACAAAGATATCCTGGAAGAATTTGTTAAGAAAGAAGGTCCACAAGTCACTTTTGGTGACAATTCACAAGGAGACACTAAAGGTTATGGTACTTTAATTATTGGCTCAGTAAGAGTAAGCAATGTATCCTATGTCAGTGGACTTAAGCACAATCTCTTGTCTATAAGTCAGTTTTGTGACAAAGGATACAGTGTTGAATTCTCATGTAACCTGTGTTTTGTCAAGAATATATCTTCACAACAGGTACTACTGACTGGGTCAAGGAAGGGAAATGTCTATCTTGCAGATTGGAAGTCTTGCACACCAAATGCATGTCTTATTGCAAAGAGCTCAACTGATACTAATTGGCTATGACACAAAAGACTAAGTCATCTGAACTTCAAGATGATGAACAGGATAGCAAGACATGGACTGGTGGAAGGAATGCCAAATGAAGTATACAACAAAGAACATATTTGCAAAGCCTGTCAGGAGGGAAAGCAAGTGAAAGTAACTTTCAAAAGCAAAGTTGCAACCTCTACTACAGAGTACTTCAATTGTTGCACATGGATCTCTTTGGTCCAGTAACCCCTGTAAGTATCAATGGGAGAAAATATACTCTTGTTGTTGTTGATGATTTCTCCAGGTTCACTTGGGTGGTATTTCTAGCAAGCAAGAATGAGACTCAACTCAGGCTATCAAAACTTCTGAAGAGAGTTAGCAATGAAAAGAGCCTGAACATTATAAAGATAAGATCAGATAAGGGCACTGAATTCATTAATTCAATAATTTCTGATTTCTGCAAAGAGTTAGGTATTGCCCATGAGACCTCAGCTGCAAGAACTCCTCAACAAAATGGAGTAGCTGAAAGAAGAAATAAGACTCTTAAGGAGGCAACAAGGACAATGCTTGCAGAAGCTCAAGTTCCTAAAAGATTTTGGGCTGAAGCTATTAATACTGCCTAGACATGCTCAAAAATAACCGGAACCGCCGGTTCGAACCGGAACCGCCGGTTCCACGGTTCCACGGTTCCAGTTCCGGAACCAAACCGAAACCGTAAATTACACGGTTCGGTTCCGGTTCCACTAAAAGTCGGAACCGGAACCGGCGGTTCGAACCGGAACCGGCGGTTCCGAGGCGGTTCCGGCGGTTCCGAGGCGGTTCCGGCGGTTCCGAGGCGGTTCTACACTTAGAATTTTGAGTTTATTTCTTAATTTTTAGTTTTAGACTTAGAATTTTTAAATTTATTTTTTAACCCCTCCCCCAAATTTATTTTGTAAACTCAAGTCCAATTTCTTTAACCCCTCCCCCAAATTTGTTTTGTAAAATTTAAGATTTTAAGTTGTAAACTTGTAATTAGTAATTTGGAATAATTCAATATTCACTTTGTAAATTTGTAATATTTCAATTAGTTTGTAATAATATATATTAGATACTTATTTTAAATTAGAATTACTAATTTGTAATTGTTCAATTACTAATTTGTAATAGTTCAATTACTAATGAATTTTTTTTCATTTAATATGTCATTTACATTTAGATTAAAAAACCAAAAAATACAAGTAGAAACCCTAAAAAACTAAAAAAAAAAAAACTAAAAGTGACTTAGATTTTTTAGTTTCAAACTTAGAATTTCTAAGTTCATTTTTTTAAATTAAGCTCAAGTCCAATTTCTTTAACTCCTCCCCCCAAAATTTATTTTGTATAAATTAAGATTTTAAGTTGTAAACTTGTAAATTTGTAATATTTCAATTAGTTTGTAATAATAGATATTAAATACTTATTTTAAATTAGAATTGCTAATTTTTAATAGTTCAATCACTAATGAAATTTTTTTCCATTTAAAAAAACCCAAATACACAAGTAAAAACCCTAAAAAACTAAAAAAAAAAAAAAAAAATTAATTAAAACCCGCCGGAACCGGCGGTTCGGAACCGGAACCGCCGGTTCGAGAACCAAACCGAAACCGGTTTTCAGCCGGTTCGGTTCCGATTCCTCCATTACCATTTTTGGAACCGCCGGTTCGGAACCGGAACCGGCGGTTCCGGAACCGTGAGCATCTCTAATACTGCCTGCCACACTCAGAATAGATCCATGGGAACCAAACATCAAGGAAAACTCCATATGAGTTATGGAATGGCAGAAAGCCTCGGGTATCTTACTTTCATATATTTGGTTGCAAGTGTTTCATTCACAACAATGGGAAAACTCAACTGAAAGCTTTTGATAACAAAGCAGATGAAGGAATATTTTTAGGATATTCCCAAATCAGTAGAGCTTTCAGAGTTTACAACTGTAGAACTCTTGTTGTGGAAGAAACACCTCATGTGGTCTTTGATGAATCTACCTTTGAGTCCATGAGTAAGGAGAATGAGGAAGTGATAAGCAATAGACTAACTAGACTGAGTATCAAGTCAAAAGGTTATCCTGAGAATTATGTTGATGCATATATCCCAACCTGGGATAACCTAAATGATCAACAATTTAAAGAGGACACTCAAAGTCAAACCACTCCTCACAGCTCACCTGAGAGCTCTCCTGAACATGCAACTAAACTGATGAACACTATCCCAGTTCAAGAGGTAAGTAATGTCGATGAAGATGTGGTCACAGCTGAGATATCTACTGAGCCCATCATTCATGGGGGAACCAATGATACTACCATTGAGAATGAAAATACCTTGAATGATGACTCAGGATTTCAACCCTCTATTTTATTTCCTGAATTTGAATTCATTCCTGTATTTAGTGACTCAACTTCAGAAGAGTTAAACTCTACTGAAGGGCATCAGCCTAGGAGGACATGGCTTATAGATCATCCTGCTGAGCTAATCCTAGGCGATCCTACCTCGGGAGTCAAAATTAGAAGTTTTCATGGAGAAAGTGCTTTGTTTTGTTGTTTCTTATCTAACCAGGAACCAGGTTCCATTGAAGAAGCACTTCAAGACTCAAACTGGATTATTACTATGCAAGAAGAGCTCAACCAATTCACAAGGAATCAAGTATAGGAGCTAGTTGACAGACCATATCACTGCAATGTGATTGGAACCAAGTGGGTATTCAAGAATAAAAAGGATGAAAATGATGCCATAGTCAGAAACAAGGCCAGGCTAGTAGCAAAGGACTATTCTCAAGTTGAAGATTTTGACTATGATGAAACTTTTGCCCCGGTGGCCAGATTGGAAGCAATAAGGCTATTCCTTGCATATGCTGCTCACAAGAAATTCAAGGTGTATCAAATTGATGTCAAGAGTGCTTTCTTGAATGGAGTACTCAATGAGGAAGTCTATGTGGAGCAGCCCCCAAGCTTTGAAGAAAGCCACAAAGTATATAGACTGAAAGCTCTATATGGACTGAAACAGGCTCCAAGAGCTTGGTATGATACTTTGTCACAGTTCCTTTTAGATCATGGTTTCATCAAAGGAAGAGTAGATAGAACACTCTTCAGGATCACAAAAGGAGAAGACACTCTGCTAGTTCAAATCTATGTGGATGATATCATTTTTGGTTCTCCAAACCAAGTCCTCTGTGAAAAGTTCTCTCAACTGATGAAAGGAAAGTTTGAGATGTCAATGATGGGAGAAATTAAATTCTTCCTAGGACTTCAAGTCAAGCAGTCTACTGAAGGAATCTTCATCAACCAAGCCAAATATATACAAGGGAGCTGATCAACAAATTTGGATGCCAGACCAGCAAAGTTGCAAAAGTTCCACTCAACACCAACACCAAGATGGAACCTGATGAAGATGGTGAATCAGTAGACCAGACTCACTACAGAGCAATCATTGGGTCTCTACTGTATCTCACAACAAGCAGGCCTGATATCACATTTGCAGTGGGAATATGTGCTAGATATCAAGCCAACCCAAAGAAGAGTCATCTGGAAGCTGCTAAGAGGATTCTCAAATATTTAAAGGGTACTGGGAATATGGGATTATGGTAACCCTCAAATGACAATTTGGAACTCACAGGTTACTCAGATGCAGACTATGGAGGATGCAGAATTGATAGAAAATCAACCTCGGGCACTTGTCAATTCTTGGGAAGTAAGCTGATATCTTGGACTGAAGCTGAATATATGGCAGCTGGAAGTTTTTGTGCTCAAATTCTATGGCTAAGACAACAACTGAGAGATTACAACATCATTGCTAATGAAGTTCCTATTTTCCGTGACAACAATAGTGCAATTGCTATTTCAGAAAATCCAGTTCTCCACACAAGATGCAAGCATGTGGATATAAGGCATCATTTCATCAGAGATCATGTGGAAAAGAAGGATATCAAAATTCTCAAGATTCACACTGACAAACAAAAGGCAGATATATTTACTAAACCTTTGGTTGAAGCAAGGTTTCAAGAACTATCAGTGGAGCTTGGACTTCTAGATCCAGGAGAGTAAAGATGAAGTCTTTACAAAACTCAGAAGAGTTGAATTCAAATCAGTGGAGGTTCCACCTTAGAAGAGGATCAACCTCAGAGGAGTCACTAATCTCAGAAGAGCTTCATTTCACAGAAGAGGTTCAACCTCAGTGGAGGTCAATGATTTGTACTTATGTTATTCTTCAAATCTGAAAGCCTCTTGGTTTTTAATTATAAATTTGATTTCAAAATTTTTTAATGAGTGCTTTCTGAAAATAAAATCTTTTTACACTATTTCAAGGAGATTTTGATAAGGCGGGCATTTAATGCGCGTTGTACAAGTCAGATATACTTTTTCAGTTTCCTATCTCACGCGCCCTTAAAGCCAGATGATGTGACCTTCCGGCTACCAACTCTTTCAATCCCCACCTCTCATTTTAGGCGGTTCTTTCCTAACCGTCGAGATCTATCAAAAACTCCCCACTAACCCTTTCGACTATCCACGATCTTTTTTTTCCAAATTAATCTTAGACGTTGATTGCGCGTGTCTTAGAACCCCAAAACCAGTCTTAGAACCTTTTTTAACACTCTTCAAGCAAATTCCTCCCCCAAAATACTCTCTGCAAAATTCTTACAATCCCTTCTAAATAAAAAATGGTCAGAGTTAATCTAGATTTCTTACCAACAAAGACAACTTTTGGTACGAACCTATTGTTGTCTTCGACAATCCCGAGATTGAAACCAGATCGGAGTTTAGGCATATCGAGGAGGCCCTGGAAATGGTAAAAGCGGTCGGATTAGAAAAGTTCTTGTCTATCCACCCTCAAAACTGCTTTGATAGACAAGTTCTTGAATTCTTCTTCAGTGTAGCCAACACTGATACCAAGATCAAGTCATGCTTGTTCTTAAAAAGGAAGAAGAAAGTGATAAGGGATGATACTTAAATCATCGAGCACCAGAAAGTGAGGAAGGAGATCCGTCTGGAAGGTGAACATCTCAAAGATCTCTTTGGACTTCCATCTGAAGGCCCAAATCCGGATACGTGTATCGCGGATAAGGAAGAAGAGTGGGTCTACACCATAATGCAGAAAAAGATAAAGTACAGTCCCACAATGAACAGAAGTTTACTCATTCCCATTTATAATGTTCTTTGTAAGATTGTTGGGAAATGCATTCTGGGAAACCAAGGAAGCACGGAGCAAGTGAGCAAGCCCAAACTGAGATTGATGAAAGCCATAGTGGACAGCAAGAAGGAGAGCTTTAACTGATAACAGTTTTTCTTGAGAGCTTTGAACAAAGAAAAATTGAAATTCCAGCTGGAAAAGACTTCCCAATTGTCAAGTAAGCTGAACTTTGTCTCTTACTTAATCGAAAATATTAATGTGGGAGTAGACTGGAAAGAGGATAGAAAGTGGAGCAATTTGAAGACTCTCTTCAAATCTGGTAAAGCTTTGGAGATAAGGAAGCTGAGCACGGAGGTGGAAAGCCCGGAGGCAGCAGAGGAGGCTGAAGAAGCAAACCCTGCTGAAGGGAAAAAGACCAAGCTGAAAAGGAGACTTGTAAAGCTAAGTGACAAGATGGCTCTACACAAGGAGGAGGAGGCAGAGAAGGCCTCAAAGAAGGAGAAGAAGAGGTCATCTGAGGCTGTGAAGGAGAGTGCCTCAAAGAAAGTCAGAACTACAAACTCTACTGATGAGTCATCCTCAGGTAACCCTGACTCCTCTCCAAACATTATATCTACTGAGTCTGACTCAGATGTCCCTACCCCCAACAAACCCAAAACCAAACCCCGTACTCCTGTCAAAACCAAGAGGATTTCCATAATCTCTAAAACCCTACTGAAGGCTCTCAACAGCCTGAAAGTGGTTCCCCAAATGACTCTCCTTCTGAGGCATCTGCTGAGGCATCCTCAAACCCTACTGAACCTATCCCCACAACCCCCACTGATCAAACCCTAATCTCATCTGATACCCAAACCTCAACTGATCCCAACCCTCCTGAAACCCAGGCCACTCACTTAGAAACTATCCCAGAGGAGCCAACAGATATCAGATCCCCTACCCCTTCCATTCCATCTGATGATGAATAAGAGTACTCCTTTCTGGATACTCTTAAGGATGAAGTGGCTTACTCACTGGAAACTAAATATCCAGAGCTTGATGGGTTTCCCACCCTGAAGGCAATATTTTTTAGAGTAAGGCTACTTGTCCAGCTGAAGGATAGGTGATTGGGAGAAATCCTCATGGCTGTGGGAGGAAGCAATGCTGAGGATTGGAAGAAGTAAGAAATGGAGGTCTTGGAATTTGCAAGAATGACCAAAACCAGACTCCTCTGTGATGAAAAAAATCTTTCAGAGCCTGGTGATGGACAAACTTGCTGAAGCAAAGAAGGGAGCTGAGGAAGAAAAGGTTGTTGAAGAAGAGAATGAGAAGTCAGGGGAAGAGGAGAAAGTGGAAGAGGGAGAGAAGGAGAAAGAGGAGGAGGAATCCCAAAAGGAGGAAGGTACTTCACCACAGCAAGGTGGTGGTGAAGTAGCCAAGGATGTATCTTTGGCAAGAGATACTGAGACACAAAATTTGCCAAAGGAGAGCCCAGTAGAGGGGTCTACTGAAGCTCTCCCACAACAACCCTCAGTGGTAACTATGGAGTCAGCTGAGGTGACTGGAAAAGTTGGAGTTGAAGAAGAGATATAAAAAAAAATGAGGTAGAAATCACCAATGTGGTAAGTGGAGAGATAAAAGCAATCGTTCCTGTAAAGGACGAGTTGGCTGAAAAAAAATAAAGTTGAAAAAGAGAGTGAGAAGAGAGAGGAGGAGGGAGTACATATGGAGGTAGATGGACTGGAGTCTTAGGTGGTGAGAAAGAGGGGGGAGGAACTAACATTTTTTGTAATACAGGTATCCAAACTGAAGAAGTACCCCAAGTTCAAATACACCTAACTCCAATGAGGGATGCTGTTCAAAACCTTCAAGATGAAAAACTTCCATCCCTACAAGCTTAACTGAGAGATGTCCAGGAGATAGTCCAGGAGGAAGTTGATGAAATGGTCATCCTCTCAGACCATATTGATGAGCTCATGGAATCTACCACTACCTCTCTTCACAACCTTACACTTAAAGTAGAAGATTCACAACAGATGGTGATAGATGTTGTTGAAGGCCAGTGTGCTGGTGATAGAGGCTCTGAAGAAGCTGGAGAAGAAGGAGGAAGAGGCCAGAACTCAATTTCTGAAGGATTCAGTGGAGAATGTCTCCATTAACCTAAAGTCCTCAGTAGAGGCTTTCTCAGCTGACCTATTAGGGAAGGTTGAAGGGTTATGGAATCAGAAGCTGATGGAATTCGAGGCCAAACACGAGGAGCTAGGAGCTAAGCTAGGTGAAGTATTGAAGAAGGCTGTTGAGGACTTCCCTACTCAGGAGAAGACGAATGTTCTCATAGATGAGAAACTTGCCCAATTTGTGTAATTTGGACAAACAGCTGGAGCTACTCTTGAGAGACTTGAAGATGAGGTTGATCACTGCTCAACCCAAGTGAAGGCTATTAGTCATGATCAGATGAAGTTAAGCATCTCGATTGCTGAGTATATGATTAATGCCGAAAAGGGGGAAAAGAGAGTTAGTGCCAAAGACATAAAGAAGGATCCCAAGAACAAGATGCAGGTGATTCTTGAGACCCCTGAGTTTGAAAGAGGCCAACAAATAAAGAAAACTATGGAAAAAGTCAATCTCGAAGCCCAGAAAACTGTTGATGCTAGAAAAGGCAAGGAAATTCCCGCAGAAGACTTATCTAAGTTCAAGGAAGCAGCTGAGATGGAGAAGAAGGAGAGAGCTGCTCAGAAGGGGGAAACAACAAAGAGGAAGGCTACTAATGTTCTCTCAGTGGAGGTGGCTAAAAGAACAAGATCTTCAGGAAGGTTGGCTGCAAAGTCAACTGACGACTCAGTAGAGGTACTTCCTATCTTAAACCCTGAACCTATCTCCTCTGAAATCCCCAAATCTGCCCCCACAAGAGTTACCGAGCTCACTGAGCTAATCAAGGAAGCTGGAGGTATGAATGAGAGAGCTCGTAAATTATCTGCTCAACAGCAAGAAAGGAGGGATAAGGAAGTTGGAAAGATTGAGACTATTGCTGAGCTGGCAGAGAGAAAGAGAAAGGAAAGGTTAACTACCTTTGACAAGATCACTTCCAAGAAATTCAGGAATGGCTATCAAAGGTGGGCTGCTAAAATGAAGAAAGATAAGTTGGCAGTCTCAAAGGCCAAATTCCCCCATCATGATACTTGGGTTCCCAAGAAGCTGAATGATGCTTGGGAAACTGCCAAGAGGGAGTTTGTGTATTCCTACTATGTCAGTGGAGAGTTGGGTAAAGAGAATGTACAAGATCTATTCAATGACTGGTTCTTTGAGACTTACCCTAAACTCTATCCTGAGATAAGTGAAGCCTGGAATGACAAGTTTCCAGATCTTGCCTTGAAAGCTCCTGAGCAAATTATCTACTGGCCCCCACAAGATGCAACTGGAGCAGTTGACAGAGAAAGGATTACAGATGAATAAGTGTCCTTGTGTGAGCATTTAGGTCTCAGGGGACACTCAAAATAAGTAATGGAGAGAAAGAATGAGCTGAAGATCCGAGTCTTCAAGCAATATGGACTTGAACCTTTGTTTGAATCCATCTAAGGAAGCTTAAGTGTTTACTGGGCATTTGTTTATAAGTCCCAACTGTTTTTGTTTTTGAACTTCTTTTAAACAATAGACTTCATGTATTTGTAATCTTGTTCTTCATGAAATGAAACTCTACTGTCTTTTGCCCAAGATAATATCTCATTATCATTTAGGATTATGTACTTGAATGCTTTTACTTACAAAAATTCTTTGAATTATATGTCAACTGAAGAACCTCATCTGAAAGAAGATATGTAATAAGATAGGTTTCGGCATAATCAAAAAGGGAGAAATTGTTGGGAAATTGTATAGACTTAAGTTTTGATTAAGATGCCAAAAAGTTCCTCCCAAGTTATTTGTAAGTAAAATTGCTCAGTAGAGTTAAACATTAGAAAGTCAGTTCAAATGTTAAGGCAGTTAGTAAACTCTTGAGTGTATTGAAGAATGAAGTCCGCTGAAGAATGAAGTCCACTGAAGAATGAAGTCCGCTGAAGACAAAATGATCTGAGAAATAGTCTAAGTCTTGAATGTTTTCTAAGTACATCCACACTAAGACTAAAACCATCAGGAGAGGACCAAGGTCCACTGATGTGAACTAACAAAACACATTCAATGCTAAACACATTTAAAGCTGTTAGTTAATCTGGTTGGAACAAGGCAAAACGAATTTCAGTGAAGCTTACAATAAATGAAGGAATAAGAAGGTTCTCTCAGAGGAGTTCCACCTTAAAGCAAGACAGGATTCTGAACAAGTAGACTGAACGACCTAATAAGAAGATGACACGTAGGTGTACTCTACTGACAGCCGACCTGTCACAGACTGACAAGTACCAAAAGTCTTTCCCTAGCATTCTACAGAAAAATGGTGAACGGGCATGGTCTTTCAGCCGTTTCTTGACAAGACTTAAAGCTTCAAATAGAGCCATTTGAACCAATCAGATACAAGAAGACTTACTTGAGAAGATTCAACTCCAACGGGAAGATTTTCAAGAAGGTCTATAAATACAGAAGGACGTGCTCATTTCTATGCACGGGAAACTCACAAGATCAAAGTTATCTCTACATTCATAATTACCTAAGAAGCACTCGAAATTACCTTTGTTTCCCAAGTGTTTCACATTTGTAGAGAGCATACCAAGCCTTCTGTAATCAAGCTTAAAGCTATATCCAAACCTTAGAAAGAGATAATCTATCCTAAGCCTTGAGCTAAACTGTAAGGATTATCTCACATCAGTTGGAACCAAACCCTACTCAGTTGTTAGGTTGAGAGTTAGAGTTAAGTGGTGTTAGTAAGCTGATAATTTGTATCAGTCTGAAAGCTGGTTTGTTTTGGGAACTAGGACCTGGAATTATCCTAGTGATCAATCATCCTAAGAGATGATTACTTGATCAGTGCACCTTGACACTATAACACAAGGAATTCCAAGTGAAAGGAATTCTCCTGTTTAATCAGGACAGTGGATGTAGGAGATTCATCTCTGAACCACTTTATATATTGTGTACTTACATTCTGCTATCTCTTAGTGTGAGTTATTCATTCAAAGTTTATCAAAGTAAAACGAGATTTCTTAAGGGCTCACTAATCTGCATCTGAAAGCTAATTAGATAGTAGTTCAACTGAAAGTCTTGAGCTTTCAGTGGAGGTATTATCTCAGTAAGCTTTCACAAGTAATTCTCAGCTGACTTCAAGTCCACTGACGAGTTACTATCTTAAGTAACCTGAAATTTTTAAGAAGTTTAATTTTGTAACCTCGGGTGTATCCCCCCCCCCCATACGCCTGTTTACTCGTTTCAGGACCAACAATATTAAAAGTATCACAAACATTTTTCTTGCAAAATTCATATATATTTGGTTATAGAATTGTTAAATGTATACTATCATAATTTTTTTCTGTTCCCGGGAACTAATTTGTAAAGATATCATTCAAGTAGTTAAAGCTTCAATTGAGCTAATACTATAGTTGTGTATTCTCTTGAACTGAAGGGTTTTTTTTATAGTTCCCTTATTTATTGCAGATGTTATATTGCTAATATATTTTTTAATATTTTACTTGCATTAGAAATTATCTGTAATCTTATAACTTGACATTAATTAAATAAAATTTCATATTTTGCTGGTTGGGTAATCTTTGGAATAGTTTCTTTTTATTTATTTAATTTTAAAAATTAATAATTTACTAATATTTTTTGTTGTGCAAAATGGACTTTTCACATTTCTAGATGATTCATATGGAATAAAGACATCTCTCAAAGTTCTGGAGCTTTGGATATACCATGAGATATACGAATTATTAGCGTAATGTAAATACTTTTGTAGCTCCAGGATATTTCTTTTTATGAAGTCTAGTACATTAGCATTTTATAATTTTTAGGTCATTAATATTTTACACTATGTTGATTATAATTACTTATTTTAATGATCATATTAATGTTTAGGTTTTAATGTAATATTTTTTTAATCATATTGGCGTGTTTGTATATATTTTAGTACGATGAGTTTGTAGTGACAAAATTGATATTTTTGTTTTACTAATATTATAGCTCAACATGACAAAGTTATCACAAGAAGGTTCTGACAAATGTATTTAATACAAGTATATACGACAAACAAGAGCTTATATGACAAATATATGTTATTGTTGTGATGAAAATTTGTTATAAATATTTAGTGACACACTTAAATGTCATAATAAATAACCCAACAAATAATTATTGTGACGAAAATATATTTATGTGACAATAATGCACTAGAATTATGACAATATGTTTGTCACAGTTATTCTTTCTTAAGTGCCAAATATATTTTAAATAAAAGGAGGTTGTGACGAAAAATAATTTGGGTGACGAAAATATTGGATTATTGTGACGATAATTTCATCATGAAAATATTATCTTTGGCGATAAATAGGTTTTATCAAGTGAAATAACAAAAATATAAGGATGTTGTGATAAAAATAATTTGGGTGACAAAAATATATGGTTATAATGATGATAATTTTGTCACGAAAATATTATATATGGAGACAAATAGGTTTTATCACGTATAACTAGAAAATAAAAAAATATTGTGATGAAAAATAATTTGACTGACGAAAATATAAGGTTATAGTGACGATAATTTTATCATGAAAATATTGTCTATGGAGATAAATAGGTTTTGTCAAGTAAAACTAGAAAATAAAAGGATATTGTGATGAAAAATAAATTTGACTGACGAAAATATAAGGCTATAGTGTTGATAATTTTGTCACGATAACTTTATTTATGGTGATAAATCAGTTTTGTCACGTGAAACAACAAAAAATATAAGGTTGTTGTGACAAAAAATAATTTGGGTGATGAAAATATAGGATTGTAGTGACGATTAATTCGTCACGATAATATTATCTATAGCGACGAATAAGCTTTGTCACTAGCTATTGTGCTAATTTTTTTTTCTGTCACCAGATATCTTTCATGACGGGCTTTTGGTGACAACGCTTTTGACAAAATATTTTGTCACCACAATTTTTTAGTGGCGAAACTTTACGTTATAGTGACAAAAAAATTCGCCATAAAAAAAGTAATTTTTTTGTAGTGTACTCATAATTACTTTTGCAATATGAATATATTAATTTACTTTAAATATAATGGACAATAGTTCCTATTAAGAGATGAGATTAATGTGGATTTCATTTTCAATTTTATTATACCTTATTTGGGTTTCATTTTCAATTTTAATATTATTATTTTTTACATCTATATTGGGATTAATTATGGTTTATGTCATGTATATGGTTTGGAAATATATAATCACTTAAATGTACTTATACATTTTAAAATGAAAATGTTGAAGGTGATGGATACTTTGGTGTTTACGGTATTTATTTCTTTTATTTAGAAATAATTTACATGTATAGTTAATAGAAGAATGGAATGAAATATGACTCTTATTTTTAACAGAACACATATTGTGTTTTTTTTTATCGTGTTTATGTGATAGTTTTGCTAGGGTATAATATAACATTATATATTAGTGATTTTGGTCATTGATAGTTTTGCTAGGGTATAATATAACATTATATATTAGTGATTGTGGTCATTGTTATATTTCGTTATAAAATTAGTATTATATATATTGATATAAGTATTTTGATATCTTTTATTGATATTAACTTCATATCATTTGCATATTATTATAGAATTGAGCTTTTAAAAAGTGTAAAAAATGGCAACTGAAGGTGGTGGTGGTGGACATGATCCTGCATGGAAATACTGTAATAGAATACCGGGAAATAAAAATGGAACTATATGCATATATTGTGGACTTAATATACAAAGTGGAGGAATTACTCATTTTAAGTATCACTTGAGTCACAATGATCCAAAAAGGAATTCACGTCCATGTCCAAATGTGCCTCCTGAAGTTAAAAAAAAAAAGATTTGTTGTCTAATAAAAGTGAATGAAGGTGCAAAACAAAAGAAAGCTGCAAGAATGGATGCCATTAGAGTGGAATTGCGGAAAGGGTTATGTGATGAAGAAGAAGATGATGATGATGATGATGATGATGATGATAGTAATGATGAGGATGATATGCTGATGTTTCCTGAGGACCTTGATCATTCTGAATGAAAAGCATATCGTGTTGCTGCAAGGGCTTATAAAGCAAGCGAGTGGGAAAGACAACAAATGCATAGTTTTGCTACTAATAAAAGAGGCAGTTCAAGTAAAGATTGTTGGAGTTATACGTGAAAGTATGCTTTTACTTTGTATAACTCGTGTATCAAACACTTGTTTATGAGAATAATTCTTTTATCGCATTTGCTTTAGATATGATTGAATGTTGAATATTTATTGCAAACCGTTCAATATATAGTACATGTTACATTGTAGTTAATGTGGTGATACCCGATCACGGAAGACAACATTAACGGTTTCCTTGTAACTAAACGTACATTTCACGACCTAGGTGGAATTGAACAATCCGCCGTGAAAGGTCGATGTGTAAGGCTCAGATTGGTCTGTCTTGACTAAGAGATTGCACTAGCACATTTAGTATGTGTTGAAGAGGACCTACAGCGAGGATAAATTCTTCTGTTCTGAAAGGTGAAGAATTAGACCTCAGTGGTTGTTGATTTCTTAATCTCCGTCACTTAAATAGGACCGTGTGTGCTTAATAGTTACTGCTTTGATTCATGTTGGGTGAGAATCATTGTGACTTCGAACTTTGTGTCTTGGGCAGTAATATTAATCATACGACGGTTGCTAAGATTTAATACGGAGAAACGCGTGCGAGTACGGCTCGTGTGATTAGTCCCTTGGTGGGCTCAGAAGTTTTATTGTACCAAATCTTGCAAGTGAAGAATTAGTTTCTTCGGTACGAATAATAATGTTGAGCTGTCTTTACTCCAAGGTGAAATATATTAATTAATTTAGAGCTATTCAGAAGCTCAATTAATTAATGGACTTGATAATCTTAAACGCGGGAAATAATAACCGGGAGCCCATATTATCGTAATATGGATTAAGATGGATAGTGCAATATTAATTTATTAGTGGTAATAATTAATATTAATGGGCTGAATTATATTGGGGCTCAATATTGAAATTCAGAAGTCCATTAGGAGGTCCAATCTTAATTCTCCTTAAGGCCCCTCAAGTAGCCCAATTAAGTAGCCCAATAATGATAAGGTGATTAAAATAAAGAATATATCAATGCTGATTTTTTCATGATAATTTTCGAAAATTAGGAATAAAAAAGAAATAAGATTTTGTTGATTTTCTTGGAAAGATATTATGCAAGATATGTATTCTAGGAATACAAGAATATCTCATATATTCAAGAAGATCCAAATCTTAGATTTTATCCTTGAAGTTTTCGAAAATTATAAGCTTGAAAATAAGAGTGAGATTTTTGTGGAATATTTTATTATGGAGAAAAGAATATATGAGATATATTCAAGATTTCTTAGAGACTAAGAAAAGATTTTTTCCAAGCCCATATCTCCTCTAATTTTCGTCCCTACCCTCTATAAATAGGGGATGATTATTTCATCCCCAAGTACATAATTCCATGTGTTGGAA
Organism: Ballota nigra; assembly: GCA_947034835.1. Lineage (NCBI taxonomy): Eukaryota > Viridiplantae > Streptophyta > Magnoliopsida > Lamiales > Lamiaceae > Ballota > Ballota nigra. Next base: position 11,506,105 of record OX344725.1, on the reverse strand, counting down.
AAATCAAGAAGCATATATATTTTTCTTTTTCCTTAGTTATTAAATTACTTGAAAGCGTCTCCCACCGGCGATCAAGTGAGGTGAAAAGGGAAATACTTGAGAAGGCTTTGGGTTGATAAAGCGAGATTTTAATTGTCCCGTATATTCAAAGGCCAATTCTACAAGAGGTACGTTAATCGCATATTTAATTGTTTATTCCGCTTAATTAAATATGTGAAATTAATTCAACATGCATGATGATAATTAGTTGTTGGAATTATTATTTGAATTAATTAGGATTAATTCATGCTAGTAATAATTGTATTTAAATTCGTATTTAAAATTCATCCCGAATAGATTCCGGGCACCCCTATTTTCCCAACAAAGATGTCGGTGGTTCTTCATCACAATTCCGATGAACAAAAAGTGGTCGAGAATCAAACTATGATTGTGCACCTGAACCATATTTATATAAATCACAAGGTGCAAAACAAAAGAGGATCAAAAGTATGTTTTCTGGTGCCAATGTGAAAGAAAAACTTGGTAGGCTGGTGAGTAAGTTTTTCATTTACGACAATCTTTCACCCAACAAAGCGTCCTATCACCACTTCAAAAATATAATAGTTGGTGCACAACAAGTGGGTCTGGGAGTTCAACCTCTAAGCTATGTTTTAAAAAGCGAATCAAACTGGCCGGTCCAACCGGCCCGACCGCTCCTCGGCCAGGTTGCTGGTCCGCTTTGACATATTGGACCGCTCAATGATTAGTTCAGCCACAAACCGCTCAAACCAGTGAAAATCGGTGTAAATCGGTCACTGGTTGAACCGGTCGGCCGCTGGTTTAACTTTATTTTTTTTAAATAAGGTATTTTTTGGAATGTAGATCGGCACTGTAACCTTATCCCTCCGACATTAAAGTACTCGATCTTCTTATCTATAGTGGCAGAATTCTTCCCTTGGTTTGGAACGGCTGAACACGATCCTCTTATCTTTCTCGCTTACTCTCATTATTGAAGAATGCATAAATGGTGTATGGGAAAGTGTGGAAGACGAAAGGGTGGGGACTGGAGAGGCGTAACTATAATGGGTTAAAGTAGGGTTTCTTATTTATTTAATCAATGGTCTTTTACTGATTGGCTAATCTTTTACCAAATTAGTTTGGTATATTGAAGGATAAAAGACCAATGTGCTAGACACTTTTTAAATTTAGGATTTAATAATTCAAGTTTAATTAGTAATAATAAACATATTATACAATTTATATATTTAATTATATATTGTGTATTTATGATGTCATACCGGCTCAACTGCTTTAAAAATGGTCAGACCCGGTTGAACTCGATTCGACCAAAAGCGCTGAGGTAGTCCGGTTCAACGTCTGGTTCTGCTTTTAAGACATAGCCTCTAAGTGTATATGAGATAAAAAAAAAAATATCTTGATGTGGAGAAAAATGAATTGAAGGAGTATGTTGACAACCAGAAGGAGAAATGAGGCACATATGGATGCACAATCATGGCAGATGAATGGACAGGACCAATGAAATTGTCAATCATTAATTTCATGATCTATTGTAAGGACAATACTTTTTTCTTAAGTTAGTTGATGTATATAACAAAATCAAGGATCATCAATATATTTTTGAGTTTTTAAAGGAAGTGGTGTTAGAGGTCGGAAAGAAAAATGTGATGCAAATTGACCGATAATGAATCGGCTTATGTAAAGGCTGAAAAGAAACTTATGCAGAAGTATAAATTGTATTGGACACCATGTACTGCACATTGCATTGACTTGATATTTGAAGATATTGGGAAAAGAAAAAGCATTGCAGATGTAATTGCTAACGCTATGCAATTAACCAACTACATTTATAATCATGGTTGATTACTTGCACTGATGCGAGAGGTATGCCATGGAGACATTGTGCGACCAGGGGTTACACTTTTTGCAACTAACTTTATCTCATTGGATAAGTCTCTTGAAGAAAAAGTCAAGCCTGAAGCAGTTAATTACTAGCGATGAGTGGGCGGCAAACCAACTAAGTCGTACAAACATGGGCAAAACATTAGAAAAGTTAGTTCTTGATCATACATTTTGGGATCATGTACAACATGTGGATGTGGTAGCTATTTATGAGCCACTATATAATGTTCTTCGAATGGTGGACACTGAGGTAATTCCTACGATGTCAATTCTATACCATTTGTTCCATGTTATGAAAGAAAGGGTTCGATGCATAAAATGATCACATTGGGTATTGGAGATTATTGAATCTAGGTGGGATCGTACACATTCTCATCCATTACATGCTGCAGGTTACAACTATTTTACTTTTCATAGATAAATTGACTCTTTTTTAAATATAAATTGCATGATATTTTGTGTTCCTAAGTAATTTTTCATTATTAATATTGTAGCTTATTACTTAAATCCAAGATTCCAATATCGACAAGGACTTGGTGAGGATCCTAGATTCATTGATGTCGTGCATCAGGCTTTTAACAAGTTGGATCCAAATTCTGATGGTCTAGCTCAATTTGGAAATGAGGTTCTATTATTTTAATTCTTATTTGTTTCATTAAAAAAATATTATCTTTTTATTAAAACCTTCCTAACGTAGTATTTTGTATATGAAGCTTACATACTTTCGTGATGGAAAAAAAGGATTTGCTAATCCTACCGTTGTTGCTTCTTGAACTACAATGGTACCTGGTAAGTTATTTATTCATTAAAAATTTATTTTAAATTATATATGTTATATATATTACACATAAAATAAATATATTTCATATTTATTAAAATTTGACAGCTGAATGGTGGGTTATGTATGGCACTTCTACTCCCACATTGAGGAAGTTGGTCATACGGGTCTTGTCACAAACAACATCATCTTCAGCATGTAAGAGAAATTGGAGCGCTTTCGCACTGATACACACTAAGCAACGAAATCGTCTTGCATATCCAAAACTTCAACATCTTGTATTTTGCTAATACAACATGACGTTAAAGCTACGAGATATGGAAGCTGAAGATGATGAGGTTGCCGAGACAGATTATTTAGATCAAGTGGATATAGCGATGAGGAGAGAGACCCAATTTTTCAATGGATTCGGCCAGTACACTTAGATGATGATGAAGGACATCATAATCTAAGAGTAGCTGTTGTGGCTCATGAATATGGAATTAATGTGAATGCAATATTGCAACGAGAAGTTGGTACTGCTAGTGGTTCAGATTCAGTTGATACTAGATATACCTTAACAAATGATGGAGAAAATGAAGGAAGTAGTGATGGTGGAAATGGTGGAGACAATGAAAATGATTTATCAAGTCAAATGTCTTTGAGCCCATTTACATGTGAGGCTGGATTCACACATGGAACTCAAAATGAAGATCATGGATCTAGAGAAGGAGGTCCAGGGATAGGTGTCATTGGTAAGGAGTACGTACGAAGACGTGCTTGGAACCAAGATGGGAGTTCAAGTACAGACATAGAATCACTTGCCATCAGCCTTGACTCGATGAACATGGACACTGATCGTAGTGATCAAGAATTTTATGGTCATAATACACGTGGGAGTTCACAATTTCATTGGAGCATGAAGAATAATTTTGAACACTCTCACCCTCAAAATCCATATGGAAGCCCAATCATGTCTCAACAATTTAGTTATTGGGTAAGTCCAAACTATCCAGTTCATGGCCAAACTGTTGGACAAGATAGAGCAACATACTATTGGCATGTCCAGAACTATTTCCAGAATTTCTCTAATTGGATGAGTTGGTACCATTATCGTTTAGACCAAGATGACATATATTCTTTTACATTTGAACCTCATAGGACATTATTTTGGTATTAATTATCTAGTATTAAATAATTATGAACAATTGTTGTATTGTTTTACACTATTTATGTATTTTTTATTGATATGTTGTCATAAGCAATCCATTTTGTTGAGATTTTAAGATAAATTAATATATTAAAGTTAGTAATAATATTATCTAAAATTTCATGTTAAATTTCCATCATTTTAGTGAAATTTCTGTCAATTTTTTATTTTTTACTGATATCGATATTTCCATCGATATATCCATAAATTTAAGGTACCGATATTTCCATCGATACCAATATTTCTGTCCTTGTATTCGTTGTTTGTGAATCATTATCTTCCGCTACGTCAAATATGGTCTTCGTCCCAACAAAACTTAACAAATAATATTTGCTTAAAACAAACAGATAAAATATTTAAGCATAAGGGCATTTTTATCTTAAATTGGGGTATGTATAGTTATTTTAATATATTTTTTAATAATTTTAAAAGGGTATAGATAGTAAATAAGGTATGTATAATAAATTTGGGGTTTTTTTTTAGCTGTGACCATATATAATTAGGAATAATGTCAATCCAAGACCTGAAAGATGGTAAAAATATCACTTTAAGACCTAAAAGATTTTTCCAATAGATTCAGGATCTGAAAGATAGAAAACTATTAATTCAGGACCTGAAAGATACAACCTATCAATTTAAGACTCACAAAAATTAAGACTATGTTTGTCATATTATAATTTATATTCTTATTTTATTTATATACATTATTATTTTTTCATTAATTCTTTTGTTTCTTATTTTTTTTAATCACATGAAACTAATATATACTTATATTTTTGGAAATATGATTTATAAAAATATTATCGGATAATAAAAAATTATTAAAGACCAAAAAAAGTCTTAAAATGAGTAAGTCTTAAAGTAATAATTTTATCTTTCAGGTCCTGAATCGATAGTATTCAATCTTTCAAGCCCTGAATCGATAGGAAAGATCTTTCGGACCTTAAATTGATAATTTTACTATCTTTCAGGGCCTGAATTGATATTATAACTCCATATAATTATTAGATTATTACCAAATTAATGTCTAATGCATATACTTATAATTATAATAACAATAATGCACCATCAAACAAGAGCATATAAGATAAATCATGTAAGAAGAGTCAAGCTTAGTTAGGAAATTGATGGGGAAAAACACACAAGAATAAGCGTATGATATATGTAAGTATATGTTTATGTATCTTTGGGAAAATTGAATATGGCGAGTGAAATGAGTAGTTGGATTGAGGATGGAGAGTGGGGTATGGGACTTAACATGGAGGAGAGATTTGTTTAAGTGGGAGAGTGAATTAGTAAGTTCAAGTTGGGGATCCCTAGGTTCGGTAGGTAGAGGTGGAAGACAGACTTGAATGAAATTTATTCCACTAAATCATCGTATTCCATCCTCTAGGCTGCAGATGTTCACTTGGAAGAAGAATTGATTATTTTATGCAAAATCTGGAAGGTCAACATTTTGGGCAAGATGAAATGTTCTGTTTGGCCTTTTTTTTAAAGGAAGATTGGCTACTAAGGTGAATCTCTCAAAGCGTGGAGTAGATCTAGGTAATGGTCCTTTTTCCTTTGTGGTAGATATGATAAACATGAGAATTATTTGTTCGTTGCTTTCTTTATATGGTCGCATTTCTATGCTTAGCTCGGGGTTCTTTAGCAGGCATCAATAGTGCTAAAGACCATTTTGTGCATTATTTGAATCTTAAATTATGTGGCATCCGGGGAGAGCTTTGGATGAGTCTTTGGATCAACAACATAGGAGTATTTGTAAGTTGAGGAACAATGTGATTTTCAACAAGAAGTTTATTTATTTGTAAGATACATTTGATCATATGTCTCAAAAGTTGGAATTGGCTTAAGTGAAGGAGCGATCAACACATTAATTATTGTTTTAACAGTTAGGTGTCAAATATAATTGTATGATTGAAGAATCGTTTAGGTGGTGTAAATTGCTCTTTTCTTACTATTTTCTAATTGGGTTCTTCCAGGGCATCCATTGTAATGGGATTTAATTACACATATACTCAGTCTCTTAATATATTCATTTTTCTATTAAAAAAGTACTCTCTCTGTCCACCAAATGTGTGCTTGATTGATTTTTTATAGGTTTTTAGAAAATATAAATAAAGTAGATAAAATAAGTGTATTTTGAGGTCCATTTATGAGTTAAGTGGTTGATTAAAAGTGTAAAATCAATTACATGTGAAATAAGTATTTGATGGTTGGATAGCAAAGAAAAAAAATTGTTATAAAAAATAAAATGAGCACATTTTTGGTGTGCGATGTATATGGTGAGAATAGAAAACCGGCCATGATTTGAAAAAATAAGTTCAAAATTCTATGCAAAAAAACTAGTATATGTAAAGGATGCAATATTACAAGGTATGCAGTACCATTGTTTCATAGAGTATTACATTATAAGAAATATAATATTACAATGTATTTCATGTAGTATTACACTAAAGTCATATAATATACACCGACACACAGTATCACAATTATTTTCACGGAGTGTTTCTTTGTAACATAATAAGTTCTCTGCTTTATTTGTTATATATATTACACTATAAGTTATGTAATATTCAATATAGAATATGCAGTAATATTGTTGTAATGGGTACCTTGAATTCAAGTATACTCTTAAATACAAACCAATAAGATTAAATAAGTTTAATTACGTTAATAAAAATTGCTTAGCTGAATTCTGAAGGCATGCTTTAGGAAAATAAAACAACTAAAATGAGCAAGAATTAGTTGCCAAATAAATTAAAATCATGAAATACGTGAGTGAGCGGTAACACAGGCCACTAACATACAAATTCACAGAGTTGTGGTATACAAATTTTGTAATGTAAGATATCAAAATGACAAGTTTGGAGAGATTAAAAGATTGTTATAAGGCTCGTCCCTAGAATTGTCAAAAATCAATCGTAATTCAATAAAAAAACAAGTGAATCATGAATAAACCTATACAAAATTCATTGAAACATAAATCCATAGAGTTGTTCTATACAAAATTGATTGAATACGGTACAAATTCGATTGGCTAAGAGAGAGAAGAGATTGATGTAGGTCATTTCTCGAATTGTCAAAACTCGATTAGGAATGCAATTTTATGGGGTGGGGGAAACTAAATCGCTAAATAAGTGAGTAGGTGGATCACGAATTGTATAGATCTTTGACCTATACAATATTATATATAAGTTTATGTGTTACGTTTTTTAACAGTTTGATTTAGATGCAATTTGAAGAGTTTTAATTTTTCTCTCGTAGCAGAATTTCATTTGAAATATATGAATGACTTATTGTAACTGTGTTAGATATGAATAATAATAATACTCCCTCCGATTCATTTTTATTTTCCACTTTCAAGGTGGCACGAGTTTTAATAAAAATTGTGTTTATTTGTATTTGTGGGGTATACAGTTATTTTTGTGGATATAAAGTAAGGGTAAAAGGGTCCTTTCAACTTTTTAAGGCGTAAAATTAAAATGGTATGTGTATTTTTTTGCCATTTTGGGAAAGAGATTGAGAAAATGGAAAAAAAACTTCCTTTTATGGTAATACGGACAATCTAAAATGAATCGGAGGGAGTAATAAGTATTGTAAGAAATTGCAAAAAATATCACATCTCTTACAAATTTTTGGAATAACAATAATACATTAAATGTAGATACCAATTGATCAAGTGTGGGTGCGATAACCACTCCAGCTACTAGAGTTTCCAAACAGTTTTAAGTTATTGGTTCCAATGCATATACTTATAATTATAATAACAATAATGCACCATCAAACAAGAGCATATAAGAGAAATCATGTAAGAAGAGTCAAGCTTAGGTAGAATACTGATGTGGAAAATCACACAAGAATAAGTGTATGATATATATAAGTATATGTTTATGTATCTTTGGGAAAATGGAATATGGCGAGTGAAATGAGTAGTTGGATTGAGGATGGAGAGTGGGATTTGGGACTTAACATGGAGGAGAGGTTTGTTTGAGTGGGAGAGTGAATTAGTAAGTTCAAGTTGGGGATCCCTAGGTTCGGTAGGTAGAGGTGGAAGATAGGCTTGAATGAAATTTATTCCACTAAATCGTCGTATTCCATCCTCTAGGCTGGAGATGTTCACTTGGAAGAAGAACTGGCTGTTTTATGCAAAATCTGGAAGGTCAACATTTTGGGCAAGTTGAAATGTTCTGTTTGTTTTTTTTTTTTCTAAAGGAAGATTGGCTACTAAGGTGAATCTCTCAAAGCGTGGAGTAGATCTAGGTAATGGTCCTTTTTCCTTTGTGGTAGATATGATAAACATGAAAATTATTTGTTCTTTGAACATCATGTTGCTTACTCTATATCGTCGCATTTCTATGCTTAGCTCGGGGTTCTTTAGCAGGCATCAATAGTGCTAAAGACCATTTTGTGCATCATTTGAATCTTAAATTATGTGGCATCCAAGGAGAGCTTTGGATGAGTCTTTGGATCAGCAACATATGTAGTATTTGTAAGTTGAAGAACAATGTGATTTTCAATAAGAAGTTTATTTATTTGTAAGATACATTTGATCTTATGTCTCAAAAGTTGGAATTGGCTTAAGTGAAGGAGCGGTCAACACATTAATTATTATTTTAACAGTTGGTTGTCAAATATAATTGTATGATTGAAGAATTGTGTAGGTGGTGTAAATTGCTCTTTTCTTGCTATTTTTCTAATTGGGTTCCTCCAGTGCATCCATTGTAATGGGATTGAATTACCCCTATACTCGGTCTCTTAATATATTCTTTTTTCTACTAAAAGAGTACTCTCTCTGTCCACCAAATGTGTGTTTGATTGTTATTTTTTATAGGTTTTTAGAAAATATAAATAAAGTAGATAAAATAAGTGTATTTTGAGGTCCATTTATGAGTTAAGTGGTTGATTAAAAGTGTAAAATCAATTACAAGTGAAATAAGTATTTGATGGTTGGATAGCAACGAAAAAAAAATTGTTATAAAAAATAAAATGAGCACACTTTTGGTGTGCGATGTATATGGTGAGAATAGAAAACCGGCCATGATTTAAAAAAATAAGTTCAAAATTCTATGCAAAAAAACTAGTATTTGTAAAGGATGCAATATTACAAGGTATGCAGTACCATTGTTTCATAGAGTATTACATTATAAGAAATATAATATTACAATGTATTTCATGTAGTGTTACACTAAAGTCATATAATATACAACGACACACATTATCACAATTATTTTCACGGAGTGTTTCTTTGTAACGTAATAAGTTATGTGTTTTATTTTTTATATATATTACACTATAAGTCATATAATATTCAATATAAGATATGTAGTACTATTGTTGTAATGGGTACCTTGAATTCAAGTAAACTCTTAAATACAAACCAATAAGATTAAACAAGTTTAACTACGTTAATAAAAATTGCTTAGATGAAATCTGAAGGCATGCTTTAGGAAAATAAAACAACTAAAATGAGCAAGAACGAGTTGCCAAATAATTTGAAATCACGAAATACGCGAGTGAACGGTAACACAGGCCACTAACATACAAATTCACAGAGTTGTGGTATACAAATTTTGTAATATAAGATATCAAAATGACAAGTTTGGAGAGATTAAAAGATTGTTATAAGGCTCGTCCCTTGAATTGTCAAAAATCAATCGTAATTCAATCCAAAAACCAGTGAATCGTGAATAAATGTATACACAATTCATTGAATCATAAATTCATAGAGTTGTGCTATACAAAATTGATTGAATGCAGTACCAATTCGATGGGCTAGGAGAGAGAAGAGATTGATGTAGGTCGTTTCTCGAATTGTCAAAACTCGATTAGGAAATCACTCAATCACGAATGCAATTATATGGGGTGGGGGAAACTAAATCGGTAAATAAGTGAGTAGGTGGATCACGAATTGCATAGATCTTTGACCTATACAATATTATATATAAGTTTATGTGTGTTGTTTTTTAACAGTTTGATTTAGATGCAATTTGAAGAGTTTTAATTGTTTTCTCGTAGTAGAATTTCATTTGAAATATATGAATGACTTATTTTAACTGTGTTAGATATGAATAATAATAATACTCACTCCGATTCATTATTGTTTTCCACTTCCAAAGTGGCACGGATTTTAATAAAGAAGTTGTTTATTAGTATTTGTTGGTATAAAGTTATTTTTATGGATATAAAGTAAGGGTAAAAGGGCTCTTTCAACTTTTTAAGGGGTAAAGTTAAAATGATATGTGTATTTTTTTGTAATATTGGGAAAAAGATTGAGAAAATAGAAAATAAAAAAAAAACTTTTCTTTTATGGTAATACAGACAATCTAAAATGAATCGGAGGGAGTAATAAGTTATGTAAGAAATTGCAAAAAATATCACATCTCTTACAAATTTTTGAAATAATAATAATACATTAAATGTGGAACCAATTGATCAAGTGTGAGTGCGATAATCACTCCAGCTACTAGAGTTTCCAAACAGTATTAAACTGTTGGTTCCAATTTCGAATTGTCGATTTCTGTTTCCAATTTAGTGAAACCAAAATCAAACCGCTAAATATTAGTGGGCGGTTTATGTTCCGTCGGTTCTAGTTTCGGTTCGATAATAGTTCCGGTCCCAAATCGTTCTTTACTTTTTAATAACTAACATGTAAATTTTTTTTTTCTTAATTCAAGTACACAAAATAAATGAAAAGTGAATTTAAACAACTAAAAATTCATTGTATTACTTTTAACACACAAAACAAAATTACAATCCAAATAAATAATAACTAAGGTTTACAAATTTTAAAAATATGAAATACAAAATTTACAAATTACAATTCAAAAAATTTACATGAAAATAACTTAAAAAATTAAAAGTTACAAACAACTTACAATTTAGTACTTTACAACCTACATTACAATTTTACAATTCAAGAAAGAATATGTATAGAGTAAAATTGGTTCATATATGAATCATTGGAAGGTATTAGTTGTTTTCAATAAAAGGGACTCCCTCCGTCCCACCTTTACTTTCACATATGGAAGTTGCACATTTTTTATAACAAAAAGAGTATGTGGATGTAGGGTTGAATAAAATAATAGTAATTTTATGTTTTATTGATTTTTGTGAGAGGGGGTTGTTTCTTTGGGGTGTGAAAATAATCGCGGGACGTCCAAATAAGGCAAGTATGAAAGTAATTGCGCGACTGAGCGAGTATTAATTTATTTTCAATTTACAACTAATATTATTCAGTGAAAATACAAGTAACCTAGTGAGAACAACTAATACTTATTGGTGAAAACAACTAATACCATATCATGTTGAACAATTTTTCCTCTATACTTTGTCTTCAAAAAATTACAAATAATTAAAAAGGTCAATAAAATATTAAGGGGTCGTTTGGTTCGAGGGATTGCCTGAGATTGTCTTTATAATCTCAGGTAATCTCGTGTTTGGTTTGAGGGATTGTACAGAACCATGGCCCTGGAGAGACTAGAAAGACTATCTCGTATACAATCCGATCCAGAAAATTTGGTTCTAGTCCAACTTTTCTGATTATAGTTTATCCGTTTTTCGATAATCGTTCTAATCCAATCATATCCCGTAAATCAAACGGCCCCTACCGTCTCATGCCATGAAACAACACAATTAACACCTACCTCTACCAAAGTGTTAATGAGTCAATGCTTAAATTATATCTATTCTCATTGTCTCATGCTATGAGACGGTTTCATACAAGACCTACTATATATATACACACACATTATATGTATATAAATTAGAATTGTAGGTTTAAACCGTGGAACCGTTGGTTCAAACCGACTAATATACGATTTCGATTTCGATTTAATAACAGTTCCGAAACCGCTAATTCTTATTCCGATTAAACTATTTAAACTGAGTGTTAGAATCAATGGTTACGATTTGTGTGGGCAAATATACCAACTACCAACCCAACCAAATTAATTTGCAAAAAGGAGGAAATTTTGAATTTTTCATTTTCATTTCTTGTCGGTTTCTAACAAAGATTCAGAACTGGCTAGAGTGATTGACGGAAAGGCAATTAACAAGTCAAGTATATTTATTCAACAATGTACAGTATTTTTTGCTTAAAATGAATAAATGAAAGGTGTGGTGGTTTGTGGATCAAACAAATTAATCATGTTTTCAGGGCCTTCCTTCAACTAGAATTCTCTATTTCTCTACCATTATAAATGTTTGAAATTTTAGCTTGTCGTATTGCAATTGGCTGCACCCATATTTGAGCAAACAAACAAAACTCCCAAAAGAAAAAAAGTTACACGAACATCTCTCTCTCTTTATAAAAAATATCCTACAATTTAAGTAGTTTACAATTATTTTTACCTACACTATTCAATAAATATAATAAATAATATTAAAAAATGCACTTGAAATTTGCGCCCAATCGATAACCCAATTGATATATGACCTTGTCAAGTTACATTTGCAAAATCAATGAACGTTCCTTTCATTAAAGGATTATAAAACAAATCAAAATTTAAGTATATGTATTTAAATTTTGAAAAAAAAAATTAAGTTGAAATTAGTAATACCACAAAAAATAATTAATAATACTCCAAAAAATAATTAGTAATATCTCAATTACAAAAAATAAAATAAAAAATACACAGTTCAATATGTTAGTGTGTGTTTAGATTAATAAACTTAAAATTAAGTGCATGGAATATTGCAGCCGAACCAACTGTTGTAAGATTTTCAGCAGTGTAAAGAAGAAGTAAATTTCCTCCTTTTGGTGACAAACTAAATAACTCTAAAAAAATCTCTCACGCTAGAACTTTTTATTATTCAAGCACAAAAGCACTATTTCCAAATTCATAAATATTCAAAATTCATCATCCCCATGATTACAATCACTGTAGAAGGATTCATTGAAAAGGACTCCAAATTAATTTCTTTTACAAAAAGATAAAAAAGAAAAGGAGATATTCTTGCTAAAGGAGGGGTCCTGATCACTGATCACCCCTTTCAGCAAAACATTAATCAACACAAAAATAAAAAAAAATAAAAAATAGATGAAAAATCTTGACAAACTTTTTTACAATGTCCCCCTCATCAATCAAGAGGCCCCATTTCTCGGCTCTTGTCATGGAGCAGAAGCATGAGCAAGAACAACAAGCTTTCTCCTCCCACCCAAACATGGCCTTAGAGAAGCTCAAAGACGACGATAAAAAGCGGCAATTGGCTCCCAAGAGAACTTCCAATAAAGATAGGCACAAAAAAGTCGAAGGCAGAGGCCGGAGGATCCGAATCCCCGCCCTCTGTGCGGCCCGGATCTTCCAGCTGACCCGGGAACTCGGCCACAAAACCGACGGCGAGACCATCCAGTGGCTGCTGCAGCAGGCGGAGCCCTCGATCATCGCCGCCACCGGCACCGGAACGATTCCGGCGTCGGCGATAACGGCGGCGGCGTCCTCTGTTTCGGAGCAGGGGAGCTCCGGGTCGTCGGGTCTGTATTCGCGGGGCGGGTTGTCGATGATGTGCGAAGATGTTCTCGGGCGGTCGGTGGGGATTTGGCCGTCCTCGTTTAATGGGTTCGGGTCGGGTATTTTTCAGGGGTTGAACCGTGGGAGTAAAGTCGGGTTTCAGGGGTTTGAGTTTCCGGGTTTGGAGCTTGGTCTTTCCCAAGAAGGGCAAATTGGGGGGCTGAATCTTCAAGCGTTTAGCCAGTTTTATCAGCAGATTGGGGGGCAAAATGGGGACCATCAAGATCAAACTGAAGCTAAGGAAAATTCACAAGGGTCGAGACAGTAGGGGGATTCTGTTTTGATGATTGATTAAGGCTTTGCTTTTTTAAAGTTTTCTTTCTTTTTAAAGGTTATACGATAGAAGAGTGATTGGGTTGAACAAATCGTTCAGAACTCAATCTTGAATTTGCATTTATGCACACATGGAGGCTTCATTTGTCTGCAAGATTTGCTTCTTGTTATTTCTGCTCGCCTCAGTTAATGTCCACACAAACAGGTAATTTATTTATTAGTAAGTCTTTCTTAAATCGGTCAAGGTATGAAACTGATATTACTACCTTCATTCACTAATATCATTAGTAATAATTCCATAATATTTATTCATATGGTTCAGCGTATTTGTATGTGTAAAGACAAAGTATAGAGTAAAAATGATTCATACATGAATCATTGAAGGGTATTGTTTGTTTTCATGGAAGAGTATTAATTGTTTAATAAAAATAAACTAAAACTCTTCAATGAAAACAACAAATAACTTTCAATGATTCATGTATAAATTAATTGCATTCTGTACATACTCATGTGTAAAATGTCATGATATTAATTTATAAAAGTAGTGATATTATTTAATAAAGTTATGATATTAGAGAATAAATTAAGTTTCATAGAGTGAACTTGTTTAACAAGAAAGTTTGCCTTTATATTTTTCTTTTCTATAATTGGGTTATTAGGTCATGTTTTTTTGGTGATATTGAATTGCAGTATGGACCATGAATGGCAGGGCGGAGTGAAGGTTGCTTGTGATTTTACTGTGTGGTGTCCAATTTTGAGGTGTGATGTCAATTTTTGGCTTGTAATAGAAAAAAGGTAGGAGTTGAGTTTGCTTCTTTGTTAAAACTTGGAAAGTTTCTTGAACTACAAGATATGAGCTGTGCATTTCATTACATATCTCCTACATTATACAATGCACTTTAAGTTGAGCATCAAGAAGTATGGAGAAAGTCTTGCTAGAAAACAATTATGGGAAGTTCGACTCAATAATGAGACTATTGTTATCACGAGTGAGTTGGTTTTATATTAAAATGGTTTATAATAAGTTTATTATGAAATTGTTTTATAGTTTCGAATATTTTATCAGGAGTATTAAAAATTCGCCAGGAGTATCATTAATTTGAATTTAAGAAAATTTACAGCAATTACAATATAATGTCACCGATCGACCAGATTAATGATACCCCTGATAAAATTATTGATACTTCTAATTAAATATTTAATACTTTAAATTTTTTTTCATTATAAGCTTATTATGAATTATTTTCATATAATAATTTGTCACCGCTAGTAGATCAACTAAAGTGTGCGTCACTGGATTAACATTATGATAAACAAACTTAACATATAAAAATGATAAACTTCTAAATATTCGTCAAAAACCCTCAACATAATCATCAAAAAACGAATTGTCACGAGAAGGACCCATTATTGCATCCAATACCACCTTAGCATCCCCCTCCACAATAACTCTAACCAGATCAAGCTTCTTAAATCTTAATCCACGATAGAAACTCATGGAACTTGAGAGTCTCACCCTCGTCAGACTCTCATGGAAATCGAGAGTCTCACCCTCGTCTGACTCTCATACAACTCAAAATAATTCAATCCCAATGATTGACATAGTGGTGAGGATTTGAGACCTAAAAATATATTCCTCTTTAGGTATCAAGTTTGAAATTTACAAAATGCGATCAATTTTTGGGATAGATCAAGCTATACAGAGCTTGACATATATTGGCTTGAAATAGGTTCCTCTTCTAGTGAACAATGGGTTGTGGATTATCCATATTAATTGGTCTTTGGACCAAATATCATGTATAAAAAAAAAAAAGCAAGCCACTCAAACAAGAATGACGTTGCCAAGTTAACGCACACGGCCTCAAATTTGTTCGAGTTATCTAACAGTAAGAGTTAATTTAGTCTCTAATTTTATCGGTGAGGATTAAATAGTTCCGCAACTAGTTTTTTACATCTAACTCCTTTTTCTTTTTAAATAGGATCAAATATGCTTTTATTCTTAATAAAATTGGACAATTGAACAGTGAAAGTTATAAGTGTTTTCAAAATTTATAAAAACTAGATGCTGAGTATGATAAAAAAAAATTTAATAAATCTAGTAAAATATTAGTGAAAAATTAGAATATGGTAGAAATATACCACCTCTCATCGTTTAGATTATAGATTATATAGGCAATTAACTTAATTAGAAGTATTTAAATACAAAACACTTAAAATAACATCTACACATAATGCTATGAAATTTTAATCACTTCTACACAAAAATACCCGTGGTTGCATGCTCTTACAAAAAAACTTATCTTTTAGTTTTTATCATATTAACATTTGAGTTTTTATACATTTAAGCCACTTTTTGTCCAACTTCTCTTCTTTGTTTTCTTTTTTCTTTAGGGTTCGTTTGGTTCGCTGGATTGGGTGGGACTAAAGTTTTAGTCCCACTCAATTTCATGTAATATTGCGTTTGGTTCGCAGGTTTACGACTCGAGATAAAATTGGAGCCCGAGTCATAAACCATGCTTTAAAAATGGTATATTGTACTTTAAACTCACTTAATCATTCAATTCAAACACACATTCCTCCTCAAATAATCATATCTAATCAAATGTCATCTAATCCAATCTCATCTAATCAATCACATCCCATGAACCAAACGGCCCCTTAGATTTCTTCTAAAGTGAAAAAGTTGAGGTATTTTACTCAGACCATCCCTAGTAGTTTGGATGAATTTTCATTCATCCAACCACTCTCTTGCCACCATATTATCTCCGCATCATCTTTCTTTAAACACTAACCCTTCTAAACACATTTTCATATTCATTCAAACATCCATATTACTGCCCCGTCCCCTAATAATTTCACATTACCTTTTTTTTTTCGTGTTTTAGCAAATAATTTGTTTATTAGTATTTAAAATGATAAAATAACTTTTAAAAAGAGGTATGATATAATCTATCTCTCCTCTATTATATGGATCACTAAAAATTATTTTATCATATCAAATACTAATAAAAAAAATCACTCGCTAAAAAAAAAACAGTAATTGTGAAGATAATTAGGGGACGGAGGAAGTATTATTTATGAGTCCCACCATAAACTCTTTTCACTTTATACATTTCCACCCCACACATCACCCCGTAAATAAAAAACAAAACAAAACAAAAAATTGCAAAAAACTAAACAAGATTTCAATAAAAAAAAAAAAAAATTCACACCAATTTATTGATTAGTAAATAAAAAAACAAAACAAAACATTGCCAAAAGCTAAACAAGGTTTGAATTTGTTTCTCAAACCAATTTAATGATAATCATAATGGTTTAAATGTCACATTCCATTCTTTCAACCTCACTCTTTTGTGGGTGTTCTCAGGTTGAATGTCAGATTCATATTATGTCGTCTATGCAATAAGTAGGAAGAGCATAATAATGTTTCACTGTCTCTGATAAATCATTTATCTGTGAGTTAGAAGCTACACATGCATTCCGTGTATGTGTATATATCAATTCAAAATTGCTTTGTTTTCTATTTTAAACTTTTTAAATTATCTCCTCCAAATAAAAATGTAGAGCTATAAAGTTCTCATGATTAGAAATGGCGTTTATAATTTATATATATAAATATTGAGAGTATCTTCAGTGAACGATATCTTACTCGTGAATTACAAATTTGTAGTATTTGAATTCTTATTTAAAATTTCTTATGTCAAGTTGCCACATGCAGGAGGTATAAAAAGTTGTGGCTTTTCATAGTGTAGATGTGCTTGAATTTTTTTATATGAAATTACTTATGATAAGTTTATTATAAAATAGTTTTATAATTTTAAAGTATTAAAAATATTTAATTAATAGTTTTAAATTTTTTATTAGGAGCATTAAGAATTAGGGCTAGTGGTATCATATTATTGTTCAAGAATATCAACAATAATTAATTTTTTAACTATTTAAATTATTCATATTTAACATAAAAAATACAGTATTATAATATTTAATTAAGTTTAAAGTATCAAGTTAAAAAAAAACATTTAAAGTACCAAATATTTGACTAATTAAGAGTAACAAGTATTTAACTATTTCGAATAGGCTATGACTAAACACACCAACCCCCACCCCCTCCTCCAATTTATTATCTATACCCATTAAAAATAAAATATAATAATAAAAATTACTATACACACCCCAATTTTAGGCAAAAATATCCTTATGCTTAAAATTTTTATTTGTTTGTTTCAAGCAAACATTATCATCGAAAATCTGAGAAAAAATACAATTTGCATCTCTAAAAAAAACTATTGTTTTAAATTACAACTTGCACCTCTCAATCTAGCAGTGCTAAAACTATTATGTGTACAGTTTGAAAAGTGTGCTGCTACCTCAACCATAGTTATAGTTTATTTCTCAGTTGAATTTCTCAATGACCATTGGAAAGTCAAGATATGTCAAATATGTAATGGTGGTCCGAGGATATGTTGTGGTGCTAGTTGATGACCCCCTCACTGATTTAAGGTTAAACTTCTTAATTTTTCTCCATTTCCATAAATGAAGCTAATGTTTTATCATTAAATCATGGAATCAATCTTTTTAACAAATCTTTACTTGAAGTATGATATTGATATGGGGAAGAAGGAGAGTTATAGACATAGTTAATGCCCTCCCTTTCATATCAAAACAATAGGGTTGAGGGCTCACATGTTTAGGTTTTAAAATCAAAGGACTTTGTTTGATTTGATTAAAAAGAAAAGGAGTGTGAATATAGATAAGAATAGATAGAGGACTTAATTTGAATCCGTAAAATAAAAGAAAGGGTTCATATGACAATTTTCTCTAGTAATTATATAAGGCCATAAGGGTCATATAGACATTTAAAGTAAGGGTATCTTTGTTCAAAATTAATATAAGGTATTTATAATGAATTTGAGAATTTGTTTGGTCACAGTCATTAGAGTATCAAAATTTTGATAGTGGTTCATTTGATTGAATAGTAGTTGTTATGAACTATTTACATATAGAATCTATTCAACGTGCTTATATTATACCAATTTCACACGATAAGTCTTCTATGCACTAAGTGCATTTTTAAACGATTTAGTTATTTTCATTAAACAATATTAATTGATTAATTTTAATTGCTTTTACTGATCAATATTATAAGTTATTTTCGTCGAATAACTATATTCATTGTACACCAATTATACAGTGGAAATGTTCTATGAATAATTTACTCATTTCACACTAGTATTTGCCTCATGTGAAACTTAATGAATGAATTAATTAATATTTATCATACATAATAGAATAATTATTATATTCAATGTGAAAGTGGGGACGACCAAGTTAGCTTATGTAATAAAATCTAGAATATGATGCAAATTTCATATGGATTCCTAATCAGTAATGAAAGTTGTCCTGCCGCAATTTTATTTCGCTCTTTTTATCAACAAAAAAATCAATTGATTTACTTAGGCCGCAATTTTATCCAATAAAAATTCAAAATGTGTTAACGACATCAGGAAAACAGAAAATGAAAAAGTAAAGTGATTACTATGCAAATTGATAGATCATAAAATTTCAAAAAATACGGCTTGACTATTTGAGTACCAAAATTAGTTAAGAACGTTACGATCAAACACAATAATAATAATGAGGGGGATAGGTGGCAGTGGAGCTTGAGGTTGGAATTGAGGGAATTTTTTTCAAAGAAAAAATATAACTCGATATAGAGAATAATAAATAAATTAAACCGAACGAGCTAAATCTTCAACGTAAGGAGGAATTTCATCTCAAATTCAAGTGCGAGGACTCGAAAAGAATGTAAACTTTGCCAAGGAATATGCCACCTTGTTTTCCTCCCTAGGCAAATAAGTTAATTCCCACCAGATTTGGATTTGGTGATGTACAAGACCGTTCTGTGCAACACAAATACATAGTTAAACTAATTGGTTTGACCATATATTTGGTTTAACTATGTATTTGTACTGCACAAGACGGTCCTGTACAACACACGATCCAAGTCCAGTCCCACACTAGGTCATCACCTACCATTTGCCAAATGTTATGAAGCAAATGATTCTCTCTACTCCAAAATGTTAATAGAATTCAAAACATCAAGAGAACTCGAGGAAATATTATTGCAATTAAAATCTCTCTCCATAATAAGCTATTCCATCTCTAATAGCACATAACTCTGCTAAATTTTACCGAATTGGGTGGTTAAAATTTGCTACAAGAAACTATGAGTTGTCCGTCTCTGATGTAAACCACAAACCCCACCAAGAATTTCATATCTCTTCATCATAACCCACGTCTGTGAGAAGCTTGATATCAGAGCAGATCCTACAATTTTGAGGCCCGTGCAGAATTTTATTTTAGACCCTTGGTGGCTGGTGCAGTACATAAAGAATAATATAATGATTAATATAGAAACAATTCAAGTAATTAATCAAAAGTTTTAATGATATAACAACAAAGTGTATTATTATTATTAGAATATAATTGTATATTTCAAACTCAAACAATAAAAAAGATATAGCTCACATTTAATGAATATGAAATAAAACGGCCTATAATATTAGAATTTTATTTTAAAAAAATATTTTCAATTAGATATTGGAAATTGTAGAAATTAATATATACTAATTCTTAAAAAGAAATGAGATGACAAAGTAATTAAGAAAAAATATTACTTTATCAGATAAAATGAGAGGTATAGTAACAAAATATGTTACATTATAGTATAACTATATATGTTTTTAAATTCAAATAAAAAATAAGTTCTATGCATATAGAAAAATAAAATAAACTACCTTTACAAGAATATGATTAAGAGAGGAAGAACAATTATTCTTAATTAATAATAATAATTATGAAGAAAAGAGATGAAAATGTAATTAAAAAAGAAAATAAAATTTAAAAGAAAGGATTAGAAAAAAGGTAATTAACAGATAAAAATAGAGAGAAAAAAACACGATGAAAGGAGTTGACGGAAATTTAAGGGTGTGTTTACTTAGAGGGTCTGGGTTAACCGGGGTTATGATATGGAGAGATAAAGATAATTTCACATGACTTAACTGATGTTTACTTCATATGTTAAATTTCGAGATTAAATGCAAATTAATAATGAAAAATAAGGAAATTACTATATAATTAATAATTCTCTCTCTCCACCACTCTCTAGAATCATCTCCACTCTCCTTTTCACTCATGAACTTCCCGTATTTTCCCTTATATGGTTCTTCACCATATTCTAAATTTATAATTGAGATACATATTTTCTTTTTACACACGGATTTCTCACATTCATTTTCATATCATCTCCAATTTTCTCTACCAATAGTGTCACATTTTGTTCCTGTGAGAAATTGAAGACTGCAATTTTATAAAAATCCAATCATGGACGACTAAAATTGGTAAGAAATTGATGACTCTCACTCTTTTCTCTTTCAATTGGATTTCAATTTAGCTTTTTTCCGATTCCGGAGAACCCAATTCCAATTTAATCTTCCTCGATTTGGTTCTCTGTAATAAAGTGAGAAGTTGGCTTGCTGATCAAACTGGAGAAGTATTTCATCGTGGATTGCTCTCTGATTCTCGACACCATTCTGCAGGTTGAGTTTCTGTTGATGTTGTTGCACATATTAGAGCGTGAATCGTCTAGCTCTGAGGCTAAGTTGTTACATTCTCAGGTTTGGCTGCATTATTAGATTTTATAATTGGGCCGCATTCTGGTATACCCAGTTCTCCGGATTCCGGTGACCATTACTCCACCGCGGTGTCGATCTGTAATTCATATATTATCAGGGGGCAAAAGCAGTGGCGGAGCCAGGATTTTCGATCAGGGGGGCCCAATTAGTAGTAAAAAGCAAATACGGGATTCTTAAAAAATATAAAACATAGACTGATACCTATATATATATATAATCAAAATGTTAAACATGATTACATTCACATTTAAAATAAAAATAAAAATTTAATACAACTAAACTAGAGCATCCCTCTTCCATTCTTCATGTTTAGCCTATTCAATACATAAGGACCAACTTTTCCACTGTCATTTTGCCTCATTCCATAAAGCTAATTTTTCCATAAAGTTAATATGGAATATGAATATATTCAGCCCAATACCACGCAAATATATTCAATCTAATTATGATAACATTAAAATCATAGAATATTACATTAAAATCACAAAAAATAGTAGCAACCACGTCTTTTCATCCCCATAATTAATGATCTAAATGCCACAATGTAACCGAAAGCATACCAAGGCAAATGTATTAATGTATCAATCAATCAATATTAATATAGAATTAAGGACAGCAACCATCACTCAATTCATGGCAGCTCATCGAATGATTCCAATAAAAAATTGAACGAATGATAAATACATGCACTGGATTTACAATTAGAAATAAAACCTCCAAATCAATTAGTCAAAAATAAATTCAACCCATCTATTAATTCCTTCAGATTTAACATGAAATAAAGAATAGAACCTAACGCAACTACAATCTCAATTAAAATCGCGAAAACAAATAGGCCGCAAAACTTTCCGACTTTGGTACACCATCTCATATAAAAGGGACAAAATGACATTAGAACAATCCAACTAACTATACAAAAATCACATCAAGCATGCCAACCCTTAAGATGCAAAACCAATGACACTACAGATTGAAACGATGAAGCAAAGAGAAGTAGAAAAAAATACTGGTCTCGGTACAATATCTTCCAACAGTGCCGAAACACATATATCCAGAAAGACGCTAGAAGAAAAAACAACCACCAAATCCAACACATTGGAGACCATGGCATGATCACCTGAAAAAAAAAAAGTAAAGAACCAAAGTGGATACGACGCAATATCTCCGGTTTTGGTACACTATCTTCCAAACATGCTAAACAAATGATAAAAAAAAATATGTAGCTGCATGAAAACAGCAAAAATTGTAGTATAAGTTATTCCAACATCGGTGATAAATTAAAAAAAAGAGAAAATACAACCTTGAAACCAATAAAAATAATTCAAAGCGAACAATTAATCAACCGAATTTTGGAGAAAATACAAGGCTATGAAATTACACAACCGAAACCGTCAAAACTTTTGAATGGAGAAAAATAAATTCCATTAAAAGATAAATTATACTCGAAACAAAAATACAACAGTCGAAAAGAATTAAGAGAACCTAATCAGAATGTCCCAACCAAAAAAAGTTGACTAATCACTAAAATCCAAATCATCAGGCGAGATAACACGACAAGCGCAAGAAACACACATATAGGTACACAATAGAAATCCACGGTACGCAGCCAAGAGATCCTGCAAAACAAACACGACACAAGAGTAAAAAAAAAAAAAGACAACAATCGAACGAGTTAATTCAGCAGTACAAAATACGAAAATAAGAATACCGCATACAATGACACCGATAAAGAAAAAATTAAGGACAGACGGTGGGAAACAAACGTGACCACAAAGAAAAGGGAGACGAGATTATGAGTGAAGTTGAAAAAAAAAGACCAAATTTATAGAGATGGTTAAGTAAAATAAACGACCAGGATGAAAGGAGACGAACAAATGGATAGGATTAAAACTAAATAGTTGACTGAATGAGAGGCCAAGAAACCAAAAACGAAAGAAGGAGAGCAACGCCACATGTGCAAAGACTGCTTCCTCTATATTAAAGTATGGATGGATGTGTATTTATAATCTATTAAACTTCAAAACCCAACACAAAGTTATGTTTCCATAATTCCTCACTCTTTCTATTTTAAATATAAAAAAGTCCATTCTAATCAAAGCCCATTCTCAATTTGAAAATTTTATAGTAAAATTTCATTCCTATTTTTGTATGTTTGCTCGTTGTGTTGCTCACATCCCTCTATTTATTTAATTTTATGTTTTTTCTTTATAAAATATAATGTATTAAATATGTATGAGTATTTTTTTTAGTTTTAATATATTGTGATGAAGAATAATTACATAGTCCTCATATTATTATGAAAAATCACAAAAAAATGATAATGTAATAAAATAATTCAAATGAATTACGAATTTTAATTTATGGGAGATTAACTTTTTTTTAATTGATTAACGATTTCATGAAAATTGAATACAAATATTGAGTAACCAACTATTTGTTTCTTAGTTATTACATTATATATATTATTTATTTTATTTCTATTCCAATAACTTACATATATTTAACAATGAATTAAATTGCGAAGATGATACTTTGTAACAAGAATTTATGAATGATTTATTTGAAGATATAGATGCCGACTCAATTATAAGGCACAACTTAAATGAATGTTGACGTATTTTGTTATATATACACAAATTTTAAGGATAGTCTTACATATGATCATCTAATTCCATGAGAATGGTTTATATTATAATTCTCAAACCTACCACTAAAAAAAGACGCTAATTAACGACGGTTTTTTGCGACGAAAAATCCGTCATAAATCACAGTTTGCGATGAATTTTACGATGAACATGTGTCCGTAAACAAAACAGTCGTAGCTAATATTTGCGATGTATTTTCGATATCCATCGCAAATTTATGACGGTCTATTACATCGTATATCGACTGAGTCATGACCCATTCGGGTTGTCAAAATTTGCAACGTGTGACCGTTGCAAAAAATAGATTAAATTTAGTATTTTAACTTTTTCCAAAAACTTTATGACGGGCATCTATCCGTTGCAAATTATGCATTTACGATGGACACGTGTCTGTCGCAAAATACGAGTTTTGGGATAATAAAAAAAAAAGGTCTGTGTGGCTAGAACCACAGGGCAATCGGCTCCCGACCTAGATTATTCGGCCCAATTGCGTGATGTAGGGAACACACACACTCTCTCTCACACACACATATATATCAAATGGTGATCAAAATTTTGAAAGAATTAATCAAAAGAAGAAAAAAAACTTGCAAATCTCGGGATGTTTTGGGTTCTAGACATATTACTTTTAATAAAAGAAATAAGAAGTTGTCTCTGGTGCAATATTAGCCCATTTAAAAAAGTGATAAAAATTAACGAATCTTTTGCGGCTTGTACCGGCTTAAAAGAATTTTTTTTAAAAAAAATATGTTAAAAATACATAAAAACTCACTCCCAAATTTGTATTAATATGTGTCACTAGTGGTGTGAAAAAACTGGGTAGAAATGCTAACATATCCAGATATAAAAAATAGTATAAAAATTATATTAATTTTTAGTGGTGGAAAATCGATATAGTAGGAACAGAGATGAAAATTGAAGAACATGGACAATGAAAATCATTAGGAAAAAAACTTGGAAGTGTGGGGGGAAAATCATAATGAAGAACACAATTTTTTAAAAAGAAAAATAGATAATCATAATATTATAGTCACCAATTCATTGATCCATGTGTTACTGCATGAAAATTGAAGAACGTGAAAAAAATACTATTTGATTCAGTAATTTATTTGTTACTACATGAACAAAAAAAATTACTACAAGAATAAAAGCGTGTTACGCTGTGAATTAGTAACACATTTTTGCTGATGCAATAATACTTATTTTTCATAGTAACATAATCATTTTTTAGTAATCTGAAAAAACAAAGAAGTGGACGCGGAAAAAAAAAAAGCAGGGATAGACAATGACAACATGTAAAAAAAAATCCATCAAGCTTGCAGGAAAGAAGTTAGATTTGAGAAGAAAATACAATGGAACCAAGATAGAGGAAGAAGAATCGCCTCAAGAAATTGCCATGGAAGTGATTTTGAAAAAAAAAAAAAAACATATTTCACGAATTTCATACTCATGTAATATTTTAAACAAGTCTTTGTAAAGAAATAAGTGTATTTAAGTAGATTTTTTCTCAGTCATAGGATAAATATTACTCTCCGTCTCCTCTTAAACTTCATAGGTTGGGTGACACAAATAATAAGAAAAACTGTTTTATTGACTTTTTCAACCAATGGATGAAGAGTATTTTGAATTAAAGTATATATTGTGAGTGTGTTTTATTTCTTTTTTAGGGTGTGAAATTTATTGTGGGACGTCCCAAATAAAAAAGTGTTAAGTTTAAGAGGGGACGGATGGAATAGTATATATGGAAATAGTTGCATACAAACTTTTATATAATGAATGATTTAGAAAAATAAGAGAAACTTTGTGTCGGTAATTTTTGACACATTTTCGAAATCTATATATATTTAACTCGTTCTCCTTTCCTTTTATGGAATTATTAAATCATAATCCCTTCGTCTCAAAATTAAATGCTACATTAATGTTTGTTATCCTAACTAAATTGATTTTAATTAAGTATACTAGCGTAGACAAGTTATAATTATCTATCTTTTCCCATTGTGCTAGTAGGCCCAAATTATATTTGGGTCTCCCTACGCCAACTCCATTGTTGCCCAGGTTAGATGTAGTCCTATGTTTTTGTAAATACACCCTATCTAGAAAAATGTTCAAACTTTTTTTCCAAAAAACGTAAAAAAAAAATTGGAATCTTTTATTCGAAAATGCATATATTTAGTTTTTGTTTTTGGCATTTTCGAAAAAATAAATTCCAAAAATTGTTACAGTTTTAAAATAATTTCGAACATTTTTTTTAGGTACAGTGTATTAACAAAAGATAAGAGTATATAACCTTCGCCTTCCATTGTGTTTTAATCCACAAATCATAAAAGCAACGAAATAAAATGGGCCATGCCTGTAAACGTGCGAAGTAGTAGCATTTTCCAAATATTAATTGAATCTTAGCTATACCTAGATGAGTGTCCTAACACGGAATATCATTAAAATTTAATATTCATAATGCTCCAAGTATGTTCACTTGTTTGCATGTGGTTTAATACAATATGTTGGAGGGTATTTAGGGGTCTTGTGAGGTCCGTTTATGAATAAATTTACTATTTATGGTTACCATAAACAATTACTTTATTCATAAACGGACCTCACAATACCTCACAATATTCTCCTGCATATCGTATTAAACCACGTGCAAAAACATGAACATACTTTTCATGGACGGAGGTAATATATTTTATACTATAATGGCATATTTATTTTGTTGGAGCAAAAGGAATGGATATATACATTTATCTCATTTATTTTGTGTTTAGTTCGTGTGACACCAATCATAATAAATTATCAGTTCGTTAAAAGTATTCATTTTTTCTTATGAATGGTAGATAATAGGTTACACGGAGAAGCATTGAATTAATTGCCTCATGAAGAAAGAATAAATACTTATCTATTCTAACCACTAAAACAAACGAGCCCTAATAGTTGAAAGAGTAAAATTCATATTCAAAAACGTTATATACTAAATTTATGTTTCGTAATTCAAAAAAAAAGTATGTATAGAGTGAAATTGGTTTATATATGAATCAGTGAAGGGTATTAGTTGTTTTCACTGAAGAGTATTAGTTGTTTTTACTTAAAAGTATTACTGGTTTACACTGAAGAGCCTTAGTACATTTTCACTGAACAACTAAGACTCTTTAGTGTAAATCAGTAATATTCTTCAGTTTAATACAACTAATACTCTTCAATGAAAACAACTAATACCCTTCGGTGATTCATGTATAAACCAGTTTCACTCCATACTTTGTCTCAAAAAAATTGTTATATATTTAATTATTGTCAACAAGTTATTGAATTAATAGTTATTGATATAGTTAGGTACAGTATGATTTTATTTTATTGATTAAATCATAGTTTCTTAAATTATATTATCTTAAAAAAAACTTTAAAATGGATTATTAATTGATTAACTTAATAAAATTATTAATTAAAGAGAGAGAAATGTACTCCCTCCGTCCCCTATTAATATTCATACTTGTGTGGGCACAGGTTTTAAGAAAAACTGAATTATTAACATTTTTAACCAATGAATTAAGAGTATTTTGAATTAAAGTAGGTAGTGTGATATTGTTATATTTTAATATTTTGGGTGTGAATATTATTGTGGGGACAAAGTATAGAGTGAAACTGGTTTATACATTAATCACTAAATTGGTATTAGTTGTTTTCATTGAAGAGTATTAGTTGTATTTACTGAAGAGTATTACTGATTTACACTAAAGAGTCTTAGTTGTTTAGTGAAAATAAACTAAGAGGCCGTTTGGTTTGTTGAAAGAAATGGCAATGAGAATGGTAATGATAGTAGTGCGGAATGAAATAAATATTCTCTTTAAAATTGTATTGTTTGGTTGAATATGAGAATTACTATCATAGTCATTGATTTTGTTTGGTTTGTCAAGTTTTTTAAGGAATGAAACCAACTTATTGATTTTTTTTAAATAATATTATTTTAATTTATTTATTTTTTAAATATTTTTTAGTTAAAAATAGCGTATGAAAGTATTTCAATTAATATGAAATAAATTTTGCTTTCAAGTTTAATCTTAATTATTTAATAAAAAATATAATAAAGGAGCCTAAAATTCCATAAACATTATGTATAATACTAAAAAATAAACTAAACTATTTTAGAATAAAAAATATTAAGATGAAAAAGGGTGCCGTACTTTTTTGGGTAATGGAAGTAGGGAATGAAAGTCATTCCACTCATAAACTTGAGGAATGGGGATTCCCTCATTTTTGGATATGAAATGAGGGCACTGTAGCAAGGTTTCAAAGTAGTGAACCAAACATATTTTTTGTATTTATTTCCCATTCCACAGTACCAAAGTACCCAATTAAACAGACCCTAAGATTCTTCAGTATAAATTAGTAATATCCTTCAATAAAAATAATTAATACTCTTCAGAGAAAATAACGAATATCCTTTAGTGATTCATTTATAAACCAATTTCACTATATACATACTCTATTGTGGGACATCTCAAATAGGAGAATGAATATTAAAAGGGAATAGAGGGAGTATTATATTATTTTTTAATATTATAAAATGTATAGATCTTTAAAAAAAACAAAGAGAGAGAGAGAAATGAATTCATTTAAAAAAGAAATCATATACGACAATATATTTTATATATAAAAACAAGAGTATATATAGAGTGAAATTGGTTTATATATGAATTAGTGAAGAGTATTCATTTTTTCACTGAAAAGTATTAGTTGTTTTTACTGAAGCGTATTACTGGTTTACACTGAAGAGTTTTAGTTCATTTTTACTAAATAACTAGGACTTTTTAGTGTAAATCAGTAATACTCTTCAGTAAATTCAATTAATACACTTTAGCGAAAACAACTAATATCCTTCAATAATTTATGTATAAACCAGTTTTACTCTATATTTATCTAAGAATAAATGAGTGAATATTACCATTAGAGAAGTTCTAATTTCTAAATGTAAATGATATATGCTTATTTCGCACGCATTACGTCATATGGCGTCAAATATTTCACATTTCCAACTTTGACCTCTAAATAACAAAAGAAGTCCCAAAAGGGCCCCAAAGAAAGCAACAACAAAGTTGATCTCCAACTCCTTTTGTACACACACAAAATGGGTACCATGTGGAATACATTATTCAGTTTACTCAAAGTGGGTATGATCTTTTATGGGTCAAATAGTGCCTCATTCTTCTCCTCGTTCCCTCTTCCAATAATTTGGGATACTTAATTCTACTCTCTTATCTCTAGATTATTCACACATTTATTTTATTTAATTGTTTTAAAAATATTCGTGCACTTTAAAATAAAAATATGATTTGTGTTTGCAATCACAATAATATACATATATTTATTTGTATACCATAATTTTACTTAAAACTTTTAAAAAAAAATGTATTCCCTCCGTCCCAATTTTGTTTACCCATTTCATTATGTACCCCCTTCAAATACTTCTAAATTACACCTCATTCTACTAATAATTACGTAGAAAAACATTTTTATTTTGTTTCATGCACTTCAATTGAACAGTGTTCTAAAAGTCGCTAGTCGCTAGTCGGTCGGTCGACTGAGGACTAGCGACTAGAGCGACTAGTCAGGGACTAGTCGAAACCGCCTAAATAAATAAAATAATTAATATTTAATAAAATTTAATAATTAATAATACATTAAATAATAAACCCCAGCCTATTTTCTTTAATGGCCGACAAGTATAAACCGTTACAAACTAGTGAACTACTGTAGATAGATGAGTTGAAACTTGTCAGGTGCACATAGGTATTATAAACCATAGCAGCATAGCTTTACAAATTTAAAAATTACAACACAAACTACCAGTTACCACTTACCAGGTGTGCGGCGGCGTGAGTATGAAGGATTGCACGGTGGTCGGTGGTCTGACTTCGTTCATGCGACGGCAGCAAAGGAAAGCTGCGCGGCGGTCAGGGAGTGCTTGCACGCGATGGTTGCATCTTGGGGGGGCTTGCGCGTGACGGCGGCGACGGATTCTCTCTCACAGGCAGAACAAGGGCACCGCGATGGGTGATTTCAATTTCAGACTTGTTGGATCCCTAATTCTATTTTTGTTTTTTTAGATTTTGTAATTAATATTTATTTTAAAAAAATTGGGCGGCGATTACACGGTTAGTCGGCGACTAAACGGTCTTAGTCGCCGACTAAGCTCGGAACCGTGTATTTTGAACGTTTAGAGGGTAATCGGGTCGGCCTAGGGCCGACTAGCGACTAATCGGCGACTAGTCGGCCGACTAGGCCGACTTTTAGAACACTGCAATTGAATAATACACAATCATAAAAAAATCATTTTATCCATTTAAATACTATAAATTAAGGGGGCGCTTGATTAGCAATTCTTCAATGGTAATGGGAATGAAAATTTATTTTCATCTATGCCCTCATAAGAAAAATGATATGTTAGGGGAGAAAGTATTCCAATGGTGACACTATTGCTAGTGTCATGCCCCAATTTTGGAATAGAAGTTGACAACAAATGGTTGTTGGTGGAGGAATGGGGGAATGATTGAGGAGGATGATTGTAGGAAGAGAATAGGGTAATCAAAATGGAGTAGTGATTATCTTATTTAGGAGGAGAGATAGTTATTTTGTTCTCATGATCCATCCTAATTACACTAAATTTCAACCTCATTCTCATTACCATTGAAGAGTTGTTAACCAAGCGCCCCCTAAAAGTTTCACAAAAAAGTCAACAAAAGTCAAATGGGTAAATAAAATTGGGACGGAAGTAGTATTATTTTAAATATGCTAATAATTTGGGAACAGTGGGAGTTACTTGATTACACCTTAGCCATCATATAATAATAAAAGCAATATTTTATTGCTTATTTCGTCGCCCTATCAATTTGGATATGATGATGAGGCGGCTAGTTATAATCATGATTCCATCAATCTTAGAATTTGAACCCCTAAATTCCTTCCTCCCATTTTGAAAATAAAGTGGTCCTCACGGTGCTGACACAGTCATGTGGTGGTTGTTTTTGGGTGTTTGTGCTTAGCAAATAGTCCCTGTTCTGTCGAGATTATTTGCATAATAATTGTTCACACAAATAAAAAAAACCACTTTTTAATAAAATAATGATATAGGAGAAAATATACTAATATACATACAAATCCATATGTTTTTTTTTTTAAATATGCAAGTAATATTGAGACGTCTCAATAAAACAAGCGTGCAAATAATTTCAAAATAAAGGGAGTATTTTATTTGGATTTTTGAACTATCAATCAACATCGGGAATCAACATAAATCTTGAGAATCTGATTCTATCAAGGCAAATCTCTCTTAAATCTCCTTCATTTGTATTTCTCTCTTCTTGCTATCTAGGTTTTGTTTATGTGACTACATTTCTTCAATCGTCCTCTTTTACAATATTACTTTCTCATTTGCTAACTATTACATTTGTCCATAGACAAAGTCTCATTGTATTTTTGGCTTGCATTTAATATTTCGTACTTTATCAAGAATTGTTCTAACTTTACCGATTTTATATTATAGATAGACTTCCACTAAGTGTTGTGGATCTTTTTAGTATTGTTTTGACATCATCAAAAAAGGAGAAATTGTTGGCACAATGTCAGTTTTGGATTAGATCAAAATACCCTGAAATGATGAATGTGTCTAAGTGTTGAAAGTCAGGATTAGTCTTAATAGGATTAAAGTTAGATTTTATCTTTACATGTACTCAGTTGAGGGGGAACTCAACTGATGTCAATCGAGACCTTAATCCTGAAGACACAAGGAGAGCTTTTTGAAGTTGGTTAACAATGAGTTATGAGATCAAGGCTGACTCAATAGTAGAGCTGACAAAACGGGCGAGCAGGGCCGGGCCGGCCCATTTACAATCGGGCCACTATAAACTCAGTCCAGCCCAGTCCACCTTAGCCCACGGGCTAACGGGGCCAGCCCAGCCCATTTCATTTTTTCAATATATTAATGATAGGCATGGATTGGGCTTATTAGCCTTACTATGTGTTGATGTTAGGTCAATGTTGTCCAAAATATTACAATATTTTCCGCAACATTAGAATTCACCCTTTCTCCTAACACTAACTCCATTTGTTTCAATGTTGTCTTTAATGTCTAAACATGCAGGATGACGACGTGGCAGTTACCAGGTCAGACGGTTGCAGTTTAGAGTGAGTTATTTAAAGATACAACATGGGTGGTTATGAAGATCATGGAGCTTAAGTGTAGGACGGTTTTACATCATGGGAAACTATGATTTTTGTGTTCACATGCAAGGAATGAAGTTCATAAATACCGCACGCATGAGACACTATCAAGTGAAGAAATCGAGATATCTATTTGCCTATAGCAAGTGTAGTTGTTTCGATTTACTCCATTGTAATTCTAAGAGTGTTTTTGTTAGACCTTCAAATAGGTTATTTATGCACGATTAGAATTCTAGGCTTTTGATTGTATACCTAGGGTATATAATCTTGATGTAAAATCTTACAGTAGGATTGTACTTTGCCTTTGTATCACTACTTCGTTATAGTGAAGTTTCGCCATGAGGCATCACAGGTTATTTTTATAATCTATGAAAAAACTTTGATATCCCGTTTGTAAATGTATTTTCTGTTTTTCAAAATCTTCCGCTGTGTATGTTGTCCTTTATGTTTCAACACTTTCGATAACATTCTAGAAAAATACCCGCGCACACCCTTCGATTGGCACCATAATCTTGAAAAATCATCCATCAAATTTGATTATAGGTGAAATTACTTCTGGAGTTCAAACTAGAAAAAGAAGGAGAGTAGATCTCAAAATTATTTAATGATTATGGAATTGGAAATAATATGTTAACTATTTTATGTGATATTACGTGTTCTAATTAATATACCTATGAATTATTTGCAACATTCATTGACTAAGCATATAAGTATATACATCCTTTTATTAGAGATCTTGTTGAGAAGGAAGTTGTGAAGTTATAATATATTTCCACTGAGAAACAAATTGCTGATATTTTCACAAAAGTCCTTGATTATGAGAGGTTTTCATCACTTAGAAAATCTCTTAGTTTATGCACATGCTGAATAATTTATTGTTGTGTTGTGAAAAATGTTTCAACATTTGACACAACATCAAAAAGTTATTTGTAAACTTTTCTAAATATTATTTTTGTTTGATCTTTGAATAACTCTTTTGTGTAATAGTTGTTTGAACCTGAAAATATGTTTATTTTTGTGGACACATATCATTGCGTGCTAAAGTTTGAAAAATCACTATAAGATACTTTAATCACTGAGTAACTATAGGACACGGAGCTCGCTACTACGATGTACTCTTTTCAAAATGTGATTAAAAATGTATCAATTTATTCATAATCCACTAAGTAGCTATGGGGCACGGAGCTCGCGACTACGATGTTTTCTTTTCAAAAGGTGGATCAATATGAAACATTGTGATAAAATTATTTAAATTGATAAAACAATCCAATGATGATTGTATTGTTAAGTGTTGAGATGTGTGTGTTCCAACATGTAAAATAATATTTACTAGGGTTAGAATTTCTGATTACCTTCATGAGTTATATAATTTTTTAATTAGGATAATACTAAGGATATTTATTGAGAATATTTCCAGCAATATATTTAATTCAGTTTATTTTATTTTATCATGGGTAGTTATTTAATTTGTACCTCAAATTTAGAAATTACACACGATCACACTCCTAAAGTTGTGGAAGTTTTTAAACTGCCACATCGTGCACAACATGTTAGTGTTGTGTGTGTGATAACCTACATCATACTTCTCTATATAAGATCGATAGTTATGCATGATGATTACATACTGAAAGTTATCATTGTATTTTGCATAAAGAATTTCAAATGTATCATTAACTTAGCTTAAAGTATCATCTAAAGCCAGTTTCATATTTACTCTATTTCATTATCATTATTATTATTACTTAACTTTTATTTTCTACTATTTTGAACTCAGTTAGTTTCTTCGCAGTTTAACACAAATGTTTATCAAATATTGGCAACAATACTGACAACATTAGTTAAGAATATTTTTGTTACATCTTTTACTCTCACTACTGATTACATTTTTAAGTAGAAAGATGTCCTCCAAGGCACTATTGATGTCCTGACTAGGTACACAAAGTTTGGGGAGATGTTACTTTCTACTCCAACAGGGGGAGTATGGTCTGGATGTTGTTACTGAAAGTGTTTCTAAAAGTATTTTCAAGTTGTTGATGTTACTAATGAAATTGCTATTTATGTTTTTGTTATTATTGTTGAGCCTAAAGACAGGGGGAGTTTATGCAGGTTATGGAGATGCAGCTGACTTGTGAAGATCAGCCCAATCATCTCTCTACTTCACATATTCATACCTTGTGATTCAAAAGCTCTGTAGATTTGTCTTATTTGTTAAACACTGTTTTAGTTTTCTGTTAGTTTAAAATGTTAGTAATTTGCTGCTGTTTTTGTTTAGATTAGCTTGGGAACACTTAGTTTGTTTAGTGTTTGTGCAATTCGTTTTAAGCACTCAGTTTTTGTGCTTAGTGTTGTTTTAGTTAATTCCAGTTTGTTATTTTAATTTGGTTCCAGGAATTAAAAATCCTTGATTTGATGTTTAGTTGTGTTTCTGACTTAACACATTTTACTGCATATTTATAACATCAGGTGTGTTGTAGTAGAAAGACAAAATTGGAGGAGATTGTTGATGTTAGGTCAATGTTGTCCAAAATGTTACAATATTTTCCGCAACATCAGGATTCGCCCTTTCTCCTAACACTAACTCCATTTGTTTCAATGTTGTCTTTAATGTCTAAACATGCAGGATGACGACATGATAGTTACCAGGTCAGGTGGTTGCAGTTTAGAGTGAGTTATTTAAAGATACAACATGGGTGGTTATCAAGATCATGAAGCTTAAGTGTGGGACGGTTTTACATCATGGGAAACCATGATTTTTGTGCTCACATGCAAGGAATGAAGTCTATAAATATTGTATGCATGAGACACTACCAAGTGAAGAAATCGAGATATCTATTTACCTATAGCAAGTGTAGTTGTTTCAATTTACTCCATTGTAATTCTAAGAGTGTTTTTGTTAGACCTTCAAATAGGTTATTTATGCACGATTAGAATTCTAGGCTTTTGATTGTATACCTTTTTTTTTTTGGTCAGTAAAGTTGGAATTTTTATTCCCGCATGAGAATTACAAGGGTACATAGGTATAAGAGATACCCTTGGGCCACCATTACAAGCTTTTGATTGTATACCTAGGGTATATAATCTTGATGTAAAATCTTACAGTAGGATTGTACATTGCCTTTGTATCAGTACTTCATTATAATGAAGTTTCGCCACGAGGCATCATAGATTATTTTTATAATCTATGAAAAAGTTTTGATATCTCGTTTGCAAATTTATTTTATGTTTTTCAAAGTATTCCGCTGTGTATGTTGTCTTTTATATTTCAACACTTTCGACAACATTCTGAAAAAATACCTGCGCACACCCTTTAATTGGTATCAGAGCAATCTGATATCATACGTTAGGATCCTTCACTATGTATGGATACTTGGGCATGGATTTAGGATTTAGGATAGTATAGTACGCACAGGCCTGGGAGGATTTAGGATACTTGGCATGGATTTAGGCTTATTAGCGACTTTCTTTGGTTCTTTCTGGGGCCTAGACTTCTTTATTCAATAATTCAATCGAGTTAAAAAGAAAATTTCGTAGATTTAAAAAACACATTCATATGGTCGGGCTGGCCCGTGGCCCAATTTTTTTGGGCTGCCATTTTTCTGGCCCAGCCCGGCCTATATCCCAGGCTGGCCGAGCTGGCCCGTCGAGCCGGGCCAATTTTGCCAGCTCTACTCAATAGCACCTGAACAAGTCAGGCTACTTCGAGTACTTGGGAACACTTGGAGTAGGAGCCCAAGAATCAAATAAAAGGAATGTCAAGGATAAGATAAAGTTGTATTATGTACTTCAAGTAGATGAAGACAAAATTTAACTCTAAAAGGACAAGTCTGGACTGAAGAATGAGATCCACCATTCTCACCTACCTGAAAATGTGGACCAATTAGAGATCGACAACGCATGTATGGACTTGACACTAAACCTGAAAAAACCTGCATATTACAACAAACATGCATTTAATGTATACATCTCAAAGCATGCAAATGACAGCATGTAAGTATAGAAAATGCCCATTGTATCTCCTACAAATGGACGCTAGGAAGCTATCTCTTCCAATTGACAGTTTTCCAAATCGCCTATAAATACAAAAGACCTTGGCCCAAACAAGGTTACGTGAAATTTTGAAGCCAAGAAATTACTCAGATTCTCTAGCATTCAAGAAGCACTCGAAAAACCTTAAATTTCTCAAGTGTTTCTTTAGTTTTAGAGTAAATTATGTATTCGCGAGCTTAGCATATATATCTCAAACTTAGAGTGAGAATCCATCCTTAGATTAACATTATTTTGTAAGAATGATCACAAATGGTTGGAACTTAGAGTAATATTTAACCAATCCTAGAGCTAGCCAGTGATAGGTGGGTGGTGAAGTTGGTTAGAGGACTAGAACTTAGAGTAATTATAGGGGTTATAATGCTAAGAAATGAGACTGATCATTGGTGCACCTTGGCACATTAAAAATAAGTCAATCCTTGTTAAGAGATTCTTCTGTTCAATCAGGACCGTGGACGTAGGAATTTGAGTCTCTGAACCACATTAAACTTTGTGTTCTTTATTGTTTTTCTTATTATTCTCAACTGTCGTATTCATTCAAGCATATCGTACCTTCTCAGGATTGAATCAATCATCCTAACTGCATAAATCACTGCACAGTCCTTTACCACGACTTCTTAAAGTAACTCAGAAAAGCAGTTTTCAGTAAATCAAAGTGAGTCAAAAACCTTAGGGCTCACACTTCCACACTCAGGCTTAATTAGATAAATATCCAATTGATAAACTTTAGAGTTGTTAGTAGGTATGTTATCTGATTGTATCCTCTGAGCACTCTACACTGACCTTCTTTGAACTCTGCTTATAAGTCTCTAATAGACTGACATTTAGGGTTACCTTCAGGTTAGTTGAATCAGTGTTAAAGGAGATCTTATTTTCGAAAAAGATTTGGCATACGTGTATTCCCCCATACACATATGCTATACTCGTCCGGGACCAACAATATTTGATGAAGGTTTTGAGCCTAGCAAAAAGATGAGAGAAGACCTTAAAAATATGAGAAGGAAAGAAGTATGGAAGCCTATGAAAAGGTTGAGAGGGAAAGGCAACAAAGACAGATAACCTTCAGGATAAGAACACTTAGAGGTACAAGTCCACATTTCTAGCTTTGAGAAGTAAGCAAAGTAAGAAGACGAATACTTAAGTTCAAAAATATTCTCACCTTGATAAATTGGTATCAGTCAAGCTAAATGAGGGATGAGAAGATATCAAGAGGGATTTTGTACACTTCTACTACATAGTGCAAAGATAACATGGACAGTCTGTCGATGAGATGTTCTTCTCTCATCTGATTTTTTTAGGGGGCGCTTGGTTAACAATTCTTCAATGGTAATGAGAATGAGATTGAAAATTAGTGTAATTAGCATGGTTCATGAGAACAAAATCACTACCTCTCCTCCTAAATAAGGTAATCACTACTCCATTTTGATTACCCTATTCTCTTCCTACAATCATCCTCCTCAATCACTCCCCCATTCCTCCACCAACACCCATTTGTTGTCAACTTCTATTCCAAAATTGGGGCATAGCACTAGCAATGGTGTCACCATTGGAACACTTCTTCCCCTAACATATCATTTTTTTTTATGAGGGCATAGATGGAAATAAATTTTCATTCCCATTACCATTGAAGAATTGTTAACCAAGCGCCCCCTTAGATCCTAATCTATGTCATGATCTTTTGTAAGCTGCTGATAATGGAGGAGTAGAACTCAAAATTACTTAATCAATCAATTTATTCCACCAATAAGAATGGATAGACAATTAAATATGCAACATATACATAAATGAACGGCGATGCATTGTCAAAGAAGAAGGTTTGATGGGATACAATGAGGGTAATTTAATTAAAATGAATAATGATTATATAAATATAAATTTTATAAAGAAGAAATTTTAAAAAATTAAAGAAACCAAAACTATGTAATATATACTATTCCCTCCATCTGTTGATAAAAAAAGATCTCCCTATCCACCAAAACTGTGCTCCATTGATTGGGCACAAGTTTTATAAAAAAATAGATAAAGTAAGAATAAAATTTGAATAAAATGACACACTTTTGGTGGACAATCAAATAAGGAAAGTGAGAACACTTTTGGTGGACGGAGAGAGTATATATTACCGTTTACTCCCTCCGTCCATGAAATATAGTCATGTTGATTTATGCACGGTTATTAAGAAAGTTGATATAATATGTAAAAGGTAAGAATATTGTGTCACATCAAGTACAAAATAAATTATTTTACAAATATTATGTGTGTTTTTTTAAAAGTGTAGATAAAATTTATTATTTTCATTTTAGGCAACAAGACTATTTTTCGTGGATAGCCAAATAAGGCAACTAGGACTATATTTCTGGACGGAGGGAGTATTAACGATAAACACCCCAACACAAGTGGCCAAAGACACCCTCATACTTACCTAAGGTCGCGAGGTCGATTCTCATGAGGTGTAATAATTTCATCTGTAAAGCGAAAATGAAGATATAATATATCTTTTGTACAAGACAAAAACTTGTATGAGACCGTCTTATGACATAAGACCACACAAATTAACATCTACCCCTACCAAAGTGATTCGAACTTGACTAATTTTTTTTTTTTTTTTTAAATTGCTAATAGCAAGGGTATGGCGAGAAAAATTTAAAATAAAAAAAGCTAGCTTAACCAAAAAAAAAAACAAGAGCATAATAGAACTGACCATTTGGCAAGGACTTATACAAAAACTTAGGGGGCGCTTGGTTAACAACTCTTCAATGGTAATGAGAATGAGATTGAAAATTAGTGTAATTAGCATGGTTCATGAGAACAAAATCACTACCTCTCCTCCTAAATAAGGTAATCACTACTCCATTTTGATTATCATATTCTCTTCCTACAATCATCCTCCTCAATCATTCCCTCATTCCTCCACCAACAACCATTTGTTGTCAACTTCTATTCCAAAATTGGGGCATGTCACTAGCAATTGTGTCACCATTGGAACACTTCTTCCTCTAACATTTCATTTTTCTTATGAGGGCATAGATGGAAATAAATTTTCATTCTCATTACCATTGAAGAATTGCTAACCAAGCATCCCCTTAATCTTATTTTGGCGATGACTTTATTCGCAAGGGTTGTATTTTGGGAAAAGGGTCACATAAGCCCCTGAACTTATGCACCAGGATCAAATAAGCCCTTGATCTATTTTTTTTTATCATCCAACCCCTTTTTCTTTTTTATTTGGATCAAATAAGCCCCTAAACTTATGTATTTGGATCAAATAAGCCCTTCATCTATTCTTTTGGTCATCCAAACCCTTTTCCTTTTCAATTTGGATCAAATAGACCCCTATTCTTCTTAAATTCAACATGTAGACTACTTTTCTCAATTCTTTATTTTTATAATTCGAGTAAATAATATTATAAATATTTAATGCATATAATATTATTAAAAAATATTTTGTATATTCTTTAGATGCTATTTAAGAATTGTTTTTTAAATATATTTTTTTTACAAAATTGACCGAAAATAATAACATAAATAAATAGATCTTTGTTGGTCATAAGTGTGTTAATTCTAATTTACAATTTTTATTATTATGTTGCCTTCTTCAATCTGTCTGCTAAATAAGTTAGAATTATTTTTTCTACTTTGTATATGTTTATTAAAATGTTAATTTCGTCAAACATTTTAATTAAATTCAATCAATTAATTAAATATATTTTCTTCAAGATATTTAAACAAAGAAAATCAAATTAAAAAAATCAATACAGAGTTAGTAACAAACGAATTTTGTTTCTAAACCTTTTAATCACTTTAATTTAAATAAATAGACAATACCTAATTTTTACCAACTTTTATTTTATTAATTTAAACAATTGGTTATTTTTATTTCAAAACAATATCATATGAATTATATATTTAAGATATCATTTACTCAAAATTTAAACTAAAAGCATTGAGCAAAATAGTCTACATGTTGAATTTAAGAAGAATATGGGTCTATTTGATCCAAATTGAAAAGGAAAAGGGTTTGGATGATCAAAAGAATAGATGAAGGGCTTATTTGATCCAAATACATAAGTTTAGGGGCTTATTTGATTCAAATCGAAAAGAAAAAGGGGTTGGATGATTAAAAAAATAGATCAAGGGCTTATTTGATCCTGGTGCATAAGCTGAGGGGCTTATTTGACCCTTTTCCCTTGTATTTTCTCTCCAAATCCTCAACAACTAAGGGGGCGCTTGGTTAGCCATTCTTCAATGGTAATGAGAATGAAAATTTATTTTCATTTATGCCCTCATAATAAAAATGATATGTTAGAGGAAGAAGTGTTCCAATGTTGATACCATTGCTAGTGTCATGCCCCAATTTAGGAATAGAAGTAGACAACAAATGGTTGTTGGTGGAGGAAGGGGAGAGTGATTGAGGAGGATGATTGTAGGAAGATAATAGGGTAATCAAAATGGAGTAGTGATTACCTTATTTAGGAGGAGAGGTAGTGATTTGTTCTCATGAACCATGCTAATTACACTAAATTTCAATCTCATTCTCATTACCATTGAAGAGTTGTTAACCAAGCGTCCCCTAAGTTTTGGCGAGAAAATACCTTCGCCTTAGCCCTTGTTTGCGGCCATTTTTTTAGTGAATTAATAATCAAAATAAAAGTATTAGTTTTAAATCAAAAGATGAAATAAAAAGTATAATAAGAAAAAATTGAAACAGAAAATACTTGAGGTTACTCTCTGAAAGATGCCTTAATATGTCGTTATGATTTTAAACGAATGTATTTTGACCAGATCATCATTATAATTGAATCATCACAAAGAAACATAAACTCTTAACATTTTAATTTCATATTCTCTGAATTAAAAAAATATAAATTAATATAAAAGGATGGGAAAGAGGATTGTGCACAAAAATAGAATAAGGACTACTTCGCCGTCTATGAAAAATGACAATGGATCGATCTTCCTTTTAACCAAAATTTATGTTGATAAAAGAAGATGATTCAAGGTTATCGATAGAGACAAACAATGGAGAGAATGAAATGAAAATTTTAATTATTATTATTATTGCATGGAGCTTAAATTCAAAAGACTGCATGTAAATTAATTTTTATTACTCCCTCCATCCTTCAAGAAGATACTCGTCTTTTTTTTTCAGAACGTCTTTCAATAAGTTTTTCATGTCATTTTTTTAAATTCAACCACCCCAATTTATTTTTCCTTATTCTCATACTTTGTGCGTTATTCACTTTATTCAGTTACATTATTTGTAGTATAATTGTTTGTACTATATTTCTTTTTTTATAATAACACTCTTTAGTTTACGTGTATTAATCGATGGAGGGGGTATAATATTTATATGCCATTTATCACTTCCTACAGGAAATTCCAATTAATATTTCCAGCATAAAGTGAACAATTATTGGATGACTGCTGGTGAGGTCACTAACTGTATCCAATCAATTCTAAGTTGGGGTCAAATATTTGTTACTTCAACACCTTTTGTCGGTGTTTCAGCACTTATTTTAAGTTGAAAGTATTAACGGCACTGGGTACATGTGCCAATTGATTTTCAGATAATTTATTACAAAAGTAGTAATAGATAAATATAATAATATATATTTGGTCATCCCTGCCCATATATAGTAGGATTCCAACATTGAAGAGTGGGCGTCCCAACTGTGAATAATGTCCACTGGACATGTATGAAACTTCTACTCGAACAAAAGGTTTAGAATTGTATGATTTCATTCATATAAAATAAAAAAATTAATAATGTCACTAGTCTTTTAAGGTACAACTTTTATTTTGATTATGTGAATAAATTATTTACATTAATTTGGGGGAGGTTGGTTTGCATGGGTTTGATTTATAATTTGAAAATTATAATAATTTATTGAAGAAGTTTTATGCGAGATTGTGAAAGTATTCATTTTCAATATAAATATTATCACTTTTAAGATAAATTATAGTATCATTTTTTTTAAAAATAATATAAAGTGTATCATTTTAAGATAAAAATTTAAAAGTGATACACTTTATAATAAATAAATTGTATCACTTTTTCAAAAAAAAAAGTATCATTTTAAGGCAAAATTTTGAAAATTGATATTTTATATTAAAAAAGAAATATTCCACTTAAAAGTTGAAAGAATTACATCTCATCTAAATGTCCGAACTTGTTAAGAGGTGAGGAATCAATTCAATTTTTTCTTTCCTAACGATCTCTCGCACTCATGAATTTGATTCTCAAGTTTTTCCTAGTTGGTGATGAGACAATATAAAACGAGTGAAATTATTTTCTATGGGAATTGAATCTAAGATGTGTGGGTGTGAATTTTTTTTACTGACACCATGAAATAATTTCATCTCATTTAAAAGGTCAAATTTATAAGGCTTAGTTGCAATTTAAATCGTGGTCATTCCTAAAATTGCATTTTAAGCTAAACATTTGGGTTTTGTTAAAAAAAAAAAAAAAAAAAAAACTTCAATTTAATTTGTTTTGGGCAATTAAGACTTACAGGAAAATTCGCCACTATCCATCGTTGATGTGACATCTACGTGGCAACCGCCCAAAAAAAATTAAATTATATGGGAAAAAATTTTGAGATTTAATTGTAATTTAAATCATGGTTTGTTTGTTTTTTTCAAAATGACATTTTAAACTAAACTTTTGGATCATGTTAAACAAAGCTCTCATTTAACTTTTTTTGGTAATTAAGACTTAGGGACGGATTTGTAGGGACTCGTCGTTAACATGACATCTATGTGGCAATATGGCAAAAAAATTTAAATATGTGGCATAAATTAAAATTTCAAATTTCAAATGCTTGTATTAATAAGAAAATAAATAAATGAATAAAAAAAAAGTAAATGAAAGAAATTAAGATACAAAATACTTGCATTAATAAGAACATAAATGAATCTAAATAGGATAAACACAACAATTTTAATAATCCATTTTACCATGAAGTTTTGAAAAATTATTTAGAAATTGAGAATTTAATTTTAAATTTTGTCATGTATTTAAAGCTTGTGCCATGCTCCCTCCATCCCATTATTATCCACACTTTTCTTATTCGTCCGTCCCAAAAATATTTGCACACTCTAAAAAAGGAAACATTGATTTGCGTGCACACTCACAATAATGTACACATATTTACTCATATGTCACTACTTTACTCAAAAAGTAATTTTT
This sequence comes from Ballota nigra, assembly GCA_947034835.1. Taxonomy (NCBI): domain Eukaryota; kingdom Viridiplantae; phylum Streptophyta; class Magnoliopsida; order Lamiales; family Lamiaceae; genus Ballota; species Ballota nigra. The sequence goes on along the minus strand of OX344725.1, from coordinate 11,462,677 downwards.
TCTTAAAATGTGTGTCGTCCCAACTATGCAAATAATACTGGGACAATGTTTTTTCTGTGTCGTTGCCACGTAGACGCTTCATCAACTACGGGTCTCTGCAAATCTGTTCGTAAGTCTTAATTGCCAAAAAAAACTATATTGATTTTTTTTAATAAGATCCAAAAAGTTTAATTTAAAATACAATTTTGCAAAAGGTCGTGATTTCAATTGCAACTAAATCTTAAAAAAAATTGCCACTTAATTTAAATTTTTTGGATGATTGACACGTAAATGCTACATCAGCAACGGGTAGAGACAAATCTGCCTGTAACTCTTAATTGCCAACAAAAAAATTTAAATTGAAGCGTTTGTTAACAAGATTTAAAAGTTTAGCTTAAAATACAATTTTGAAAAAGATCGTGATTTAAATTGTAATTAAATCAATTTATAAAGAGATGTGAAACTAATTCATATATTTAATTTTATAACAAAAATGATAATGGGCTCAGCTTTTGTCTAATTTATTTTAAGGATAAAAATGATTTAATATCCTATAATTAAGTGTGTGTTTGACTTTGAATATGCTGATTTGACTATGGATATGGGGAGTGAATTTAGAATCCACAATCAAATAAGGTCAACTTAATTATTCATTCAAAAGATTTCAAATTGCTTATATTGTTTTAAGATATTATTAAATGTATTTGGAATTTAACCTAAAATATGCTCATTTGATATTAATTATCTTCTTCCCGAATATCCTATTCAAACATACATGGTCAGTGGTCACACACTGAGTAGCACCCCGTGCATATTTATCCTTTCGTGTGGCCTGCATATTACGGTCCATCTAAACATAAATATATATATATATATATATATATATATATATATATATATATATATATATATATTATCAATTGGGGGTATCGTTTGTCTCTTTCACAATAATTCCACTGCAATTTTTTTTCTCGACAAAGCATAAAGTAAAAATAGTTCATAAACCATCAAAAGATATTAGTTATTTTTACTAAACAGTACGAATTGTTTCCACTAAAATTATTAATTGTTTAGTAAAAATAAACTAATATTCTTTAATGAAAACAACTCATACTCATCATTGAAAACAACCAATAGCCTCATATATGAACTATTTTCACTCTAAATATACTTTTCTTCTATATTTAGGAAGTTAAGAATAATTTTAATAAGATTATCATTTGAAAATTGTAATTAAGACGTCGCATTAGTATACAAATAAAATGTATGAATAGAAAACATTAAAGAGAGTTTGTCTTTAATACACAATTTAGTAAAACAATTAACCTAAACAAACTAATTCTTTTAATGAAACAAAATGCACATAGTCGAACAAGTTTTTGTCTACAAGTTTTTTTACAAGTCAATATCAATATAAATATATAGAAATTAAATATCTCTTTCATAACCTACGTGTATCTTTTAAGATAAAAGTTTCATAATTGTGTCGGGATAAACTGGGTGGTTGTATTAAATATGATTCCCCCAGATATGGAATATTTGAGCACAAATTTAGATGTAAATAAGATGCCGGTATGTGCCATTTACCTTCAATTATTACAATTTAGGGTGAAAAATATTAAGGAAATTAAATAAAATAAATTGATTCCACGTCTTCTTGTACATTCAATTTTTTAAATGGGATGAAATTCTTTCATATTATCAAAGTCAAAAAACTACTATTCCTTTCTCTTTCTTCCCGACTCTTCTCTTAAATCCGAAAATTTTAAGATTTTAAGATGGTTTTGGAAAACTTTTGCTATCTAACATAAATCTTCAATATTAAAATGAGTGAAAAATAAAAAATAAAAAATAAAATGCAATGAGTAATAGTAGATGAAACAATGAGATAGAAAAATAATTCATAGAAAGACTTAAGAACCAATATAATGGAGATTTGACAAAATAAGTATTGAAAAAAGGAATAATATTCCCTTCATTCTTTAATAAATGTATTTGTATACTCTAAATTTTGTTTCTAATTATTTAGCATTTTAGCTCTTTTCACTCATTTTTCTTCCCAATTTAACGGCTTTTTTATTAATATATAGTGGTTTTCAAAATCACTTTGCAAAATATGGTGGTTTTGAGGGGTATTTGTAAAATAAGCATGAGCGTCGTCCACAACGGCGCTCACACTGTTTAAACAGTGTCTCCACCATCCTAAACGGCGCTCTTGAATTGCAACTACATTGAGAGACCATTGAGGAATGTGCCGGTCGTTGGGCGCCAGTACCAACGACGCCCATTGAACATAACCTCGACCACTGCAGTTCCTGTCACATCACACTTTCTCAATACATTTTTCTCGGCAGCCATGAATGCACTACCACACCAACTACCAAACTACTTAATAAATTTGAAATTGCCATAGTAAATAAATTTTTGCAGGTGGTAGATGCATAGTAAATATAGTTGTTCTAGCCATATTAATGTTGAAGCCAAAATCAATCCTAACAACTGCATCACAATAATTTTCAAACATCACAAAAACGCACAACGGAAGGTGGTGCTGCGGCTCCTAAGATCGGAGGAGGCTGGTGCTGCGGTTCACAGTCGCCGGCGCCTGAGTACGTGGAGAACGCAGCGCCTGCTACTTCCTACCAGAACAATATTCTTTTTTTTTTTCTTTTTTTTTTATTCTCTTTGATTTAAAATATAAGTACGAATATAATGGTAGAATTGTGGAAAATTTGTGAGATTTTTGTGGTAATATTTGGAGAGATTTTAGCAGATAGTTGGTTCTTTGAAAAATTCCATTTTTAGTTAGTTTGGTTGATCAGTATTTAAAGCACCAACATTTTTTTTTTTACCGAAAAACACCAACTTTATTAGTTGTATTTTTATTTGGTGTACAATATTAATTAGTTTAATTCCTGATCAAGAATAATTAGTTTAAAGCATGGGACTAGATGATTTGGAAGGAAGCAATTGCATTAATTCACGTTTTTTAATATTTGGATGGCATGAGTTTGCTTGAAATATTTTATCAAAATTAATATATGATTATTGATTTGAAAATTGTTTAAATATAATTATAGTTTGCATTATTAATTATTGTTTGATTGTTACGTGAAGTAACAAAGTTGCTATATAAGCAAATAGTATACACGTCATTTGTATATAATAATTTGAAACATAACAAATCACAATGATTAAGATAAAAAAAAAATTCTATCTTAATGTGAAATTTAATTAATTGAAATGGAAATTGATGTTGTTGTCATATGGTTCCTAAATCTCCGATCATAATAAATTAATTAAATTGTGCTTTCATTTAGATTGTATCGATCATTGCTAACTTGATTTAATCTATTATTTTTATTTAATATTAGGATGACTTCTTATGAAGTGTCGTACGGACCAAAGGATTCGTCTGTCTTGACGTCCCAGGAAAAACATCGTTCAGAAGCAATTTTTAGTGGTAAAATTAAAGAGGATAACACATTAAGGGCAACTCATGCACCATCACTTATATTTTGGAGTTTTCGGATTGGTGTACAAGACATGGTTAGTTTGCACCCTCGTGTTCTTGATGCCTTACATATTATGGGTTTTTATGGTGCTGCTCGATGTGGACCAATTGTCATTGATAATCATCTTATTACTGCGTTGGTGGAGAGATGGCGCCCAGAAACTCACACATTTCATATTTTGCAGATACCTTCAACGAATATTGATTTAAGTCAAATCCAGTCATCTCAGACAATAAACGTAGTAGATCATTATAATCAGTCCTACGATCAACTCGTTGTAACCCAACAACTACTTCGCGACATCGTACAATTATTCCAATATCATTTGAATTTGTCATACCTACAACCTTCGTTCAAAACCACAATTTTTTTAATTAGTTTACTATTCTTGGATTTTTCTTATAATTTTTATAATTAAATTTCAGTACAAATAAAATAATAGTGTCATGTTTAATTAAGATATTGAAAATTTGTATAAATGTTTTCTTAAAATAGAGATTTTGTTCCCTTATAGTATAAGTACAATTAAATAACAATAAGAATTTTATTATTCTTATATTTTAATTAGCAAGTATATATATTTTTTTATTATATCTATAGAATTATAACAAAATAATTTTTTTTAATTTTAGCTGTTCCCTTTACATGTTTCTCATTAAAAAATTAGTTCTCTTAGATTAATTTAATATTAGTTTTCATTTCTTTTTATTTAGGTGTTATATGTATGTCTTAAAAAAATTAATCAACTTAAACAAAGTTATTTATATTTTTATTCTTTAATTAATATGCAATTACTTTTACATAATTAAATATAAGTTGTATTGATAAGTATTGGAGCGATGATCACATATTCTCTTTTTATTTATTTTTCATGTTATTTTTTATTTAGTTTTGACAAATATTTATAAAATCAAATTATTAAAGAATATTAAATAAATTTAATGCAAATGCAACTACATGAATTAGTCGGTAGAGATCATGTTGGTGCAACGATAGAGTTGGCATAATTTTCACCCTGTTTTGATTTACAAATCAATTGATTAAACTGTATTTTACACACCAACTATTACTAATAATGAAAATCAATAAAATATGGAAAAATACCTCAAAATGTGTGATTCTTCATAATACAAGACTCATTATACGTTGTTGTGATGTTTGCAAACACCAATCCAAAAGAAAAATCACCTATGAACAAATTAAACAAATTTAGAATATTTCAACCTGTAAACAAATTAAACAAATTAGCTTATAATATTATAATAAACATACCACGATTTTACAACAACAATTTATAGCATTCCATCGGATTGAACCCTAAACCCTTGTACCTGAAATATTTCAGAAATTTTCTCACTGATATTTTTTTTAAATGTTCTGATACAAAGAAATTTAAAATGAGGGAGCTACTTATAGAAAATAAAAAACATACGGACCAAATTAATGTATACATGTGAAAGGTTGTATAATTTGAAAGAGAATGCATGCTTAAATTCAAGATTCTCGCGTGCATGTTACTGCAAAAATAGTCTGAAAAGGTTTTGATTTTGACAAGTCAATGTAATGGTATTAATCTGGCCCCACTGCGTCAGAAAATGTCATCAACGGCGCCCAACGACCGGTGCATTTTCTCACTTTCAGTAGTCAGGTTGCAGTGTGTGGGAGTACTGTTTAAACAGTGTGAGCGCCGTTGTGGACGGCTCTCATGCTTATTTTACAAACACCCCTCAAAACCACCATATTTTGCAAAGTGATTTTGAAAACCACTATATATCAATAAAAAAGCCCAATTTAACACATCCAAAGATCTTTATTAAAAAAAAATCAATTAAGATTTTTTTTATTATTCATCATACTTTCCTACTATTATTGTACTATCCTAAATTTTCGATTATCCACTCTCATCTTTTAAGGCCTTGTTTGCTAGCTACTCTCATCTTTCTTCCCCATTTTGCGATTCAGATGGAGTGAGCTGCAGGGGATTCAGGTGTTTTCTTCCATTACTAAGACGAATCCTTCTCGATTTTGGGATTTCTTCCTTCTGCTCGATTCATTAGATCCCTCCATTGACTCCGAAGACGATTGCTTGTGTGATGTTGAACTAGGTAAGTCCGAAAGCTTTATTCACCGAAATCAACATATGTTAACTAGTACAAATGGCTTGCCTTCACCATTATCTTTCACATTTATATCTGCTAAAAATGGCAAGATCAAGAGTACAAATTGAGCGAGTATAACTTATAAGAAAGGGTTAATATAAATTTGCAATATGTACTATTTCAAAGCCTACTTGGGCGAATTCTCTCATGGAAAATCTTGGTCCACTGGACATGTGTATATATAACAGGATAATACGAAGTATGAGTAGTTAATTAAACATAAGTTGACAACACAAGCCTACCCAACAAGGCATAAGGGTAAAGTCGTAAAAAAAATTAGTTTCTTAATTTTACTGTAAATCGTTAAAAGGAAATTTATTAAGTAACAAATAGAGTAATATATATGCTTCTAATTTTTAGGGAGTAAGTATAGTTAATTAAAGATTTAATTGATACATGGAATATATTGTCGCACTAATTATCCTTAGCATCACATCACAGTTAAGGATTAGACCTCGCAAAGCGAGGTCAATATTGGTATGTTTGTCGTATAACCCCTATCAAAGAAACTCGGTAAGCGAGCACCCCACGTGTCACTATGCGGGCCCGACCAACCAGCTTACATAGTACATGTAAGACGAGATTATAGCAAGATCGCACGATATTAGATAGCAGCTCGGCACATGAGCATCGACCAATTTGGCAACTGACGGCCTCAGTTTGTCCTGGCTGCCGAGCACAAATTCAAGACATCTGGAACCGACAAGATTGAGATTAGTTAGAAAAGATATCAATGTAGCAGAGATAGTACATGAATTTCCTACCTAGTTTAAGAATCAAATCACCCAATATAAAAAGATTTCCCTTACGGACAACTGACAGTAGGCATTGGCCAAACCCGTACTAAAAGGATAGATTCGGCACAACCAATACACTCAACAAATCCATGCAATAAATACATGGATTGAATGAAGCTACTAGGGCAACACATGGTATAACCTTGAGCACTATAAATTATGCCACTAAGGCGTAATTAAGGGATCACCATCTTAAAGATTGGACCTAACAATTTCAACAATTCCTTGTGCATTTACTGATTTTCCTTGCATTTAGCACACTTCAAGTTGTCTGCATTTATCTAGTCTTAGCCACATCTATATCATGAATCCTCTCGAATTTAAATTGGGTAACAACAAAGTAGTTGTATTTTTCTTTTTGTTTTAAAACACAATATAAGCTTGACAAATGTACAAATACACACAAATAATATATCTATATTCTTATCAATCAATAAAAATAATACACATAATATTTTATTAAATTAATCAACTCACCAAAATAATGAGACATGGACCACACTAATCTTGCAAATGATTATTTATCGAGATTAACTAAAAGACCACACATCGACAATTTAAACTCCTTATTAATTTATGAGTATGTATAGAGTGAAATTGGTTCATACATGAATTATTGAAGTGTATTAGTTGTTTTTACTAAAGAGTATTATCTGTTTTCACTGAAGAGTATTAATTTTCTATACTAAAGAGTCTTAGTTTATTTTTAGTAAACAACTAAGACTCTTCAATATAAACAACTGATGTCCTTCAGTGAAAACAATTAATACTCTTTAGTAAAAGTAACTAATACTCTTTAAGGATTCATGTATGAACCATTTTCACTCTATACTTTGTCTTAATATATAGGAGCATGATGTTCACGGTACGGATTAAAACGGATATTTAAAAATATTCATGTACATACCAAAATTTGGTTATTTTAAAATTCCAGTGTCCGTGTCCATGCCGAAATTTCGAAACGGTACGTATTTTATTTTTCGGTACGGATCGGAGTGGATTTTTGGTCACAAATGGACCGGATCGGTACGGAACGGAGCGGATAAACAAATTTTTCTACCCTTTTTTTATCATTCTCTTCTTTTTTAATCATTAAAAAAATATTTTGATGCATGCACACTCACACGAATATTACACAACTTTAACCCCAATCAAACATATATCATTACAAGCTCGAATATAATAAACTAGTGATTGTAAATCCCGTGCTTCGCACGGCCGGAATTCGTTGCATGGTTTAAACTATAATAATTACCATAACTAAATTTTTTCTTAGACTCAATTTCACGTTAGTTCTCATTATATTTTTATATTTTATTTATAATAACCAACACTTTAAAAAAGTTTCATGATAAGTTTATAATTAACTACTTTCATATACAATTTACTCCTGGATAGGATATAAGTTGCACCTATTACACTAACATTTCAACGTAGGTGTATTTAAATTTGCCAATATTTATTTATATTTTTTTGGTTTATATTTTACAAATGTCATAATTTTTTCACACTAAGTGTTAGCACAAAATGTATTATACAAATTTTTCTAATTATATATAAGTGTAACATGAAAAGAATATTTGATTATATATAGGTGTAACATGAAAATAATATTTTTTTTATTATAAAATAGATATTTATTTAGAATAACGAATTATTTTATAATTATTACTATCAACTCATCTTAGTAATGTTGTGTCTGATATAGGTTGTAATATAACCTGAATATGTAAAATATAAAATTATTAATATAATACTTCCTCCATCCCAGTTTTGTTTTCCCGTTTGACTGTGCGCGAAGTTTAATGCGAGAGAATTTTAGTATTTAAATGAATAAAGTAGTATTGAGAATGATAAATGGTGAATAAAGTAGTATTTAAATGAATAAAGTAGTATTGAGAATGGTGAATGGTGAATAAAGTATTATTTAAATGAATAAAGTAGTTTCCATTTTAGGGATAGGAAAACAAAATTGGAACGGACTTTTTTGGCAAATGGGAAAATAAAACGGGGACGGAGGGAGTATTGGATAACCTTTGAAGACATTAATTTTTTTTAATAATCAATAATTAGAACATTAATACAACAAATCAAAAGATTATTATTAATAAAGTGGGTACATTTGGTGATAGTATTGAAATTAAAAAGGATTGGTGTAAACGTTTTTTTTATAAATGTGGGTGTAGGTATTAATATTATTATATTTGGGATAAAATTTTAATTTTATAGTGGGTATATATTTATAAAAATATACAATAAGGTGGGTGAAATTAGTTAAAAAAAATGGATGTAGATTGTTGCGCCTCTGCAATAAATTTATTTATAAATAATTTTAATATTATATTATTAATCATAAAGAAATGAAACAAATTTGTTTTGTTTTAAAAACAATTACATAATAATAAAGTCAATGTCATTTTTAAAATTTTCAAATATCAACTTTATATTAATAATGGTAAAAAAAATTAAATTAAATTAAAAAAAATCTTTTAAGACAAACAGAAATAAACACTTTATATCATTATAAAAATCACCAAATTCAAATCTGCATAATCAGAGAGTGAATTATTTTTAAATCTTAATATCCACATAAAATAATAAATTTTCGATACAGTAACATAATATTATGTTGTCGTTGAAATTGAACAATACAAATAAAAAAAAATCAACAAATTGACTTAATATAAAATTAAATTAAATCCCTAATTAATTATTAAATCTACACATATATAAAGAAATTATTGAAGCTAAATTAAAGCAAGAAACTAAATAAATTTTAAAATCAGCCCATATTATGCAACAAATTGAATTTTTTAATAGTCCACATTTCCAAAATTTGTAATAATTCCTAATGGCAAGAAATAAAATTCAAAAAATCCTACAGATTTATAGAAATCATCCTAATTAGAAGCAAATCAGGAACAAATTATATTCCTAATTAGTAGAGAATCGTGGAAAGTTCATTGATCTAAGAAAAAAAATTATATAATTGCCAAAACTTGCTCCTAAATTAGATTTACTGATCACATGTTATTAATTGGATTAGCAAGATTATCTTATAATTCTATACTAAATTAGAGTTTTGTCGCATGACCTGGTACTCTTTCTCCTTTCTAAAATAACACGGAAAGATAATTCACATTTTTTGGAAATGTATATTAAAAGATAATTCACATTTTATTGTCTATAAAATGGTTGTGTTTATATATCATATAAGAAATAATCGATTTTGGTCGTTCACTTCAAATATATTATTTATTTTTTAAGTTAATCTATTCTTTAACATTATAATAATAAATTTAATTAAACAATAATCAATTGAAGGTCACACATTTAAATTAAGATAAAATAATTAACTAATCGATAGGATTAGCATAATTCTAACTTAATTTTAACATTTAATTTAAAACTAATAACATAATATTTATAAACTCGCGTAATACGCGGCGATCAAGAGCTAGTATTTATAGATAAATGAACTTTCGAGGATTTATTAAAAGGATTGTAGCCGATTTGGTTGTCAGTTGATTTATTGACCTTTTTTTCGGAAAAAAAAAAAAGAAAGAATAAAAAACACATAAATTTAGAAATAGTAAAAGTTTGTTACATTCATAAATGAGTATATCAAATTTGACAAAAAAATTGGGTGGTATCGTCTCATGGCATGAGACATCACAAATTAACACTCGTCCCTGTTAAAGTGTTAATGTTCAATTTATACCAAATCAACTGTCTAATGGAATGAGACAGTACATTCTTAAATGAGTATATCAAATTTGACAAAAAATTGGGTGATATCGTCTCATGGCATGAGACATCACAAATTAACACTCGTCCCTGTTAAAGTGTTAATGTTTAATCTATACCACACTCCACTGTCTAATGGAATGAGACAGTCTTATACAGGACCTACTCATAAAATTTATAGAAAATAGATTTAAAAGGTATGCATAATATAAACACACACAAATATCCGAAAGATTATTAACAATTCTGTTGAAGATAATACTTTTCCATTTATTTAAGAAATTACTTTTCAAATTAATTCCAATTTGTTGAAAATATGTATACACGAATAAACTTTTCAAATTAGTTATATTGTGTATACATTTAATAGTATCTAACTAAAATTTCTATTATATGAAATATACAATTAAGATATGTAAAGAAATTAATTGATCCAGTCCTATAATTTAATATATTTATGACATTTGTTGTGGTGCTAGATCAATAACTCTTTAAATTTGCAGATTTCTATATGTAAATAATATAACATTGAATTTTATGTTATTGATGTTAACTACACTCTTATTTTTATTCTATAAAAACAATTTAGTATAAATAGGTAATGATTTTTTAATTTTGTGTAAATTTGATCAAACATTTTGGAGTGAGCGATTATAACGATTTCCCCAGTTCAATTATATCTTTTCCCATCAATTTGGATTATGTGACAAATTAGTAGTTTTACATTTTTTTAGTCCATCCCACATTATTTTTCACACTCTAAAAAAGAAAAATTTCTCATAACTCTAACCCTTAAATTTTTCACTTATTAACCCAATATGCCATTATTTTTCTTAAATAAATAACTCACAACCAGACAATTAAAATTGATTTGACATTAAGCTCTCACCTTATAACTTAAATAATATAAAAATGACTTCTCTTAATTTTCGCGCCTAGATTAGTGTGAAAATTGATTGGAACGAAGGGAATATGTTTTTTCTATTATTTTATTAATTAATGAGACCAATATAATTAATTCATGTAGGCTCGTATTCACTATTAATAAATTTGATAATATACAAATCTCACTTAAATATTTAAAGAAATTGGTTGACTCAATCATATAATTAAGTATATTTATAATATTTATTGTGGTGTTTTTTCTTTACAATAATAAATGAGTATATATAGAGTCCAATTGATTCATATATGAATCATTAAAAGATATTAGTTGTTTTAACTGAATCGAATTAATTATTTTCAGTGAACAATATTAGTTTGTTTTTAGTAAACAACTAATATACCTCAGTGAAAACAACTAATACCCTTCAGTGAGAACAACTAATATTTTTTAGTAAAAACAACTAATACCCCTCAATGGTTCATGTATGAATCATTTTCACTCTATATTTAGTCATAATAAATAGTACACATAATTAATATATACAACTAATATTTTATGTTATTGTCCTATCTAATTTATATATATTAATGAATTTTAAGGAGACCTGTATAAAAATATTAAATCAAATCAAATCAAATCATATTCCATAAAATTAGTTAAGGTATCAAATTAACTTAACATATGTCGGTTGCTCTTTAAATTAGTGGCTAATCTAATTTCCATAAATTTAAAACTTGCATTGCAGGAGAAAAAGAAGGTTGAAATTGTCATGGACTGGCATGTTCTCGTCTTTGTTCTCTACAATCCAAAAAGCTGACTTATACTTTGGAGGAATTATAACAGACATTTTTTAGTATTGTAAGGAGTTTGATTTTCATGAGTATAGCAGATAAAAATTATAATTTCTTTATTTTTTGCTATGAGCTGTATTTTCCATTAGTATGAGATTTGAGTTGATCATTAATACAACTCGTTAATGGAAATAAGGATATTAATTAGATTCAATTGGAATAAAATATATAGATTGGATATATATGAAAAAAAATTATATTAAAATATGCTACGTACTCAATTGGAAAAGGAAAATTAAATCTGGCAAAAGATGAAATGTTTGCAATAATTCAGCAACATGATTCGATTATAACTTCATAATTAAAAATTAAACTGTGAAGATTATACGCCTAAAATTGTGCAAATAATTTTAATTTAAAAACCAAGCATATTATTAGGAATTTTATTAACGTACAATATTGATATAAGAAGATTTTAAAGAATATCAAGTTTGAGTATCGCAAAAGTTTTTTATATCAATTTTTAAAATCTTTTATTTCAATGTATATTTGTAAATCTTTGTAATTCCTCATATCTTGCACTATTTATACATCAAATACAATAAATACACTCAATTAACATATTCTACATGATATTAGTTAATATTCAATTAACAACTGCCTCCTATATTTTTTCTGCATGACGGTTCTATTCATCATGACTTCTTCTTCAACGGATGCCCCCATTTTCCAACACTCTAACGGATGCCCCATTTTCCATTCTGACATATATGAAATCATTAAAACTTTAACTCATCAAATTTCCTTCTCTGAAAAATACAACTCACCACAAAACTCTCATGCCAAACCTTCTCGGTCATATGATGAATCCGCCCAGCCTTAGCCCGCTGCAACCATTGACAAAGATAAGTACATTTACATACTAATAGGACTACATCTAGAAAAAATCAGTACATTATGTACTACACATGAATACACTAATCTATATATCTCCGTAGATACATAATCGGATAGAAAAGCAAAAACTAAAGAAACATTCCGTAAAAAAATAAAATAAAGAAACACGCTGAAGATCTACAAATGACCTTGAACTTGAAGTGTATAAATAGGTGCAATATGTAACGGTTGCTGAAATTTAGTATATGATCCAACGACTAATATTGCATCACAAAAAAATGAACGTTCGAAATTAAGCAAAATTAACTGACTTGCTAATTGGATGATTGATTGACATGATTTCCATACATTGCAGAAAAAGAAATGGGACGGTGGAGATCAATTGGCAAATGAAGATCAAGGGCTCAAAAAATTTCCCGCCCAAATCTAATTAAGGAATAAGTTCTTGTATTATATATTTATAGATTATAGATTATATGATAATGGATGGTTAAAAAAGTTATGTAAATCACCACCAATAGAGTATTTAAAATACAATATATAATTATTTTTGAAATATCTTGTAAACAAAAAATGCAATATTAAAATCACATTGATCGTAATTCATGACATAGAGTACATCATATCCAAGTTTTTGTAAGAAATGAATATACATGAACAATGAAATTAAAAAATACGAAATTAAATTTAAATTAGTTTGATATACACCTAAACATAAGTTAACGTTTTAAGAACTTAATAAGACAAATAATATAGTGTTTGTATTCTGAAGAAAAAAAAAGGAGAAATTATGATATCGTTTAGTTGTACTTGAATTCAATAACATTATAATAATATTTGATAAATAAAAAATAAATAATAGTTAAATTTTAATACATATTTAATTCGGTTCGATACGGTACGGTTCGGTACGGTCACATTTGGTTTTTCGGTACGGTTAATTTGGTATTATCCAAATCTGTACCAAAAAAATATTCGGTTCGGTATCGGTACGGTTAAATTAAAAAAAGTCCACGGTTTTTTCGATACGGTTCTTTTTCGGTGCGGATTTTGGTATAAGTTCGGTAATCTCCGAACTCCGTGAACAACACTTGAAGCATGTGCTATTAATTCAAATAATAATAATATTTAACAAAATTAATCAAACGAGAAGGTTGGATACTAAATTATTTAAGAATAAATCTGGCGTTGTTTCACGGATTTTTGTGCTATATAAAGGTACCATTTTCCAATTGAAAATATATCACTTTTAAGGTAAATCAAGTGTATCACTTTATTAAAAAAAATATAGAAGTAGGCAGAAACTTGTATGAAATCGTCTCATGGCATGAGACTACACAAATTAACACCTACCCCTACCAAAATGTTAATGGGTCAATGCCCTAATTATATCAATTCCTATTGTCTCATGCCATGAGACAGTCTCATACAAGACCTACTTATAGAAGTATCATTTTTAAGGTAGAGTGATACATTTTCTATTGAAAAATGACATTGGTCGCATGAAATTGAACTAGTGGAATGATCTTATGTTGTCGCATGAAATTGAACTAGTGAAATGATCTCACATAAGATTTTGTCATTACTGTTGTAAATAAGTGCATAAATTAAAGAGACGTCGTTTGTTGACCCACTTCGTCCGGAAGGACTACGTCTGGGGGCGATCCAAGCCAGGAGTTTCACTAATGATCTTGTGTATGAGGTTGATTACAATAATAAATACAATGATTTATTTATAAGAATAAAACCTTAGTCTAAGATATACAGCCCGTTGGGTTTCTTGGTCCATAAGTAATGTCCACATCAAATCTTCTAGATTTACAACACTCCCCCTTGGACATTACGACATAAAATAAATGTCTTGTCATAAAAACTCCACGTGCTAGGTATCGGCTAAATAATAAGTTAGGGAGGAATGTTATTGATCTTCTAGATCTAAATCTTCTAGATTTATTTTGGGCTTATCGCTCCCTCTGAAGACAACAACACTTTAAGTCTTTGCATCCCAATACCACGAACTTACTTTTCAAAAGTAGACGTAGGTAAGGATTTAGTAAACAGATCTGCTAGATTGTTACTAGATTGCACTTTTGAATGGTAATCACGTCACTCTTCTGGAGTTCGTATAGGTAGAAAAACTTAGGTGGGATAAGTTCTGTCTGGTTTCCCTTGACGTACCCATTACTCATTTGTGCGATGCAAGAAGCGTTGTCTTCAAATATAACGGTGGGAGGTGTATCGCCTTTAGTGATACCACACGAGTCACCAATGTGTTTTACCAAGGACCTTAACCAAACACATTCTCGTACGGCTTCAAATAAAGCTATTATCTCTGAGTGGTTTGAAGACATGGTAACCATGGATTATTTAACCGATCTCCATGAGATCGCGGTACCACCACAGAAAAAAACGTAATCAGTCTGAGATATGGCGTTGTGGGGATCAGACAAATAATCAGCATCCGCATAACCTACTAAGGTTTTGTCTTGGTTCTTACGATAAAATAGTCCAAGATCTTGAGACCTTTGGAGGTATCGTAGAACATGATTAACATCATTCCAATGTCTCCTTGTAGGAGAAGCGCTATATCTCGCAAGAAAATAGACAACAAATGCAATGTCCGACCGAGTGTAACTTGCGAGATAGAGCAAAGCTTCAACAACGCTAAGATAAGGAACTTCTGGTCCCAGAATTTCTTCTAAATCTTCTCTTGGTCTAAATGGGTCCTTATCCACTTCGAGGGATCGAACAACCATAGGGGTGCTAAGTGGATGAGATTTATCCATGTGAAATCTCTTCAATACCTTCTTTACGTAGGTCGACTAATGAATAAGGATTCCTTCTGGGGGGTGCTCGATCTGCAAGCCGAGGCAGTACTTGGTTTTACTCAAGGACTTCATTTCGAATTCAGCTTTCAAGATTGAACTGGCTTCTTCAATCTCTTTGCATGTTCCGATTATGTTTAGGTCATCAACATAGACGGATATGATGCAAAAACCAACTTGCGATTTCTTCATGAATACACATGGAAAAGCTTTATCGAATGTGTATCCCTTCTTATGAAGGAATTCACTAAGTCGGTTGTACCACATGAGGCCCGATTGCTTCAGGCCATACAACAAATTTTGCAGTTGTATGCTATACATAATGCGGTTTTCACCATCCCTCATTTGAGGAATGTCAAATTCATCTGGGTTTTTCATGTAAATGTTGGCATCTAGTGATCCGTATAAGTACACGGTTACTACGTCCATTAATCTCACTTGGAGATTTATTTTAACTGCCAAAGATATCAAGTAGCGGAACGTTATTGAGTCCATGACATTGAGTTCATGACGGGAGAATAGGTTTGATCGAAATCAATTTCGGGTCTCTGCAAAAAACCATTGAGCTACAAGCCTCGCTTTATACCTCTCCATAGTATTGTTTTCATTTTGTTTTCGTACAAAAACCCATTTATATCCTACAGGGATAGCGTGCGCGGGTGTACGAACGAAAGAGTCAAATACTTGTCTTTTGTTAAGCGATGCGAGCTTTGCTTCAATTGCCTCTTTCCATTTTACCCAATCGGAGCGCTTCCGGCACTTAACGATAATTTTGGGTTCTGGATCCGGATCGTTAATGGAAAGAGCAAATGTCGCTGCAAATATATCGTCGACGACAGTAATATTTATATTACATGTTTCTCCCGTATTTGTGAAATTAACAGAGACTTTGATGTTTACGTCAACCACACCTTTCTCATTTCTCATTGTATCTGGGTCTGGTCGTTCCACGGTCCTAGTGCAAGGAATATTTTGTGCACGTGCTTCATCACTAGGACTCTCGTCTCCTAAAGACTTGGGGTTATCAAGACGAATCTCTTCTAGAGATTTTACATTCGACTGACTAGTTTTGCTAGCCTTTCGTTTAGGTGTGTTACTATCTCTTGAGGGTCCCTTACGCTTTTGGCGTGTGGGGGCAGGAGTACTCGTTTTACTTGGGACCTCAACCCTTTGGGAAGCATTTACTGCAGGTATATATGCGATTTAGTTACACCTCTATGGTCAGTGAACGCGTCTAGCAGATTATGTGCTAAATTTTGCAAGTTAATGATCTTCTGAACTTCTAGTTCAGATTGATTAGTGCGCGGATCTAGATACTGAAGATTACTTACGTTCCACGTAAGCTCCCAACATTCATTCAATTTTGAATTCGGATCTCTCTCTAATGCCGGGAAGTAATCTTCATCGAACGTGCAATCAGCGAATCAGGCCGTTAATTGATCCCCAGACAAAGGCTCGAGGTATTTCACGATGGATGGAGAGTCATATCCGATGTAAATACCGAGTTTCCTTTGTGGGCCCATAGAGGTCCGTTTTAGTATCGTTATTGGAATATATACCGCACATCCAAAAAATACGCAGATGGGAAATGCTAGGTTCTTTCCCACGCACTAACTGTAGGGGGGGAATAATCATTATATGCAGTTGGACGGATTTGGATTAAGTGCGATGCATGTAGGACTGCATGCCCCCAGCATGAGGTGGGTAGTTTGGAGTTCATAAGCAATGGTCTCGTGATAAATTTGATACGTTTTATTAGCACCTCAGCAAGACCATTTTGGGTATGGACGTAGGGAATCGAATGCTCCACTATAATTCCCAGGGCCATACAGTAATCTGTAAAGGCCTTCGAGCTGAACTCAACTGTATTATCCATGTGAATCGACTTGATTGGATAATCCGGGAATTGAGCTCTAAGCTCGATAGTTTTCGCAATGAGCTCTGCAAGAGCTTGATTGCGGGTAGACATCTAATAAGCATATGTCCACCTAGTGGAGGCATCAATAAGGACCATGAAATATTGAAAAAGTCCTGATGCTGGGTGAATCGGTCCACAAATGTCTCCTTGAATTCGCTTCAAGGAAAACAGGAGACTCTAGTCTAACCTTAGTGCGCGACGGACGCACTATTAACTTACCCTTTAGACATGCATCACAAATAAGTTCATCAACAGGAAGGATTCTATTATTCGAATTATTATGACTAATTGAATTAGGTAGAATCCTATGTATCATATATTGTCCTGGATGAGTTAACCGTTGATGCCTTAATATAAAGAAGTTCGGGTCATGAAATTTCATACTCATTGCTAGATGGAGATTTTGACGGTCAGATGTAAGAATAGTACAATCCGGGGGAGAAGTAAGGAAGTTTTTCTATAACTTATTTATGGCTACCTCGAGTAATAGTTATCAAAAGGTATTCGTTATTGTTCTCAGTTTCAGTTTCAATGTGATATTCATTAGTCCTAATATCTCTAAAACTGAGCAGGGTACACTTAAACTGTGGAAACAATAAGGCATTATTCATTATGAGTTCGGTACCCACGGGGAGGACAATGGGAGCTCTTCTGGACCCCACTATCAACCTACTATTACTGCTATTGTAGTTATACTCCCCTTACGATTTAACAAGTTATGAAAGAACTTCTTATCTCTTAAGATTGCATGAGTGGTAGCGCTATCTACCAAACATAAAACACAATCTCAATCCATCATGCCAGAGGAAATAACCCAAACTTAATAGCTGATATGTTTACTAGCCATGAAAAGCAATATCCAAGTTAATTTAATGGACAGCGTTAAGGTAAACACATCGAAGCTAAAACATAATATTTTCCATAAAATAAAATATCCGAAAGAAAGGATCCAAATATAAAGTACTAAAATAATCAAATACACAAATCACTCATCATCTCCAAGGTCCTTGAGCTTGATGCCCAGAGGATCGACATTGTCTTGGTCAAAGTCTGCTTCAGGAAGTCTGGCATGGTGAGATTTGACTCTACGGGCCTTCCACTTGCCGTCCTTCTGCTCTTTTGATAAGCCTCAACCAAGTTCTTGAGAGTGCGACACGTGCGAGACCAATGGCCTCTGCATCCGCATCTGTAGCAGGACTGCTTAACCTTGCCAGATGAAGAGCGAAATTCGAGGTTCTGTGACCACCGGATGTACTGCGACCTCGGCCTTTAACCCAGATCATCTTACTCTCTCCCTCTTCCACGTTTGCAACCAATAATATAATTGTCCCTATACTGCTGCTGGAGTATAAGGTTGCTAGCGTGGAATGTTGACAGATTATTCTGCATCAACTTGGTTACAATACGGTGCAAAGCAGAGTTGTACTCCGTTATAGACTTAAGGTCTTGGAAATGGAGTCTCAACCAATCGTATTGTACCGGAGGGAGGAGTATATCATTTTGTTGTTGGAAATGATCCTATAGGAAGTTCCCCAACATTCCGGGGTCCCTGAATGAGGATCTGAATGATGAATTCCTCACTTGGGTGGTTCATGAGAAAAATCAACTTTTTCGCCTTCAGGGCGTTAGTGGATTTCGAACCTTCGAGAATTGTTTCGCTCAACTCATTTAAGGCTAGATGGAACTCGACATCTAGCGCCCATGTCAGGTAGTTATTACCATCGAGAGCAAGCTCATCGAATTCTTTCATGGTAATATCATATATTTTCACTACGATTTTAAAGTGGCATGGTAAGAGTTGTGACCAATTTATTGACAACGGAGAAATAATGATTTATTTAATTATTCTAGAGCACATAGATACAAGTATTTGAGCGTCGTCTACCCAAAACATAAATTTACGGTCCGACAAATACCGTACGCCACCTACCCGGGAATAATATACGGACTATAAAGAAATAAACTATGTGCGGAAAAGTAATGCACGTAGGATAATTAAATCACATAAACACGCATAAACAATTAAAGAAGATAATCACATGAAAATAATTTCTAGAAAATATACGATTTAATAGACAGATGAAATAATCATAAGAATAATTATTTCATGTATATTAACGCAATTTAACGAAATATTTTCAGGATTAAAAATAAATTAATACGGATTTTGTGATATCAAGAGCGAAATCGCAAATCACAAGAATCCGGGAAAAACACCGCGTGTGTCGCGCATGGCTGACGGGCGGCGGCGCACGGTGGACGACAGCGGTGGCGGCTGCACACGGCAGGCGGCAGCGGCGGCTCGGCATCGGGCGCGGGCGGTGACGCGAAGGCAGCGGCGCAGGCGCGCGGTGACGCGGCAGCAGCGGCGCAGGGCGTGCGGCGGCTGCCGGCCTTCGGCGGTGGACGGGCGGCGGTCGAACGTCTACGGGACGGCGGCCGTTGCTCGTCGCTTCAATTCACAAAAATAATTTAATTCGTATACAAACATAATACAATTATACGCAAGAATATTCAAGAACGAATTCATATCTATGGTACACATCAAAAACATGTAATTCATATGAAAATTAATTTAGGGCGTACCGTACAATCTCGGGCAGAGACTCGTGCTGATAACGTGTTTTAAATAAGTGCGTAAATTAAAGAGACATCGTTTGTTGACCCAGTTCGTCCGGAAGGACTACGTCTGGGGGCGATCCAAGCCAGGATTTTCACTAATGATCTTGTGTATGAGTTTAATTACAATAATGAATACAATGATCTATTTATAAGAATAAAACCCTAGTCTAAGATATAAAGTCTGTTGGGTTTCTTGGTCCATAAGTAATGTCCACATCAAATTTTCTTAATTTGGAATAAATCTTCTAGATTTACCATAACTAGTTTAGTGTAATAGGTATGTCTCATCTAATCAAACAAACAAAATCAGTCCAAAAGTTGAGGATTGTAAGTTAAAATTTGTGGCAGATTTTAATATTCAAGGGTTAAAAGTTAATGCTTGTAATAAGTAATACTGGATTTCATTATAGTTATAATCTCGTAATTGACGAATTATCAATTATATGTAGTCCAAATTTTGTGCTATTTTTGTCACGTAGCTTACTAAAAAAATCACTAATTTGCATTTCTGATATTATCTCTCACGTTTGTAAAATCCTTAAAATCCAGTAAAAGTCTTAAAAGCATGGGAGGTCAAATACTACAAAATATAGTCACGTCTACTGGAAAAGAAAAAATAGTTGGATTCCTTTCTTCCTCTTTAGTCTTCTATTTTTATGAATGTCGATATGATGTATATTGTTAATTAATTATTTTTTCACCATTTGTTTGTCATTTATTCACTATGAAATATAAAATGGAACATCAAAATGTGGAATCGATGATTTCATTTGAAGAAAAAAAAATGTTATAATTTTCATTTTACAATTTAATGTTAACCTAATTTTAAGTTAGATTTCCATAGTGACTCTCAATTCGGAAGAAAATTAGTAAGTACTTGGAATTTGGAATTAGTCAAAGATTTAATAGGGATTTTATGCTTAAGGAATTTTTTTTATGTATATACAGCATCTCCAATCACACTGAGAACGGTAACGGGGCATGACAAAGCGGGTATCTAAATACCAATATATGTCCTGCGCCGCCCCTCCCCACCCCGTGCCCTACTACGGGGCAACATCTTGAGCCCCATGCCCACCCCGCAGCGGATAGGTTCACGGGGCAGGTCCCCCGCCCCATTCCGACCCTATATCCCTTCCCAAAAAATATAAACATATGTTATATACACATGCATATTTTATATTAAACATGTTGAGCATCATAATATAATTCATTTCAATTAAAAAAAATTATATTGAACTTGACAATAAACATAATCATCAAAGTTAAAAATTATATATTTTCTTCATCTCAACTTTATTTTCACGCTTTTATTATTCATCAACATTGTGTAAAAATACAACTCAACTTGCAATGAATAATGAAGTTGTGAAAATTTAGGAGGGTGGGAGTATTTATAATGAAAGTGGGAGTATTTATAAATCTCGGGGGAGTACTTGTTTTTTTGGAAAGCAATCATTAAGGAGTATATATATATATATATATATATATATATATATATATATATATATATATATATATATATATATATTAGATAGAATATTGCGGAGCGGGACGGATCGGAACAATATGCATACGCATACCCGATTTGTCCTGCGTGCGGGGTGGACCTCACCTACCCCAGTTTCCGAACCGGGCGGGGCTGACCTGGCCTAACCTAGGTGGGGAGGGACGGGACGGTCTTGGGAAGAACCGTTTTGCCATTCCTAAATCACATTAGTTAGATTTACATATATTTAATTATTTATCAAAACATATAAATAATGTGCATCACACCATAATATAATAATTTAACTTATTTTAGGAAATGATATTATTTTAAGGAAAACTAATTCCTTCGAAGAATTATGATCACGAAGTTCATGGAATTTTTTGTTTTTTTTATCAATTTCATTTTTTTTCTTAAATAGAAAGTCGATCAGTGTTAAGAAAACAAAAGAGCCCACTACTCAAATTCCAAAATTCTCTAAATATACTCCATCATTTTAAAAACAATAATAGACATATATAAAATGACCAAGTAATACTTATATAAATATGGATAAATCATCTTCTGAGTTTTATTGACTTTAGTTATTTAAGTTATTTAATTTTAAAATTAGTACATTAAATTAAATTTGATAAAAAAAATTATTTTTCTTTAAATATAAAAAAAATATAAAAAAAAGTTAGAATTAAATCTGAAAAATATTTACAAAAATTGGATACATATTTAAATAATGAAATTATATGAAATTTAGAAATTCAATTAAAAAATTCTTTAAAATCTGAAAAATTAATTTTTTAAAAAATAATTTAATTATATCTTTCAAATAATTCAATCAAAAATAAAATCTGATTTAATTTTTTTTAGAAAATTAACTAAATTAAAATAAGAAACCTTCAAAACTAAATAAAAATTAATTAATTTTTATGTTAATTATTTACGATGATTGAAATAATTTTTATAAAATATCTTTTTATTTTATTTGGCTTTAACATTTTTCTTTTGAAATTTTTTATTTGATCTTTTGAAGATTTATTTTATTTTCTTAATTATTTAAAATTTATCTAGTTTTTTTATTTTTAGATTTATATTTTTAATTATTTTTTTCAATTTAATTTATTTTTCAAAACATTATTTATTTTTAAAATGTTTTTTGAGAATTTTATTTTATTAATTAATTTTTGTAATTTATATATTTTTTAAAATTTGGTTGATTTTTTTTAATATTTTCCAAAATATATTTAATTTTTTTAGATATTTTTTTTAATTTCCATCAAAAGTTAAAGAATAAGAAGAAATCAATATTTTTTTTTAGAAGAGAGACAATTATTACGAGAATATGAAATAGGAAAGTTTTTTTTTTTTTTTTTAATAAGGTATGAGATGTTAAAGGAATAAAATGGGATATGTTTAGTAATTCATGTTAATTTTTAAACTTTATTAGAGTATGTTTAGTAAGTGTGGTGAGTTTAAAAATTTTGTGGTTTGAGTAGTGAGACTCAAAACAAAAAAGTATATTGAAAAAAAAAAATTGTTGGAAGTACATATTCGCTTTATTTCAATATTACTAATATGTCTTTGTGTAATTATTAATTTATTATTATGTACTATATTAGTGTCGTAAGAGTTTGCTTATAATATTTCATTATAATAATTTTTTAATTAGGTATAAGGTATAACATTTGGATTATTACAAATTTAATACTCCCTCAACCCCCAAATACTTTTTTTTAAAAAAATATAATAAGTAGAATGTTGGGGTGATGTGTAAAGTTTTATTATTAAAGTAATAAAATTGAATAAAATGAATATAAAAGGTAATGACATTTTGTGTAAATATTGTAAAGATAAAGTTAACTCATCAATCATTAATGACAAATTATCTAATATTTTTTTATAGATTAATCCAATCATTATCGATGCACACTTTCTTGTTTAACAGTCAAAATTCATTGGTTAAGTAAAAAAAAACGACGGTAAATTTGTAAAAGTACGTTTTGTCTCGCTACCGTTATACACCAATTATCTTTCCTTTTTAAGTGCACTATCTAATATAATTGGTTTAATTTTAATTTAATTCCAATTTAATTCTGATTCATTTCCAAACAGGCTATAACCTACCTAATATTAAATTTAAATTAGGTCGAAAATCCAATTGCACTATCTGCACCAATTACATACAACAACTCGCCATTTTTGGGAATATGATTAAGTGATAACTATGTTTTAAATTAATATACCTATACGACTAAACCTCATCTATTCGACATTCAAGAATTTATAGCCAAGAGCCCAAGACTATGGTGAAGAACACAAATGAAGAATATAATAATGAGTAGTTCTCTTATAATCCGAATTCACGTAAATTCTTTTTCTTTTTAAATATCACTGTTATATTATAAACTAGTATAAGAGTTCATTTATTTCGATGGATAAAATAGATAAATAGTTATTTTTGGAAAATTAGTCCATTCCATTCCATGTTGCCAATTATATCGAATTGGTGTAACATGAAAAAAAAAAAAGTATGATAAATTGTGATTAAAATATCAATCTCTCCTAATCCAACAAACCAAATATGTCCTAACTGTTATGTATATCAACTATCACAATTTAAAGAATGAGCTTAATTTTTAAATAGTAATAGTGTATATACATAACATTGATATTTGTAAAAATCGAGCCCACGTGAACTCGAATATCCACATAATTCTTTTGTCATAATCTCATATTTACAAATGCTGATGAGAATAAATAAATAAGTCATGATCTAATATGTAACTGGTGCACGGTACACTCACTAAACAATTAAAAATGTTTACATTGAAAAGTGTGGGTTGACTACACTTAAAAGTGTTGGTTGATTACACTGAATCCCCACTTTTCAGTGTAATCAATCCCCACTTTTCAGTGTAATCAGTCATAACACTGAAAAATAACTTTTTAATTTAACTAAATTCGACTTTACAATGTAATCAACCCTCACATTTCGATATAAACAACTTCAACCGTTAAAAGTGATTACATTATACATCACTGCCAACGAGACTTACACCATAAACAAATGAATAAAATAAACATAGAGAGAGGGAAAAGAGTAAGACCAAGCGGGGCCCACCCAGTCAGAGACATACCCGTTTCAGCCAGCCTTCGCAACCATGACTCCTACGAGTCTCTCTCTCTCTCTCGTTTCCCCTGTGTGTGAACAACTGTCTCTCTCTCTCTCTCTTGTGAGTATAAATGTGGAAGAGTGAGAAGGAGTCCCTCCAAAAACTCTCGGTACAGCTCACGAGCCCTCTCACCCTCTTTTCCCCTCTGAATTCACCACAAATTCTCTATTCACACCTGTTTTTCCTCTCAATTCTGCAAAACCTTCAACTTTTGCCTCACTAATCTGGAGAAATGTACAGTTTCTCTTCCTCGCTCAGCGTTGATGATGAGTTTGAGAAGCTCGTCACTCGAATGAACCCTCCGCGGTAATTAATTTCTCTCAATTCCCCTGTTCCGCCATTTTTTATAATGTGAATTCCGATTTTTTTTTTTTTTTGTTGAATTTCTTTCAATTGGTAAATTGCGTTTTTGTCTGTTTGCATGTTGGTGTGTAGTCTCTCTGTGAGAATTCGAAAAAAAAAAAGAGATTATAATTATATAATCCTGCTCTGAAATTGGGACTTTGTAGGGTAAATATCGACAATGCATCTGATAAAAAAGCGACTTTAATCAAGGTACACGAATTCTTCTGTGCTTAATTAAATTAATTTTGGATTGAATTTACAAAATTTTGCATAATTCATCACTCTGTTTTTACTAGAATTTTTTTTTTTAGGTTGATAGTGCGAATAAGAGGGGAAGCCTTTTGGAAGTGGTACAAGTTCTTACTGATCTGAATCTGATAATCACCAGGGCCTACATTTCTTCAGATGGGGGGTGGTTTATGGATGGTGAGTTTTTTCAATTTTTTTTTTTTTTTTTTTCATTTATGAGAATCTGACTATTCTCTTTGGAAATAAATGCAATTTTCTTGTTTTGGTTGTCAATTGCAGTTTTCCATGTTACAGACGAATTTGGGAATAAGGTTTATGATGATGCAATTTCTGATAAAATTCAACAGGTATACATTTAAATCAGTTTTATAGAATTATTCCTCCTATCCAAAATTTTCAACCAGTGAGATTGATCACTCAATGGGGCATAATTAAGTGAGAATTAATAAATTTATTGCTCTCTAGATTCTCCGTTTATTTCGATTACAAAGGTTTTATTGCTTTCTGGATAGATATCCGTGTTCCTTAATTGCTTGCGCCGCCACCTTAATTGTATCGCCGCTTTGTGGCTTTTTACCGAGTACAATTTCATTACTTGTGTAATTTTATACAGCATTTCAATAAGAATAAACAAAGATAAAAATGTGGAGATCTCAGATATTCAGCATTAGCTAAAAATTTTAGTAAGATTGCATATAAGGTGAAGTTTGTGGATAATCAAATAACCATTATTATACACGGAGTTGGTCTTACTGGTTCGCAACTATCACTTTATAGTACAAAAACTAATACTTTTGAATGAAACAATTAACGCTGTTAAGAAATACACATCAGTTGCACGGTGAAAATGGTTTACATAAGATTCTGCCTTATATATGTAGTGAGTGAATACAGTAGTAACGGTAGCATAATTAGATGCGAAAAAATTGCTTTCTTGACTCAGATTCTTATCTCTTGATTGGGTATTAAAAAAAGATAAGTAGATATTAATCATAATTGTCGAATGACCCCTCTTGTTAAATTACATTTCAGTCCCTGGGACGAAAAGCTCGTAGCATCGAAAGATCTGTGGGTGTGGAATCTGCTGCCGAGCACACAACTATTGAGTTATCGGGCAGAGATAGACCGGGGCTGCTCTCCGAGGTCTTTGCTGTTCTTGCTGATCACAAGTGTAATGTAGTGGCAGCAGAAGTGTGGACCCACAACTCAAGAATGGCTTCGGTTGTCTACATCACAGATGAAGTGAATGGGCTGGCGATCAATGACCCTGATCGACTCAAAAACCTCAAACAACTTTTACTTTATGTTCTAAAAAGCAACAGAGAATGGAGAAGTGCCAATAGTGCTGTTTCAGTTGGTGCTACTCATACACAGAGAAGGTTGCATCAGATGATGTATGCTGATCGTGATTACGACCATCAAAATGTGAATAGTGAACGAATCAAACTCCTCGTGCACGTTGAAAATTGCGTGGAGAAGGGGTACACTGTGGTGAACTTGAGGTGTCCAGACCGGCCTAAGCTGCTCTTTGATACAGTTTGTACTATAACGGATATGCAGTATGTTATATTTCATGGCACGATTATTGCTGAAGGACGGGAGGCTCAACAGGTAATGATTTAATCGAATTTGAAGGTTAAATTCATTTAAATTATTGGGAAAAGGTGTTTTTTAGTCCTATATGTTTGCCCATTTTTGCTTTTAGGACATTCCACTATCCCGAATTGAATTGAATTTCGTACTGTTAACTTTCAAAACAGGTTACAAGGACTAATATGTTGAATTTTGAAAGTTAACACGACAAAATTTAAATCACGAAATTGGAATGACTTGAAGCATAATTGGCAACCTTATAGAACTAAAAAAATATTTTTCTTTAATAATTTGCATGTAAGTATAGCAGTTTCATTTGTACATATGATCTGTGGATAGGCAATTAATACCCTGGTCGAGTTTTATTTGGCTCTTGGCAGCCATGTTCGCATCATGTGGATTGTGGACCACTTAAATTTATTTCAGTTATATGCAAATCTAATGAGAATGCGAGACTTTTGTAATCATCAATCTTTCTACTGAATCTCACTTTCACTTTCTTGTTGTATGCTTTGCCTTGTTAGGAATATTACATAAGACACATGGACGGGTGCCCCATTAGTTCAGAACCGGAGCGACAACGTGTAATTAATTGCTTGGAAGCAGCAATTAAGAGGCGATCATCTGAGGTGCCTAACTTTTATTTTTAAAGATTCATGTTAAGTTTCATGAGAAACGCAAATGGTGCAATTTTGACTAAATTTTTTTTAACCAAACTGTTTCTTTACATTTTTTCACGAATTGTAGGGGGAAAAAAAGTTCGAAAAGTGTTCATGTGATGAAAAGTATTAGTAGTATGTTGGAAAAGTACTTTCTTGTGTATGAACTAATACTTCTCGCTCTATACTTCAATTTTTCTTTTGGTTTGTTTGATTTATAAACGACTCAAAGAAGTTTTTGCCAAGTTTCATCTTTTCATGGATTGCTTGTATAATGCAGGGGATAAGATTGGAATTATGCAGCGATGATAGAGTCGGTCTTCTATCCGATGTTACTCGTATATTTAGAGAAAATGGTCTATCGGTTACCCAAGCTGAGGTGACGACTAGAGGCACGCAAGCTGTGAACGTTTTCTACGTAATTGATGCATCGGGGAGTCCGGTGAGAAGTGAAATCATCGAGGCGGTTAGAAAAGAAATAGGGCTGACCGTACTCAAGGTGAAGGACGATGCGTACTCTAGTTCGCTGCCCGAGCAACGAGTCTCTTTCAGCACTCTATTCCGATCGAGATCAGAGAAGTTTCTTTACAATTTAGGCCTCATCAAATCATGCTCCTCAGAGGTCTGCTAACAGCCTTGTTTGGGTAAATACTAGTTGGCTTAAACATATACTTAGAGAAGCTCAAAAAATGGAATAGTTTAGGCCTAATGGCAATGCGGTAATTTACTAGACTTATAAACCTCAAAAGAAAAACTGTATATTTGCAGTGTTTTTAGTCCTTCAATTTTGGAGGTCATTGTAAGTTTAACATATTATTCTTCATTTTCTTTCTTGTAGCATTTCCCCAGGGGTGTTAGTTTATGCTTCTTTTAGACTATGATGACTGAAGAGAGAGAGTATCATGAGAGAGAGAGAAAGGCTAGTAATGTAGTATAGTATAAAGGTAGTATGGTATAAAGGTAGTTTACAGGAACAGGGAATGTGATGCAAAGGGGCAAACCATAGGCTAATGCTAGAAAAAGATGACATATACATACATATGGGAAACCTATGTATATATATATGTATGTATGTATGTATATATGTGAGCACATTGTCTTGTATGTCATGTGGCTGTTGTGTGGATTTGCAGAACTTACTTATCCACATCATTTAACAGACCTCTCATTTCTTTTTCCCTATCCTCCCAAGAATGTGTGATACATGTGCTTGCTCCTGTCCCACCATGATCTCATGGTAGGAAGGTTAAATTTGGATTGACCCACTTGATTATAATCTCATTGAAAGATGGTAAATATTCACTATTTGGTCTGAAAGAAAAATAATTGAAGGTAGTAAGTTTAAAGAATTAATATCTGCATTATCGTTTTTTGCTTTTAAAATTGGTATTTATATTTTTTAAAAATCCGATTGCATCATATATTATTCAAAATTGACTAGTTGCAACCTATATTTTTTTCACTATCAAACATGTGACATTATACAAATACCAATTTAATAAAAGAAATAAACGTAGGGGTGCCAATTTGATAAATATATATATATATATATATATGTTGCAATAGGTCAATTTTAAATAGTATAGGTTGTAACTGAAAAAGGAAAAAATTGTAACAGACCACTTGAGCTATTTTCCTTAGTCTAATAACAAATTAATATTAACTCTTTTTATCTAATATTATATTGTCTCACACAAAATGGTTTAATGATGTATGAAAATTGACCCTTTCATTGACTTAATGTGTTTTTATCATTTGTGCTAAGCATGAGTTTGGGATAAATGATTAGGCTAATTATTTGGATTAATGACGCGAGGTAATACAAGATTCAGTCACAATTCATAGGATTCAAAGATGAGATGCGGAAAAAAATAGTTTAATAATATGTCAGCTTAGTACAGCTAAAATTGATAGGTGTCAATGATTAAGAAAATCCCACGAACAAAGATTTTTGTAATTATGTGGTCATGACTATAACAGTGTCACAATTTCTCCACTTAAATAATTGATATCTAATTACCATCAATGTCATTCCCACCAATCAAGGACATTTAATAAAAAAAAAAATGGAATATTTCTTATAATTAAAATTAGTAGGTTTAATCGCACTAAACCCACCAAACTGTCAATAATTTTGCATTTAAATCACTAAATTATATTTCTTGGCGCTAATGCATAAAAAATACTCCCTCCGTCCACGAGTAAGTTTCCCACTTCTTTTTGTTGAATGGTTTAAGAAAGTGTATTTGTTTATTAATATATGGTGGGTCACATGTTGACTTTTGGGATAAAGTAATGAATAGTGTTGAAAAGTAAAGTGAATGAGTGGCATTTTTGTAATATTGTGTGAGTTTGAAGGTTAAAGTTTATATATAATAGAGTGTTGTTATTTCCATTTATGGAATGGGAAACTTACTCGTGGACGGCCCGAAAAGGAAAGTGGGAAGTTTACTCATGGACGGAGGGAGTATTAAATTTTGGCACATAAACCACTAAATTTTTATTTTTATCAATTTTCCCCAAAAAAAATATTATAACACTCTTCATAATTCTATTTTAATTGGAACGAGAAATACACAAAACTCATCATCATTTCCGTCGTCTACCACTTCACGTCTTCGCTCCGCTGTACATAACCTCGTGTGATCATCCCTTGATGTCGTTCTCTTTATCATGCGCCAC
This sequence comes from Ballota nigra, assembly GCA_947034835.1. Classification (NCBI taxonomy): domain Eukaryota; kingdom Viridiplantae; phylum Streptophyta; class Magnoliopsida; order Lamiales; family Lamiaceae; genus Ballota; species Ballota nigra. Next base: position 11,432,357 of record OX344725.1, on the reverse strand, counting down.
TTTCTTGCGTCGTTTGCCATCAATTGAACTTTTTTTTTTACCAAAAATACCCCTCACATGTTGAAATTGGAGAATTTTTTTGGCTGAAAATTAAGTATAGTGATTTTATATGTCAAAATTTGATAGTTAGTATGGTGGGTTTTATATGTCAATAAATATAGTTTGATGGTTTATGTGCAAAATCGTTTACAGTTTGGTGGGTTTAGTGCAATTAATCCTTGAAATTAAATGTTTCTGAAATGGCAAAGTATAGAGTGAACTGATTCATAGATGAACCACTTTGAAGAGTATGTGTTGTTTCATTAAATGATATTAGTTGTTTTACTAAACAGTATTAGTTTTAAAGGGTGCAAAAGTTATTTTCACTGAAAAATATGAGTTAAGGAGCATGAAAGGTATGAATTGTTTCATTAAATAGTATAAATTATTTTACTAAAGGGTATGGATTATTTATATTAAAAAATATTAATTGTTTAATAAAAAAATATCATAAGTAGTATATGAACAAATGTCACCCTTTACATTCTCTGTTGAAAGAACATATTTTGAAATCTAACTTTCCTTACCCAGAAAGGAAATTAACTTTGTGAACTTATGATTTTTTTATTTTTTTTTTATTTTTTGTTTTCCTTCTAAGGTGATCTCTATAAAATGGTATAACCGTCTAAAAACTATTTTGCATAGACCAAATGTGTTACACGTCAAATATCAAATGTCCTCCTATTTGACATGTGGTGGTGTAGTAGTGATGACAAAAATTGTGTACTTCAGTCACTTCTTTAGTACTCCCTCCGTCCATGAGTAAACTTCCCACTTTCCTTTTCGGGCCGTCCACGAGTAAGTTTCCAATTCCATAAATGGAAATAACAACACTCTATTATATATAAACTTTAACCTTCAAACTCACACAATATTACAAAAATGCCACTCATTCACTTTACTTTTCAACACTATTCATTACTTTATCCCAAAAGTCAACATGTGGCCCACCATATATTAATAAACAAATACACTTTCTTAAACCATTCAACAAAAAGAAGTGGGAAACTTACTCGTGGACGGAGGGAGTATCTAACATAACATAAATCTAAAAAAAAAAAAAAATGGAAATAAGAAATTAATAATTGTATATTAGACAGTAGACAGAGCGGCACCCCCAAAAAGGAAATTTTGAATAAATAGAAAAAGAATTCATAGATTAGATGGATCCCTGAGTAACGATGACGAAAATGGAGATTGAATAAGTATTAGAGAATGCTTTCGAAAAAATAAGTATCAAAGAAAAAACTGATAAAAGGTGTAATTGTAATAGCACTTGTGTTATCACAGAATATAGTAGTGTTCTTTGACTCAATCTCATAATCCTTCAGTTGATACTACATCTATAAAATCTGTGTACAATAACTTTCTGCAGCTATGTATTCTACTTCAGCTGTTGATAATACAATTGAATTTTGTTTTTTACCGTGCCAAGAAACTAGTCTTTGTCCAAGAAATTGACAAATTCTACTAGTACTCTTCTTGTCAACCTTGCAGCCAGCAAAGACTGAATATGTATAACCCTTCAGTTCAATTTCACCCTCTTTAGAATATCATAATCCAAGATTATGTGTAGATTTTGATGTACTTAATGATATTTTTCACAATATTCAAGTGTGATTCCTTGGGATTAACTTGGAATCTGGCAAATACTCCTACATCAAACATTATGGCAGGCCTGCTAACGTAAGGTATAGCAATGATCCAATTAATCTTCTATACATAGTAATATCAACACTTTTTCCAGCTTCAGCTTTGTCTAGCAAAGTTGATGGTGACATAGGAATTTGTGTTGACTTAGAACAACTCATACCAAACTTTTTGACAAGTTCCTGAGTGTACTTAGCCTGATTTATGAAAATTCATTTGTCAATTTGTTTCACTTGCAATCCTCAAAAGAAATTCAAATCTCCCATCATACTCATTTCAAATTTATCTTACATGAGATGTGAGAATTTCTTACATAGGTCTTCATTGGTTGATCCAAATATGATACCATCAACATAGATTTGTACCTATAAAATATTTTCACCATGTTTGAGCCTAAATAGTATCTTGTCCACAATAATTTTCTTGAAACCATTCTTGATTAAATGGTCACATAAGGTATAATATCACGCTCTTAGGGTTTGCTTTAGTCCATATAAAGTTTTTCTCAATCTGTAAATTTTATCTCCTTCTGTAGAGTCTTTAAATTCAGGGGGTTGCTCTACATAAACTTCTTCAGTGAGTAAACTATTCAAAAATGCCCTCTTAACATCTATTTGGTATACTGTAAACTTCATGCGTGAAGCGTAAGCCAAAAATATCTTTATTGCCTCAAGCCTAGCAACTGGTGCAAATGATTCATCAAAATCAATCCCTTCAGCTTGGCAATACCCTTGTGCTACTAGCCCAGCTTTGCTCCTTGTAACCACTCCTGCTTCATCAAGCTTATTTTTAAACACTCATCTAGTACCAATGACCTTTGGTAACTAGGTCTAGAAACAAGTTCCCAAATTTGATTTCTCTCAAAATTGTTCAACTTTTCTTGCATAGCAATTATCCAATTTACATCCTTCAGTGCTTTCTGTATATTTGATGGTTCTGTTTCAGACAAGAAACTAGCAAACATAGCTTCATGTTGTTGTCTTCTAGTCCTTACTTTATCTGTCACATTGTCAATCACTTGTTCAGGGGGATGGTCCTTTAGTCATTTCATTTCTAATAGGTCATAATGAATATTTTGTTCAGTTGTAGGTTCATTGACTGAAGACTCATTGAATCTTTCTGTTAATTCCTCAAGTGATTGAATATCATCTTGATCAGATTGAAATGCTTCATTGGATTGTGGCTCTCTGCTTGGTAACTTCATAGCTAATTCTCTTTTGCCTTGTTCAGTCAATGGAATTTCAACACTGACATAGGGTTGTAGAGTCTTATCTGTAGAGTTGTCCATTTTTTTTTGCAAATTCTTAATGATCTTTAGATTTTCTGCATTGACATTGTGTGGTTCATCAAACACAACATGTGTAGACTCTTCCACAAGCATAGTCCTCTTGTTAAATACTCTGAATGTTTTGCTTACTACTGGATATCCAAGAAAGAATCCTTCATCTGACTTTGGGTCAAATGTTTTCAAGTAATCTTTCACATTATTCAGAATGTAAACATTTACATCCAAATATATGAAAATAAGATATGTTAGGACTATATTCTTTCCACAATTCATATGGGGTCTTAGAATATGCTTTGTTGATCAAGCATTTGTTCTGTGTGTAACAAGTTATATTAGTTGCTTCAGCCCAAAACCTTTTAGGTAAATGAGCTTCTACAAGCATCGTTCTTGTAGTTTCCTTTAATGTTTTGTTCTTTCTTTCAGCTACACCATTTTGTTGAGGTGTTCTTGTAGCTGAATATTCACGATGAATCCCATGTAATGTAAAAAATTCTTCAAAGACTTGATTTGTGAATTCAGTTCCTCTATCAGATCTAATTTTCACTACTTTCAAGCCTTTTCATTATGATTTTTCCTCATTAATTCTGTTAGTTTCTATAGCGTTTCACTCTTCTTCCTCGGGAACAAAATCCAGGTAAATCTTGAGTAATCATCTACAACTACTAGTGTATACTTCTTTCCACTCAAACTTACTGGCTCTATGTGTCCAAAAAGATCCATGTGAAGCAGTTCTAAAACTTTGTTTGAGCCTTCAAAGATTTTACTTTTAAAAGTCTTATTTGTTTGCTTATCATTTTAGCATGTATCACAAAGATGATCTTTCTTAAAGCTAGTCTCGGGTAGACCTCTTACAAACTTATTCTTTACAAGATCATTCATGGTTTTGAAATTGATGTGATTCAATCTCTTGTGCCATAACCAACTTACTTATGTAGAGTTGTTTGCTATAAAACAAACAGTCTTTTCAGATGAGCTCCACTCTACTATGTATACATTCCCTTTTCTTGTTCCAAGTAATTTGACTTGTTTGGTTTTAGCATTTTTAATCATACATGAGTGTGGTGTAAAGTCTACAATGTAACCTTTGTCACAGAATTAGCTCACACTTAGTAGATTATGCTTCAGTCCTTCTACAAGATATACACCATTTATCTGTACATTTCCTCTTCTCATTGAATCAGAACCTTTGGTAGTTCCACTGGCATTATCACAAAAAAATTACTCTAGGTCCATTAAGTTCTCTAAGGTTAGAAAGTGTATCCTTGTTTCCTACCATATGTCTTGCACAACCACTATCACTGTACCAAATTTCTTTTTGTGTGGTTGACAAATGTCCCTGCAATATGTAAAAAGTTAGCTTTTAGGGATCCAGAGATTATGATCTCCTCCAATGAAATTTCTAATCATCCAAGTTTGTTTGACAATTGTTGGTCTTTTGCCTAACTTGTTTGGTCCTCCTTGAGTAACTAGCTTTTTAGCTGAGGACTTCCTCCCATTCCAGAAACTATTAAAGTTATTTTTCCTTATGAACTCTACAATCATTTCTGGTTGTACATTTGTCATCTGTATAATTTGACCAGAAGTCTCTTTTTTAGTCTTTCTCTAAATACTTGTCAATCTTCTCTTCTCTGTGGATATCTGTCTTACCATAGATGATATCAATTATCATCCTTTGTTTTTCTTCAGGTAGATTCTTGATCATTCTTTGAACAACTAGTTGTTCAAGTTCTTGAATAAATATGCTTTCCTTTTCAGTTTCTTGTTGTTGTTTAATAAACACTGGTACAGAATTTTCAAGACAATTCTTCCAATCACAAGGATTGTAACCAATACGTGTTAAATCCCCCGAAGGTTTTTGTTATAATAACATTTCCTTCAGTTTCCTTGAAGATTTCCCAAAATATTCAAGTTTCTTCTCAGAGTAATCCCTTTCCAATTCTAATTATGTAATTTTCTTGTTCTTGTCTTCAATTTCCTTCTTGTAATCAATGGAATCAGCAATTCTACAGGTTGCTTCATAAAATAGTTCCTCATGACTGATCTTTAGATAGTCAAGTTCTTCTTGCAGATCATTCATCATGGACAGCTTGTTTTCAACTTTTTCAAATTTTACAAGCAGATCCTTGATTCTTTGTTTAAGTTCTTGATTTTCTATCTTAAGTTCTTCATGATCACCTTTGATGTTTAAAGGTTCCGCAAATCTCTTTTGTAGCATGTGAATCATATCACTGGAAGAATCCTTATCAGTTAAAGAACTTGATGAGGATTGTACCTCTTCATATGTGGCCATCATAATAACACCATAGAAGGATGTAATACATAACCTTCATATAGAAATGAAAATATAAAATGAAATATATCAAACCATATGAATAAGCTCGCATTATAAAAAACGATCCAATTTGAAAAATAGAATCAGTAGCAAAAAAAAAGATAAAATTAGAAAACATTCAAAACCAATAAAAAAATGATTACGTGAAAACAAATTTGATCACTCTGCAGAAAGAAGAAGAGAAAAGAATAACAAAAGACCGAGATGTGTGGTATGAAAAGATTGTGTGAAAGATTTAGGACATATATAAAAAAATTTAATTTAAACGAATGATCAGGATCTAATGTAGAAATTTGATGGTTGAGATTAAAACATAATATATGAGTGAATGTGATGAGACAATTTTGAAATAAAACAATGTGGGTTTGCCACATCATCTTCCACAACCTTAGCTTTATAAGAGAGTAAGATGTGACTAAGATAAAATAGTAAAATAAATAATATATATATATATATATATATATATATATATATAATTAAAATGGATCTTAAATATACTTATATTTTTAAGGCATAATGAATCAAAAGGTCCGTAAACTATCAATTTTTGTTTTGAAAGTCCATAAACTATTTTTTTTAAAGCCCTTAAACTATTAATTCTTGTTTAATGAGGCCCCTGGCAATGAAAATTCATGATTTTTATCGAGTTGGTTTAATATTTTTCATTAAAAAGATGACAGATCAACCAATTTCAATATTATTAAAATTGAATTCCAACAAAAAGTGTATCCCTACTAGAATTCAAAAGGATCGTATGGAATAAAAATTATATACTTAAAGGACTTTTTTAAAAATAAAATAAAAATAGTTCAAGGCCTAATAAAAAAAAATATTATAGTATAAGGAGTTTTTAAAATAAAATTTGATAGTGTAGAGGTCTTTTGATGTATTATGCCTATTTTTAATTAATTAATTCGCACAAAAACACATAAATAAGAATCATAAAAGGCTGTAGAACTTAGCCTTACCACATTTTAGTAGGTTTTTACTTGAAGAGTTTCTAGAATAAGTTGAAATGTATTTTTCAAGTGCGCACTTGAGCCTTCGTAACTTAGTTGTCTCATTAAACCAAATTATTGAGTTCGTGTATCCACTCACCATAATTGAGATACCACTATGAATGCTCTTTAGTGTGATTTTTTTAAATCCATTCTCCTTGATCTTGTCCTCCGACATGTTGTTACTCGTTTGTAATCCTAGTGGATTATGTGGCGATTAAACGGATAAAACAAGTATTTGAGGATAGATTGAAGTATTTAATACTTCAATCTACGAAGAACGCCTTGAATGCTATAAATGCAAGAAAACAATAAATGCACAAGAGAATTGCTGAATTTGTTAGGCTTAGTCTTAAGTTGGTGATCCTTTTATTAGAGTCTTGAAGATTGTATTTATAGTATCTTGAATGTACTTGGGATCCGTGTGTGGTCCTTTGAAGATCTAAGCATTAAATGCATGGATTTTTCCTTGGAGGATGGCGTACGAGATTCGTCCTTTGAGGACAGACCTCGGCTAATGGGATCCCGACATCCTGCCAAATGTATGTTGGTTGGGGATCCTCTTACATCCTCGTATGGTTTACTATTGTTACAAGGATTTATTTCCCAACTAATCTTGATATTGTTAGATTTGGATTCCTCAGATAGCGCCAAGGTCCGTTAATACCAAGTTAGAATCCAGTACTCTTGTACGTTGAGCTGCTTGACTTGAAGCGATTTTACTAACTTCTACTAGTCGCTCACCCGCAAGCGGACGGGTTCACTGTAGTAAGAGTAAGTATAATGACCAAGTAGTATCGAACCCAAGGGATGGTGTATATGAGAATAGATCCCTGAAGATCTACGCATCGTAGTTAATATGAGTGTATGTTTTTGGATTTTTTAAAAAGATTAATTAAAACTAAAATAAACTAATTAAACTAAAATACTAAAGCAGACGAATTCACTAAGGGTTGGATTCAAATAAGAGATGGTGATGCTTAGGATAGGAATCCCTACGTATACTAACGGAGCAGGTACATAATCAGAATAACTGTGACACACAAGAATTAACCTAAGTATAAGAATGCAAGGTGAAAGCTCAAGATTCTAAACCCTAATACTTTACCCTAACACTCGACTTCACTAATCCACTAACAAGTTAATGGATTGTGCTCAATTAATGAGACCCTAATTTAACTAAGGTGATGCGGTCGTCCTCCTTCGCTAAACCGGTAGATGAATTAACCTTTCCTAAACCTTCTCGTTAAGACTACTAATTGTTATTGAGTGATGCGGTCGTCCTCTCTCTGACACTTTCGTACTAAATTCAAAGGTAAAGTTCAGATTAATTATAAGAATTCATTAACCAAGAGAATTAAAACCTAACGTCACGAGTTACCCTAATTACGTACCCACAACCTACTTCTACGAGTTCATCCTACCCTAAGCATGCAAGGGTTTTAGCCGTACATGGTTTTAACAAAAATAAAAGCAATAGAAGAAACAACGAACATAAACATAATGAATTGCACGAAGAAAATACGAAACATGAACTAGGGTTTTAAAAGAAAATAAATACGAAGAACTGAAATTTAATTAACTCAAACGAAATTTCAAAGTGTTTAAAGAAATCAAACTAACGTAAAGGAACTAAGAAAATAAAAGAAACTAAGAATTCGTATGCAAAACCTCAACAAAACGTAAATAAAGCTTGCTCCTCTCCTTCCTCTTCAAAAACTAAGTCTAAAATTATTTCTAAAGTTTGGGGTATATTTCAAAACATGTTTGGAATAGGTATTTATAGGCACGGGTCGAAACAGGAGTTAATGGGCCGAAAATACGCATCCGGAGGCGAAAATACGTGGTTGCTCGAGCAAAACGCTCGAGCGGTCCCGCTCGAGCAGTGTAGCTCGAATGACACAATCGCTCGAGCGGTTCCGCTCGAGCCGGTCGAGCGCTGAAATCACACTGTATGTTTTGGGCGCTCGAGCAATTCGCTCGAGCGGTGGCTCGAGCGCAAGAAAAGTTCTGTACGTTTAGGCGCTCGAGCGGTGGCGCTCGACCTAGTCACTCGAGTGACTTACAACTCCTCCCAACTGATACTTTTCCTCGTCCGCACTAATACTAATCGTATTTCTTCAATATCTTCTCATCTGGGCATCCGTTTGAGTCGATTCAAAGTCCTACGAACTCCGTTTTTCGTCCTCTATTCACCTATGAGTATCAAAGAGACAAATTCATCAATGTATAGAAATAATGCTCAATTGACTCTAAAAACTCAATAAATTCGACCAAGATTGGGGTATTTCAAGCTACGAATCATGACAATTTCACGCCTAATCAACCCCCCCAGACTTACCATATTGCTTGTCCCCAAGCAATGAAATAATAAGTCAAGTGAAATTGTTAGGAATGAGTCAAAGAATCAATCATGCAAGTACACAAATTCGAGCTTCAAAAGTCAATCACCCGTATACTCACTCACTTTCTTTTATCGTACTCATGCAACAATGACAAGAAACACCACGATCAAGCATGGATGTGCACTCAACGATGTGTTTCGCTCCCTCACAAGTGTATAACAATGATCAAGGGACTCACTCGGCAGCCATAGGCTTGTAAGCGCTCTCAACTCCGACCATACTCTAGAAATCAATGCCGAATCAAAAAGGACTTTTCTCAAGGTTGTAATGTAGGCTCTTTGGACGGGTGGGATAACAATTTGGGTAAGTGACTCATGTGAATGGAGAATAGAAAATCAAACTTTGGCACTTCGAGATTAGGAACAGACTACTTCAAACATATTCAATCAATACTCTTTCAATTCCACTTCTCTCAACACTTCAATTTTTTTTCTTTTTCTTTTCACTTTTTTTTTTCAATCACTTCACTTTTTTTTTTCTTTTTCGCACAAACACATGAGCTCAATTTTTCTTTTGCTCATTTTCAAATTTTTTCCTTTTTTTCCCACATCTCATAACTTCATCACACCTTCTTCTCATATTCACTCAACAAACAACCTTTTCATTTTTCAACTCAATTCACTCCCTTCACATTCACACTTTCCTATTCTCCACTCAAATTGGGACAAAAAGGCTTAGGAATTGGAATAGTGTTCATATGTGCTAGCAAATAAAATAGGCTTTAGGCTCAAAGGGGCTAACAAGGGATTCAATGTCATTGGTAAGGAAAATTTTGGCTAAGTGACTCAATAAAATCAAAGATGGCCTAAGATCACATTCGGCATTTCAAACTAGACACAATCAAGAAGCAAGAGCACACACAAGTTCTGGCATCCTCTAAGGTGATGATTCACTCACAAACGAAGAGATTAAATCATGCATTTAAATCTCGTAAGGCTCAACTCTCACGGTTTTCACATCCATGCTAGTCCTAGTGAATTCTCACTCTCATCACACAAGCACTCAAAAGAAAAATTCACAAGCATACAAGTTCTTTCTCAAATCAGCTCAAACTCAAACACTCACACAAAAGAATTTCTAACTCACCCTTACTACTCACTCTACTCATCAAATCATACTCAAAGATAGCAATCAACAAGCATAAGATGATTGATAGGCATGAAATATGCAATCGCGAGTCAAATCAACATCACCCCAAGGAGTATCTCAACTAACCAATAACCAATCAAACTCAACTCAAAGATAAGGGCGTGCATGCATGTGCAATGTAACAAGAAACATAAAAATCTCCACCCCCCCCCCCCAAACTTCGACCTTGCTAGAGGTCTAAGTTTGGGGTTGTGGGTTACCTCAACCAAATAATCCCGTTTCTCTCACTAGCTTTGCACACTTCCTTGTCTCAAGTTGGTTCCTTCAATCTGAATATCTCCATGATACCTTTACTCCTTTAGAGACAAGCCTACAAACAACTCACTCAAATACGAGGTTAAACATACGACTCAACAACATCCTAGTAACGTAAAAGGAAAATAACTAAAAACACTCAAAAGCAAATAAAAAATGGGTTGCCTCCCATTCAGCGCTATTTTTAAAGTCCTCATGCCGGACCTAGCTCAAAGGAGCTTATGGAACATCATACTCAAATTTACCTCCCTTACTCTCATAAGAGTGGTGTTTGAACTCCTTTCCTTGATGCTCTTCCATCATGAGTTCCTTTGCTTCCTCCCCCACCTCAAGTGGTATAGGTCTCAACTCCTTCTCACCTTTATCTGGAGGAGTCTTACCAAACAATTTCTTGAGTTTGGACTTTTTCTTCTTAACTCCTCCTTTCCCTTCTAACTGGACCACATCCACTTTCTTTACCTCTTCATCCTTCAACTTTTTCACTTCATCCCTATCAAAATAATCAAGAACATAATGCTCATGGGTTAAATCAACAGGTGAAGGACTAACAAAATCATGAATATGAGAGGGATTAGGGAGAGAATGTGTGTCTTCAACACGAGGATCAATGGCATCCATGCAATACAAGCTCTCATCCTCCTTCGGGTGCTTCATGGCTTCATATAGGGAGATCTTCACTTCTTGATCATCTACCTTCAACGTAATCTTCCCATTTGCCACGTCTAGCACCATCCCCGCCGTAGCTAAGAACGGTCTTCCCAAGATCAGGGGTACGTGCTCATCTTCCTCCATCTCTAGCACTACAAAGTCGGCTGGAAAAATGTGATCTCCAACTCTCACAAGGACGTCTTCAACCACACCTTGAGGTCGAGTAATAGACCGATCGGCAAGTTGAAGCGTCATCATTGTCGGCTGAAGTTCAACACCTTCCAACTTCTTGAAAAGCGACAGTGGCATCAAATTAATGCTCGCTCCGAGGTCGCACAACGCTCCCTTCTTGATCCCGTTCCCAATGTCACATAAGATCGTGAAGCTCCCGGGATCCTTCAGCTTCGGTGGGAGCGCCTTGTGCACTAATGCACTCACCTCGTGGTTCAGCTGCACCAACTTCAGCTCATCCACTCGCCGTCTTTTCGCGATCAAGTGCTTCAAAAACTTCGCATAGTGCGGCATCTGTTCCAAAGCATCATAAAAAGAAATATTAATATGCAATTGTTTAAAAACATCAAGAAATTTTGCAAATTTTTCATCAAGCTTCTTTTTCATGAAGCGCTGTGGATACGGGACGGGTATCACAGATTTGGGTACCCCCCATTCATCTCGCTCGGTCACTTTCACTTTCTCCCTTGCTTCCTTTGCTTTCTTCCACTTTGGAACTCTCTCAACCTCCTCCCTTTCCTTGCCCTTCTGGGACTCATCCATATCTTCATGCCTCTCAATCCCTTCACTTTCAATCCCCTTCTCAACTTGGGGCGTCTCAGAATCAGCAGGCATCTGAGGCCCTTCATAGTTGGTTCCACTTCTTAGCTGGATCGCCTTGCACTGCTCTTTCGAGTTCCCCTCCGGCATTCTATTCACTGACTTTGCAATCTGGCTCATCTGGAACTCTAAAGAAGTGAACCTTCGATTGTTCTCTTGTTGAGTTCTAGTCCACTCAACATTCATCTTCTGGAGCTCTTGATCACGTTGATCACCCTTCTTATGCAACTCCTTCACATCATACTCCAAGGATGACAACCGCTTGCTCCCTTCCTCCACCCTCTGAAGGATCGCTCTCAACATCTCCTCGGTTGATGCACCGCCTTCTCCACTAGGAGGTTTAGACCCCGGATCAACACCTGCAGGAACAGTAACACCAGCTTTTGGGTTAGCATAAGAAAAGTTCTCATTTTTTCGCCATGTGTTTTGAGGAGGCTGCTGGCCTCCTTGAACTCCTTGTGTGTTCCTCCATTGATTTTGAAGTGGCTGAGGGCCTGGAGGTACAAATGGTTGACCATAAGAAGGTCTTCCATACTGATTTCCACCTTGGTAGCCATTCTGATTGTAATACGGACCTCCCATGTAATTGGCTACCTCTTGCTGTCCACTGGGCTGGTCTACTCTCTCATTCTCTACTGCATGCTCTCCACCCAAACTCTTTCCCAACTCGAGGTTGTTGATCTTTTCCATCATGGCCATCAGCAGCCTTCTCGTTCCTTCTCCCTCTTCAACCTGATGCACTCTCTGAAAATCTGCATCTCCACTCCAAGCACCGGCATTCGTGACAATATTGTCCACGATCTCCCTACACCTCTCTATGCCTTGATTCAAAAATGCTCCGCCCGCACAAGCGTCTAAATGGTCTTGCCCCGCCTTGTTGGCGCCACTATAGAAGAACGCCATAATGTCTCCCTCATTGTACCCGTGCTGCGGGCACTCAATCAGCATGTTTGAGTATCTCTCCTACGCTTGACGTAAATCTTCTCCAGACTTCTGGCGAAAGGACGAGATCTCAATTCTAGCCTTGATCGTCCTAGATGGAGGGTAGAATCGCTCGAGGAACAGACGCTCGAGCTCGGCCCAAGTGGTAATACCTCCCCGCGGGAGCGTATTATCGTACCACTCCTTAGCTATTCCCGTCAATGAGAATGGGAAAAGCCTAAGCCTCTTGGCATCTTCAGACATGCCATTGTAATTAAATGATGAGGCTATCATGAGAAAACTCCTCAGGTGAGTGTGAGGATTCTCCTTCCCGATCACCCCCTTGAACTGATTCTCGGTGAGCAGCTTTAAAATCCCCGGGGATATCGAGAAGTTGTTTGCCTCAACAGGAGGCAAAGCCACTCCATCATAGTACCGTTGTGGCTGTGCTGCAAACCTCCCTCGAATAGCCATATTGTGATCTACGTTCTGAGGAACGTGTTGAGGATTAGCAGCTGGTACGGGTACTTGTTGGGGTGGTGGTTGGTAAACAGGTGGTTGGTTATAGACAGGAGGTGGATGATATGGATATGGTGGGTAAGGATAAGGTGGGTATGGGTAATGTTGGTATACTGGGTTGTTAAAAGGGTTATTTGGGTTTTGTGGGTAAGCAGGGTTGTTATGAGGATTATGGACAAGGTTCTGAGCTGGATTCCCTACGTTTTGTGTATCCGGGTTTAGACTCTGGCTATCCCCTAATGGAATTTGATTCTGGCTACCACTAACTCCAGTGCCTTCAACTCGGTCTACTGCCTGATTGAAATCGTTGGCAGCATCGTCCAACTCATTATTGATATCCATTGGTTCCTTTCCTAAGTCGGCAGCGTTCATCCTTCTCAAGAAGGCTCGGTTCCTTCTGGCTATTGTCTCAGGGTCCAACGGTATTCTCTCTTCGCTCGTATTGCCTTGTGAGCGTGTTTTCATAAACCTGACACACTAGCAGAAGGGTCAAAACGCAACTGCCGATTGAATAAAAATAGAACTAAACAGAAAATAAAGCACTCACTACTAACTACTAAGCTATCTACAAGTCCTATTCAAAAACATACAACGCCATCCCCGGCAACGGCGCCATTGACTTGAAGCGATTTTACTAACTTCTACTAGTCGCTCACCCGCAAGCGGACGGGTTCACAGTAGTAAGAGTAAGTATAATGACCAAGTAGTATCGAACCCAAGGGATGGTGTATATGCGAATAGATCCCTGAAGATCTACGCGTCGTAGTTAATATGAGTGTATGTTTTTGGATTTTTTAAAAAGATTAATTAAAACTAAAATAAACTAATTAAACTAAAATACTAAAGCAGACGAATTCACTAAGGGTTGGATTCAAATAAGAGATGGTGATGCTTAGGATAGGAATCCCTACGTATACTAACGGAGCAGGTACATAATCAGAATAACTGTGACACACAAGAATTAACCTAAGTATAAGAATGCAAGGTGAAAGCTCAAGATTCTAAACCATAATACTTTACCCTAACACTCGACTTCACTAATCCACTAACAAGTTAATGGATTGTGCTCAATTAATGAGACCCTAATTTAACTAAGGTGATGCGGTCGTCCTCCTTCGCTAAACCGGTAGATGAATTAACCTTTCCTAAACCTTCTCGTTAAGACTACTAATTGTTATTGAGTGATGCGGTCGTCCTCTCTCTAACACTTTCGTACTAAATTCAAAGGTAAAGTTCAGATTAATTATAAGAATTCATTAACCAAGAGAATTAAAACCTAACGTCACGAGTTACCCTAATTACGTACCCACAACCTACTTCTACGAGTTCATCCTACCCTAAGCATGCAAGGGTTTTAGCCGGACATGGTTTTAACAAAAATAAAAACAATAGAAGAAACAACGAACATAAACATAATGAATTGCACGAAGAAAATACGAAACATGAACTAGGGTTTTAAAAGAAAATAAATACGAAGAACTGAAATTTAATTAACTCAAACGAAGTTTCAAAGTGTTTAAAGAAATCAAACTAACGTAAAGGAACTAAGAAAATAAAAGAAACTAAGAATTCGTATGCAAAACCTCAACAAAACGTAAATAAAGCTTGCTCCTCTCCTTCCTCTTCAAAAACTAAGTCTAAAATTATTTCTAAAGTTTGGGGTATATTTCAAAACATGTTTGGAATAGGTATTTATAGGCACGGGTCGAAACGGGAGTTAATGGGCCGAAAATACGCATCCGGAGGCGAAAATACGTGGTTGCTCGAGCAAAACGCTCGAGCGGTCCCGCTCGAGCAGTGTAGCTTGAATGACACAATCGCTCGAGCGGTTCCGCTAGAGCCGGTCGAGCGCTGAAATCACACTGTATGTTTTGGGTGCTCGAGCAATTCGCTCGAGCGGTGGCGCTCGAGCTGCTCGAGCGCAAGAAAAGTTATGTACGTTTAGGCGCTCGAGCGGTGGCGCTCGACCTAGTCACTCGAGTGACTTACAACTCCCCCCAACTGATACTTTTCCTCGTCCGCACTAATACTAATCGTATTTCTTCAATATCTTCTCATCCGGGCATCCGTTTGAGTCGATTCAAAGTCCTACGAACTCCGTTTTTCGTCCTCTATTCACCTATGAGTATCAAAGAGACAAATTCATCAATGTATAGAAATAATGCTCAATTGACTCTAAAAACTCAATAAATTCGACCAAGATTGGGGTATTTCAAGCTACGAATCATGACAATTTCACGCCTAATCACTGCTCTTTGGGCCGAGGTATCGCCCAGGTCGAACTTGGCCGGGGCAATTCCTCGCTAGGTGGATGAGGTCCTTGGCTACAATGTACTTGGTTACTAAACTTCTACCTTGGAAGGGATGTCTCCAAAAATGGACCTCGGCAGGTGAGGACTATAGTGAATAGGCGACATTTAGAATAATTTGTGCCACGACAATTGCCCTCCAGTTCATGCTTGAGATTGATAGAGAGTGTGAATTGGACATTGACCAAGATCTGAAATGTATCGAGGTCCCCGTCATGGCTCTTTGGCTGGCGTCGCTTAGAGTTTTTCTTGGAGAACTGTCGTATTTTTTGCCATGCGTCCAAATATAATTGGCCGACCAAAGCGGTGTGGGCGGTTAATATCTCGGGTGGATGGAGGTTTGATGATGAAAAGGTGCGTGTGAGCCGACACAATGATGTAATGTCATCGTGTGATACGCGCGTGGAGACGCGTTGATTCACAAAATGATGTCAATTATGGGGAAATTTGGAAATCACCCCCGAAGTTTGAAAATTTAATTGCATTTAGTCCACTTATCCCCATCTATAAATAGGGATCTTCATCCTCAATTGGGTCTTTTCACTTTTGCGGTCATCTTTTTTTTATTTATAAACAAGATCTGAGAAAAACCTAGTGTTCCTTAGGATCTCCAGTTTTTGGCGGCTATTCAGGCTATGCGTTTGTTTTCATTCAAGTAATAATCTTTTATATCTTCCTTCTTTTCTTTTGAGACATGATGGTTTTTTCATAGTGGGAGGGGTCATGGCGCCTCTTCTGGTGTCGTTAGTTCATCGGGAGGTAGATGAAAGACCCCTTCGAGGGTGGTTCTGGTGCCTACCGGCCAACGAATGACAATGGTCTTAGCCCGTACATGTCGATGGGTCGATTCCTATGTGCTATAGAGGGGGCGCAACAAGGTTAAAGAGAGCTCGGGGAATGCCCCCGACTATGAGGGCCTAGCCGACCTAGGGATCGATCTTTCCTTGGGGAGTGATGGCGCAGCGTCCCAAGAGTCTGATCTGGCTATCTAGGCCCTGGTGAGGGAGTTGGAGGCGGAGACTAGGGAGGAGCAAGAAAGGGAAGAGGACGAGAAGGTGGGCCTCGCCTATAGCCAATGGGAGAGATTTATGGATGAGTGGGTCAGACCTCCTCCGTAGTTTGATTATCATTCAGTAGCTTTGCTTGACCAGATGGCCTCTTACCTTTATCTGGCTTAAGCTGGAACTTTACTTTGCCTTTATCAGTGGCACTGTTTGTGACACTTATTAAAGGTGCATTAATAGGGGCTTGAGAGGATTTAGCTGGATTATAACCTAATCCACTACTTTCAGCTACGAAACATTAGTAATCTGGCAACTCATTGATAACATAAGATGCTTTGTTTATTGAGACCACTTTCTTTTGCAAATTGTCCTCTCTATATTTAAGAAGATCGTGTTGTGTAAAAGATCATCAAACTTACTCTAAGGAAGTAAGTGCTCCTGTTCTTGCTTCATCTGGATCACAAAATGATCCTTTATCAGCTTCTCCTAATTTGCAGAGAAGGCTTTGAAGTTTTAAATTTCCTCGGTCATCCTCTCTATCAAGTTAGCTGGTATTTGATCAACATTGATTCCAAACTCAGTAAGTCTCAAGATCTTACGTCATAGTTTTTCATTCTCATTTTCCGAATGTATATATGTTTCATGTACAACCTTGAGGTCGTCCTCAATTGCTCATAATTGAGCTGAAGGTCGAACCCATTTGGACTTGAGCTAAGCTCAACAATGTTAGAAGAAGAGAAACAAAAGGTGTTACATTGTACCTCATCTTCTTCTCCTGCCATGAGGCATAGATCTCCATCAGATGAATAATAGGATGATGATGGCAGATCAGCAGCACTTGCCTCAGTAACCAGGGCTTTATGATCAACATATCTCTGATCTCTCTTGGCACAACAAGAATATTTTGCTTGTTTGATAGGAGGGAAATTATTCTTAAGAAAAGAGTAAAAGATTGTGAAAAACCTATTTTGCCCTTTATCTTTCATCATCAAGTGAGGTTCACCATCAACCTCCAACCTCTGTAATTCGATCCAAAAATTGTAAACCCAAACTAACAAATTTACTCAAACACATCCCAGATCAAAATGAGAACCCAGAATAAGAAGAAGAGTGTAATTTCAATGTCAATTCCATGAAGAAGAATGAAAAAATTCAAAACCCAATTCCACAAATTATGCCCAATTCTAAAAGAAGAATGAACCAATTCAATTTGTTGCACATCTATCTGTTCCAGAAATTAATCACCACCTATTTGTTCCAAAATTCGCCCAAATTAATTGCACATAAATTCAATCGCCGATTAACCGACTGTGTAATCGATTTGGGTCCTCCTCACCACAAAACACTGTTCGTCATCTTCATTGTCGCCGCCCCTAATATCGTTTGCCGCCGTTCACCACGAGCTGCGCCACCGCCACCAGTGCGTCGCCTTTGCTCACGTCTTTGCCGTCGCCTTCGGTTGTGTTGTTGGCTGGTTACAAAGAAGGGGTAATAGGGATGGCAAAATGATCCGCTCCGGCCCGCTCTGATTGGATCAGCCCCGCCTTGCCCCATTTTGAGAATGGAGCGGATCAGCCCCGCCCCGCTCACGGAGCAGATCAGGCATGGATCTCTATATTTGTTGCTCTGCTCCGCCCCGCTCTGCTCCACCCCGCTCCATATAATATTAAATATATATATATATATATAATATTATAATATATATAAATTTAATTTTATATTCAATTAAATATAGTAATAATATTATGAAACCATAGTACTTAATGTTTAGTTTTTTTCAAATTTAAAATTTCAGGTTTTTTTTTAATATATTGATTTTAAAAATTTACAAACTTGAATGAGATGGAGCAGAGCGGATCAGATCTGCCCCGCGCGGGGCAGACATGGATCACAAAATGCTGCCCCGTAGCGGAGCATGGAGCAGGGCGGGGCGGTGGCGTGGGGCAGGCATGGATATTGAGATATTCGTCCTGATCCGCTCCATTGTCATCCCTAGGGGGTAATTGATACGATGGTATATGATGAATGGAGAAGAAGGGGGTAATTTTGACATAATTTTGTTTCATTGGTTACTGTTATGATTCAACAAAGCAATCGGATGTTTAAGGTAAGATATGGTTTATGTGGAGATCTATTAAAATTGTAGGAATTGGAGGAAAACAGGGGCTGGCCGAGAAAAGGCCCGGGCACCCTGTAAAAGGTATCAGATCTACCAAACACCGTAAATGATCGTAAATGGTTTATTTCTGGACCTTATCTTCCCTACCAAACGAGCCCTAAGTATACTTTATGTTTGAGTGTATTTTGATTTCAATCGCTGGATTGTAGTTTAGATGCCTAAAGATGATAGTTGTTTGAGTGTATTTTGATTTCAATCGCTGGATTGTAGTTTAGATGCCTAAAGATGATAGTTTTTGGTATCTTGTGAATCCCTTATAAACGGCATGTTGTATTTATTTTCGTGATTCTGAATTTTGTTGCAAGACCACCAATTTCGTACAATTGACATTTCTCTAAAATTTATTTGTAAGCACATCGCAATGTAAGTTCGAAACAGATTTTCATATCGTGTGGGCATATATATATATATATATATATATAATTTCGGTACAACACTGTATACCAAAAAATTTGGTACAGTAACAATATAACTTTTGGGATATCAAAAATTTCAATATGATAATATAGTATGTATGCAGTATACCCGAACCACCTGGGTCCCCACATCCCCCAGTGGCATAATTTTGTTATCTCTATTGTACTACATCTCATTATATATTATAATCCTTAAACCGTGTGAAAAAAAAAAAAGGAAAAAAAATAATCGAAAGCTTTAAGCGGGACAGAGGAGGTATTCTATAGCACATAGTGTGCAGCCAGCATGTTGCATCTCAAGACTAGTTTGAGAAGTACAACAATTATTCTGCTTTTTTCACCTCAAAACATACAGAATTACAAGGAACTCGTGGTTGGACAGAGCCTAATCAAACAGAAGGTCCTCTATATCAGGAATGTGACAAAATGGCAAAACTCATAATTATCCTAAATAATGGTAGCTCAAACCTTAAGCAACTGGAAGTTCACCACAGTCGCTTATAACCACCCTCTTTATAGGACGATCGCCTCTGTCAGTTTCTTGGGATTCAATCAGCTTCACAATATCCATGCCCTCCAACACTTGTCCGAACACAACATGTCTCTGGTCCAACCACGGTGTCTGCAATGCAGTCGACACGAAATATGAAAACGTAAGAGAACTTAAACAGCTATTTTTAAGTTCCAATCTAAGACAAGAGAACTAAAAGGGAACGGAATGGAGAGAGTGCAGTCTAGAAAAGAGAGGAAAGACTCCAAACTCTAGTCTCTTATCAGTAGAGAGTTACTTTGATTCTGTTTCCCTGGTTGGTAGTATATCATTTAAAAAGTTGATGAATATCGGCAGCCATCGCAGCAAAGGAAGGACATGAAAATTTTGCAGCTTATACAGCAGATTCAGATGTGTTTGAACCATTGAGCTTATACCGTTCGACAAAGTTTGAATACCATAATAAGTATCAAGTCATTCCCAGACCTAGCTCTTTGTGGGCCGATTTATTGTTATTTCTATCGGTTGATTTGGGATTTAGTTGTAGAACCGTGTTTAGATTTCAAAATCCAAAATCAAGCATACCCCAAGATATACAAAGAACTAGAAATGCAGTAGGGTCCAAGAGCGTGCTTAAATTTTGACTCCAAAGGGCAAAAACAGGCCATGTAAAGAAGTTACAACCAGCTACCTTTTTTTGCAAGCACAATAATTAATTTATTTCACACAGCTGCATACCTTGACAGTACAAATAAAAAATTGGCTTCCATTGGTATCAGGACCAGCATTTGCCATGCTAACAGTTCCAGGTCCAGTGTGAACCACTACACAAAAAGAATAGTATTCATTAATTAGCTATTACTCAGCACCAAAAATGAAAAATCCAGTTTACAATATACCAGAAGGAAAAGTACAAACTCACGCTTAAAGTTTTCATCTTTGAATGTACGACCATAAATGCTTTTACCACCAGTGCCCTGAGAAGACAGTTCCAAATAACGAAGTTAGTGCTAAAATGCTCCCAAACTGTTCAGAAGTTTCATAACAAAAATCGTAAACTGTAAGACGAAGTTAGGCAGATATATACTCCATGAGATCAAAAAGAGTTTTACTCTGTTAGGTGAGCTGATACTACTAAGCTAAAGCAGAAAGTATATATTAATATTCTTTTCTCTTATAGAGTTCAGAGGTTGAAACATAAAAGTCAACAAGTGCATTAAATATTTCTCCAGCATTTAGCCATATCCAAAACTTTCAAGTCAGCATAGTATTATGCATTCTATATTGTTGACATTCAAAATGAGTTTAACTACTCTGTTCTTTCAAAACTATAAAGAAAAAGCTTAACAACATTGAAGGCTTGCAAACAATTGCAGAAAATTGTTGTACAAAAGAGAAAATGTCCATAAACATAGTTTTTAAGGAAAACTCCATGAACAAAACCGAAAAAAAGCAAGTGTTTATAGAATACAACATACCTCTAAGTTGTAACTCAGTGCTACTAGAAAACTCTGAATAAGGAAAGCAATACATCTCTACTAATGCCACGAGGCACAAATAACCATAACAGCCGACCAAAGTATTATATCATGTCTAGCTAAGAAAAAAGCTTACATTGCCTTTATCGAAATCTCCTCCTTGAATCATGAAGTCCTTAATAACACGGTGGAATGCGGAATCTTTGTAACCAAATCCCTTCTCCCCTGTTCAATTGAATATCCATGAAAATATAAAGTCAAAAGTTCATTAACTACATAATAATATGTTCTTTTAGGTGAGCTTGTATGTACCTGTGCATAGAGCACGGAAATTTTCTACTGTCTGTGGCACGTCATCACCAAACAATCCAATTACAATTCTTCCAGCAAGCTTGCCTACTGGGTTACCAATGCTTATATCGAAATAAACTTTGTTTGTCACTTTTGATTGTAATGTAGCTTCCTGAGTAAAGAAAAAAAAATGAATTACTAGCTAGCCAAAACAAGTTAATTTGGATGAGAAAGAAAAATGTGATTCCATGAAAAGAAAAAGCTATTGTCTATTGCTAAATAAGTAGGTAAAAATAATAAAAGCTTGAAAAAAAATACAATCATTTCATCAACTCTCAATATTAAGAACAATGCAAAAAATCAAGAATAAAAAAGCATTCCTTTCTAGTTTTTGGAAGAAAGGAGTTTTTTTTAAATGAGTGAAATGCAATGCTTACATTTTTTTCATCCCAGTACCATAATACATGATCCTTTATTCTTTGAAACAAGCAGTATAAATGCTCTATCAACAAATTAATAGCTCTTGAAAAGCATTCTCACTATTGAAGAACACAAATTATTTATATTTGCAATAAAACATAATGAGATTGAACAAAACAGCTTGTTCACCAAGAAAACAGCCAATCTATTAGCTTATAAGACAAAACGCTAGTAGATCAATTTATTTCACATTTCTCTAAACAGCAAGCAGAAAATGAGGATATCCAACTATAACACCAGACAACAGACAATTCACAGTTACGATCCCTATTTCATCTAGTGTTCAATTGTTTGTAATACACATCACAGGTTAAATAGTGATGATTGGTGATGTCACTTAATACATATTAAAAGGCAATAAAACACAAGATGAAAACATCACATCGAAAAACAGGAGCGCCAGAAATTCATATAATCTTTGTATACGTATGGAATATCACAAATAAAGCATAACTTCAGAAGTTCAATTAAGGATAAAACACCTATGTGTCTACTTTCACATTTCTCCATATTTCAAATAGAAGGCATGATTTGTAGAATCAATAAACAAACGACATTCTTTTACAAACACAAAAGGCTACAAAAAAAACTCAGAAAAATTAATAATAAATCAAATTGCATTTTTTTTTAAACATGTCAACAGTAAAATCAGCAAGCAACAGAAGCTTCGGTAAATAAACCAAAACGAACAAAACCTCAGCCACGGCTCGAACTGTGAAAGGCATAGAGCCCGTTTTACTTCTAGCCGGACAATCCAAACGCGACGCCGAGAGGCCGAAAGAGTTCGACGATGAAAACAAAGAAAATGCGCATTCACGGTGCTTCAGAGACGCCGAAGAGCTAACCGAGGCCGTAATTTTGGCAGGCGCAACACGTCGTGTAGCTGAAATCGAGCTAATGTTCGACTGAAAAAGCACAGAAAATCCGTCAAATGTGAATCAATAGATGGAAATTACAAGCAAGTGATGCGAAAATTAGTTATCGAAAAAACGAAATGGGGAAATTAGGGTTTAGGAGGGGGCAGCCGTACCAGAGATGCATATGAAACCGCCATTGTTTGTTGCTTTGTGTGCTGGAGGATGAGGGTTTTGCAATGGTAGTAGGAAGATAGGGTGGAGTAGAAGTAGGGTGACGGAGATGACGATATTTCAAAATGACTGGAAGGGTGTTGGATGTTTTGATAATGACAAATTAATCCTCTTGAAATATGCTCGCCTCAAAAAAAAAAAAAAAAATTGAAAGAATTTAAATCTAAAAATTAGAATGATATTAATAAGGGTGCGGCTAAATAAACCCCCGAATTTACTATGCATACCCCAAGAAATTTTGGACAAAAATATATTTATATTAAATGACCGTATTGCCCCTATATATTAAAAGAATTTCTCTCTTCTATCATCGTCTCTTTCTTAAAAAAATTACTTTTTTTTTTCTATTGATGAACTGCAATAACTTCGGTCAAATAAAAAAAATGAATTGTTGACTTAGTCTTAGCCTGATTGCAAATGAAAACCAAGATAACCACAATTTCGAAGCAAAAGCAATGAAACTGAAGAATGATCAATTTTTCAATTCTGGTGGAAAAAAAAAGTCATCTAAATCATAGCAACAAATATTGTAACCAAACCCCATGGATTAAAATTTACAAAGATCCAAACAGATGTGCAAATAAACCAAATGATGTATTCCTACATGTCAAGAACAATATGAATTTAAAACATAAATTGCGCACCAAAAAAAAGAAAGAAGACAATTCATTCTTAAGCAAATGTTCTTCAAAATTCCGGCGATAGTCCGCCGTCAAAATCATCAACTCTATTACGAGATCATTGATTCGTGCAAGCAATTATTCACTAAAATGTAATAATTGTGTGAATCCATCAAACTAAAAGCAAGAAGTATGTGAGAATGTTGGATGAAGAGGTTGGTGTGAAAATATCCTTCTTTTTAATCTAGGGACATAATAGTCTAAAAACGGGGTATGCTTAACTTTAAAAACAAACTATATTTTAAATGGGGTACAAACAGTAATTGGGGTATATACAGTAAATTCGGGGGTTTGTTTAGCCGCGCCCTATTAATAAAGGATAAAAACTTCAATCGAATATTTTACATGTAAAATAATATTCATATTGAAAATTTTGTAAATTTTGGTCGTATCAGACAATGATGGGCTAATTTTTCCAAGATCTCGTGCGGGACTAATTTCAGAATTTTCGTTCTGAATATGTATTACTATAAGTGCAAATGTGTATTATTATCAAACTAAATATTATTTTTTCACAAAATATTTATGAATTTTTACAAAAATAAATATTTTTATATACAATATAAGAACAAAGTGTGCGTTATTATCTATTCAAATATTAGTTTTTCACAAATATTTATTTATTTTTACAAAAATAATTATTTTTCCTACAATAACACATGTATATGGTAGTGAAAAGTGTATTACTCTAATAAGACAAATATGTTACTCAATGGAGAGAGATGTGTTCGCACAAAAATATAAATGTACTCTCCCAAATTGTGTAATCATAAGACCAAACATGTTTTATCATTAGAGCAATTGTGTGTTACTGTAAAAGCAAATGTGTGTTACTGGAGTAAATGTGTGTTATTGTTAGAGCAAATATGTGTTACTGTTTGAGCAAATGTATGTTACTGTAAGAGCAAATGTTTGTTACTGTTACAAAAATATATTTTTGTATTTATAATAACACTTGTAAGTTATTGAAAGATATGTTATTATATGAACAAAATAGTATCAACATGAAATAATAAGCCTAGATTTAAAATAATGGGGAATAAATTAAGATACACATATTTGTTCTTATAAAAACACATATACAGTAAAAGTGAGTCATTAAATTAATACTCAATATGCATTATATTCACTGAACTACTAATATAACAAATATATTCAGCATGCATGACATAAAACATATATATATCATTATTCATCATGCGTCATATGATTCATATCTATCAAAGTATATATGAAGTTGAAAGACGTTGCATTTAATTAATATCTTAGTATACTATAAATACAAAGTTTTTTAAGTCTATGTGGCAAGCCCACAAACCTCTATTTTAAAAATATTCTTTTCTCATTCACTCAATTCATTGACTTTAAAAACTATTCCCAGTTATTGAATCTTAATATCTAATCTAATCTTGACCGTTGATTTTTTCACATCTCCTCTATATATTCCATCTATCTCACACAACAAAAAATCAATTACAATAATCACTCCAAAGAAATAACCAAATTCTCTAAAAAATATTTCTCATATTCTACATTCGATAGTTTATATCTTTCATATTCTCATCATACATTCGATAGTTTTTAATTCGTTTCTTTCTTCTTTTCATTTTTTTCAATTTTGCTATGAAGTTCTATATTGATTCTCCCTTCGTCTAATTTTTGCAGGATCTTCATCTCAATATATTCAATCTTCATATTTCTTTTTTGCAGGATCTTCATCATAAGGTATTTATGTTTTATTTTATATTTTTTATAGTTTCGTTGTATGACTTTAATCTTCATATTTTGTCTAATCTCTTCTACTAATGATCTTTTCCTTAAAATCACTTTTTTATTTTTTTGTGGTTTGGCAGAATACAAATCTCTACATGTTGTTTTTTTTACTAATTATTGTTTAATTTTACTTTATTCGTATGAAAATCATTATAGTGTGAATTTTTTTTATTTTTTTTAGGATTGGACATTAACAATGAAGATGAAGTGGATGATCAATTTTTAATATGAAGATGAAGTGGAAGATCAATTTTATTGTGAAGATGAAGAATAGTTGATTATATGTTAAAAATTAGATTTATTTAAAATTGTCAGTGTATATTATTTTCCAACATTGTAATGCATTACTTACAATTCAATGTATTATTTACAATTCTATAAATAATATTATTTATTTGATTGCAATTCTATGTTAATGTATAATTTAAAATTCAATGTATATTAAATATTATTCTATAAATAATAATAAAAAATAGTTTCGAAGATGATGAAAATCGTTTAAATTTTTTAGGAAAATAATTGACTCTTTTTAAATTTGTTGTTGGCTTGATCTCATATATTCTATGTTTGTAAGTATATATATCATATTCCTTAATTTTTGGATGGTGGATATCTTTTTAAAAAAAGAAATTACTTGATATATTAGTGTAATGATTAATATATATTTTTTAATTTCGAAGATGATGAAGAATCATTCGATTTTTTTAGAAAAAAAATTACTCTTTTTAAATTTATTTTTGACTTGGTCTCATATATTTTTGGATGGTGGATATCTTTAAAAAAAAAAAAATACTTCCAATTCCATATGAATGTTG
Organism: Ballota nigra; assembly: GCA_947034835.1. Classification (NCBI taxonomy): domain Eukaryota; kingdom Viridiplantae; phylum Streptophyta; class Magnoliopsida; order Lamiales; family Lamiaceae; genus Ballota; species Ballota nigra. Next base: position 11,406,319 of record OX344725.1, on the reverse strand, counting down.
TATATACATAAATAAATTTAAAAATTATATACTTTATTTATTTAAATCAATTTTAAACTTATTGGTAAAAGACTACTTATATTAGGAAATGTTGACTAATTTAATATGACAATTAAGTCTATAAAAATTGAAATTAATGTTATATTAAGAATATTTAACTCTTTATTAAACATGTATTTTTATTATGATGACTTAGAATGCATGAAATTTATTTTATCTATGGAATTTGAATATAGAATAGGAATGATAGGCTTTATGTATTATACAAATTCATTTTTTATATATATATTAACTTCCTATAATTTAGATTTTTTTGAAAATATCATTCCTATAATTAAGATATTAATTTTAATTAGAACAATCGACTATTTTAAGATATTGATAATTTGTATATTAGAAAAAATGAACTCTTTATAAAACATGTGATTTAATTAACAAGTCATATATCAATCTATATATAAACTTAACTTAATTATATATTTGACTTAAGTACATCAATTATATAGTTGACCGTATTGTTGACAGCGATTTATAACGGATCTCGCTGACGGGTTCCTAGCGGGTAGGATTTTATATTAATGATCACAAGAAGTAATAAACGTGAAAGTAAATGAGCTCTCAAGAGTGTTTTTTGCAATAAATGTGATGTGTCTTACATTTGGGCATTAAAAGCCCTATTTATAGAGTACAAGATGGGCTTTCCCATGCTGGGTTGGTGAACATGTGGGTCCCCCCCTACTCCTAGCTGGAAGGTAATAAGTGGCTACAGCCTCCCCTACGAGCCAATGAGGAGACGCCACGTGGTACTGTCACCCCTGAGGTGATTGGACTTGGCCCCAACTGCCCTCTTTGACCCTGTCACATCCTCTGGACTGATGGCACCCGACGTCCTCTCACAGCTGGCGCGGCCTGAGGTCGGGCAGACGGGTACTCGGGTACCGGGAAACGAGTCCGGACGAGAGTACCCTGGTTGTTCATCTGCGGGTAGGCGGGTAGAGCGCCTGCTCCGGAGCTCGCCGCTGGCCGCCCGATACCCGGGCCTGTGAGTAACTAAGTATCCTGCCCGGCAGCTCCTAGAGGCTCGCGTCGGGTAGTCTCTACGTCCCCGCCCGTCTGTCCGACAGGTCGGCGGACCATTCTTGCCCGAGCTCGCTACAGTAGTAGGTCCATGTCTGATACCCGATGGATCGGGTAGTAAATATCGGGTGTAATAATTGCCCCACCAGCCCGACATCGGGGGGCCGCAGTCGTCGGGTGGCGGGCTGGTCGAACTGCAGACTATTTTGAATTTGAATTTTGGGGATGACGTTTCGGTTTCCGAGACGACGCCTCGTATGCCGCGCCTGCTGACGTCACGGGATGGCGTGACTGATGCGCAGAAGTCCAGGGGTTACGTCCGCCGAACCTGCTCCCCAACCGTTGCGCGCGTGGCCCCCACGCGCGCCCCTGAATTTCGTTTTATTCCATTTTTGACCCCGTTTTTTGCAGTTTAGTCCCTCCTCCTTCTTCTATAAATAGGGGCTTTCAGCCCATTTTCTCATTTTCACTCCCTTGCAAACTCGTGCCCCCCCTTAAGAAGATTCAAATTTTCCGGCGAATTTCCCAGATTCCGGCGACTTTTTCGACTTCCGAGGTAATTTTCTTGTTTTCTTCTTCAAAACTCTCTTCTCTCTACCCCCCATTCGCCATGAGTGATTCCGTCGAAAGCTTTGGGGCAGCCGATGCCTACCACTTCCGTCGCCGTGCCGCCGCCGACGCCGAGAGGCCTCTCCATCCGGCCAGGGAAGGGACTTCCCGTGCCGCCGCCGCCAGGGAGGGCGAGGGCAATTCCACGGATGTGGATGCCTTCGCTGAAGATTTGGAGGGGATGAGCCCCCAACGAGAGGGGGAAGCCCTAAGTGTTTCCCCGGTCTCAGCCTACCCGCCCCGAGCCGAAGACTTTTTGTTCGACCAGGAAGCCGTGCCCGACCAAATAGACTATGCGGATAGCCGGCTAATCGGGTTCGACCACTCGAAATATATGAGCCAGTTCGTGCGGAAGCGCACTGCCCGCGCGTACCTTGAGGCCCGGGACACCGAATTTGGGGCTTCTCGTCGCCCCAGTTGCCTGCCCCCGGATGCCGGTCTGAAGGAGCTCTATTGGACCTTCCAGGCGCCCTCCGACGTTTTCTTCTACGCCCCCAGGGAGAACGAGCGGGCTGACCAGCCGCTGGAGGGCCTTATTACCATCAACTCGGATACCCTCCATGCCGGGCTTCGCTTCCCGCTCCACCCAGCCATCTCTAAGCTGCTCGTTGCGTGGAATTTATCGATCACCCAGATCACCCCAAACGGGTGGAGCTACATACTGGGAGCGATGGTTGCTCTTGGTCGCCGCGGGCTGCATCGTATGCCGACCCCGGCCGAAATCAACCACTTGTATTATACTGTGGCCTCGGTCGGCCGGATGAACCACGGGTATTATTCCGTGAAGCCTCGAGGTGGTGACGCCATCGTCTTCGGCATCTCGTCGAAGGTGACGCACTGGCAAGAGAAGTGGTGGTGGGTCGGCGGCGCGTGGGAGAGTGTTGGCATCGACGGGCAAACCATCCCGGTTCCTCGGGAGTATCGGGATCGCAACCGCCGAGGTAACTATTAAATTTCTCATCCATCCCTTAGTACTGATCTAATTCTTCTTTCACTGTGCAGGCTGCGTGGCTCCAAACCAGGCCGACCTGACCGAGGATTTCAGGCAGGCCCTTGAGTTGGTGAAGTCGGAGAGCGCGGAGAACCGTGACGTCGACCTTCTTAACGACAACGAGTATAGAAGGTTGTCCGGGCTCCAAACCTTCCCGCGCCATTTGGATTTTGGTGGTAAGACTCTCCCCGACTTTTACTTTTTCACGCTCGCTCGAGCCTTCCCGAAATTTAACCCGTTATTGCTCTTGCAGCGCAGCGCTTCCCGGCCGAATCTTCCACGCCGTCCGATTCCCCGGCAGCCTCCCTGAGGGCAGCACCCGAGGTCGGTCAGGCATCCATCCCGGTGGTTAACGTAGAATCCTCCGAGGAGACCGTCGATATGGCTCCTAAGAGGAATGCCCTGGCGAAGCTGGCGAAGCGGGGAGCCGTTCGCGCCCCCGGGGTGGCGATCCGTAGTCCACCTGCGACCCCGGCGCCCCCGACATCCTCCTCCCCGACGGACGGCCAGCGCCCATCAAAGCAGGCAAGGGTTGAGGGTCAGACGTCTATCGACCCGGCCATGGTGACGGTCAACTTGGACCCGGCGACGGGCGGGCTTGTGGCCGGCACCGTCGAGGCGACCATAGGGAGCCCGGCCGAACCCGGTCGTGATCGCAGCGACTTCTCCTTCTTGGGCTGGGGCAATCACCTCACGTAAGTATTTTTATTTCTTTTTCCAAGTTTCCTGGTCGACTTCGCATGTAGCTCGTTTAACACTTTTCTTGCCGTCGTTTTGCAGGCCTGAGCCTCTGCCCCCGCCCGAGGTCCTTCAATTCCTGCGCTCGCAGGATCCTCCGTACTCGGAGGCCGTACCGGAGTCTTGGCCGGAGGACCTACGCCGCGCCGTGCTGAATCTTCCTCGGTCCTGGACCCTGAACTGCCAGAAGGCCACGCGGACCGTCTCGCTCGCCAACCGGATGAGAGCGGCTGCCATTCGCTCCTTCCGCAACGCCATTGCCATGGAGGGCATCATGCTCGAGTTCGATCGGGAGATGCGGACTGCCTCCTCCTACAGGGCAGTCTTCCAGACGAAGAAGGACGAAGCCATCCGTCTGGAAGAGAAGAACCAGAAGCTCCGGGAGGAGCTGGAGGCTGCCCGCAAGAGCCGGGCGGAGCTGGAGGAGGAGAATGTTGATAGGCGAACATCGTCTAATATGGAGCGAACAACAATTAAAGTCTAAACAAAGAAAATCACGATTTGGGTGCATTAACCAATCTGGGCAGTGTATAAAGTGACGAACAACTCCCCCGACGAATAACTAATAGGTGAACAGGTATTAAGACCCGAGACCAAGAATGAACCAACTGTGGGGTCATCAATGACGAACAACTTGATCAGAATATGATACAACGCAATTGAGATGTGTACCAGTGAACAAAGGACTAAAGTCCCAAAGCCAAGCTAAGTAAAACCAAAAGGCGAACAACTTCCAAAGTACAATCTCCAGAGGCGAACAACTTTCAGTTGAAGAATCATCAAGATCCGTCGAGCCGACCTAAGCGAACAACAATGAGTCCGAGATAAGACCCAAGAAGACTTTGTAATTAAGATTCAGCTTAGATAAGATCAAAGAGACACATGTCAAGCATGCAGGCTAGGGAGACCAAAAGTCAGGGACACCTCCTGCTTGCTAGTCTCTATAAGAAGTTGCTCTTCTGCTTATGAAATACAAGTTCAAATTCATACACTCCCAAAAACACACACAATCACTCCTAAACGCGCACACATACGAAATTAATTCAATTTCGACTTTCGTATACCCAAGTTCATAACCCGAACCTCGATTTACCATTTACGGTGGTAACCAATCACACGTAATTGATTGATGGTCAATAAACCGAACTTAAACAGTCACTAATCCACCCGATAAAATTTGATCACCAACAATTTTGGCGCTAGAGAGAGGGGTTTCGAACCTTCGGTTAGTGTAATTACTCAAGAACTTCAAGCTGAAAACTTGAAGATTCAAAGAAAACCTCAAGAAATACTTGAAGATTCAAGCAAAGGTGTTCTTGGTGTTCTTGGTGTTCTTCAATATTAAAATTAAAGAACAATCTAATTCAAATGCCTCAATCAAAGGAAACCCAAGCATCACGTTTGTCAAGGAGAGCATCTCCCACCCGAGCCTCGTCGGCCGACCACCAGGATCGAAATCCTAGACATGTAAATAGATCACAGCACACGGCCATAACCCATAATTTCCCGCCTGAAATGGAGGCCCTGGCGAACAACCCAAATGAACTGGCCAAAACCATTGCTGCTCTCCAAGCTCTCCAGAGACAGCAAGAACAGAATAAGCCTTCACAGGCAAGGCCTAACGATAGACCCTTGGAGGTTGTTAGGGCCAGATCAACAAGGGGCGAGCAGCGCGAGGTAAACAGCGCCCAGATCAGACGGGACAAGGGCAAGGCTAGGATGGACGAGCCAAGGGAGGGCCAAGCAGAGTCTGCTCGCGGGCGAACAACAATGTCAAGCCACGGAACAACACGCTCCAGTGCCCAGGACAGACTTGGCCAACCCCAGCAACAAGAGAAAGTTGCTCGCCAGAAAGAAGGACATGGGCGAGCAACATTTGAACAACCTCGCCCTTCGGTCCATGAAAGACTCTCTCAATCTGCCTTCAGGCATTTGGGACCTAATGCAGTGAGCAACCCTAAAAAGAAGCTCCAGGGTTTGCCTTCTCCAAGCGAGGAACTGCGACAAACAGAAAGGTTTGTACCTTTGTTCGCCGAACAGCCTCCAAGTCAGGGGGCATCTCTAGATGAGCTATCAAGCTTGAGGAGGGCGATAGAAAGTATGCAGGGACAATTGGACCAGCAAAGAGGTGTAGGGACAACCAGTTTGCCATCTTCACCATTATCAACTTACATTCTGAAAGCCCCGATTCAGAAAAAAGTCCAATTCCCTGCAAGCATACAATACGACGGCCTTGCTGATCCCCGAGTTCATCTAATAAAATACTCAGATTATATGGTCTCGGTGGGAGCTAGCGATGCCACTCAATGCCGAAACTTCCCGTTAACCTTGGGAGATCGGGTGCACAAATGGTTCTCAGCATTGCCACCAGCATCCATCCATTCATTCACTCAGCTGAGTCGGGAATTCCTGTCTCATTTCTCAACTGCGGGATCGTACTTGTCCCAGAAACATCGATTGTCAGACCTAAAACAAAATGATGACGAGTCAGATCGAGCATTCATGGAAAGGTTTGACAAGGTGCTGTTGGAGGGTGAGCCCATCAGTGAGGACACACAAATTGTTGCTATTATGGCAGGACTGAAGAAAGGATCGAAGTTGTGGAAAGAGGTGCATCTAAAGTGCCCAAGAAGCTACGTTGAGTTCAGAAATCAGGCCGGCATATTTGTTTCTATGCATGAAGCCCTGCAGTCAAACTTGGGGGAGAACAAAGTCGACCCCAAGGAGAATAACAAAAAACCTGGTGCAACAAGCTATCGAGTCCCTAAGAACATGAAGGCATTCACTGAAGGGACGGAACTCAAAGAAAAATTGAACCAGGTGCTAACAGTGTCAGTCGATAATGTTTATGAGAATGTGAAGGACAAGGAGTTGCTCTCCCCTCCCCGGAAAATTCGCCAGGACACTGGCAAACTCAATCCTAACAAATATTGTGCCTACCATCAAAGTGTGGGGCACTTTACAAGTGAATGTAGAGATTTGCTCAGGCAGCTCTGGCGTTTCTACAAGGACGGAAAGCTCTCCGATTTTGTCAAAAGGCAACCCGGAAAAAGAGTCCGGGAGAGTAACTCTGAGGATGAAGATGATCAACCTCAGAAGAGCAATAAACCGGTGCGGCCAGGTCCTACCATCCCTGCTCGTCCTTTAGAAGATTTATACATGATGGAACCTGCAGGCCCAGCAGGGGGATGTTCAGATGGACGGCCGCCAATCTCTAATCGAAAAAGAAAGGCTGAATTACGAGCAATCGATCAAGTTCAAGAATTCGGGGTCAAACCATCTATTATGTAGACAGCAGAACTGACTTTCACCGAGAAGGACTTAGAAGAAATTTTGACTCCGCATAACGATTCGCTCGTAATATGTGCAAAGGTCATGGGGACTCGAGTCCATAGATTGTTGGTCGACACTGGAGCTTATATCAACATCTTGTTCAAAAGCACTCTCGATAAACTTGGAGACTTTTCAGCTCATATCCGGGATTCAAACCATAGAATCCTAGGCTTCAGAAATGCAGTAACTGTCCCGTTGGGAGAAATTTCTTTGCTTGTACAACTTGTAACGATCGAGGAACCCGAAAAGAATATTACAAGAATGGTAGATTTCTTGGTCGTAGACCAGGAATCGACCTATAATGGGTTCCTTGGTCGACCCTTTTTGAATGAATTTAAAGCTGCCTGTTCAACTTACCATTATTGCTTAAAGTTCCCAACAGCAAGTGGAGCAGGTACAGTTAGAGGAGATCAAAGAAAGGCTCGGGAATGCCTCTTACAAATGCAAGCAAAACATGCGCAAGTATCCATGATGGAGGCCACAACAAGCTATCCTACTGAAGAACCATCAATGGTGGAGAACATGATGGACATAGAGGAAGACCACATGGATACTGACGAGCAACATCATGACGAACAAGTGTTGGACGAACAACTTCTTACCACCCATAAGGAACATCATCCTGACGAACAACAAATGGGTGGTGACGAGCAACATTCATATGATGGCTTGGAGGGCCAGGTGTTGACTAACAACAATGAATCGAGACCAACAGATGATCTAGATCCCCGCCTGGGGGCAGAACCAATGAACATAAAAAATGATTTCAACACTGAGGGACCAATACTCGACCCTCGTTGGAAAGGACAAAAACGACGAGCAACTCCGGTTGAAGAACTGGAGGGGTTCAAAGTTAATCCTGAAAATGAGGATCTTGAATTATACATAGGATCTGAGCTCCCTGAGCCTTATAGATCCCGAATGAAAGCGTTCCTCAGCAAAAATCTAGATGTTTTTGCTTGGTCTCATGCAGACATGGTGGGAATAGATCCGAAACATGCTTGCCATAAGCTAAACATCAATCATGCAAAAAGACCCGTCCATCAAAAACGACGGAAATACGGCCCAGACAAGTATCAGGCTTTAAATGAAGAAGTAAATAAGTTGTTAGACAATGACCTAATCCGACAAGCACTCTGTCCACAATGGGTAGCAAACCCAGTCCTTGTGAGGAAACCAAATGGTACCTGGAGGCTATGTATAGACTTTACAGATCTGAATGCAGCATGCCCGAAGGACAACTTTCCACTCCCTCACATTGATCAGTTGGTGGACAGTACTGCAGGTCATGAGATGCTAACATTCATGGATGCCTTTGCCGGGTACCATCAAATCCCGATGCATCCAGATGATCAAGAGAACACAATATTTTATACTAACAAAAACTTGCTGTGTTGGAAGAGAATGCCCTTTGGCCTCATCAACGCTGGAGCAACTTACCAAAGGTTGGTGAACAAAATGTTCGACCAACAAATTGGAGATACAGTGGAAGTCTACGTTGATGACATCGTAGTCAAGAGTCCCCATAAAGAAGATCATCTTCAACACTTGACCCAAGTGTTCGAAATTCTTCGACACTACAACATGAAGCTGAATCCAAAGAAGAGCAGCTTTGGAGTTCATTCAGGCAAGTTCTTGGGTCATCTTGTTAGTCAACGGGGAATTGAGGCTAACCCAACGAAAGTTAAAGCCATTGTGGATATGCAACCACCGCGTTCAATAAAAGAAGTGCAAAGACTCACAGGATGTCTAGCAGCACTAAACCGGTTCATATCCAGATCGGGGGACAAATGTCGTCCATTCTTTGAAGCCATCAAGAAAGGACAGTTCACGTGGACTAACAACTGTCAAAAGGTGTTCGACCAACTAAAAAACTACCTGGAAGATGTAAAAATCCTATCAAAACCCGTCCCAGGAGAAAAGCTATATTTATACTTAGCAGCGTCGGAGGTGGCTATCAGCTCCGTCCTGGTACGAGAAGACGGCAAGTTCCACCAACCTATTTACTATCTCAGCCAAGCTTTGCATGAGACGGAGATCAAATACTCCCCAACCGAAAAACTGGCGTATGCATTGGTCATGAGTGTGAGAAAGTTACGGCCATACTTTTTTGATCATCAGGTTGAAGTGCTAACAACTTTCCCACTCAGACAAATTCTCCATCGCCCCGACACAGCTGGTCGTTTACTAAAATGGTCACTGGAGATTAGCCAATTTGGGGTGACTTATGCTCCTCGAACAGCGATCAAAGGGCAAGCGTTAGCCGACTTTATAGTTGAACTAACCTTCCCACCAGATCCGACGAGAGGACTTGATCACCCTTGGCATCTTTATGTTGACGGATCTTCGACTAATATGGCCTCGGGGGCAGGAGTGGTTCTAATTAGTCCAAGTAGACAAGTATTCACTTCGGCAATCAGATTTGGCTTTATGGCAACCAACAACGAAGCCGAGTATGAAGCTCTCATTGCTGGTCTCCATCTATCCTTGGCAGTAGGTGTCAGACGATTGCAAATATTCGGCGATTCACAATTGATAGTAAACCAAGTCCGAGGTGAATATGAAGCGAAGGAGAGCCATATGATCGAATACCAACGAATTGTTGCTCACCTGATGTCCTTGTTAGACCAAGTATTCATTGAGCAAATCCCAAGGACGAGCAACACTCAAGCAGATGCGTTGGCCCGACTAGCAACAAGCGAAGGGCCTGTAGAGTTGGCAGACATTATAATTACAAAGATGAATGACCCATCAACAACGAGTTATAATGTCAACCAACTTGATGATCAAACCAGTGAAGAAGAAGACTGGAGAACAAGTATAGTCAAATATTTGAAAAGTGGAGAAAAACCAAACAACTCTTTCGAAGCTGCCAAGCTAATTAAGCAAGCCGCCAGATATACTCTGGTAGGCGAGCAGCTCTACAAAAGAGGAATATCACTTCCACTTCTCAAATGTTTGCCTAGGGGACAAGGACGAGCAAATGCTGGAGTATGTGGGAATCACACTGGGGGGCAAGCTTTGGCGTACAAAACTATCAGACAAGGCTATTACTGGCCGACTTTACGCCAAGATGCAATCAAAAAAGCAAAGACTTGCCACCAATGCCAAATTTTTGCACCAAACATTCATACCCCGGCTCAACAGCTCATATCGGTTTATAGCCCATGGCCTTTTGCTAGATGGGGAATGGACATTATTGGTCCCTTCCCAGCAGGAGTTGGAGGAGTTCGATTTGCCGTTGTGGCAGTCGATTATTACACAAAATGGGCAGAAGCAGAGGCCATGTTGAAGATCACACAACAGAAAATGATCAACTTCATTTGGAAGAACATTGTCTGTCGTTTTGGAATTCCGCAAACCATCGTGACAGACAATGGTCCGCAGTTTGATGGAAAAGAGTTGAGAGATTTCTGTACAAAATGGGGGATCAAGAAACATTACTCTACGCCCTATCATCCCCAGTCAAATGGACAAGTCGAAGCCGTAAACAAAATCATCAAGCATACGTTAAAAGTACGGCTAGCGGAAAGCAAAAACAGTTGGTCAACAGAGCTTCCGGAAGTCTTATGGGCATACAGAGTTTCTCCCAGGTCAAGCACCGGAGAAACACCCTTTGCAATGGCTTTCGGAACAGAGGTTGTAATACCAATTGAGTTAAAGGCCAATACATTCAGGACGACCAACTTTGATGAACAGGCGAACAACTCTGCTTTGGCTGCAGAAATGGATTTGCTCGAAGAAAAAAGATTAAATGCGGAGCTAAAAAATGCCACCTATAAGCAGCGAGCAGAACGCTACTATAATTCCCATGTTAAACTTAGGGAATTCAGAGTTGGAGATTTGGTTCTAAGAAAGTTGCTCGCCCAACCTCCAGGTGTATTGGGACCAACTTGGGAGGGCCCGTATCGTATAATGGAAAAATTCGTTAATGGCGTATACGATATCGAAGATATGGAAGGCAAGCCGGCCCAATACTCCTGGAACGTCATACATCTAAAGAAGTATTATCAATAAGGCGAACAAGTTCTTAGTTGGACGAACAACTGTCTTGGGGGGCAGAGAAACCAAGTAAGGCATGCCAAAAAACTTGCCTAATTTTTTGAAATTTTGCTAAGTATAGAATTTAAAGTTGTTCAGCACATTGTATAGTTTAGTGCTGTTTCATCTTTTTTAAATTTTTGATAAGGTTGCTCGGCAAAAATCTTATAAGCGAGCATGTTTTGATTAGTGTTTAAGGTTGTTCGTCGATTTGTATATGTTAGTGACGAGCAGTCTTACAACCCTTGTAATTTTTTATGAATGTAAATACAATAGTTGTTCGTAAAAAAAAAAGGAAAAGTCCAAAAGCTCGAGGTACAAGTCCACTTAAAGGTTGTTCGTTTTACAAATGAACAGAACCTAAGGACTAAAGCCACTTAAAGGTTGTTCGTTTTTTAAAATGAACAGAACCTAAGGCTGAACCCTGATTCCACTAAAGGCAAAGTTCAATTCGAACAAAAGCCCAACACTATATGTTATAATTGCAAAGACATTGATAAAAATGTAAAGGCAATTAACATATAAAGAAAATGAGCGAACATAAGAAATAAATTCCATTAATCAAAAGGCATTAAGCCTCAAAAATAGTACAATGATTCAAGAAGTCAAGTACTACAAAAGGAGCGAACAACTATTACAAAAAGATGAAGAGAAAAGCTAAGTCCTAGAAACTATTGTTGCTCGGCGGGGGGAAGATCTTGAGCTTGCTCGACAGGAGGTTCGACGATCATTTCACGGGCCAAATCTTCAGCAGCCTTATCCTCAGCCTCTTTTGCGTTCTGCTCGTCGGCCACGGCCACCTCTTCCTCTTGTTCGCCTTCATCAGTTGGAGGCGGAGGATGAGTAATGGAAATACTAGGGTCAAGTTTGTCAAGCTTAACCCCTAGTACTGCCAGATCCGCCAGCTGAATCTCGATATTGTTTGGCGGAGGATAGTGCTCCAAGAATTCATTTAGATCTTTGCTCATCTCTTCAACTAAGTCCTTGAAGTCATAAGCATCGGCCGTGCGAATGCTGTCCGCGTAGGCGCAGATATAACCCAAGTTTGAGATAGGCACACTCCGAGCTTGAAATTCTTGCTCGGCCTCTTCCCTAGAGAGCATCTCGGACATTTGCTTCTTCAACCGAGCAACTTCTTCTGCTTCTTCCCTCTTCTTCCTCTCTTCATCCAGCGCAGATTTAGAGGAGAATAGCTCAGCCTTTGTATCCTTAAGCTCGCCAGAGAGAAGCTGATAGTCCTCGATACGCTTCTTCTCCAGGTCATCGGCCAGCTTTAATTGATCCTTTAAGCGAGCAATTTGGCCATTGAAATTATTCGCCACTTTCTCCTTCTCCTCGGTAAGCTGGCGAATGGAAGCGGCGTGATGACGAGCAGTCTCCTCTAGCTCGGCAACTTGAGAAATCCCCCTTTGAGCAGAAACAAGGGAGTTGGCGGCTTGAACCATTGATAGGTAAAAATTATCAATGGGGCCCTGGGCGAGGACAACTTTGTTCAGCGGCCGCGACCAGGCACGAGCAACAATTTCAGTTGCTCGGCGAACATGTTCATCCGGAATGTCACGGATGTTCGCCGGGGTCTTAGAGCAGGCAAAATGGTGAACCAAGTCTGCTCGCCCTGGGTGATCACTGGGCCGGTACCTGCGAACGAAAAAGAGGGTCAACACTTGGAAAATTTGACAAAGGAAGAACTTGTTCGACAAGAGAGTAAGGACTTACTCAGAGAATTTTCTTTCGTCCCGGCCTAGGTATGTAATGTCCTCTGGGCCTCGAGGGGATCCAGTGTCCTTGCTCGCTTTGCCAAATCTCTCTATGGGCTCTACCGACGAACGGCGTACAACATCCCCTTCAGGGCGAGCATGGCTCGAGCCCACCTTCTCCTTCCCTTTGACGGGAACATCATGAGACACTGGGGTCCCGTCTGCCTTCTTTAAACGTTTCCCCCCACGAGGGGGGGAAATGGGAGGAGAATGAACTTGAGTAGGGGGAGCAACCTGTCTTGGAACTCTGGCCCCCTCAGGTTTGTTCGTCATGGCGAGCACCTTTTGGCTTTTCTTCCCTCTTGGCGGCGCCATTTCGAGAACCCTTTGCTCAAGGAGGGCGTATGAGGGAGGAACAACAACTGTCACTTGCTCATCTAAAAAAAAAGGTTAGACGAGCAAGTTAAGAAAACATAATGACGAACAAGGTTTAAACCCAAAATTAAGAAATTCATACCTAGGGGCACCTCGACCTGGGCCTCCAAGTGGTGTGGGTATGTCAAAAGGCGAGCAGCTCTTAGACACCTTGTTCGGCAAAGGTAGTCAATAGTCCTATCTGCCCTATTACGGAGGCCAACCAAGCACGAAGTAAATAGAAACTCGGAGCTCAACTCTTCCTCTTCTGAATTCCACTTGAGTAGACGAGGGCCTGCGAACAAACAAGAAAAGTTAAATTAGAACAATTTAGCCCAAAGGCGAGCAAGAAAAGAGCTTACGTTTCAGTTTTCCATAAACTGCTGGAGAATTTATTCGTCCAGGGTCGCCGTGTGGACCGGAAGATGCTCGCCAATCACCCCCAATGAAGAAGAAGTGTTGCTTCCAGTTATAAACCTTGTTCGGCACCTCTTCCACCATTTTTAGCCCAGTTCTGGCCTTGAGATAGTGGTAACCTTCTTCTCCTAAGGGGCACTTTGTAATTGTCATCAAGTAGTTGATCTCTTCCGCAGTAAGCCGATCAACGTACCCCTCCAAGGCGAACAAGCACATGGATCCCAGAAGATTCATCCACCCAATTGGAGTGATCTGGGTGATGGCCAAGTTGGTCGCCTCCAGGAATCGACCAACAATGGGTGGAAGAGGCAGCTTTAATCCAGCGATCAAGGTATGAATATTGATCGCCGTACATCCTGGGGGTGGGCGATCAGCTCTTTCCTTTCTTCGAGGGGCCCACATTTGAATATCGAATGGGATTTTGTATTCCCTACGGATAGAGTCCAGATCATCTTCGCGAACAACACTTTTGATCTTGCTCGCCTGATACCCAGTTTTCACTTTATCCATAATTTGCCTCTGTGGACGAGGAAAGCTGTTCGCATACTCCTCAGCGTATGTTTGTCATTCGAATGGCCGAGCAACTCCTGTTGGAATCTCATTTTCCAACATCTTTGGGGATGGGAAGTTAATACCCTCCAAGAACTCGCGGGTGAGTTCGTCAAGGTCTGGACCTTCAGATTCAGCGGAAGACGAAGAGTTGTCGTTCAAATTGTTGTTCGCCGCAACTGTCAGTTCTCTCCCAGAAGGGCCTACTCCAGTATTTTCCACAGAGCGAACAACTGAGTCGACGTGAGCGTTCGACGCTGAGGAAACTTCAACTGGTTCCAGATCGTGAGCAACAGTGGGAAAAAGGGGATCTAAGGTCTCCTCGGTTTTATTGCTTGAGTGCGAAGACATAGGAAGGATAGAAAAATCCAGGCGGCGGTAGAGAGAGTATTGCAGACGGCGCTTTCCCGGAGAAGACGGTGGTGATTGAACCCACACGGCGGCGATGGTGTTTTTGAGAGAAAAGAAGTAAAGAAAAAGATAGAAGAAGAAGAGTAACTACCTGAGAATTAAAATTTGAGGCCAAATGCTGAAGGACGGACGCCGGAAAGCTTGAAATCGCCGGAGGGAAGTGGAAATCGCCGGAGCACTGTAGCAAGAGGGGGAAAAGTGGGAAAAAATTCAGTTTTCCCACTATTTATACCCCAAGCAAAAACGGGGTCCCAGACGTAATTTTCCAAAAGCTCAGGGACTAAATTGAAGGAAGACGGGGTTAATTCTGAGCTAGACCAAAAGTTGAAGGGCCTATAAGCAATTAAAGGGGCGCGTGGCCTCGGGGTTGCTCGCGCGTGAACGGCGCGCAATCATTGCGCTGGCGTCATCTTCGTGATCTCCCCAGATCATGGAAAGACGAAACGGTTATCCCCTTCTCCTAGCGCCAAAATTGTTGGTGATCAAATTTTATCGGGTGGATTAGTGACTGTTTAAGTTCGGTTTATTGATCATCAATCAATTACGTGTGATTGGTTACCACCGTAAATGGTAAATCGAGGTTCAGGTTATGAACTTGGGTATACGAAAGTCGAAATTGAATTAATTTTGTATGTGTGCGCGTTTAGGAGTGATTGTGTGTGTTTTTGGGAGTGTATGAATTTGAACTTGTATTTCATAAGCAGGAGAGCAACTTCTTATAGAGACTAGCAAGCAAGAGGTGTCCCTGACTTTTGGTCTCCCTAGCCTGCATGCTTGACATGTGTCTCTTTGATCTTATCTAAGCTGAATCTTAATTACAAAGTCTTCTTGGGTCTTATCTCGGACTCATTGTTGTTCGCTTAGGTCGGCTCGACGGATCTTGATGATTCTTCAACTGAAAGTTGTTCGCCTCTGGAGATTGTACTTTGGAAGTTGTTCGCCTTTTGGTTTTACTTAGCTTGGCTTTGGGACTTTAGTCCTTTGTTCACTGGTACACATCTCAATTGCATTGTATCATATTCTGATCAAGTTGTTCGTCATTGATGACCCCACAGTTGGTTCATTCTTGGTCTCGGGTCTTAATACCGATCTCAACAGCCCACTTGAGGCATTTGCCCGCCGTGTCTGGCCGATGAAGTACTTGGCGAAGTGGCATTGTTGTCAGTACCTCTACTTGGTGATCGAAAAAGTATGGGCGTAATTTACGTACGCTCATTACTAGAGCGTATGCTAATTTTTCCAGGGGTGGGTATCGTAACTCGGCGTCGTGAAGTGTCTGGCTGACATAGTAGATTGGCAGATGTGCCTGCCCCTCAGCCCGCACTAGCACGGCGCTGAGAGCTGAGTCTGAAGCCGCCAAGTATAGGAAAAGCTTCTCGCCGGGGACGGGTTTGGCCAGCACCTGGGCATTTGACAGGTATGCTTTCAAGTTATCGAAAGCGAGCTGACTCTGGGGAGTCCAGTTTAGTTTCCCATTCCGCATGCTGTCGAATAAAGGCTTGCATCGGTCCCCCATGCGGGAGATGAAACGGCTGAGAGCTGCTAGGCTGCCCGTCATCCTTTGTACCTCCTTCACCGTGCGGGGAGGGCTCATGTCGAGGATCGCATGTACCTTGGTCGGGTTTGCCTCGATTCCTCGTCGGCTAACCATGTGCCCCAAGAACTTGCCCGACTCGACGCCGAAACTGCACTTTTTCGGGTTGAACCTCATCCGATATTTTCTCAAGATTTCGAACGTTTCGGCTAGGTGTACGGGGTGGTATTCTTTCTTCTCGCTCTTGACGACGATGTCGTCGATATATACTTCCATGGTCGCCCCGATTTGGTCGTGAAACATGTGGTTGACCAGCCTTTGGTAGGTTGCCCCCGCGTTCATGAGCCCGAATGGCATCCGCTTCAAGAAATACATGTTTTTCTCGGTGAGGAAAGTGGTGTGTTTCTGGTCGTCTGCGGCCATCGGAATCTGGTGGTAGCCGGCAAATGCGTCCATGAAAGTGAGCATCTCGTGCCCGGCCGTGCTGTCCACCAGGTGGTCGATGTGAGGCATCGGAAAGTGATCTTTTGGGCAAGCTTTGTTCAGGTCTGTGAAGTCGATGCATAGCCGCCAGGTGTTGTTGCTCTTTTTGACGAGTACAGCGTTGGATACCCATTGAGGCTTGTCGTCGGGGTCGACCATCCCGATTAGCTTGTTGTCGAGCAGCTTTTTGACTTCGGAGGCAATGACTGCGTATTTGTCTGGGCCGAATTTCCTTCTTTTCTGTGAGATTGGCTTGCGGGATGGATCAATGTGCAATTGGTGTGAACATACGGCTGGATCGATCCCGACCATGTCTTCGTGGGACCAGGCGAATACGTCTAAGTTCTCTTCTAAAAATGCGGTCATCTTTGCCCGCATCTCGCCGGACATTGACGAACCGAGTTGAACACGTACTTCTGGCCGATTCTTCATTGTGACCGAAATTAATTCCTTAATCGGACTGGCTCCCCGCTCGCCGTAGCGTGGGTCGTCGATCTGCCCTGTTAGGGTTTTGTCAATCTCCATGGGTTCGTACCCGAGCCTTGGCTCCAGGTCGACTTGGATGTTCTCAAAAGTTTGTGAATCTTCTTCCATTGGGTGGGCAGTGGGTGGGATTTCTTCGTCTATTTCCATGTCTCCCTCCCCGATTGTGCAGACATAATCTAGATTTACAAAATTTGAAATAACATCGATATACGCCAAACATCCGCGTGCCATTTTCTGATTTCCCTTAAGAGTCCCAACCTTCCCGGAGAGGGTTGGGAACTTGATACAATAATAGAATGCTGAGGCGGCGGCTTCGAACTCGTGCTCGAATGGCCTGCCGAGAAACCCGTTATAGGTTGACGGCTGGTCGACAATGATAAAATCGAGCTGTTTCGAAGCCTTAACCTCAGCGTCTATGCTATAAACTAATTCTACGGCTAGCCTAACTATCCCGTAGGGTTTCACTGTGGCGTCGCCGAAACCTTTGATAACCTGGTCGCATGGCTCCACATACTTCTCGAAGGAGCTGTCCAGCTGGTCGAATGCGGCTTTGAAGAGGATGTTGCAGTAGGCTCCGTTGTCGACAAGCATGCGATGGACGGTGACGCCCATGATGTTGACGGATACGACCAGGGCGTTGTGGTTCGGGTAGATGACCCCGGTGCGATCCTCCTCCTTGAAGGCGAGGAGGTCTGTCTCCCTTGCCGTCATGTTGATCGGTATTGTGATCTGGTGGACGTTGTCCATTGCCCGCAGCTCGCTTTTCTGCCTGCGGTTGGACAGCGAGGTGGTGGGCGTGAAGCCCCCTACCGGGGAGAGCATGTTGACGGCACGACGGGCTTGGTTTTCCGGAATCGGCGGGCATACGAGGGCTGCCTCCCGGTTCGGCTCGGCGGGGCGGGCAGAGGCTTGGGCCTCCGGCCTAGCTGCCGGCCTCTTCACGAACTCCTCCAGCCTCCCCTCCTCGAAGAGTCGCCAGAGTTGCTTCAGGAGGTCGTGGCACTCACTTGTGTTGTGCCCGACGGTTTGATGGTAGTGGCAATACTTGTTGGGGTTGAGCTGCACCCCCGGCTTGTGGACCCACGGCCGCGCCTTGGGCATCATATTTTTATCCCAGATTTGCACATAGACGTAATTCGGGGTGGCCGACAATTTTTCGGCCAGCTTCACCTCGACGGAATCGAAAGGCTTGAAAGGCTGGGGAGCCCGGTAGGAAAAGTTCCTCCGGCTTGATGTGGTGCCCGCCGGGGAGCGTGGTTTCTCCTTCTCGGTAGGGGCGCTCTCGCCCAGCCGCTGTGCCAGGATGTCCGCGTTGTAGATGATTTTTCCGGCTCGCTGCCTGAACTCCGCGTAGGACTTGGGGTAGTCCTTGTTCATCGACTTCCACAGTTTTGTTCTTAGGCGGAGCCCGCCTATGATCCCGACGAGTTTGACCTCGTCCCCGACGGGCTCGCCCTCCATAATGATGCGATCTACCCGGTCGATGTGCGCCGGCCATTCGTGGTGCCATCGAGGAGAAGTGCTCCAAGAACAGTTCCCCTAGCTGGTGGAATGAAACCACCTTCCCCGCGGGAAGCGATGAGTACCATCGGTGAGCCCTGTCCCCCAAGGTTAATGGGAACATCCTGCACTGGGTGGCATCCGTTGCCCCCATGGAGATCATGTAGGTGGAGTATTTGCTCAGATGGGTGACGGGGTCTGTCTTCCCGTCATATTGGCCCACGGCGGCCACATTGATTTTTGGTTGGGCGGGGGCCCGTACCAGTATGTCGGCGAGAGGGGAGTTCGGCATGTAGGTGACGTGGTGTTGCCCATCCCGTCTGTTGAGTTTGGCCTCGAGGTCCGTGACCTTCTTTAAGATAGCGGCCATAGCGCTGTCGGCCGCGGGTGGAGAGCGGGGACGAGGGTTGTCCCCCAGGCGGTCACGGACCGACGGCCTGGCGTTGGACTCGCAGGGTCGGGCGGCTCCCCGAGCCTGGGAACCCAACCGAGAGAAAACTGACCCCGCAGGTCGGCGTGAAACCCGTTGCGAGTCGGCCTCCTCGTCGAGGCGTCTCTTTAGGTTCTGAGGCCGCGGGTTACTGGCGGCCCTCCTGGCCGTTTCCTGCTCCTGCTGTGGCTGGCCGGTGGCCCTGGACCGGGCTGGCTCCTTTCCGAGTCTATGAGTGCGGATAGGAGCTGCGTTGATCTCGGCCTGACGGTGTTCGATCATGGCCTTGGCGGCCTGGAGGTCTTCCGGAGTTCTTATGGCTGACAAGAACTCGAAGGGACCCTGGAGGGTTTCCGCCGTGGCTGGAGCCGGGGTGGCGGTTTCGCCGATGTCCTCGGCTTGGTGCTGGGTTCGTGTGGCCTCTGAAGTGGTCATTTTTTCTTTGAACGAAAGTGGATGGGGTTTTGTTCGAGGTGACTAGATAAACGAAACCGAGTGTACTTCGAAATTAGTCTCCCTTCTTCTAGCGCCAAAATGTTGACAGCGATTTATAACGGATCTCGCTGCCGGGTTCCTAGCGGGTAGAATTTTATATTAATGATCACAAGAAGTAATAAACGTGAAAGTAAATGAGCTCTCAAGAGTGTTTTTGCAATAAATGTGATGTGTCTTACATTTGGGCATTAAAAGCCCTATTTATAGAGTACAAGATGGGCTTTCCCATGCTGGGTTGGTGAACCTGTGGGTCCCCCCCTACTCCTAGCTGGAAGGTAATAAGTGGCTACAGCCTCCCCTACGAGCCAATGAGGAGACGCCACGTGGCACTGTCACCCCTGAGGTGATTGGACTTGGCCCCAACTGCCCTCTTTGACCCTGTCACATCCTCTGGACTGATGGCACCCGACGTCCTCTCACAGCTGCCGCGGCCTGAGATCGGGCAGACGGGTACTCGGGTACCGGGAAACAAGTCCGGACGAGAGTACCCTGGTTGTTCATCTGCGGGTAGGCGGGTAGAGCGCCTGCTCCGGAGCTCGCCGCTGGCCGCCTGATACCCGGGCCTGTGAGTAACTAAGTATCCTGCCGGGCAGCTCCCAGAGGCTCGCGTCGGGTAGCCTCTATGTCCCCGCCCGTCTGTCCGACCGGTCGGCG
The DNA here is from genome assembly GCA_947034835.1 of Ballota nigra. Classification (NCBI taxonomy): domain Eukaryota; kingdom Viridiplantae; phylum Streptophyta; class Magnoliopsida; order Lamiales; family Lamiaceae; genus Ballota; species Ballota nigra. The sequence continues at coordinate 11,386,460 of OX344725.1, read as the reverse complement.
GACCATTCCTGCCCGAGCTCGCTACAGTAGTAGGTCCATGTCTGATACCCGACGGATCGGGTAGTAAATATCGGGTGTAACACGTATCCTATTATTTTGCATCATCCAATATAGAATAGGAATGATAGACTTCAATCTCATCTAAAAAATTTCAATTTCACATTAATATTATTTTTTATATATTACATTATTAGATAAGAATTGTTTTATTTTTTAATGGAATTCATGTATAAAAAATATGTCATATTAATTTTATTCTTTTAAGATTTGGTGTTTTTTTTTCTTTTTACCTTTTTACCATAGACAAATTATAGAGTGAAAATGGTTTATACATGAATCATTGAAAAATATTAGTTGTTTTCACTAAAGAGTATTAATTGTTTTTACTAAAAGATATTAATTGTTTTCACTGAAGAGTATTAGTTGATTACTGGAAATAAACTAAGACACTCTTTAATGAAAACAACTAATACTCTCCAGTGAAAATAATTAATACTCTTTAATGAAAACAACTAATACTCTTCAATAATTCATATATGAACCAATTTCACTCTATACATACGCTTTAACATATTGTGAATATCTTTTATAACAAAATTCATTACGAATAATTAAATTTTTACCATTAATGTTTTATCTTCATTGATTTAAATATGAATAAAGAATGTTCAACTATTACTACCTATATATTAGACATCTTCTATTTAAACACAAATTTATATTAAAAAATAATAATCTTTACACTGATTATGTTAATTTGTTTCTTATTTCTTATATTTGTTCATTATTCATGGAGATTCAATATATACATTTAATGTCGGTCTACCATATCTTTGTAATCTGAAAAATCAGAACCAATCAATGTATTTTATTAAACTTTAAATTGACTCTTGCTAATCACGAGCTAATTTACTAATAACTAGCTAAATTATCGGTTGTTTTAATAAGAAAAACAATTCAAGCAAATGATGGATAAGACCGAAAACTTATTATCCCAACTTCATACTTCAATATATTTACATGTAAAGTAAAATATATAAATTTAGTGAACAAGTAAAAATAAATCAATCAACAACACTTATTAAAGAACGATCATATTCGGTTAGATAAACAATATATATATATATATATATATATATATATATATATATATATATATATATATATATATATATATAAAGCTGTCCAAGATTTTTCCAACTAATTTTATCTATATAATGTTGGTGTTTTTATTTATTCCTTCATGTGAATTGAAGATAAATAAATTGAATCACCATGACAATCTATATAATTGCCCATGCAAAACTGTGAAAGACATAAAATTTGATATTCAATAAATTAATTACTAAAAAAATATGAAATGTGTTAGAGTTGGCCAATCTCATATATAATATTGTATAGTATTAAAATTTGTGAAAATATTTCATATCAAATTATGAATCATTTAGTAAGTATGTATACGTACTAAATGCAATAAATTGCATTGAACAATAAATTTTTATATATTATTAATATTTCAGCTTTTCGCGTGTTTATTGAATTTTGGCGCACTCTTATATGCACCTGGTGCACAATACACTCACTCAACAATTTTTTTATAGTTTTATTTCATAGTTTTTAATTTATGTGCACCGATCATCATTATTATATTATATATTATACTGCAGAGGATTTGGATCACATATCATACAAGTGTAAAAAATACTTTCTTCTCTCTTAAACATTTATACTCCACAAAGATTAACGAAGTCCAACCTGTCGAAGGTCTCTTTATAAAACTGTTAATCCCTGTATTAGATCTAAAATTATTTTTCTTTGTGGACTACTATATGTTAGCTAATTGTTTGAGCACAAATTGTCTGCTGCAAAAATATTAAAAATTTATCTAATATTGGTGAATTTGTGGTTGATGGAAAAATTGAAAATAGTCATGATGGCTTTGCTGAAATTAAGATTTCAGAAGATAATTTAATTTACGATGTCAGTGATCCAATTATATCTATAATACAATGTAGTTATACATCTGTAATTGATAATTTACGTACACATAAATATTTTGAAGATAGAAAAATACTTGCACCTACACATCGAGATGTGGTGTGTATAAATGATAAGATTCTATCTATACTTTCAGGTGATACTAAAGTATAAATGAGCTCAGATAGTGCTTGTACCTCCGAATTTTGAGATGGAGGTAATATATTTATTACTTATTGAATTTTCTATTATGTGATACATATTATAACATATTACTTATGTTTTATATATTTTTAGTTGCCCAAATCATATAATATATTAATTTTTTAAACTTTATTTTACTGATCACTCCAATTATTTTATTTGAACAACAAGTGATCAAAGGATAAAAATAAAATGTTGAATGATAGTATTTTGGTGAATTTAAGAGGATAGTGGATACTTTTATCCATTTACAATGCAATTTCGCAGTGCAAAGGAAAGTATTATGTATGGCGTTGAACCATCTTTGAGATTGCATTTGGTAAAAAGAAAGAGCTCGGAGGATGAGTTTATAACCTTCTAACAACTCTTGAGGTTGTAGCTCTTATTCTAGGGGCCATTGATGCAACTATAGAAAAAAAAATATGATTCTTAAGACGTGTAGTGGTGAATTAATAAGAATAAACAAACTGCATCCATCCTATGTTCCACTGCAGTATTCTTTATTGTTCCTATATGACGAGGATGATTATAGGCTTGACGTGGTTCATAATGATGTTGGTTTTACAACAAGGAAAATAATTAGACCCACAATGCGAGAATTCTTTTCCTTTAGAATACACGATCATCATAATGAACTCAATACTCTATTCCTATGTACGGGCAGAAAGGTTATTTTTAATAAAACTAAATCAAGTTAAACTTAGATCAGGCAAAGTGGATGACATAAAAATTGCAGTTGATAAAGATTATATAGTTCCATCTTCTACGTGTAACAGAATAATGCCCGCATCCTTCACAGGCAGTTCTAGGTATATGATTCAAAATTTTCAAGATGTCATGACAAATTGCAAGTATTTTTCTTATCCAAATTTATTTATCACAATTACCTGTAATCCAAAATGGCCCGAGCTTTCAAGATTCTTAAATGAGAAAGGTCTTCAATCTGTAGATAGACCTGATATTCTCTGCAGAATGCTTAAGATGAAGCTTGATCGTATTGTGAAGAATTTTAAGGAACTTCAATTTTTTTGGAAAATTTGATGCATGTAAATTTATCTTCTTATATTTAAAAAAATTTAGTTCCATAATATTATTCATTCATTTATTAAGTTTAACATTTGTATTGAATATTTTTACTTTATAACTTGACTTAAACACTTTAAATATGCAGTGCTATACATAATGGAATTTTAAAAATAAAAAAAGAATTTCTGCATGCTCATATTCTTCTATTTCTGAATTTTGAAAATAAAATTTCAAATTCGAAAGATGTTGACTGTATCATATATGTAGAAATACCAGATAAAGATGATGATGCATTATTGTATAATTTGTTAAGTGATTACATGATTCCCAGACCCTGTGGATAGGCAAAAAGAAATTCACCTTCCATGGTCAACAACATTTGCTCAAAGAACTTTTCAAAGAGTTATAATGAGAGTACATATGTTGATGACGAAGGATTCTCACTTACATAAGAAGAAATATAGGGGTCACTGTTGATAAATACATTGTTCATTTGGATAACTGTTTTGTGGTTTCTTACAGTTCAATACTGTTGCGAAGGTATCAAGGTCATATAAATATTGAGTGGTGCAATAGGCATAAATCCATCAAGTATTTGTTCAAGTATATCAATAAAAGAGCTGATACGGTTACTGCTACTGAAGGGGCCACTAAAGGTGAATTAAAATAAAAATACGAAGTGAGAAATTTCGTAAACTGCAGATACATATCTCCGTGTGAAGCAGTTTGGAGAACTCTTTAGTTCGATATACATTATAGGTATCCACCGATTATGATATTGGATTTCTATATTCTTAATTAGCAGAGATTTGTTTTTTGAGATGAAGATTACATGGATGATGTACTCGAAAGACCATCTTCAGGTAAATCAATGTTCTTGGCGTGGATGGATAAAAATAAAACCGATGATGAGGATGCAAAGAAGCTGACTTATGTGGAATTTCCAAAGATGTATGTTTGGGATAGAAAAAAGTACCAGTGGGAAAAGAGAAAGAGCAGTAAATTTTCTTTGGGAAGACTATATAGTGTTCCACCGGGGGCTGGTGAAAAGTATTATTTGTATCTCTTACTGCCTTATAGTAAGAGATCAACATCTTACGAGATGATATGAACCATTGGTGATACTTTGTATGATACCTTTAAAGATGCTTGTATTCAATTGGATTGATGGATGATGATCGTGAGTACATTGTTGGGATAAAAGAGGCAAGTTATTGGGCAAGGGCTCATTACGTAAGGAACTTATTCGCTATTCTTCTCATGTCATCTTCAATTAACTCTCCAGAAACCGTATTCGAAAAGACGTGGAAGTGTATGGCGGATGATATACTCTATAAAAGAAGACGAACATTAAATATTTCATGTATAACATTTTTTAAAAATTAATTGATTTAGGTAGTAAAAATATTTTACAATTATATTTTTTTTCTATTTTTTTTTTTAGATTTACAGCTTAACAGTGAAGACTTGAAAAATTTGGCTTTAATTGAAATTGAGAAGCTATTGCAGATTAATGGATCCATTTTGAGTAGATTTGCATCAATGCCAATACCAGATTTTGAGTTTGAGAATGATGTAGTAAATAAACACATTCGCCAAGAATTGAATTACGATCGGTCTGAACAAGGAGAAGAATATGACAAGTTAAGTTCAACTCTAACTAAAGAACAAAAGTTGTGGTTAGTGAAATACTTGAAGTTGTTTAGTTGCAAAAAAGAAGAGTCTTTTATTTATACGGATATGGTGGAACTGGAAAGACATTCATTTGGAGAAAGTTCTCCGCAAGATAATATTGTTCTCAATGTTGCATAAAGTGGAATAACATTTCTACTTCTGCCCGACAGACGTACTGCTCATTCAAGATTTGCTATACCGCTTAATATTGATGAAACCTCCACGTGTAACATAAAGCAGGGGGCACATTTGTCCAAACTATTATTGAAGACAAAGCTTATTATATGGGATGAGACACCAATGATTAACAGATTTAGCTTTGAAGCTTTGAATAGAAGTTTGGGGGATATTGTTAGATCTCCATATGGAACCATGAGCAATATGTCTTTTGGTGGTAAAATCATTGTGCTTGGGGGAGATTTCAGACATATACTTCCTGTTATACAAAAAGGAAGTCGATAGGATATTGTGCACTCAACTATCAATGCTTCATATTTTTTGGATCATTGCAAGGTATTTTATGCATATTTTATTAAATTATAATATTTTTTAAAGAAATAATTATTGAATTACTAAATACATCTAATTTGTTTTCAATTTTAAGGTTTTAGGATTGACGAAGAACATGAGATTACAAAGTTCTAATCCCAACACATCCTCAAATGATGATGATATTTTTAACTTCTCGAGGTGAATTTTGGAAGTTGGTGATGTAAAAATTGGAAATAAGAAAAATGGTGTAGTTGAGATTGAGATTCTGAAAGATAATTTGATATATGATGTCATTGATCCAGTTGCATCTATAATCGAAAGTATTTATCCATCCTTGATTGATAATTTAAGAACACATAAATACTTTGAGGTTAGAACAATACTTACACCTATTCATCAAGATGAGGAGTCTATAAATGATAAAATTCTATCTATGATTCCGGGTGATACTAAAGTATACTTGAGCTCAGACAATGTTTGTACCTCTGAATTTCGAGAAGGAGGTAGGTGTTCCGGAATGCCAAATCACCATCTGATCTTGAAAGAAGGAGTGCCTATTGTGTTACTAAGATATATTGATCACAAATCCGGTTTGTGCAATGGAACAAGATTGATCGTCACCAAACTTGTCAACCACATTCTCGTGGCTGAAATAATATCTAGAAGGAATATTGGAAATAAAGTCTTCGTCCCAAGAATGACATTGACAAATATTGATCCTACAACGCCGGTGAATTTTACAAGACGACAATTTTCAATTCTACTGTGTTTTGTCATGACAATAAATAAAAGTCAAGGGCAATCATTTTCTATTGTTGGATTGTATCTTCCCAAGCCTATATTCACTCATGGTCAACTTTATGTTGCAGTATCTAGAGTTAGATCGAGTAGGGGATTGAAGATTTTGTCATTTGATTCTAAAAGAAATCCTTCCAAATACACAACAAATGTTGTTTGTAAGGAGATTTTCCGCAATTTGTAAGCATTGTTTTCTAAACATTTGGTTAATAATAAATGTCATGAATTTATAGTTTATTGTCCTTGAAATATAATTATTTATTATTAACTAACATTTTTAAAAATACAATAAAAATATTGAATAAATAAAATAATAATAGTAACAACATTTATAAAACTTATTAAAATTGATGAATAACTTTACCATAAATATTATATACAGCTCCGCGATAATCGCGGGTTTAGCACTAGTACAATATATATCATATCCATCAACCAAGGAAAATCTATATAAACATAAAAAAAATTAAAAATTATACAAAACAATGACTTCTCATTTAAAAGGTATTCCAAAATCAACAATGATGAATCAAAATTCGTAAAACTTTGTGTGAGTACAAAAAAAAAAAAAAAAATCATTTCACACGTACTAAAAAAGATTTGGTATCATAACTTGATGAATGATGAAAAGTATTATTTGAAAAGTAGTCAAGCTACAATTACTAATACACTCAACAATAAATTCTTATTTATTATATTATCTTACTGTCCTAGTTATTTTTATAATCTGTAGAAATTATTAGTTTATGATATTGATGGGACCACTAATTTATATAGGAATTTTTTGAAATATTATTATCTTATTATTTTATCAAAATTGGTAAAAAATTTAATGGGACCGAGTCGGGATCGGAGAAAATAATTATTTTAGAGAGTTTATTAATTTATAGATTATTAATTTATGGAGGTTTTACTGTATGTCCTTATACTACTATAAAATACAAATATTGTTGTTTTAAGGACTAGTAACACACATTTTAGGGAGCGAAATCTTGAAATCAAACTTGCTCAAAAATAATTTGAAAATAAGTCTAACCCACTTAGGATCCACAAATTTTGATGAATCGACCCATGATCCGCAAAATTATTATACTTGTCTATTTTTTACTTGGATTGATCCATGACCCGCGAATTTATTATACTCGTCTATCCAAATATATCTTGTGATTCTCTTGAAAATATGAGTTGTGAATTTTATGAGGCCTTATGATAAGAGGTCTAATTAAAAAAAATGTATTTACATATATTTTAACTTTTAATTTCACGAGTAATAATTGTGATGTTTTACCAATTAAGTCAAACTACTAATCTTTATAAATTTTAAATACATATTATATTCAACTTGAGTATAAAAATTCATTAGAGATTTTGTTGTGATTATACCAATTTATATTTTATTCAACTATATTTAAGATCTTATTTAGAAAATTTTAATTCGTTAGTAATTAAAACTAGTGATGCAAAAATCCCTCTAGGCGGTCATCAGCCGACCCAATTTTAGTATATCCGCCTAAGCAAGCTAGATGTCCATTATTTTTTTTTTGGTACTCGGTATCCATAGACGCCATTGTTTTATTTTATTTTTCGCCTTGAAACGACGCCATTTAGAGAATTTTACTTAATTTGACGTAAATTATTATGTACTAGAATTACTCCCGTGCGATGCACGGTTAGCATAAGTTTTATTTATATACTAAAAATATATTAATTTATTGTAATTTTATTTTAATTTATGTGAAATTTTTTATGACTTATAATATTTTTAGTTATTAATATTTGTATTATATATATATATATATATATATATATATATATATATATATATATATATATATATTATGTTCTTCAATTTCGTGTGCATTATTTAATATGTTAAAAATTATTATTCAGTTATAGAAAAAGTTCGGAGCGACAAAATTTAATTGGAGAAATTTTATGTTAGTGCATATATATATATATATATATATATTCAAATTAATTATTAAGTATAAAAAAATATTCATTCATTTTAAAAATATTATTCATTTAGATTTTATTAAAATGTGTCTTATGGATAATAAAAGTCAAAACATATATAATAACATTATCCTTTAAAATATTATAAATCCAATTTTAATTCTCACCTTTAATGAAAAAATATTCAAATTGGCACAATGTGAATTCTTCATAAATAAATTTTTTTATAGGAATAAGTCCCTTCTACAATAGGTGCACCGCGTAATTAAATATATTTTTAAAAATAGATCTTAATATTACTGTAAAGTTATCCTTGTTTATACTGAAATGTCATCCATGTAATCACGATTTAACATGAAGCGACTTTTAAGTGTACATAAGAATATTAACATTAGGGCTAAATCTTAAGAATACATTTTAATTATATTGTGCAGTTGGTGTAATTCAAAATAATATGTATAATTTATATATTTCTTATACATAAATATAATTATAAAAAAAATTGTAAAAATGATAGATTTATATATGTTATCTTAAATTTATTTATCATTTTAAACTATTATAATGACCCACAAAATAAATTGGAAAAGTTCTAATAGCCAAACTAAAGCTTAGTAAAAATAAAAATCATGTGTCTTCAAATAAACATGTAAAGGTATATTATCATATATATATATATATATATATATATATATATATATATATATATATATATATTTTTAAGTATCAATTAATTGTTTTTTTTTACTTAATTAACAATATATTAGCCGATAGCTAATTGTTTTTGCTGCTCCGATACCTAATTGTTAAGAGAGGGAGAAAGATCCATATAGCAATGCAACTGAAAATTCATTTTATATTTTCAATTTGAAAATTGTAACGAAGCATATGAAAACCATGTTAAAAGAATTTGTTGTTAAAATTTAAGTTATAATTTATGTAACTTGATCATAAGTTACCATTAGTGCTTGATGATGTCAACAGTAATCATGATGTTTCCCAAGGTACTAAATTACTTTTGGAATTGTTGCTATGGTAATAAAAAAATTTGGAAGAGAAAAAGACAACTTACCATAAATAGAACAAAAAAAATGGGCGGGAAACAAATATAGTAGACTATTGTGTTTATATATATATATATATAGATTTTTGTTTGTCATTTAATTTTTATTAATATGTAGTTTATATATGTATTGATTATTATCTGTTGAATTATTGATTTATGCCGTTATAAATACAAAAAAAAATTAAGTCATATGTAAAAGGTTATCAAATGATTTTGACCATATTAGTGAGATATAGATAACAAAAAATTTTAAATAACTCATGCCGACTAGTCCCCAACTAGCAGGGCCGTGCCTATTTAGAGGCAAAGGAGCCGATCGACTCGGGCCCAAATATTTCATAATTTTCTAGGGTCCTGAATTATATTTACACACACACACACATATGTATATATTATATTTCATTCGTCCGTTAAAATTATGCTCAATTGGATAGACACAAATTTTACAATTAAAATTTGATAAATTTATTTATGTATGTCATGCCTCGTGCACACACACACATCTATATCAAAAGAGGTGGAAAACAAAAACAAAGATTGAAGATTAAACTCAAAATCAAGCGGGTGATATCAGTATATATTTGGTATAATATTGTGTGGACAAAGTTCCATTTCTAACTTGTTTTGAGAGTATTAGTTGTTTTACTATAAGATTTTAGAATTGAATTATATGAGTTGTTCAATTAAAGAGTATTAGATGCTTCATAAAATGTATATTTATTTTACTAAAATGTATTGATTATTTACAAGTTTCACGGTGAAATGTTTTCACACAATACCAACCCTAAATATTTTAGTTACAAACTTCCAATAAACAAGTAATCGTAAAAGAAAAATATTTAAAATGACTATGAGGGGGCCCAATTTTAGACTCGACTCGGGCTTTGTAATTTTTAGGATCGGTCCTGCTAACTAGTCTCCGACTAGACGGTCTAGGCGCTAGGCTTTCCAAATTCGACCAACTAGCGATTTTTATTTTCTACAACCTTAAAAATTAAGAGGCACACTCATGTAAAATATTTCACATGTAAAATATACCTAAAATAGGCAAATATAATTTTTTTTGCAGGTTATGGGTTACTCCAGGTCAAAATTCGCGGATCCTAAGTGGGTCAAGCTGATTTCCAAAAATAAATTCACGCAAAGCTTATTTCAAGATTCTTGCTCCCAAATTGTGTTACTATATAGACAAATATGTATTACTATAAGACAAAATGTGTGTTACTAGTTCTTAAAAAAAAGTACTTTAAAGTAACAGTACGAACAAAAATGTGTTTTTACAAGAACAAATATGTATTTTTTTAAATTTATTCTTCACCCCTTTAAATCTAGATTTATTGTTTCATACATTAACACACATTTGCTCCAATAGTAATACACTTTTGCAGTAACATACATTTACTTTAATATTAATAGACATTTGTTCTAACATTAACACATTTTGCTCCAATAGTAACACACATTTGCTACAATAGTAACACATATTTGTAATAACCCTCATTTACTCTAATATCAACACACATTTGCTCTAACATTAACACACACTTGCAGTAACACATATTTACTCTAACATTATTACACATTTGCTCCAACAGTAACACATATTTATTTTTACAATAACATATTATTGTTCTTATGGTAACACAACCGAGGAGGGTGCTTTTATATATTTGTGCAAACACATCTTTATCTATTGTGTAAGACATTTATGTTATAAGAGTAATACACTGTTCACTACCTTACATGTGTTACTGTATGAAAAAATAATTATTTTTTTAGAAATAAATAAATATTTATGAAAAACCGAAGTAGTAACATACATTTTGTCATTATATTGTATGGTAAAATATTAATTTCAGTAAAAATACACATATTAGTGAAAAATAACATTTAGTCTGATAGTAATACATATTTTGTCCTTCAGTAACATGCATTTGCCCATATAATAACACCAACTGGGAATGAAAATCTTGGAATTAGACTTTCGTGAGATTTTGGAAAAAATTCGTCAAATCTGACCCGACCCGACCAGGATCCACAATTTTTTTTAATATGGTTTATTCTACGGATCTTGTATCCATAGAATATTTCATATGAATGTTTATGGTAAATTAAATATATTTATTGTACTATTATTGTAATATTATATTATATTTAAATAAAATTAATTATTTATTTTACTGCGAAACTAGATCGCCTACAACGAAACTATATGAGGTGTCATATTTTAATTTCTCTCGTGACGTTAGAAGGGGGAAGACCTTTCCTAACCGTATAAAAATCCTTCTAACTATGTGGAAATTAAACATTCAACATTTCAACTGACTTATTTTTATTGTCTCATTATATTTGAGAAGTTCTTCTTCAGAAAATTCAAACAATGGAATCTCATTTTATACTAATAGGGAGTTTATAGTGCATATGTGTCTTTTTTATTTTTTTTTATTTTTTTATTTTGATGATGTACTAAAAGAGAATTTATACTACTTATGTCTCAATTTTTTGTGAATTTTGATGATGTGTCGTTTATTAGAAAAATATAATTATGTGTTCGATTAGATGTCAAGCATATAGAGGATTATGTGTTCAATTAGATGTCAGTGCAGTCCAGTATAAGCCCAAAATAAAATTATATGTTAATGAGTTTAAATTGTAATTTGTTAAAACAACCAATTTCTTTTTACTTCATTTTAGCCACCCACTAAACTTCTTTATAATTTTATGGGTCTGACTATATACCCCTCCATCATTGAAAAATATACCTACATATAATATAAACTACCTATTTTACCTTCTTTATAAAAATTATTAATGACCAACACACCCCTAAATCTATGAATCTATTGAAACACCCCAACCCCCGTAATTGTCTCCACGCCAAATCCACACAACCTTCTTCACCCCCACCCCCACCTCCACCCCTTCGTTCCAGTCCCCCAACCCCACCTCCACCCCTTCGTTCCAGTCCCCCAACGTTCCCACCCCACCACCCCTCATCCCATTCTTCTGCCTTCCTTCACTTTCCCAACTTGGTTTACCCTGCTCCGCTTTCCTTCTCCAATTTTTTGATCTCTCCAGGGCCTCAATCATTCTCCATGACCTGCAGATCAATTTCACAACTCCCGCAACAATTTCACAGTAGTAGTGTTATTGTATTTTCTTCTCTCCAATTTTTCAGTAAAGCAACAATACGGTGTAGTTAATGGTGAGCATATTTCTTTTTTGCTTTATGTTTTTGATGTTTGATCAACAAAGATTAAAAAATAAATGAATATTATGTCATGTGGTAACAATAATTTTAGAATTTGATATTCAAAAAAATTCTTTAGATTTGTTTTCAATTTTTTTTTTTGGAATTTTTTGTTGTTTAAATAGATCCGTTTGTTTCTTATTTCAATTTTGATTATAAAATATTGGTTGTAGAGGTGGTGGAGGCACCGATTTCGACATCGTGGCACTGTTGAAGGTGGCGGCATGTTTAGAAAAATTGGTGTTGAACGATTGTTTTTATAGTGTAAAGGGGTGCATTAAAAATATATTTTGTGTGAAGGGGGTTAAATAGGTATTTCGCAATTTATAAAGATATATCTCTTTATGTTGGAGGGGTATATAGTTGGTCCCTAATTTTATTCAGGAAAAGCACCACCAAAGTCCATTCTCAAAATCAGTCTACTTACCTAATACTAACAGAGTTTAGAATTACAGACTTAAATAACATATGCATTCGATTTCAAACTTCTGCAACTTGTCAAAGCTGCTGGTCCTTTCACCTCTTTTTCTTTGTTTTTATATTTTTAAGATTAATGAATTAAAATTGCAAATATACAAAGATTTTTTTTTTTATCTACAAGAGCAATTTTTTCAAGGTTGTGGTTGGACTGAGGAATTTGGACCTACAGATTTTAAATACATGATCTAAATTCACTTCATTTGTTTGTATAGGACATTCAATTTGATAAATTTTAAATACTTAACTTTGTCCTAGTTCAAATTTGAGGAATTTTAAATACTTGGTAAAATCATGTCATTTCAAATCCATAAATTCTTAAATCCATTTCAAATCACTTGTATTTCAAATGCTCTTTCCAAACGAAACCTAAAATTTTGGATGTATTTTTCATAAAAATCTCACCCCAACATTCAAGATTAGTGTAATTTTTTAATTTTATTATTTTATAACGTAACTATCAATATTTTTCCTGATTGTTTTGCATATATGTCTTGTATATTTATGGGTTTATAATTGTCATATTTATTTCTTCTTGTTTTATAATTATATATAGCCTCAGTTGTTGATAACTTTTAGGACACAAATAAAGTGACCATAACAAATTATGTTATATATTTATTTTAAGGTAAAAAAATTGTGAGAATGTCTTACTGTGAGATTATTATTACTTTTTTAGTATAAATGTTATAATGTGTCTCTTTTTAATATATTTTTTTAAAATATTATATTTAAACATTTTTTTTTTGGAAAAGTGATCCAATTTATTTAATATAAAGTGCATCGTTTTATCCCGGAAAAAAATGTGTATCATTTAAAAAAAAAAAAAAAGCCTTAAAATGATACGCTTTAAATACCTTTTTTTTTTAAAGTGATACGATTTACCTTAAAAGTTATAACATCTCTATTAAAAAGTGATATCGAGCTCATTGTAATACAATATCACACAAGACTTGCCCATATTTTAATATGCTGAAATGTTTACTTTTTATAGCCCACCTCACAATTAAATCATGGACCGGCCCCTGGATATATTAGTATGATAATGTGTCAATATATAATTAGTAGGGATGTAATCAAACCAAACCGTTCGCAAGCTATTCGAGTCTCGGCTCAAAAAATATCCGTTCGAATTCATTTGTTAAGTTTCATGAGTCGAGCTAGAGCCCGATTTCGAGCTCGATTATTTTATCGAACCGAGCTCAAGCCTGGTGGTATTCGGCTTGAAAGCTCGCGAGCAGGCTAGTTTTTAAGCTCGCGAACAGGCTTGTTTAATTACTTTTTTTTTATATAAATTGTAACGAAAGATTTTTCGGGTTCTTGACTCTGAATTTGTTCTTCTGATTCTTCTCTTCAAAGTTTGACTGGACTTTGGATCGAGTCTTGACCTCGATCTTTGGACTTGAATGCTTGTAACGTTAATCCAAGGGTGAAAACACCTTGTTTTGGATTAAACGTTGTTTTTGGATGAACGCCTTCGAATTTGGTGAAGAACGCTCTTTAAATCTTTAGAGACAAACACCGGATCGGAGGGACTTCGAGCCTCGATCTTCGATCTGGAGCTGCTTTAGGAGGATTTGAGCGAAGAATGACGAAGAACGACGAAGAACGTTCTTGGAGTTCCTTCGAATCATTAAGCAGAAACGCTGAATCAGAGGAGCTTTGAGCCTTAGTCTTCGATCTTGAGGTGCTTCTGGTAGACTTGGGTGAAGAATAGCGAAGAACGGCGAAGAATGTTCTTGAGAAATCTTCGAACCTTCAAGTAGAAAAACGCCGGATCGAAGGGGCTTCGGGCCTTGATCTTCGAACTTGAGCTGGTTCAGGTCGCTTTCCACGAAGAATGACGAAGAACGTTCTTGAAGAATCTTCAAATCTTCAGAGAGAAAACACCGGATCGGAGGGGCTTCGAGCCTTGATCTTCGATCTGGAGCTACTTCTGGTTGATTTCCACGAAGAACGGCGAAGAACGCTTTGAGTCTTCAAGAATGGTTACAGAGGATTCGCTTGTTGATCGCCTGGATGCTCGTTCGCTTCGATTGCTTGTTCGTCTCGTCTTCGATCGTGGTAAATGAATGAGAAAGGACCCTATTTATAGGGTGGAGGTTTACAAACCTTCCTTTCTTAACGCGCCACGTGGCGCCGCCTTATTGGTCATTGCCATTTGATTGGCGTGATTTATGAATTGTCTTAATTCGCTTCCATTTTTTACGAGATATCATTTAATTCTCGTTTTAATGGTAAATAAGGCGTATTTATTACCCAATATGAGTATCGAACACTCATTTAATTTGTCCGACTTGTACCGTGTACATTTAATATCAATTTAACTATTTAATTCAAGAATTAATTTAACTAAATTCTTAAAATAAAATAGTAAATTTTATCTGATATTAATATTTAATTTGTACACGTGTCACCATTTAATTGGGTGCAAATTTAATTTGCTTACAAATGCCCCCTCGTGCTTTGTTCACGGTCATTTCTGGACTTGATGTGAATGAAGCACGAAATTTGTTTCTCCACATTTTTCATTTTGGAGAAAGCTCAAACAATTTTTTTTTTTTTATTTGGCCCAAAGAGATTTTTTTTTTAAGGCCCACTGATCAAAGAGTCCACTTCATTTCTTTTCTTACTTAGAACCAAACTCCATTAATTTTGGCAGTTGGCCCAAGTTAATGTAATGAGTGACTCAGAGCACGGTCATTCTTTTAATTTACTTGGGCTAAAAAAAAAACATTCTTTTGATTTGCTTGGGCTGGTTACATAATTTAGGGTTAAGCTAAATACCTCTCCAATTTTAATAGATACACTTTCTATCATATTTTTTTATTTTATAATAATTATAAACTACCTAAATAGTCCTTGGTGACAAAAAAAAGATTTCAAAATATAAAAAATAAAAACTCATTATTAAAAATAAAAAAATAATTTTTAATTATCACCCTACCCCCCACCCCCCTCCTCCTCCCTCGTTCCACCCCAATTCCCCCCTCCCTCCCCCTGCATCCCACTTCGTCTTCTTCCCAACTACCAGTCCCAAATTCCACAACCCTCCACCAACCATCTTCTCCCCGTGCCCCCACCCCACCATACACACACACAATTCCAGCCCAAATCTCCGCTCTGACCCACCCCCTCTTCTTCTCCAGACGTGCCGCCCTCAATTCCCCACACACAACCTCTTATTCCCCAAACTCTCATTCTACCCCTCCCCTCTCTTCTGTTCCGATTTTAATAAATTCTTCAATTAATCAAAGAAGAAATGGACTTCTATTAATATATTATAATTACACTTTCAGACGATTGAGCCTGATTAAATAAAGAGAGGAGGTAATCACAGAAGAAAGAAGTTACCCTTACAACTCAATTTAATCGGACGAGAAATAGGCTGAAAGTGGGGTAAGGAGATGAAGTTTTTCCTCTGTTCTTATTATTTTTATTTTTAAAATTTTGTTTTTGTTTAGGGTATTTTAGACCTTTAATAAACTTTTTGAAATTAATTAAAAATTAAAGGGGGTGTATCTCTTAAATTTGGAGGGGTATATATCCTGGCCCCATAATTTATTTACTTTGCTGGCTAAGGAATCAATTCAGTCCAGAAGTTTATTAGGCTCTCTCTCTCCCTTTTTTAACAGCTGAGCCCATTATTCTTTTTATTGGATAGGGGCCCAAGTCCCTCAATTTTTCCCTCTCTGCAGATATGTTGCAGAATTTTTTTCCAATAATCTTGCACGTATATAGAGATACCAAGCATTTTTTTTTTTTCGACCTTTGCTAAAGAAAATGGGCTGCCTTATTTGATTCAGGCCCAAACTATAATCCATTGTTTTTAGGCCCAATCCTCAATTTTGTTTGATTGCCCAAAGAAGAAAAGTCCTTTTCACCAGAAGATTTTTTTTTTAACAAAACCTGCATGAAAATCAATCAGCTCTTGCTAATTTGACAGGATTATCCTTTCCTTCCAAGAATTACGCCAATTTCTTCCCTTTTTTTTCCAAATTTTGTCACTGTATTACGCCTATAGAAGGCTCTCTTCTTCCTCACTTCTTATTCCAAGCAGCAAACGGGACGTAGCAACAAGATAAAAAAAAAAAAAACACCAGAGGGTACAGAGGAATTTTATGTACTTCTTTTACCTCTGCAAATTAACACACGTAACTCAGATTTTTTTTTTCAGACTTGCAAAATTTGGCTTCTCATCACAACAAGGTCACCCATCAAATAAAATTCAAGGTATTTTTTTTTTTTTCAATTTTATCTAAACAGCCTGTTCCTCTTTTGTTTTGCTTATCTTGGTAATAAATAACGTCACCACATCTACCGTTGCGGCCTCGGTACCACTACAACTACCGTATGGATGTTCTCTTGGTCATTTTGTCGAGCAATTCATGTGCACGCAGCAACCCACGAGTACAACCTTTCTTTCCCCTCAGACAATGCAGATTTCAACCAATTCCTGGTGTCACGACGATTATACAAAGGACCCAATCACCGGTGATTTTGGCGACCAGATTTCTGTGCGATATTGGTGGCGTCAGACTTGGCGAGGCAAGGCGGCTTCTTCAAGTGAGGCAACAATTCTAGCAACAAAATATCTCCGGCGGAGGCGTCATGTTTGAAACTGCAACGGAGGCGACTTCGCGCAAGGCTCAGCGACGTCACAATTTCTGGAAGTGATGAGACATTGCCTGCAATTTCCGGCGTACTTCGAACCGGGTTAGCGATTTTGGACGGCTTCGATTTGCAGCGGGGGAGAGTAGAGGCATAGGGGCGAAGGCGATGCACGATGGCTTCGGCAGATTTGGACCGAGGCACGGACTCTGGGAGGCAGCTTTCGTGGCAGCAATTCCAGGCGAGACGGCGGCTCAGAGGCGACAAGGCAGGGCGTCTTTAGCGTGACGGCTTCAGGCGGGACGCGTGGCGTTCATGACTCGAGCGACGGACTTACACGTGCGGAGACTCTGGCTCACTTGATTTCCCACGCGATGTGCGACGCGGTCTGATAGGCGTGTGACGAGGGCTTCGATCAGACTCCAGGCAGAAGTTTCTACGTTCGCAGCAGCGGAGGAAGGCCTGTGATTTCCGGCGGGAGGCGGCTCTCGTGCGGCGGCGATTCCAGGCGAAACTCCGTGGAGTCAGACTCGGCGGTTTCAGGCGGGTGATGCGCGGACGGATTTGGGTCTTGACGGGATCCTGGCTAGAGGCTTCGCGCGGTTCATGGAGGCGGCGACTTCAATCTCCCTGCACGGCGCTGATTTAAACAAGGAGGCGATTCTCCAAACGGCGACGCGACGCCGAGTGTGGCTGCGGAGCTCAGGCGATGTTTGCTTTGTGCGGTGTTGGAGGCGTGAAGGCAGCGATACAACTCCACGCACAGCGGTAGTTCTGGGCAGAGACTGGCGGTTTTTTTTTTCGATCGGAGTCTGTTTACGAGGCGGCGAAATCCCCAGCCGTGAGAGCAGCAGATGGTGGATGAGATTTATGTGTGATTTGGGGATTTGACCGTATTAATTTGAACAAAAAGGCATTTGATTTAGTGGACTTGCGAAACTGGGCTTTAAAATTGAATATGCATAATGGGTTTTGTGGAAATAATTTCTTGGCCCAATATAGTAAATATAAGAAGGCCCAGGTTATTTGCACTAGCCTCTATGTTAAAGACACTACCCGGATGAATACACTAAATTTTTTTCGGATTTTTTTTTCGAATTTTTAACATTTTTTCGAACATTTTTTTCGAAAATAATGAAATCAACAATATTTCGGAAAAAAAATTCGAATTTTTTGTTTATTTTCGGAACTTTTTTCCAAAAATGTTGCAAATTTTCGAAAAAAAAGTAGTGTATTTATCCAGGTAGTGTATTTAACATAGAGGCTAGTGCAAATAACCGTGGTCATATAAGAATGTATATTGTTGGGCTTTGATTAATATCCCACCAAATATATTATTCTTATTATTCTTGGGCTTGGATTTTAATCCAGAAAAAAAAAAAAAAAAAAAAAGAGCCCATACAGTTTAAGTAATTTTAGACTTAAAACTAAAATTTCATGTCTAATTAAATTACTTAATATTCTTGCCCCCAATATTTTTATTTCGCTCTTTTAACCCATGTATAATTTGTTTTGCAGTTTTGTTTCTCCAACACTTCATCATGGTCCACTTCAAAAATACCACGACATTCGCTGGCAAGTGCTACTTAGTAATTCTTGATGATGAGCACAATCTCTCGAGAAGGGCATCCATTTGTGCGTTGAAAAGCCGGTCCTTGGGAACTACGCGGAGCCAATGACTCATATCAGCAACGAGTTTCGTCTGGAGGAGTGGTTTAAGGAGATTTCATCAAGCAAGACGTCTAAGGCTTGGGTGTTGAAAGCAGCGAATCACGAAAAACCTGCTCCGAACAAAGTCGACTTTCTACCCACTTTGGGATGCCGCATCATGGACCATCAGACGAGATGGAACGGTCCTTTGAAGTTCGCAGGAGAGTTCCACTATACCAAGGGATATTGGGAGTGGACGGAGGACGTCCTGAGCAGGTGTGAGAAAGCTCTCCGGAACATCCGAAGTTATGACGTTGTTTTTGCATCGCTCTTCACGTATAACTGTAATTCAGAAATTATCAAGGCTTTCTGTGAGGCGTGGTGCCCATCCACCAACACTTTCCTCACAACTTTCGGAGAGATGTCGATTTTGTTATGGGACATACATAACTCGACAGGACTTCCTTTGAAGGGCTGCATCTTTGATGAAGTGGTACCAGATGCGGTGGAGTTATTCGACAGAACTGGTGAGTTCTCCGTCCCGCGAATCTGCAAGTATCTTCTTCATGCCTACCATCTACTATGCGGAGGTGAGAGCAGGGCAAAAGTGTCTATTGCTCGGTGGATAAGTTTCTGGTCGGCTAAACCGATAAAACATCAACCACCCCTAACTCGCGTCGAGAAGAGGAAGACTACTCGTCCCAAGACTACTCACAACCCTTCTGGTGTGGTGCCCCCGCATAAAACATGGACCCCTGAAGAGTTAACGTTGTTCAAGAAATTGAGCATTGATCGACATGCCCAGGAAGAGACATATTTGGATGCCTTTCTAGCGTGTTGGCTCTGCACAGTCCTTCCTGATGAAGAAGATTTGATAAGACCGAGTACCTTCAAGATGACGTGCTTAATGGCAAGAGGAAAGGAGGTCAGTCTCGCTATTTCCGTCTTGGCGAGCATTTACAGAGGATTGAACAATATCTCGAACAGATCAGACCCGTCTGAAGATCGAGAGGCCTTCCCGGTTCACTTTGTCTATGTCTGGATAGCCCAGTATTTTAAGACGCATTACATGGCCAGTCACAGGTTGAATAGACCTCCCATGATACTTTACTCTGGAGAAAACGACGCTCGTTACTACGAACCTGGAGACGCTCGTAAACGAATTCATAAAGGGGACCAAGTCGTATTGATAATGATATGCAATATTGAGAAAGACCAGGGTCTGTATGTGGACAATGGGGACGGGCGATGGAACACTTGGGGCTACTTCATAACCATGCGCTCCAACTTCCTTCCTAGGCGTCAAGGCGATCATTTCATCATTGAGCCTTACAGTCCGCACCGGTTTTAGCCGCCAGTTTAGTTTTTATCAGGAAGTGCCAGGAATGTCTAAGATAGATGCTACCCGTGAGTGTTCGTTGACAAGAGGATTCTTTTACTGGAAATGGTGTATTTTGCGTGGTACTCGCTCCAGAGTGTACCTTCCACCTCCTCCTCACACTGCAAGGAATTTTTCTTCACCGGAGTACAAGAGATGGTGGCACCAAGTCCATGGTGAATACTTAGACTCCCACATGAAGGTTTTGATTGATCCAGAGCCCATTCCTAAGCAACAGAACAAGGCGGTTGATGCTAACGAAGTCAACTCACGTGATAAATGCAAGACTTCTCCGGATCAAACGATTCCAGCTGCAACATTGCTTGTTGGGTCAAGCAAGAGGAAAAGTACTTCTCGACACTCAGGTGAAAGTCGAAGCGGTCAAGACGTCAACTGGAAGCACGTACAATGATTAGGCGTGAAATTGTTATGTTTTGGTGCCCAAATTACTCATGTTTTGAAGGTTTTCGATGAGTGCTTGGAGTCAAATGAGCATTATTTCTATACATTGATAAATTTGTCTCTTTGGTTTCATAGGTGAATAGAGGACGAAAAGAGGAGTTCGTAGGACTTTGAATCGACTCAAACGGATGCCCGGATGAGAAGATATTGAAGAAATATGATTGGTATTATTGCGGACGAGGAAAAGTATCATTTGGAAAGATTAGAGATCACTCGAGCGCATTGCTCGAGCGCCACCGCTCGAGCGCCCTACTCGAGCGCGCAAACGTACAGAACAATTCTTGCGCTCGAGCAGCTCGAGCGCCACCGCTCGAGCGAATCACTCGAGCGCCCAAAAACATACAGAGAAGATTCAGCGCTCGAGCAGCTCGAGCGCGACCGCTCGAGCGAATGCATCATTCGAGCTACACAGCTCGAGCGGGACCGCTCGAGCGTTTTGCTCGAGCGCCCATATACTTTTGCCTCCGGATGCGTATTTTCGGCCCATTAACTCCCGTTTCGACCCGGTGCCTATATATACCTCTTCCAAACACGTTTTGAAGCGATCCCGACTTTAGAAATCACTTTAGACTTAGTTTTTGGAGAGGAAGAAGAAGAGCAAGCTTTATTTACGTTTTGTTGAGGTTTTGCATACGAATTCTTAGTTTCTTTTCATTAGTTCGTTACTTTAAACGCTTTTAATTTCGTTTTAGTTAATTCAATTTCAGTTCTTCGTAGTTATTTTCTTTTTAAACCCTAGTTTATGTTTCTTATTTTCTTTATTCAATTCATTATGTTTTTATTCGTTGTTTCTTCTGTTGCTTTTATTTTTGTTATAACCATGTCCGGCTAAAACCCTTGCATGCTTGGGTTAGGATGAACTCGTAGAAGTAGGATGTGGGTATGTAATTAAGGTAATTGGTGACGTTAGTTTTAATTCTCTTAGTTAATGAATTCTTATAATTAATCTTAACTCTACCTTTGAATTTAGTACGAAAGTGTTAGAGAGAGGACGACCGCATCACTCAATAATAATTAGTAGTCTTAACGAGAAGGTTTAGGAAAGGTTAATTAATCTACCGGTTTAGCGAAGGAGGACGACCGCATCACCTTAGTTAAATTAGGGTCTCATTAATTAAGCGCTATCTATTAACTTGTTAGTGGATTAGTGAAGTCGATTGCTAGGATAAAGTATTAGGGTGAGAAATCTTGAGCTTTCATTCTACGATCTTTTACTTAGGTTAATTCTTGTTTGTCACGATTACTTTGATTATGTACCTGCTCCGTTAGTATACGTAGGGATTCCTATCCTGAGCATCACCATCTTTTATTTGAATCCAACCCTTAGTTAATTCGTCTGCTTTAGTATTTCAGTTTACTTAGTTTAATTCAGTCTTTTAATTAATCTTTCAAAAACCCAAAAAAACAGTACACTCATATTAACTACGACGCGTAGATCTTCAGGGATCTATTCGCATACATACCATCCCTTGGGTTCGATAATACTTGGTCCCTATACTTGCCCATACTACAGTGAACCCGTTCTCTTGCGGGGTAGCTACTAGTAGAAGCTAGTGTAGTCGCTTCAAGTCAATGGCGCCGTTGCCGGGGATGGCGTTGAATGTTTGAATAGGACTTGTCGATAGCTTAGTAGTTAGTAGTGGGTGCTTATTTTCTGTTTTTTTTTATTTTTTATTGTTCTTTTTAGTATTCGGCAGTTGCGTTTTGATCATTCTGCTAGTGTGTCAGGTTTATGAGAACACGATCACAAGGGAATACGAGTGAAGAGAGATTACCTGCAGACCCTGAGACAATAGCCAGAAGGAACCGAGCCTTCTTGAGAAGGATGAACGCGGCCGACTTAGGGAAGGGACCAATGGACCTCAATAATGAGTTGGACGAAGCTGCCAAAGATTTCAATCAGGCAGTAGACCGGGTTGATGGCTCTGGAGGGAGTGGTGGTCAGAATCAAGACCAGTTCGTAGATAGTAGTAGCCAGAACCCGGGTGCACAAAATGTAAACAATCCAGCTCAGAATCTTGTCCCAAATACTCAGAACAACCCTGCTTACCCACAAAACCCGAATAACCCTTTCCATAACCCAGCATACCAACATTACCCATACCCACCATACCCTTATCCACCATACCCATATCCTCCACCTCCTGTCTATAACCAACCACCTGTGTACCAACAACCTCCAGTTCAAAACATACAAGCACCACCTGTCGCTCCTCAGCCTGCGCCCCAGAACGCAGATCAGAATATGGCAATTCGGGGCAGGTTCGCGGCACAACCGCAGAGGTACTACGATGGAGTGGCCTTACCTCCAGTTGAGGCCAATAACTTTTCAATTTCTCCAGGAATTCTCAAGCTGCTGACCGAGAATCAGTTCAAAGGGGTGATCGGGAAGGAGAATCCTCACACACATCTGAGGAGCTTTCTCATGATAGCCTCCACATTTAATTATAATGGCATGTCTGAAGATGCCAAGAGGCTTAGGCTGTTCCCATTCTCATTGACGGGAATAGCCAAGGAGTGGTACGATAATACGCTCCCGCGGGGAGGTATTACCACTTGGGCCGAGCTCGAGCGTCTGTTCCTCGAGCGATTCTACCCTCCATCGAGGACGATAAAAGCAAGAATTGAGATATCTTCTTTCCGCCAGAAGTCAGGAGAGGATTTACGCCAAGCGTGGGAGAGATACTCAAACATGCTGATCGAGTGCCCGCAGCACGGGTACAATGAGGGGGATATTATGGCGTTCTTCTACAGTGGTGCCAACAAGACGGGGCAAGACCATTTAGACGCTTGTGCGGGCGGAGTATTCCTCAATCAAGGCATAGAGAGGTGTAGAGAGATCGTTGACAACATTGTCACGAATGCCGGTGCTTGGAGTGGAGATGCAGATTTGCAAAGAGTGCATCAGGTTGAGGAGGGAGAAGGAACGAGAAGGCTGCTGATGGCTATGATGGAAAAGATAAACAACCTCGAGTTGGGGAAGAGTTTGGGTGGAGAGCATGCAGTGGAGAATGAGAGAGTAGACCAGCCCAGTGGACAGCAAGAGGTAGCCAATTACATGGGAGGTCCGTATTACAATCAGCATGGCTACCAAGGTGGAAATCAGTATGGAAGGCCTTCTTATGGCCAACCATTTGTGCCTCCAGGCCCTCAGCCACTTCAAAATCAATGGAGGAACACACAAGGAGTTCAAGGAAGCCAGCAGCCTCCTCAAAACACATGGAGGAGGAATGATAATTTTTCTTATGCTAACCCAAAAGCTGGTGTTACTGTTCCTGCAGGTGTTGATCCGGGGTCTAAACCTCCTGGTGGAGAAGGCGGTGCATCAACCGAGGAGATGTTGAGAGCGATCCTTCAGAAGGTGGAGGAAGGGAGCAAGAGATTGTCATCCTTGGAGTACGATGTGAAGGAGTTGCATAAGAAGGGTGATCAACGTGATCAAGAGCTCCAGAAGATGAACGTTGAGTGGACTAGAACTCAACAAGAGAACAATCGAAGGTTCACCTCTTTAGAGCTCCAGATGAGCCAGATTGCAAAATCAGTGAATAGAATGCCGGAGGGGAACCCGAAAGAGCAGTGCAAGGCGATCCAGCTAAGAAGTGGAACCAACTACGAAGGTCCTCAGATGTCTGCTGATTCTGAGATGCCCCAAGAAGAGATTGAGCCTAAAGGAGATGAAGTTGAGAAGGGGAAAGATTTTGAGGAGGTTGAGAGAGTTCCTAAGTGGAAAAAGGCAAAGGAAGCAAGGGAGAAAGTGAAAGAAACAGAAAGAGATGAATGGGGGGTACCCAAATCGGTGATACCTGTCCCATATCCACAACGCTTCATGAAAAAGAAGCTTGATGAGAAATTCGCTAAGTTCCTTGATGTTTTTAAACAATTGCATATTAATATCCCTTTTTATGATGCTTTGGAACAGATGCCGCACTATGCGAAGTTTCTGAAGGACTTGATCGCGAAAAGACGGCGAGTGGATGAGCCGAAGTTAGTGCAGCTGAACCACGAGGTGAGTGCATTAGTGCACAAGGCGCTGCCACCGAAGCTGAAAGATCCCGGGAGCTTCACGATCCTATGTGACATTGGGAACGGGATCAAGAAGGGAGCGTTGTGCGACCTTGGGGCGAGCATTAATTTGATGCCACTGTCGCTTTTCAAGAAGTTGGAAGGTGGTGAACTTCAACCCACAATGATGACGCTTCAACTTGCCGATCGGTCTATTACTCGACCTCAAGGTGTGGTTGAAGACGTCCTAGTGAGAGTTGGAGATCACATCTTTCCAGCCGACTTTGTAGTGTTAGAAATGGAGGAAGATGAGCACGTGCCCCTGATTTTGGGAAGACCGTTCTTAGCTACGGCGGGGATGGTGCTAGACGTGGCGAATGGGAAGATCACGTTGAAGGTTGATGATCAAGAAGTGAAGATCTCCCTATATGAAGCCATGAAGCACCCGAAGGAGGATGAGAGCTTGTATTGCATGGATGCCATTGATCCTCGTGTTGAAGACACACCCTCTATCCCTAATCCTTCTGATATTCATAATTTTGTTAGTCCTTCACTTGATTATTTAACCCATGAGCGTTATGATCTTGATTATTTTGATAGGGATGAAGTGAAGAAGTTGAAGGATGAAGAGGTGAAGAAAGTGGACGTGGTCCAGTTAGACGGGAAAGGAGGAGTTAAGAAGAAAAAGTCCAAAATCAAGAAATTTTTTAGTAAGACTCCTCCAGATAGAGGCAAGAAGGAGTTGAGACCCATAACACTTGGGGATGGGAAGAAAGCAAAAGGGCTCATGATGGTGGGGCATCAAGGAAAGGAGTTCAAACACCACTCTTATGAGAGTAAGGGAGGTAAATTTGAGTATGATGTCCCATAAGCTCCTTTGAGCACGGTCCGGCATGAGGACCTTAAAAATAGCGCTGAATGGGAGGCAACCCATTTTTATTTGCTTTCATTTATTTTTAGTGTCTTTTTATATTATTAGGGTGTTTAGAGTCGTATGTCTAACCTCGTACTCGAGAGCTTTATTTTGTAGGCTTGTCTCTAAAGGAGATTGAAGGAACCAACTTGAGACAAGGGAGTGTGAAAAGCTATTGAGAGAAACTGAATTGTTTGGTTGAGGTAACCACAACCCCAAACTTAGACCTCTAGCAAGGTCGAAGTTTGGGGGGGGTGGAGTTTCTTTTTATGATTACATTGCACATGCATGCACGCCCTTATCTTTGAGTTGAGTTTGATTGATTATTGGTGCCTTGAGATGCTCCTTGGGCTATTATTAATTTGTTTTGTTACTCAATATTTTATGCCTATCAATCACCTTATGCTTGTTGATTGCTATCTTTGAGTATGATTTGATGAGTAGGGTGAATTGTGAGGCTGAGTTAGGAGTTTTCTTGTGTGAGTGTTTGAGTTAGAGTTGATTTGAGAAAGAACTTGTATGCTTGTGAATTTTTCTTTTGAGTACTTGGGTGATGAGAGTGAGAATGCACTAGGACTAGCATGGATGTGAAAGCCGTGAGCTTTTGAGCCTTACGAGATTTAAATGCATGAATTAATCTCTTCGTTTGTGAGTGGATCGTCACCTTAGAGGAAGCTAGAACTTGCATGTGCTCTTGCTTCTTGATTGTGTCTAGTTTGATATGCCGAATGTGATCTTAGGCCATCTTTGATTTAATTGAGTCACTTAGCCAAAATTTTCCTTACCAATGACATTGATCCCTTGTTAGCCCCTTTGAGCCTAGAGCCTATTTTATTTGCTAGCACGTATGAACACTATTCCAATTCCTAAACCTTTTTGTCCCAATTTGAGTGGAGAATAGGAAAGTGTGAATATGAAGGGAGTGAATTGAGTTGAAAAAGGAAAAGGTTTTTTGTTGAGTGAATATGAGAAGAAGGAGTGATGAGATTTGAGTTGTGGGAAAGAACAAAAAATTTGAGAATGAGCAAAAGAAAAAATGAGCTCATGTGTTTGTGCGAAGAAAAAAAATGAAGTGATTGAAAAAAAAAAAAAAAAAGTGAAAAGAGTTAGAAAAAAAATTGAAGTGTTGAGAGAATTGAAAGCGAAAGTGTATTGATTGAATACGTTTGAAGTAGTTCGTTCCTAATCTCAAAGTGCCAAAGTTGATTTTTCTATTCTCCATTCACTTGAGTCACTTACCCCATATTGTTATCCCACCTGTCCAAAGAGCCTACATTACAACCTTAAGAAAAGTCCTTTTTGATTCGGCATGGATTTCTAGAGTATGGTCGAAGTTGAGAGCATTTACAAGCCTATGGCTGCCAATATGTGTGATTGATTGATTGAGTGAGTCCCTTAAACACTGTTATACACTTGTGAGGGAGTGAAACACATCGTTGAGTGCACATCCATGCTTGATCTTGGTGTTTCTTGTTATTGTTGCATGAGTACGATAAAAGAAAGTGAGTGAGTATACGGGTGATTGACCTTTGAAGCTCGAGTTCAATTACTTGCATGATTTGATTCTTGATTCATTCCTAACAATTTCACTTGACTTATTATTTCGTTGCTTGAGGACAAGCAACATGGTAAGTTTGGGGGGGTTGATTAGGCGTGAAATTGTTATGTTTTGGAGCCCAAATTACTCATGTTTTGAAGGTTTTCGATGAGTGCTTGGAGTCAAATGAGCATTATTTCTATACATTGATAAATTTGTCTCTTTGGTTTCATAGGTGAATAGAGGACGAAAAGAGGAGTTCGTAGGACTTTGAATCGACTCAAACGGATGCCCGGATGAGAAGATATTGAAGAAATACGATTGGTATTATTGCGGACGAGGAAAAGTATCATTTGGAAAGATTAGAGATCACTCGAGCGCATTGCTCGAGCGCCACCGCTCGAGCGCCCTACTCGAGCGCGCAAACGTACAGAACAATTCTTGCGCTCGAGCAGCTCGAGCGCCACCGCTCGAGCGAATCACTCGAGCGCCCAAAAACATACAGAGAAGATTCAGCGCTCGAGCAGCTCGAGCGCGACCGCTCGAGCGAATGCATCATTCGAGCTACACAGCTCGAGCGGGACCGCTCGAGCGTTTTGCTCGAGCGCCCATATACTTTTGCCTCCGGATGCGTATTTTCGGCCCATTAACTCCCGTTTCGACCCGGTGCCTATATATACCTCTTCCAAACACGTTTTGAAGCGATCCCGACTTTAGAAATCACTTTAGACTTAGTTTTTGGAGAGGAAGAAGAAGAGCAAGCTTTATTTACGTTTTGTTGAGGTTTTGCATACGAATTCTTAGTTTCTTTTCATTAGTTCGTTACTTTAAACGCTTTTAATTTCGTTTTAGTTAATTCAATTTCAGTTCTTCGTAGTTATTTTCTTTTTAAACCCTAGTTTATGTTTCTTATTTTCTTTATTCAATTCATTATGTTTTTATTCGTTGTTTCTTCTGTTGCTTTTATTTTTGTTATAACCATGTCCGGCTAAAACCCTTGCATGCTTGGGTTAGGATGAACTCGTAGAAGTAGGATGTGGGTATGTAATTAAGGTAATTGGTGACGTTAGTTTTAATTCTCTTAGTTAATGAATTCTTATAATTAATCTTAACTCTACCTTTGAATTTAGTACGAAAGTGTTAGAGAGAGGACGACCGCATCACTCAATAACAATTAGTAGTCTTAACGAGAAGGTTTAGGAAAGGTTAATTAATCTACCGGTTTAGCGAAGGAGGACGACCGCATCACCTTAGTTAAATTAGGGTCTCATTAATTAAGCGCTATCTATTAACTTGTTAGTGGATTAGTGAAGTCGATTGCTAGGATAAAGTATTAGGGTGAGAAATCTTGAGCTTTCATTCTACGATCTTTTACTTAGGTTAATTCTTGTTTGTCATGATTACTTTGATTATGTACCTGCTCCGTTAGTATACGTAGGGATTCCTATCCTGAGCATCACCATCTTTTATTTGAATCCAACCCTTAGTTAATTCGTCTGCTTTAGTATTTCAGTTTACTTAGTTTAATTCAGTCTTTTAATTAATCTTTCAAAAACCCAAAAAAACAGTACACTCATATTAACTACGACGCGTAGATCTTCAGGGATCTATTCGCATACATACCATCCCTTGGGTTCGATAATACTTGGTCCCTATACTTGCCCATACTACAGTGAACCCGTTCTCTTGCGGGGTAGCTACTAGTAGAAGCTAGTGTAGTCGCTTCAAGTCATACAACAGACTTCCAAGTCCCCAAAACTTGTGATAGATCCTGACACATCCCTCCAAAAGAAGGTTTATTATCATTTCTTCTTTTCCATTTACCTTTCACTTCATAGTTTCTTACCATCTTGCATTTCCGATTCTTTTTAGGCTAGACAAGAGGTGTTCGGCACTGAGGATGAAGGGCACAATTCGGATGAAGGGGAATCATCTTCCTCAGTAGCAGCTTTAGTAGCTCTTGTTGGACTTTCCGCATTCAAGCCCGTCAAGCCAACCAAGCCCATTGAACCCATGGCAGGTGCTGTCTCCGTATTTAATGGAGAAACTTTCGTTGAGAAACGCAAATGGACTTATATCTCAACCTTGTGGAAAGATTTCGTGGACAGAGTTAAGAAAGCTCTTATTGAATTGTTGTCTTCTATGAAGGACGAGGTGTCTTTTGTGATGGAAGAAATCAAGGCATATGACCGAGTTGATTCTTCCATCCTTGAGAAGAGCTTGGCAGCCCTATTTGACAAAGCTGATGATTATGATGCGGCTAAGTCCAAGTCTACTGAAGGAGTAACAAAAGAGATTCTTGCTTCTCAGAGGACAGAAGCAACAAGTGCTCTTGATGTTTGCCAGGCGGCCGAAGATGATGAATCCAACAAGTTGGAGGCTGCTCGAGTAACATTGAAGCAAGTGGATAAGGAGATTATCGAGTTATCCAAAAAGAGGAAGAGACTTGCTGAAGAATTGCAACAACATAAAGAATCTCTTAAGAGTGCCAAAGTTAAAACTCAAGCTGTTAAAGATGCCCTCCTTGTCATCGACAACACACCGATTTTGGAAGAAATCATAACTGAAGAGAGGCGAAGTCAAGATCAGAATTAGAAGTAGCTATGGAGGAGTTGAAGGATTTAGATCCTTTTGCGTAGTTTTTGTTTAGGATTCCCCTTATGTTATCCCCTCTTTTTGTACCAAGTTATTTAACTTTGAATAAAAACTTGATCAATTTTGTCTTCAACTTTCCGTACTGCTTTTATTTCAATACCTTATTTAAATATTTAAGTTCAAATAAGATAACTGAAACATGACTGAACTTAGAGAATTTCTAAGCTGCCTACGTACCCCTTTGGTTTAAGAGGATCAAGTCATAACGTAGTTCAGAAAGAGTATGATTTGATTTGTGGGGGGGGGGGGGGGGTACACAGTTTAACCTCATGCGGGCCAGGAGGGAATATTCTTTAACCACTATAGACAAAGTGGGGCATTTGATTATTTAACCACTAGAAACACCCTTAGTGGGGTGAATTAACAGTTTAACCACATGTAATTACTTTGGTGGTTGTCGTTCACAGTTTATCCTCATGCGGACCAGGAGCGACTGACAGTTTAGGCTCATGCGTCATGGAGCGTTGATTTGGATTTGTTTACGCCAATGCTTACACCATCTTCAGAGATCAGCTTGTAAGCACCATTCGTATAGACTTCGGTCACAACATATGGACCATCCTGTTGTGACCGTTTCGGACCGCGCATTGGATCCGGCCGGAAGAAAGCCTAAAAAGGAAAAAAGATACCCCAACATCGGGATCGACCTGGCCGGCCTGAATCCGACCTCAGCGGGCTCCGAACACGAGATTCCGGCTGCGAAAGCGAGGTCGGAAACCTGCCTGGGACGTCCGTCCACGTCGATCACAGCTACATCAAAGCCCTGCCGTGGCCGGCCCGGCCCGGCCATGATCAGTGGTCCAGCAGAAGACACCCGGACGCGACCGACTGGCTGAAGCGTTTTCCGATCTCGGTGTCCGCCAGGAGACCGGCATCCGATCACTTAAGGCCCCCGGCCGACAAGAGGGATCTCGAGCACGTGACAGAATCAGGCAAGATCCTCTCCCAAGGAAGAAAAAGGCCGCCTCCGTACCCTGCAACAGAGAATATTCCATCCAAATAAGGAAATTCGTCAGAGAATCGTCCTTTTTGGACAGCGTCGACACCCTAGTGGCCGGCCGCCTGCGAGCCCTGACACATCAGAGCCCGCGCGTCCTCAGAGGCAAGAGGCATTTAATGCACCTGTCCCCCGAGAGGCCGGAAATGACCAACATACCCCTATAGTGAGAAAACTATAAATACCCCAACACTTGTAATGTAAAGAGGGTTCAATCATTCTCAGAATATTCAATACACATACTCATTCAAGTCCAGGGATTAACAACCCCTGGCAATTCTTGGTGTTCTTAGTGTTCTTAAGTATTTAAAGCCTTTCTTCATCCAAGCATTCATTTTAGCATTTAAGAACCCAATCATTTGATGTTTTTACCAAAAGTCATCATAAATAGCCATTCAATCCCAGCAAAATGTATTTGGTAAACAACACATCCCACCTGGGCAAGAATTTGTTTCCAACACGGTGAGTGGCAACAATGGGCCTCCTCACTGCCAATACCAAGTCGCCAACTTGGAAAGATCGTGTCTTCACCATCTTGTTAAAAGTTCTGGCAAGACGAGACTGATAACACTCAAGTCTCTGCTGTGCTTCCAGCCTTTTCTCATCCAAGGCTTCTAACTCTTCGAGACGCAGACGTGCGTTCTCTTCTTCTGTCAGACCTTCCTGTATAGCCATCCTCAGAGAAGGAATTTGTTTCTCAAGAGGTATTACTGCTTCAACACCATACACCAGCGAATATGGAGTAGCTTGCGTAGGCGTTCTGTAAGTGGTTCGGTACGCCCATAGAGCTTCATTTATCCGCTCATGTCAATCTCGTTTGGACTTTGAAACAACTTTCTTAAACAAACTGCAGAGAGTTTTATTGAAGGCTTCAGCAAGACCGTTGGCAGCTGCATTATACATTGAAGACTTTCTTTGTTTGAATTTGAACTTCTCACATAGTTTGTCAATGTGACTGTTGGAGAACGATCTTCCATTATCAGTCATAATGTAGCGCGGGATTCCGTATCTGAAAATGATGTTGACACGGATGAAGTCGACGACATTTTCTTTCTTTACTTCCCTTAACGGCACTGCTTCGGCCTACTTAGAGAAATAGTCGGTTGCAGTTAAAATGTAGAGATGACCGCCAGAGGATTTTATCAATGGCCCCACAATATCTAGACCCCAAGCATCAAAGGGCCATGAAGCAACAGTCGGATGTAAAGGCTCAGGAGGTTGATGAATTAGATTTGCATGAAACTGGCATGCTTGACATCTTCGTGCATAGTCTATGCAATTTTTCACCATTGTCGGCCAGTAGTAGCCCATCCTCTTTATCCGGAAGTGTAATTTGGGTCCTGATTGGTGAGCACCACAAACTCCAGAATGAACCTCCTCCATAGCTTGAACAGCTCCCTCATCTCCTAAACACCTCAAGAAGACACCATCAAATGATCTTCTATAAAGGGTTCCTTGGTAGTAAATGAATCGAGGTACACGACGCCGAATGTCAACTCTTCGTCGTGGATCATGGGGTAACTTATCATGTTGTAAGTAATCCACAAAAGGTTGACGCTAATCCTCATTTTCGATTTTGAAGACTTCTATAGCATGATTTCCAACTTCTTCACTGTCTTCCTCATCGAAAATAGGAGGTATAACCTAACTTCTGCATACAGGTATTCGTACGTGGGTTCTTGGCATAGCTATTGTTGGTGAACGAATTTAATCGTAAGGATTAGTGGCTGTTTTAATCCGTTTTTACGTCACCAATCAATAACGTGTGATTGATTACCACCGTAAATGGTAAATCGGGGTTTGGATTTATCGAATTTGTAAATTCGGTAGTCGAAATTGGACTTATTTCGCGTATGTGAGTTTGGGTGTATTTGTGTGTATTTTTAGTCTGAAATTCGAAAATTATTCAAGTAAGCTGGAGAACAACTATTTATAGAGACTAGCAAGCATGAGGTGTCCAAGACTCTTGGTCTCCCTAGCCTGCATGCTTGACATGTGTCCCTTTGATCTTATCTAAGCTGAACCTTAGCTACAAAGTCTTCTTTGGCCCTTATCTCGGACTCACTGTTGTTCGTCTAGGTCGGCTTAATTGATCTTGTTCTCTCCAACTGAAAGTTGTTCGCCTCTTGAGGTTGTACTTTGGAAGTTGCTCGCCTTATGGCTTTATTCAGCTTGGCTTTGGGATCTTTGTCCTTTGTTCACTTGTACACACCTCCTTGGCTATTTGTTGTGTCATATTTTGACCAAGTTGTTCGTCATTGATGACTTCACAGTTGGCTCATTCTTGGTCTCGGGTCTAAATTCCTGTTCGCCCATTAGTTGTTCGTCGGAGAGTTGTTCGTCACTTTATACACCTCCAAAATTGGTAGATGCACCCCAACTTAATTTTCTTTGTTGATTACCCTTGATTTGAGGTTGGTTCTTCATAATCTTTGATGTAGCTTTAATCCTTGTTCGCCATTTATTGACTTATGTTCGCCTATCAACAATTGCCCCCTATCCTGGCTATATGTTGCCCCAGACGAGCAACTTTGTGGCGAGCAACTATAGTTAGGATATCAAAATGATGAGGGTTGGGGCGGACATCATTGGCTTGGGCGAGCAACATTTGGTTTGTCGTTTCGTCTTCCCAAGGTCTGGGAGTTGTACGAAGATGACGTGGGCGGCATGGCTGTGCGCCGCCCACGCGCGAGCAATCTCGAGGCCACGCGCCCCTATAATTGTTTATAGGTCCTTCATCTTGTGGGTTAGCTCGGAATTAACCCCGTTTTCTCTCCGTTTGGCCTCTGAGTTTTCGAGAAATTATGTGTGAGACCCCGTTTTTACTTGAGGTATAAGTAGTGAGAGAACTAAAATTTTTCCCACTTTTTCCTCTCCTACTACAGTGCTCCGGCGACTTCCACTTTCTCCGGCGATTCCAAGCTTCTCCGGCATCTGTTCTTCAACGTTTGGCTTCAAATTTCCACTCCCAGGTAGTTATTTTTCTTCTTCTCTATCTTTTCTTCGAAAATTCTTTCTACCGCCGTGTGGACCCAAACGCCTCCGTCTTCTCCGGGAAAACGCCGCCGTCTGCAACACTATCCACCACCGCCTAGATTTATCCTCTCCCTCCTATGTCTTCGCAATCGAGCAATAAAGCTGAGGAGACCCTAGATCCCCTTTTTCCCGTTGCGGTCCCCATCGATCAACCTCCCCTCGAGATTTCTTCGGCGTCGGATCATCACGTGGATTCAGTTGTTCGCTCTGTGGAGGACACCGGTGCGGGCCCATCTGGGAGAGAATTAGTAGTTGCGGCGAACAACAATTTGGACGCTGGCTCTTCGTCCTCTGCCGAATCTAGAGATCCAGACCTTAACGAACTCACTCGCGAGTTCTTGGAGAGCATTAACTTCCCATCCCCAAGGATGCGGGAAAATGAGATCCCAGCAGGGGTTGCTCGTCTATTTGAATGGCGAGCATATGCTGAACGATATGCGAACAGCTTTTCCCGTCCCCAGAGACAAATAATGGATAAGGTGAAAACTGGATTCCAGGCGAGCAAGATAAAAAGTGTTGTTCGCGAAGATGAACTGGACTCCATCCGAAAGGAATATAAAATCCCCTTTGATATTCACATGTGGGCTCCTCAGAGGAGGGAAAGAGCTGATCGTCCACCTCCAGGATGCACGGCGATCAACATTCACACTTTAATTGCTGGACTAAAGTTGCCTCTTCCACCCGTTGTTGGTCGATTCTTGAAGGCGACCAACTTGGCCATCACCCAAATTACTCCAATTGGGTGGATGAACCTTCTGGGCTCCATGTGTTTGTTCGCCCTGGAGGGTTATGTTGATCGAATTACTGCGGAAGAGATCAATTATTTGATGACAATTACAAGCTGCCCCTTGGGAGAAGAAGGCTATTACTATCTCAAGGCCAGGACTGGGTTGAAAATGGTAGAAGAAGTGCCGAACAAGATTCGAGACTGGAAGCAACACTTCTTCTGGATTGGGGGTGACTGGCGAGCATCTTCTGGTCCACACGGCGGCCCTGGACGAATAAATTCTCCAGCAGCCTATGGAAAACTGAAACGTAAGTTTGTTTCTTGCTCGCCTTTGGGCTAAGTAGTTCTAATTTAACTTTTCTTGTTTGTTCGCAGGCCCTCGTCTACCCAAGTGGGATTCGAAAGAGGAGGAGTTGAGCTCGGAGTTTCAATTTACTTCGTGCTTGGTCGGCCTTCGCAACCGGGCAGATAGGACTATTGACTATCTTTGCCGATCAAGGTGCCAAAAAGCTGCTCGCCTCTTGACCTATCCTCACCACCTGGAGGCTCAAGCTGAGGTGCCCCCAGGTATGAAAATTTCTAACTCCTTGCTCAAGTCTTGTTCGTCGTTAACCTGTACAACTTGCTCGTCTAATTCTATTTTTATTTTTATTATTTTTTTTTTTTTTTTTTTTAGCCGAACAAGTTACAGTCGCCATCCCTCCTTCATACACCCTCCTGGAGCAAAGGGTTCTCGAAATGGCACCGACTCGAGGGAAGAAAAGAAGAGGAGACCCTCCACAAAAGATGCTCGAGATGACGAACAAGCCCGAGGGGGCCAAGGTTCCAAGGCAGGCTGCTCCCCCCATTCAAATCCGTTCTCCTCCTGTCTCTCCCCCCCACGGGGGGAAACGTTTAAAGAAAGCCGACGGGACTTCCTTGTCCCATGATGTCCCTGGCAAGGGGAAGGAGAAGGTGGGTTCGAGCCACGCTCGCCCAGAAGGGGACGTTGTTCGCCGTTCATCTGCCGAGCTCACCGAGAGGTCCGGCAAGGCGAGCAAAGATATAGGTTCCCCCAGAGGCCCCGAGGACATCACATACTTAGGCCGGGACGAGCGAAAATTTTCTGAGTAAGTTTCTGCTTTCTTGTCGAACAAGTTTTTCCTTTGCCAAATTTTCCAAGTATTGACCTTCTTTCTGTTCGCAGGTACCGGCCCAACGATTACCCAGGGCGAGCAGATCTGATTCACCAGTTTGCCTGCTCTAGGACTCCGACGAGTTTCCGTGATATAACGGACGACCACGTTCGCCGAGCAACTGAACTTGTTGCTCGGGCATGGTCGCGGCCACTGAACAAAGCGGTCCTTGCTCAGGGCCCCATTGATAATTTTCACTTATCAATGGTTCAAGCTGCAAACTCCCTCGTTTCAGCTCAAAGGGGTATGACTCAGGTTGCCGAGCTAGAGGAGACTGCTCGTCATCATGCCGCCTCGATTCGTCAGCTCTCAGAGGAAAAAGATAGAATGGCGAACAACTTTAATGGGCAAATTGCTCGCCTTAAGGACCAATTGAAGTTGGCTGATAATCTGGAGAAGAAGCGCATTGAGGACTATCAGCTTATCTCCGGCGAGCTTAAGGATACAAAGGCTGAGCTGCTCTCCTCAACGACTGCGCTGGATGAAGAGAGGAAGAGGAGAGAAGGAGCAGAAGAAGAAGTTGCTCGGCTAAAGAAGCAAATGTCTGAAATGCTCTCAAGGGAAGAAGCCGAGCAAGAATTTCAAGCTCGGAGTGGGCCCATCTCAAACTTGGGTTATATATGCGCCTATGCAGACAGCATTCGCACGGCGGATGCTTATGACTTCAAGGATATGGTGGAGGAGATGTGCAAAGATCTGAATGAATTTTTAGAGAGCTATCCTCCGCCGAACAATATCGAGATTCAGTTGGCGGATTTGGCAGTACTTGGGGTCAAACTTGACAAACTCGACCCTAGTATTTCTATCACTCATCCTCCACCGATTGTTGATGATGGCGAGCAAGGAGATGAGCCGGCTGCCACGGACGAGCAAATTGCTAAAGAGGCGGAGGATAAGGCAGCTGAAGACCTTGCTCGAGACATGATTGTCGACCCTTCTGCCGAGCAACCTCAAGATCCTTCTCCCGCCGAACAGCAGTAGTTCTAGGACAGCTTTTTTCTGTTTTCTTTGTAATAGTTGTTCGCTCCTTTTTGTAGTACTTGTAATGGCTGCTTCCAGCTTGTACTATTTTTGAGGCTTAATGCCTTCGATTAATGGAACGTCTTTCTCATGTTCGCTCATTTTCTTATATATGTTAATTGCCTTTACATTTCTATCAATGCCTTTACAATTATAACATATAATGTTGGGCTTTTGTTCGAATTGAACTTGCCTTCAATGGAATCAGGGTTCAGCCTTAGGTTCTGTTCATTTTGAAAAACGAACAACCTTTAAGTGGCTTTGGTCCTTAGGTTCTGTCCATTTGTAAAACGAACAACCTTTGAATGGACTTGTACCTCGAGCTTTTGGACTTTTCCTTTTTTGACGAACAACTATTATATTTACATTGCAAAGTAATTACAAGTGTTGTAAGACTGTCCATCACTATCATATACAATCTGACGAACAGCTTTAAACACAAACTAAAACTTGCTCGCTTATAATATTTTTTGCCGAGCAACACTATTTATAAAACCAAAAGCACTAGCACCAGACTATACAATGTGCCGAGCAACTTTTGAATCTATACTTAAGAAAATTTAAAAAATTAGGCAAGTTTTTAGCCTTCTTAGGAAGCAAGTTTTTAGCCTTCTTAGCCTTCCTTCAGCTCATACGCATCCCTTGCCCCCCAAGACATTTGTTCGCCCAACTTTATTGATAGTACTTCTTTAGATGTACAGCATTCCAGGAGTATTGGGCCGGCTTGCCTTCCATGTCCTCAATATCGTATACGCCATTGATGTATCTTTCTGTTATACGATACGGGCCCTCCCAAGTTGGTCCCAATACACCTGGAGATTGGGCGAGCAACTTTCTTAGAACCAAATCTCCAACTCTGAATTCCCTAACTTTTACATGGGAATTATAGTAACGTTCTGCTCGCTGCTTGTATGTGGCATTTTTTAGCTCGGCATTCAACCTTTTTTCTTCGAGCAAATCCCATTCAGCATTTAGAGCAGAGTTGTTCGCCTGTTCATCAAAGTTGGTCGTCCTAAATGTAGTGGCCTTTAACTCAATTGGTATTACAGCCTCTGTCCCGAAAGCCATCGCAAAGGGTGTTTCTCCGGTGCTAGACCTGGGAGAAACTCTGTATGCCCATAAGACTTCCGGAAGTTCTGTAGACCAACTGCTTTTACTCTCCGCCAGTCGCACTTTTAATGTATGCTTTATGATTTTATTCACAGCTTCAACTTGTCCATTCGACTGGGGGTGATAAGGTGTGGAGTAATGTTTCTTGATCCCCCACTTCGTACAGAATTCTCTCAACTCTTGTCCATCAAATTGTGGACCATTGTCTGTCACAATTGCCTGTGGAACTCCAAAACGACAGACAATATTCTTCCAAATAAAGTTGATCATCTTCTGCTGTGTGATATTCACCATGGCCTCTGCTTCCGCCCATTTTGTGTAATAATCGACTGCCACGACGGCGAATCGAACATTTCCAACTCCAGCCGGGAAAGGACCAATGATGTCCATCCCCCATCTTGCAAAAGGCCATGGGCTGTATACTGACACAAGTTCTTGAGCCGGGGTATGGATACCTGGGGCAAAAATCTGACATTGATGGCAAGTCTTGGCTTTTTTGATTGCGTCTTGACGTAAAGTCGGCCAATAATAGCCTTGTCTGATTGTCTTGTATGCCAAAGCTTGCCCCCCAGTATGATTTCCACATACTCCAGCATGTATCTCTTCGAGTACCGCTTGCCCTTGCCCCCTAGGCAAACATTTGAGAAGTGGGATTGATATTCCCCTTTTGAAGAGTTGCTCGCCTACCAGAGTATATCTGGCGGCTCGCTTTATTAGCTTGGCAGCTTCAAAAGGATTGTTTGGTTTTTCCCCACTTTTCAAGTATTTGACTATACTTGTTCTCCAGTCTTCTTTTTCACTGGTTTGATCGTCGAGTTGATTGACATTATAGCTTACTGTTGATGGATCTTTCATCTTTGTAACTATAATATCTGCCAACTCTACGGGGCCTTCACTTGTTGCTAGTCGGGCAAGCGCGTCTGCTTGAGTGTTGCTCGTCCTTGGAATTTGCTGTATGAAAACTTGTTGCAACATGGACATCAGGTGAGCAACAATCCGCTGATATTCGATCATGTGATCATCTTTTGCTTCGTATTCACCTCGAACTTGGTTCACGATCAATTGTGAGTCGCCAAATATTTGCAAGCGTCTGACACCAACTGCGAGTGATAGGTGGAGACCAGCAATAAGAGCTTCATACTCAGCTTCGTTGTTGGTTGCCATGAAACCAAATCTGATCGCCGAGGTGAATACTTGTCTGTCTGGACTTATTAATACCACTCCTGCCCCCGAGGCTATGTTGGTTGATGATCCGTCCACATAGAGATGCCAAGGATGATCAAGTCCTCTCGTCGGATCTGGTGGGAAAGTTAGTTCGACTATAAAGTCGGCTAATGCTTGCCCTTTGATCGCTGTTCGAGGAGCATAGGTCACTCCGAATTGGCTAATCTCTAGTGACCATCTTAAGAGACGACCTGCAGTGTCGGGGCGATGGAGAATTTGCCTGAGCGGGAAAGTTGTTAGAACTTCGACTTGATGGTCAAAGAAGTATGGTCGTAACTTTCTCACGCTCATAACCAAAGCATACGCCAGCTTTTCGGTCGGGGCATATTTGATCTCTGCTTCGTGTAAAGCTTGGCTGACGTAATAGATTGGTTGATGGAATTTGCCATCCTCCCGCACCAAAACAGAACTGATGGCAACTTCTGATGCGGCTAAGTATAGAAAGAGCTTTTCTCCTGGGATTGGTTTTGATAGGATTTTGACATCTCCCAGGTAGTCTCTAAGTTGATCGAAGGCCGCTTGACAGTTGTTAGTCCATGCAAACTTCCCTTTTTTGACGGCCTCGAAGAATGGACGGCACTTATCCCCTGACCTGGATATGAACCGGTTTAATGCTGCTAGGCA
The DNA here is from genome assembly GCA_947034835.1 of Ballota nigra. NCBI lineage: Eukaryota > Viridiplantae > Streptophyta > Magnoliopsida > Lamiales > Lamiaceae > Ballota > Ballota nigra. Next base: position 11,346,419 of record OX344725.1, on the reverse strand, counting down.
CCCGGTGAGTCTTTGCACCTCTTTCACCGAACGTGGTGGTAGCATATCCAGGATGGCTTTAACTTTTGAAGGGTTGGCCTCAATTCCCCGCTGGCTAACAAGATGACCCAAGAATTTCCCTGAGTGGACTCCAAAGCTGCTTTTCTTTGGATTCAACTTCATGTTATAGTGTCGAAGAATTTCGAACACTTGAGTCAGATGTTGAAGGTGGTCCTCCTTCCTGGGACTTTTGACCACGATATCGTCTACATAGACTTCAACCGTGTCTCCAATTTGTTGATCAAACATCTTGTTCACCAGCCTTTGGTATGTTGCTCCGGCATTTATGAGGCCAAATGGCATTCTCTTCCAACACAGCAAGTTTTTGTTAGTATAAAAAGCTGTGCTTTCTTGATCGTCAGGATGCATTGGGATTTGATGATACCCTGCAAAAGCATCCATGAATGTTAGCATCTCGTGACCCGCAGTGCTGTCCACCAATTGATCGATATGTGGGAGAGGAAAATTGTCCTTCGGGCATGCTGCATTCAGATCCGTGAAATCTATGCATAGCCTCCAGGTCCCGTTTGGTTTCCTCACGAGTACTGGGTTTGCTACCCATTGTGGACAGAGTGCTTGTCGGATGAGATCGTTGTCCAGCAACTTCTTAACTTCTTCATTTAAAGCTTGGTATTTGTCTGGGCCGTACTTCCTCCGCTTTTGATGGACGGGCTTTCTGGCTTGGTTTATATTCAGCTTGTGGCAAGCATGTTTTGGATCTATCCCCACCATATCTGCATGAGACCAAGCAAAGACATCTAGATTCTTGGTGAGGAAATCTTTCATTCGGGATCTGTAAGGCTCTGGGAGCTCAGATCCTATGAATAATTTAAGATCTTCGCTGTTGGGATTAACTTTGAACGCCTCCAGCTCTTCGACTGGAGTCGCTCGTCGTTTTTGTCCCTTCCAACGGGGATCAAGTATGGGTTCCTCAGGGTTGGAATCATTTTCGATGTCCATGGGTTCTGCCCCCAGGCGGGGTTCAAGATCATCATTTGGCTCCGTCCCATTGTTGTTCGTTTGTACTTGGCCCTCCAAGTCCTCCACTGAAGGTTGTTCGTCACCACCTCTTTGTTGTTCGTCAGATGGAGGTTCCTCGTGGGTGGTAACGAGTTGTTCATCCAACACTTGCTCGTCCAAGTGTTGTTCGTCCGCATCCATGTGGTCGTCTATGTCCATCATATTGTTTAGTATTGACGGTTCGTCGATGGGACAACTTGTTGCTTCCATCATGGATATTTGTACAAATTTTGCTCGTAGCTGTTGGACGCATTCTCGTGCTCTCCGTTGGTCTCCTTTAATTGTGCCTGTTCCACTAGCTGTTGGAAATTTCAAACAATAGTGGTAAGTGGAACACGCAGCTTTAAATTCATTAAGAAAAGGTCGGCCAAGAAACCCGTTATAAGTCGACTCCTGGTCTACAACCAAGAAATCTACCATTCTCGTTATATTTCTTTCGGGTTCATCGGCCGTTACAAGTTGTACAGCTAATGTTACAATTCCCAACGGTGTTGTCACAGCATTTCCGAAGCCTACGATTCTATGTGTTGTATTCCGAACATAACCCGAATAATCTCCCAGATTATCGAGGGTCTTCTTGAATAAGATGTTCGTGTAAGCTCCGGTGTCCACCAACAGTCTATGGACTCTGGTCCCCATAATCTTGGCACAGATTACGAGCGAATCATTGTGTGGGGTTAAGACGCCTTCAAGGTCTTTTTCAGTGAAAGTTAATTCTGCCGTTTGCATGATAGACGGCTTAACTCCCATCTCTTGTACTTGGCCAATCGCTCGTAGCTCCGCTTTCCTCTTCCGGTTAGATTCAGGTGGTTGTCCATCAAAACACCCTCCCGCGGGACCTGCGGGTTCCATCATGAACAAATCTTCTAAAGGTTGGGCTGGCATATTGGGAACTGGTCGCCCGGGTCTGTTGTTTCTCTGGGATTGACCATCCTCTTCGTCTTCTGAGTTGTTCTCCCGGGCTCTTTTCCCAGGTTGCCTTTTGACGAAATCGGAGAGCTTCCCTTCTTCATAAAATCGCCAGAGTTGCTTAAGCAAATCTCTACACTCACTCGTAAAATGCCCCACACTTTGATGGTAGGCACAATACTTGTTCGGGTTGAGTTTGCCAGTATCCTGACGGATTTTACGTGGTGGAGAAAGCAACTCTTTCTCCTTTACACTTTCATACACAGTATCAACTGATACTGTCAATACTTGGTTCAATTTTTCTTTTAAATCCGATCCTTCGGTGAATGCTTTCATGTTTTTCGGGACCCTGTAACTTGTCCCGACGGGCTTTTTGTTATTCTCCTTAGGATCAGCTTTGTTTTCCCCTAAATTTGTTTGTAGGGCTTCGTGCATGGAAACGAAAATGCCAGCTTGGTTTCTGAACTCGGCATAAGTCTTTGGGCACTTCAGACGTACCTCCTTCCATAACTTCGACCCTTTTTTCAATCCGGCCATCACAGCGACGATCTTTGTATCTTCGCTCACCGGTTCTCCTTCTAGTAAAACTTTATCGAATCTTTCCATAAACGCCCGGTCAGTTTCATCATCATTTTGCCTCAAATCTGATAGCCGGTGTTTTTGGGAAAGATATGACCCCGCCGTTGAAAAGTGAGAAAGAAATTCTCGACTTAGTTGGACGAACGAGTGGATTGATGCCGGCGGCATTGATGAAAACCACTTGTGAACCCGATCGCCCAATGTTAATGGAAAATTCCGGCACTGGGTGGCGTCGCTGGCCCCCACAGAGACCATGTAATCCGTATACTTCGTTAAGTGGACCCGGGGGTCGGCGATGCCTTCATATTGAATGCTAGCCGGAAATTGAATCTTTTTCTGGATAGGGGCCTTCAAAATATGAGCTGCCAAAGGTGAGGATGGCATGCTGGTCGTTCCCATCCCCCTCTGTTGGTCTAGTTGCCCTTGCATGTTCTCCACAGCCCTCCTTAGGCTTGATAATTCATCAAGAGGTGCCCCCTGACTTGGAGGCTGTTCGGCGAGCAAAGGCATTAACCTTTCTGCTCGTCGCAGTCCCTCGCTTGGAGTGGGCATTTCCTGAGCTTGCCTCCTAATGTTGTTCGCCGCATTTGGCCCTAAGCGCCTGAAGGCTGACTGGGAGAGCCTTTCATGGACTGATGGGCGAGGCTGTTCAAAAGTTGCTCGCCCATCATCTGCTCCCCGGCGAGCAGCTTCCCGTTGGGGTTGGCTAAGCCTGTCTTGGGCACTGGAACGTGTTGTCCCATGGCTAGACATAGTTGTTCGTCCGCGACCAGACTCAGCCTGTACTTCTTGTTGGTCGACCACCTTGGCCTTTCCCTTGTTCCGTCTGACTTGGGCACTATCAACCTCTCGCTGTTCGCCCCTAGTGGTCCTGGGTCTAACAACTTCCAGGGACTTGTCCCTTGGCCTTGCTTGTGTTGGCCTAACCTGCTCTTGTTGCCTCTGGAGGGCCTGGAGAGCAGCAATGGTTTTGGCCAACTCGTTGGGGTTGTTCGCCAAAGCCTCCATCTCAGGGGGGAGGTTATGTGTTATAGCCGTATGCTGTGACCTGTTCGCATGTCTCGGGTCACGGTCCTGGTGGTCGGCCGACGTGGCTCGGGTCTGAGATGCTCTTTTCGACAAACGTGATCCTTGGGTCTCTTTTGATTGAGGCATTTCAATTTAAATTACTTCTAAATTTATAAATTGAAGAACACTAAGAACACCAAGAACACTTTTATTTGTATCTTCAAATATTTCTTGAGATTTCCTTTGAATCTTCAAGTTTTCAACTTGAAGTTCTTGAGTAATCACACTAAACCGAAGGTTCGAACCCTTCTTCTAGCGCCAAATTGTTGGTGAACGAATTTAATCGTAAGGATTAGTGGCTGTTTTAATCCGTTTTTACGTCACCAATCAATAACGTGTGATTGATTACCACCGTAAATGGTAAATCGGGGTTTGGATTTATCGAATTTGTAAATTCGGTAGTCGAAATTGGACTTATTTCGCGTATGTGAGTTTGGGTGTATTTGTGTGTATTTTTAGTCTGAAATTCGAAAATTATTCAAGTAAGCTGGAGAACAACTATTTATAGAGACTAGCAAGCATGAGGTGTCCAAGACTCTTGGTCTCCCTAGCCTGCATGCTTGACATGTGTCCCTTTGATCTTATCTAAGCTGAACCTTAGCTACAAAGTCTTCTTTGGCCCTTATCTCGGACTCACTGTTGTTCGTCTAGGTCGGCTTAATTGATCTTGTTCTCTCCAACTGAAAGTTGTTCGCCTCTTGAGGTTGTACTTTGGAAGTTGCTCGCCTTATGGCTTTATTCAGCTTGGCTTTGGGATCTTTGTCCTTTGTTCACTTGTACACACCTCCTTGGCTATTTGTTGTGTCATATTTTGACCAAGTTGTTCGTCATTGATGACTTCACAGTTGGCTCATTCTTGGTCTCGGGTCTAAATTCCTGTTCGCCCATTAGTTGTTCGTCGGGGAGTTGTTCGTCACTTTATACACCTCCAAAATTGGTAGATGCACCCCAACTTAATTTTCTTTGTTGATTACCCTTGATTTGAGGTTGGTTCTTCATAATCTTTGATGTAGCTTTAATCCTTGTTCGCCATTTATTGACTTATGTTCGCCTATCAACAGCTATAGCTGATGCTAACTTAGCTAAGGCGTCGGCCTGCTTATTCTCGCTTCTTGGCACATGCTCGACTTCCACATCTCCAAGCCATCCTATCATTCTTTGGGCATAGTTGTAGTATGGAAGCAGTTCGGGCTTCTTGACTTCATATAATCCACGGAGTTGATTTACAACTAGCAAGGAATCTCCATACACCCTGAGATGCAACTGCTTTATGTCCACTGCCATCTCTAGCCCAAGTATGAGCGCTTGATACTCGGCCACATTGTTGGAGCAGTTTTCCGTCAAGGAGAATGAATAAGGCAAGACTTCATCTTCGGATATGATGAACACCACTCCGGTACCAGCTCCTTCTCTATGGGAGGCTCCATCGAAGTACATCTTCCAAGGAGGAGAGATTTCAACTGCTAAGACATCTTCATCTGGGAGATCATCAGATAACTCTCACTCAGCAGGAATTGGGTGGTCTGCTAAGAAATCTGCCAACACTTGCCCTTTTACAGCTTTCTGCGGGACGTATATGATCTCGAACTGTTGCAGCTGGAGATACCACCTTGCAAGTCTGTCTGAAAGAACCGGCTTTGACATGACAAAATTTAATGGATTTGCCTTTGAGATAAGACGGACGGTGTGAGCCTAGAAATAGTGCTTCAATTTCTGAATTATGAAGATGAGTGCCAAACATATCTTCTCGATTGGGGAGTAATTCAGCTCATTCGGAACCATCATCCTGCTCAAATAGTAAAGAGCATTTTCTTTACCCTCGTCATTTTCTTGTGCCAACAAGGCTCCAATTGACCGTTCTTAAGCAGCTATGTAAAGTATCAACGGTCTTCCGGGTACTGGAGCAACTAACACAGACGGCTTCATCAGATATTCCTTGATGCCCTTAAAAGCGTTCTTGCAAGCTTCGTCCCACTTGAATGGATTTCCTTTCTTCATCAAATGACTGAAGGGTTGACATCTGCCAGCCAGGTTTGAGATGAACCTCCTCAGATACGCCAACTTCCCTTGCAAGCTTTTAAGCTCATGGATGTTACGTGGTTCAGGCATCTTCAGAATTACATCGATCTTTGCTTGTTCAATCTCGATGCCTCATTAACAGACAATGAATCCAAGGAATTTTCCTGAAGAGACTCATAAGGCACACTACAAAGGATTCATCTTAAGTTGATATCGTCTGAGATGTTTAAAGACTTGCCTCAAATCTTGCAAATGATCTTCCTTTCTTTTTTATTTCACCACCAGGTCGTCCACATAACACTCAGTATTTTTGTGGAGCATATCATCAAAGATCTTCTGCATCGCACGCTGATATGTGGCACCAGCATTCTTAAAGCCAAAGGGCATCACTTTATAACAATATATCCCTTTTGGTGTGCGAAAGTCGGTAAACTCTTCATCACTAAGCAACATGCGGATTTGATTGTATCCTGATGAGCCATCCATGAAAGACAAAGCTTCATGACCCGTAGTAGCATCGATCATTAGTTCAGTGATAGGCAAAGGGAAATCATCCTTGGGACATGCGAGGTTGAGATCACGAAAGTCCACACACACCCGAATCTGACCATTCTTCTTTCTCACCGGGACGATGCTGGAGATCCATGTAGGATATTTCACTTCCCGAATGAAACCCACCTCAATGAGCTTGTTCACTTCATTCTCGATTTGCGGGATCAACTCTGGTCGAAATCGGCGTTGGCCTTGCTTGACTGGTTTAGTCCCCTCTTTTATTGAAAGTTGATGAACAGCAACCTTTGGGTCTAATCCTGTCATTTCCTTGTACGACCAAGCAAACACATCCCTGAACTCCTTCAAGAGTGTAATATACGCCTCTTCTTCTTCAGACGTTAACAGGTCGCTTATGTAGGTTGGCCGTGGATCGTTGGCATTGATTAGGCGTGAAATTGTTATGTTTTGGTGCCCGATTTACTCATGTTTTGAGTGTTTTCGATGAATATTTAGAGTCAAATGAGCATTATTTCTATACATTGATAAATTTGTCTCTTTGATGCTCATAGGTGAATAGAGGACGAAAAGAGGAGTTCGTAGGACTTTGAATCGACTCAAACGGATGCCCGGATGAGAAGATATTGAAGAAATACGATTGGTATTAGTGCGGACGAGGAAAAGTATCATTTGGAAGGATTAGAGATCACTCGAGCGCATGGCTCGAGCGCCACCGCTCGAGCGCCTTACTCGAGCGCTTAAAACATACAGAACCATTCTTGCGCTCGAGCAGCTCGAGCGCCACCGCTCGAGCGAATCGCTCGAGCGTCCAAAACATACAGAGTCATTTCAGCGCTCGAGCAGCTCGAGCGCGACCGCTCGAGCGAATGCGTCATTCGAGCTACACAGCTCGAGCGGGACCGCTCGAGCGTTTTGCTCGAGCGCCCATATACTTTTGCCTCCGGATGCGTATTTTCGGCCCATTAACTCCCGTTTCGACCCGGTGCCTATATATACCTCTTCCAAACACGTTTTGAAAGATCCCCGACCTTTAGAAATAATTTTAGACTTAGTTTTGGAGAGGAAGAAGGAGAGCAAGCTTTATTTTACGTTTTGTTGAGGTTTTGCATTCGAATTCTTAGTTTCTTTTTAGTTCGTTACTTTAAACGCTTTTAATTTCGTTTTAGTTATTTCAATTTCAGTTCTTCGTATTTATTTTCTTTTTAAACCCTAGTTTATGTTTATTATTTTCTTCGTTCAATTCATTATGTTTATGTTCGTTGTTTCTTCTATTGCTTTTATTTTTGTTATAACCATGTCCGGCTAAAACCCTTGCATGCTTGGGTTAGGATGAACTCGTAGAAGTAGGATGTGGGTACGTAATTAGAGTAATTGGTGACGTTAGTTTTAATTCTCTTAATTAATGAATTCATATAATTAATCTTAACTCTACCTTTGAATTTCGTACGAAAGTGTTAGAGAGAGGACGACCGCATCACTCAATAACAATTAGTAGTCTTAACGAGAGGGTTTAGGAAAGGTTAATTCATCTACCGGTTTAGCGAAGGAGGACGACCGCATCACCTTAGTTAAATTAGGGTCTCATTAATTAAGCACAGTTCATTAACTTGTTAGTGGATTAGTGAGGTCGATTGCTAGGATAAAGTATTAGGGTGAGAAATCTTGAGCTTTCATTCTACGATCTTTTACTTAGGTTAATTCTTGTTTGTCACGATTACTTTGATTATGTACCTGCTCCGTTAGTATACGTAGGGATTCCTATCCTGAGCATCACCATCTCATATCTGAAAAACACCTTAGTTACTTAGTTTAATTTTCCTTTTGCCTTAGTAGCGTAATTTAGTTTAGTTTATCTTAATCTTTCAAAAACCCCAAAAACATCACACTCATATTAACTACGACGCGTAGATCTTCAGGGATCTATTCGCATACATACCATCCCTTGGGTTCGATAATACTTGGTCCCTATACTTGCCCATACTACAGTGAACCCGTACTCTTGCGGGGTAGCTACTAGTAGAAGCTAGTGTAGTCGCTTCAAGTCAATGGCGCCGTTGCCGGGGATGGCGTTGAATGTTTGAATAGGACTTGTAGATAGCTTAGTAGTTAGTAGTGAGTGCTCTCTTTTCTGTTTTATTTTTTATTTTTATTTTAGTCGGCAGTTGCGTTTTGATCCTTCTGCTAGTGTTTCAGGTTTATGAAAACACGCTCACAAGGCAATACGAGCGAAGAAAGATTACCTGCAGACCCTGAGACAATAGCCAGAAGGAACCGAGCCTTCTTGAGAAGGATGAACGCTGCCGACTTAGGGAAGGAACCAATGGACATCAATAATGAGTTGGACGATGCTGCCAACGATTTCAATCAGGCAGTAGACCGAGTTGAAGGCACTGGGGTTAGTGGTAGCCAGAATCAAATTCCATTAGGGGATAGCCAGAGCCTAAACCCGGGTACACAAAACGTAGGGAATCCAGCTCAGAACCTTGTCCATAATCCTCATAACCAAAACCCTGCTTACCCACAAAACCCAAATAACCCTTTCAACAACCCAGCATACCAACATTACCCATACCCACCTTATCCTTATCCACCATATCCATATCATCCACCACCAGTCTATAACCAACCACCTGTTTACCCACCACCACCCCAACAAGTACCAGTACCTGCTGCTAATCCTCAACACGTTCCTCAGAACGTAGATCATAACATGGCGATTCGAGGGAGGTTTGCAGCGCAGCCACAGCGGTACTATGATGGAGTGGCTTTGCCTCCTGTTGAGGCGAACAACTTCTCGATATCACCGGGGATTTTAAAGCTGCTGACTGAGAATCAGTTCAAAGGGGTGATCGGGAAGGAGAATCCTCATACACACTTGAGAAGCTTTCTCATGATAGCCTCAACATTTAATTACAATGGCATGTCTGAAGATGCCAAGAGGCTTAGGCTGTTTCCATTCTCACTGACGGGAATAGCTAAGGAGTGGTACGATAATACGCTCCCGCGGGGAGGTATTACCACTTGGGCCGAGCTCGAGCGTCTGTTCCTCGAGCGATTCTACCCTCCATCTAGGACGATCAAGGCTAGAATTGAGATCTCGTCCTTTCGCCAGAAGTCTGGAGAGGATTTACGCCAAGCGTGGGAGAGATACTCAAACATGCTTATAGAGTGCCCGCAGCACGGGTACAATGAGGGAGACATTATGGCATTCTTCTATAGTGGTGCCAGCAAGGATGGTCAAGCCCATTTAGATGCCTGTGCGGGTGGAGCATTCCTGAACCAAGGCATAGAGAGGTGTAGAGAGATCGTTGACAACATTGTCACGAATGCCGGTGCTTGGGGTGTGGATGCAGATTTGCAAAGAGTGCATCAGGTGGAAGAGGGAGAAGGAACTAGAAGGCTGCTGATGGCCATGATGGAGAAGATCAACAACCTCGAGTTGGGGAAGAATTTGGGTGGAGAGCATGCAGTGGAGAATGAGAGAGTAGACCAGCCCAGTGGACCGCAAGAGGTAGCCAATTACATGGGAGGTCCATATTACAATCAGAATGGCTACCAAGGTGGAAATCAGTATGGAAGGCCGTCTTATGGCCAACCATTTGTGCCTCCAGGCCCTCAGCCACTTCAAAATCAATGGAGGAACACACAAGGAGTTCAAGGAAGCCAGCAGCCTCCTCAAAACACATGGAGGAGGAATGATAATTTTTCTTATGCTAACCCAAAAGCTGGTGTTACTGTTCCTGCAGGTGTTGATCCGGGTTCTAAACCTCCTGGTGGAGAAGGCGGTGCATCAACCGAGGAGATGTTGAGAGCGATTCTTCAAAAGGTGGAGGAAGGGAGCAAGCGGTTGTCATCCTTGGAATACGATGTGAAGGAGTTGCACAAGAAGGGTGATCAACGTGATCAAGAGCTCCAGAAGATGAACGTTGAGTGGACTAGAACTCAACAAGAGAACAATCGAAGGTTCACCTCTTTAGAGCTCCAGATGAGCCAGATTGCAAAATCAGTGAATAGAATGCCGGAAGGGAATCCGAAAGAGCAGTGCAAGGCGATCCAGCTAAGAAGTGGAACCAACTACGAAGGTCCTCAGATGCCTGCTGATTCTGAGACGCCCCAAGTTGAGAAGGGGATTGAAAGTAAAGGGATTGAGAAGCATGAAGATATGGATGAGTCCCAGAAGGGCAAAGGCATTGAGGAGGTTGAGAGAGTTCCTAAGTGGAAAAAGGCAAAGGAAGCAAGGGAGAAAGTGAAAGAAACAGAAAGAGATGAGTGGGGGGTACCCAAATCGGTGATACCTGTCCCATATCCACAGCGCTTCATGAAAAAGAAGCTCGATGAGAAATTCGCTAAGTTCCTTGATGTTTTTAAACAATTGCATATTAATATTCCTTTTTATGATGCTTTGGAACAGATGCCGCATTATGCGAAGTTTCTGAAGGACTTGATTGCGAAAAGGCGGCGAGTGGATGAGCCGAAGTTGGTGCAGCTGAACCACGAGGTGAGTGCATTAGTGCACAAGGCGCTTCCACCTAAGCTGAAGGATCCCGGGAGCTTCACGATCCTATGTGATATTGGGAACGGGATCAAGAAGAGGGCGTTGTGCGACCTCGGGGCGAGCATTAATTTGATGCCGTTGTCGCTTTTCAAGAAGTTGGAAGGTGGTGAACTTCAACCCACAATGATGACGCTTCAACTTGCCGATCGGTCTATTACTCGACCTCAAGGTGTGGTTGAAGACGTTCTAGTGAGAGTTGGAGATCACATTTTTCCAGCCGACTTTGTAGTGCTAGAGATGGAGGAAGATGAGCACGTGCCCCTGATTTTGGGAAGACCGTTCTTAGCTACGGCGGGGATGGTGCTAGACGTGGCGAATGGGAAGATCACGTTGAAGGTTGATGATCAAGAAGTGAAGATCTCCATATATGAAGCCATGAAGCACCCGAAGGAGGATGAGAGCTTGTATTGCATGGATGCAATTGATCCTAGTGTTGAAGACACACATTCTCTCCCGAATTCCTCTCATACTCATGATTTTGTTAGTTCTTCAATTGATAATTTAACCCATGAGAGTTATGTTCTTGATTATTTTGATAGGGATGAAGTGAAGAAGTTGAAGGATGAAGAGGTGAAGAAAGTGGACGTGGTCCAGCTAGAGGGAAAAGGAGGAGTTAAGAAGAAAAAGTCCAAACTCAAGAAATTGTTTAGTAAGACTCCTCCAGATAGAGGCAAGAAGGAGTTGAGACCCATAACACTTGGGAATGAGAAAAGAGGAAAGGAACTCATGATGGTGGGGCATCAAGGAAAGGAGTTCAAACACCACTCTTATGAGAGTAAGGGAGGTAAATTTGAGTATGATGTCCCATAAGCTCCTTTGAGCACGGTCCGGCATGAGGACCTTAAAAATAGCGCTGAATGGGAGGCAACCCATTTTTATTTGCTTTCATTTATTTTTAGTGTCTTTTTTATATTATTAGGGTGTTTAGAGTCGTATGTCTAACCTCGTACTCGAGAGCTTTATTTTGTAGGCTTGTCTCTAAAGGAGTAAAGGAACCAAAGAAGTGGAGATTGAAGGAACCGACTTGAGACAAGGGAGTGTGCAAAGCTATTGAGAGAAACTGAATTGTTTGGTTGAGGTAACCACAACCCCAAACGTAGACCTCTAGCAAGGTCGAAGTTTGGGGGGTGGAGTTTCTTTTTATGATTACATTGCACATGCATGCACACCCTTATCTTTGAGTTGATTGATTATTGGTGCCTTGAGATGCTCCTTGAGCTATTATTAATTTGTTTTGTTACTCAACATTTTATGCCTATCAATCATCTTATGCTTGTTGATTGCTATCTTTGAGTATGATTTGATGAGTAGGGTGAATTGTGAGGCTGAGTTAGGAGTTTTCTTGTGTGAGTGTTTGAGTTAGAGTTGATTTGAGAAAGAACTTGTATGCTTGTGAATTTTTCTTTTGAGTACTTGTGTGATGAGAGTGAGAATGCACTAGGACTAGCATGGATGTGAAAGCCGTGAGAGTTGTGCCTTACGAGATTTAAATGCATGATTTAATCTCTTCGTTTGTGAGTGGATCGTCACCTTAGAGGATGCTAGAACTTGCATGTGCTCTTGTTTCTAGATTGTGTCTAGTTTGATATGCCGAATGTGATCTTAGGCCATCTTTGATTTAATTGAGTCACTTAGCCAAAATTTTTCTTACCAATGACATTGATCCCTTGTTAGCCCCTTTGAGCCTAAAGCCTATTTTATTTGCTAGCACATATGAACACTATTCCAATTCCTAAGCCTTTTTGTCCCAATTTGAGTGGAGAATAGGAAAGTGTGAATATGAAGGGAGTGAATTGAGTTGAAAAAGGAAAATGTTGTTTGTTGAGTGAATATGAGAAGAAGGTGTGGATGAAGTTTTGAGATGTGGGAAAAAGAACAAAAAAATTTGAGAATGAGCAAAAGAAAAAATGAGCTCATGTGTTTGTGCGAAAAAGAAAAAAAAAGTGATTGAAAAAAAAGTGAAAGAGAAAAAAAAAAAAAAAAAAATTGAAGTGTTGAGAGTCGTGGAATTAAAGTGTATTGATTGCAAATGTTGAAGTGATTCTGTTCCTAATCTCAAAGTGCCAAAGTTGATATTTCTATTCTCCATTCACTTGAGTCACTTACCCAAATTGTTATCCCACCCGTCCAAAGAGCCTACATTACAACCTTGAGAAAAGTCCTTTTTGATTCGGCATGGATTTCTAGAGTATGGTCGAAGTTGAGAGTGCTTACAAGCCTATGGCTGCCAATATGTGTGATTGATTGATTGAGTGAGTCCCTTAAACACTTTTATACACTTGTGAGGGAGTGAAACACATCGTTGAGTGCACGTCCATGCTTGATCTTGGTGTTTCTTGTTATTATTGTATGAGTACGATAAAAGAAAGTGAGTGAGTATACGGGTGATTGATCTTTGAAGCTCGAGTTCAATTACTTGCATGATTTGATTCTTGATTCATTCCTAACAATTTCACTTGACTTATTATTTCGTTGCTTGAGGACAAGCAACATGGTAAGTTTGGGGGGGTTGATTAGGCGTGAAATTGTTATGTTTTGGTGCCCTATTTACTCATGTTTTGAGTGTTTTCGATGAATATTTAGAGTCAAATGAGCATTATTTCTATACATTGATAAATTTGTCTCTTTGATGCTCATAGGTGAATAGAGGACGAAAAGAGGAGTTCGTAGGACTTTGAATCGACTCAAACGGATGCCCGGATGAGAAGATATTGAAGAAATACGATTGGTATTAGTGCGGACGAGGAAAAGTATCATTTGGAAGGATTAGAGATCACTCGAGCGCATGGCTCGAGCGCCACCGCTCGAGCGCCACCGCTCGAGCGCCTTACTCGAGCGCTTAAAACATACAGAACCATTCTTGCGCTCGAGCAGCTCGAGCGCCACCGCTCGAGCGAATCGCTCGAGCGTCCAAAACATACAGAGTCATTTCAGCGCTCGAGCAGCTCGAGCGCGACCGCTCGAGCGAATGCGTCATTCGAGCTACACAGCTCGAGCGGGACCGCTCGAGCGTTTTGCTCGAGCGCCCATATACTTTTGCCTCCGGATGCGTATTTTCGGCCCATTAACTCCCGTTTCGACCCGGTGCCTATATATACCTCTTCCAAACACGTTTTGAAAGATCCCCGACCTTTAGAAATAATTTTAGACTTAGTTTTGGAGAGGAAGAAGGAGAGCAAGCTTTATTTTACGTTTTGTTGAGGTTTTGCATTCGAATTCTTAGTTTCTTTTTAGTTCGTTACTTTAAACGCTTTTAATTTCGTTTTAGTTATTTCAATTTCAGTTCTTCGTATTTATTTTCTTTTTAAACCCTAGTTTATGTTTATTATTTTCTTCGTTCAATTCATTATGTTTATGTTCGTTGTTTCTTCTATTGCTTTTATTTTTGTTATAACCATGTCCGGCTAAAACCCTTGCATGCTTGGGTTAGGATGAACTCGTAGAAGTAGGATGTGGGTACGTAATTAGAGTAATTGGTGACGTTAGTTTTAATTCTCTTAATTAATGAATTCATATAATTAATCTTAACTCTACCTTTGAATTTCGTACGAAAGTGTTAGAGAGAGGACGACCGCATCACTCAATAACAATTAGTAGTCTTAACGAGAGGGTTTAGGAAAGGTTAATTCATCTACCGGTTTAGCGAAGGAGGACGACCGCATCACCTTAGTTAAATTAGGGTCTCATTAATTAAGCACAGTTCATTAACTTGTTAGTGGATTAGTGAGGTCGATTGCTAGGATAAAGTATTAGGGTGAGAAATCTTGAGCTTTCATTCTACGATCTTTTACTTAGGTTAATTCTTGTTTGTCACGATTACTTTGATTATGTACCTGCTCCGTTAGTATACGTAGGGATTCCTATCCTGAGCATCACCATCTCATATCTGAAAAACACCTTAGTTACTTAGTTTAATTTTCCTTTTGCCTTAGTAGCGTAATTTAGTTTAGTTTATCTTAATCTTTCAAAAACCCCAAAAACATCACACTCATATTAACTACGACGCGTAGATCTTCAGGGATCTATTCGCATACATACCATCCCTTGGGTTCGATAATACTTGGTCCCTATACTTGCCCATACTACAGTGAACCCGTACTCTTGCGGGGTAGCTACTAGTAGAAGCTAGTGTAGTCGCTTCAAGTCAGGCATCTCCCAAGTTGATTTCTTTTAACTTATCAACAGTGGCTTTAACACCCTCTTCAAGTTCTGGAGGAGCATCTTCAGCATCTTCCTCCACTGTAAAAGCCTCATCATACGCGGTGATGTGATTTACAGTTGCTACATCTTCACCAATTTCTTCTTGCCTTCTGATGTCAACAACTGCCCTCACTCGACCATCCCTTCTTCTGACTAGGACCATCTGTGAAATACTAACGGTGTCAGTGATGAATCTGTTTCTGATCATCGCAGCAACTCTCCTTTGTAAGACTTCTTCACTTTCTTGAGGAGTCTGCCTTTGGACAATGGAAACGTTGACAAAATTTGATGATGCAACACTTTCTTTGTCATCACCTTCCTCCTTGGTGTAGATGACTGTCCTTAACCTTGCGGTTAATGCTTCTCCACATGATTCAACCAATGTGGTTCGTCGCTTCATACGAGAGGGGATTAAGCTTCGAATTATATGGGAGTGTGCAGGTTTAGAAATCCTCCCTTCCCGACATGCATTTCTTTTATGCGGCCCTAATCTTCCAAAGACGGATCTGGACTTTCTTCCAAGTGATCCCAATCTGTTGAAAGCTGACCTATGCTTTAGGCGATTACCTCCTTCGAATGTCTCTAACCTTTCAAAGATAGAAACTTTCTTCACTTTTTCGCCGTTCTCATCAAACACGTCCTCCGTGGATGAGAATGCCCCTTCAGAGATATGATTTGTGCTCGTGCTCGCTCTTTTGATCGCGATATGAACCAGACTCGGTGCCACATATCCCAAACCCATTCTGGAATTCTTGATCGGGGCATAAGTGCTTTTGCTTGCTGGCTTTTGAATGGGGTTAACCCCGTGCTTTGGCGGTTTGATAACCTCTTGGGGCGATTCCTTCAATGCAGACTTTCCTTGTGGATCATATCCAGCCCGAACAAGGAGTCTGAAGGCTTTAGGGCCATAAGACTTCGACATCACAACTTCAACTATTTCGCCATGTTCAGTCTTGGCTCCATGAGTAGGACGAGTGAATCCTTTAAGCGGCTGTGAGGAAGGTCTTGTTGAGTCAAGCTTAGTTAGGGGTAATGTCAGTCCCTCTAATGCTTCAACAATTTCGAGAGGCTGTTTACCTTTATCAACACGGGATGGAGGAGCAGTCTTCTCTTTCTCTGCAGTTTGCTCATCCTTAGTTATCTCCTGTGATGAGTCCGCTTCAGCTTTAGTTGTACTCTGAAAGTAGTACCTGGAGTCAGCAAAATATGACTCAGCATCCGTGAAAGGCTTGGCATCAGCATATACTCTCTTTACTTCACCATCCTTATAGTATTTGAAGCATTGGTGCATCGTAGAGGGTATCACATTGCTTTCGTGCAACCACAGACGTCCTAGCAGCATGTTGTACGAAGTCCTGACATCTATCACATGAAATAGCACAGTTGAAGCCATCTCATCGATTAGCAGATCCAACGTCATCGTTCCAAGGACCCTCTGACCTTCTTGATTGAAGTCTTGGATCATCAGTCGGCTGTGGCCAAGTTCATCAACTGTAATGCCCAACTTTCTCAGTACTCTCAAAGGCAGGATATTCACCCCAGATCCTCCATCAATTAGCATGCAGTTGATCTTTTGTCCTTTAGTGTAGCCTGTCACGAACAAAGGTCGGTTATGCGGTTGAGAGCCGAGCAACAAGTCATCTTCTGTAAAGCTCATAGCGGGCGCACAATCAACATTTTTGTCACAGGGCTCCCTTTCAGATGAAGCGGTTTCATCCATGTCCGCCATATAACATGAAGTGTTATAACTGTCATCATTCTTAGCAGTGACGAAATTTGCAGATGCTTCTTCTTCTTCTAGTAGGATTGTCCCTTACTCCACTAGATGCATGACTTTATCCTTGAAGACGAAGCAGTCTTGGATTGGGTGACCCACAAGTCTGTGGTACTTGCAGTATTTCGGGTCATTGACACGTCCAGCTTTTTCTGGGCGCTTCATTTCTGGCAACTCGATGAGTTTGCTTTTCATCAAATCATCGAATATTCCTGAGACGTCAGAGTCTAGGAATGGATATTGCCTTTGTTGCATCTCTTTTAGAGTCTTTCTTCTTTGCCCCCTTTCTGGAGCAACAACAACAACTTTCCCTTTGTCACTTCTATCTTCTCGCTCCTTTTGGTACTTGACAGTCTTTGCATTTGTTTGCATGACTTCTTTGTAAGGAGTTCGGACAAAGGTCTTGCTTCCCTTCTTAACTTCTTGTTTGTCCTTGAACTTTCGAGGTTCTTGGACAGGTGGTCCACTGGATCCACTTGCAGCCATGGTCAGCTCCATGTCGTGCGCTCTTGTAGCCAACTCTTCAAAAGTTTGCGGCTGGATACCTTGGAGAATATATCGGAGACCCCACTTCATCCCTTGGATGCACATTTCAATTGCAGAAGTCTCGGATAGTCTGTCTTTGCAATTCAGACTTAAGTTTCTCCATCGATTAATGTAATCGATGACAGACTCTTCCTTCCACTGGCATGAATTTGTCAGCTCGATCATGCTAACCGTTCTTTTCGTGCTGTAGAAACGGTTGAGGAACTCTTGCTCCATTTGATCCCAGTTGTTGATGGAGTTAGCCTCCAAATCAATGTACCAGTCGAAGGCATTTCCTTTGAGGGAGCGGACGAACTGCTTGACAAGATAGTCTCCATAAGTCCCGGTATTATTGCACGTCTCAACAAAATGGGCTACGTGCTGCTTTGGATTTCCCTTTCTGTCAAACTGTTGGAACTTTGGAGGTTGGTAGCCTACTGGCATCCGCAAGTTATCAATCCTCTTTGTGTAGGGTTTGGTGTATGTGAAGGTGGACTTGGAGCCGTCCTCAAATTTCCCTTTCACCGTCTCCAGAATGAGCTTCTTGAGCTGATCAATCTGGATTGCTCCATCAGCTGAGACTTGCAGTTCTTTAGCAGTCTCATCAGTTTCAGCTGTTTGTCGCCTAGTTGAGGTCTCCTCCACTCCTTGGTCCTCAACTTGCTTCCCGTGAGCGTGACTTGCATCACTGTTCTCCACCTTGTTCATTAAGTTGGCAATCTGAATGTCTTACCTCTTGACATGATCTGCAAGACCTTCAATAGCTTTGAGGATGTTGTTGAATCGTTCCTCAATAGTTGAGGAGTCTGTCATCATGACTGGAGCAACGCTTGAGTCTGACAGTGAGTTTGAAGATGAATGCGGAGTGGAGTGCGGAGAGTTGACCTCTTCGTTTTCGGCAGTGTGGACTGGCTTCTTAGTCGTTGCCTCCACTGATGGATTGGCCTTTGTGAAGGTCTCAGTCAGCGATCGCTTCGCCATACTTCTTGTCACGACCTGGCCTTCAGAAGTTTTGGAGGAGCTGGTTTTTTACACAGTAACTTTGTGAGGAGCCATCCTTAGTAATCTTGAGCTTACTTGCGGAGAGAAGAGATGAGAGGTAGAGTCGGTCCCACTGGGCGTGCCAAATTTGTAACGAAAGATTTTGCCGGTTCTTGACTCTGAATTTGTTCCTCTGATTCTTCTCTTCAAAGTTTGACTGGACTTTGGATCGAGTCTTGACCTCGATCTTTGGACTTGAATGCTTGTAACGTTAATCCAAGGGTGAAAATACCTTGTTTTGGATTAAACGTTGTTTTTGGATGAACGCTCTTTGAATCTTTGGAGACAAACACCGGATCGGAGGGACTTCGAGCCTTGATCTTCGATCTGGAGCTGCTTTAGGAGGATTTGAGCGAAGAATGACGAAAAACGGCGAAGAACGTTCTTGGAGTTCCTTCGAATCTTTAAGCAGAAACGCTGAATCGGAGGGGCTTTGAGCCTTAGCCTTCGATCTTGAGCTGCTTCTGGTAAACTTGGGTGAAGAACAGCGAAGAACGGCGAAGAATGTTCTTGAGAAATCTTTGAACCTTCAAGTAGAAAAACGCCGGATCGAAGGGGCTTCGGGCCTTGATCTTCGAACTTGAGCTGGTTCAGGTCGCTTTCCACGAAGAACGACGAAGAACGTTCTTGAAGAATCTTCAAATCTTCAGAGAGAAAACACCGGATCGAAGGGGCTTCGAGCCTTGATCTTCGATCTAGAGCTACTTCTGGTTGATTTCTACGAAGAACGCTTTGAGTCTTCAAGAATGGTTACAGAGGATTCGCTTGTTGATCGCCTGGATGCTCGTTCGCTTTGGTTTCTTGTTCGTCTCGTCTTCGATCGTGGTAAATGAATGAGAAAGGACCCTATTTATAGGGTGGAGGTTTACAAACCTTCCTTTCTTAACGCGCCACGTGGCACCGCCTTATTGGCATTGCCATTTGATTGGCGTGATTTACAAATTGTCTTAATTCGCTTCCATTTTTTACGAGATATCATTTAATTCTCGTTTTAATGGTAAATAAGGCGTATTTATTACCCAATATGAGTATCGAACACTCATTTAATTTGTCCGACTTGTACCGTGTACATTTAATATCAATTTAACTATTTAATTCAAGAATTAATTTAATTAAATTCTTAAAATAAAATAGTAAATTTTATCTGATATTAATATTTGATTTGTACACGTGTCACCATTTAATTGGGTGGAAATTTAATTTGCTTACATAAATATTTTAAAAAATATCCATAAGCATGTAACATAGTATTATAGTGTGTTATTTGGGATAAAATTTATTTTAAACCATTAATTGTCTTTGTTTAGCTTTCAAATTAGTTGTTGGTCTTTGCATGGATAATGTTTTTATTATCAAGGACAGCTATGTTTTTAATTAGACATAGTTTAGATGTGTTATTTTTGTATAATTTTTTTTAATTTTTTAATTAACTTTTCGAGCTGAGCTTTTTTAACCGAGTCTTTCGAGTTCAAGCTCGAATTATGCTTGATTAAATTGAAAACGAGCTTTTTTTTTAGCCGAGCTCGAGCTATTCGCGAGCTTAAAAATTTACACACGAGCCGAGCTCGAGCCTAAAAAAATCCAAACGAGTCGAGCTCGAGCTTGATAGTATTGGGCTCGGGTCGGCTCATTTACATCCCTAATAATTAGTCTTCTATATTATATAATACACAAATTCTAGCATGCACTTGAATTTTAAGTTCAATTTAGATTTTTTTCAAAATACATCGAACTGTGTTTTTTTTTAGTTGGGGTATTACTTATTACTTTTTTGGGGCATCACTGATTACTTTTGATGTATTACAAGTGCATACTAGAACTATTCTATATAATATTATTATTTAATATTTAATAGAAAAGTTCATTCATATATCACGTTACATTGTAAAATTGAATTTAACAAAAATTCCGCCGGGTATCATCTAGTGCTTACATATTTTTATATTAATAATAAAAGCATGTATTATGTGAAACTAGTTAGCAATTAATATTATTTAATAAAACAATTAATATTTCTTAGTGAAACAATAATATATTTTTTAATGAAAAAAATTAATGCTACCTTTCACAATAAATATCTTTCGGTAAAAATAACTAATTCCCAATTAGGCAAAGAACTATATGAAAACAATTCATTATAAGTTTATTACGAAATTGTTTTAAAGTATAAAAATTTTGACCAATCTCATCAAGAGTATCATTAATCTAATCAATGGTATTATATTGTAATTATTGTAAAAAAAAATAAACCCAAATTAATAATAAATTATACGACGCTCCTAATCAAATATTCAAACGACAATTTTTTTATAAATTATTTTCATATAAAATCTAATATCTCAATTATATACTTTGAATTGGGAAAGTAGTCTTCATCAATTTCGAGTATGTCTGTGGCTGTGGTATCAAAACAGAGCTTGTTACAGCCCCTTACAACAACTCAACTTCATTGGGCTGCTGCTTCTTCTTCAATTTTCCCTTCAAGGCCTCGTAGATTACGAACCAGAGCTCTAATGGCGACTGGCAATTCCCCCAAAGTGATTGATTCCCATTTGCACGTTTGGGCATCGTCTCAGCAGGTGAATATTTTTAGTTCCGACCTTTTTATTCCCCTGAATTCTTAATGATTCCCCTTCTCTTTATATAGGCTGCAGAAAAATACCCATATTTTCCGGGTCAGGAGCCTACACTCACGGGTCATGTCGACTTCTTGCTTGAGGTAGGTAGTCTAATTTGATTAAACTTGGAATTAAGCTGAAATGAATGCCATTTTTGGTGTTGTTTTGGAGTAGGTCTCTGTGAAACTTGGTCCTGATATCATTAGTTGTATTCAGTGATACCATTAGATGCATTTACTAATACCATAGCAATTTACACTGTGATTCAGTTTACAAGTTTAATGATATCAGTGAATGCATGCAATGATACCAGTTAATATATCTAATGATATAAATTTCATTCTACGAAACTTATTCACCGGAGAATTTGTGGTTGTTTTGGTGTAGATGGGGAATGCATCATATAGGGTAAAAAAAAGTTTAAGAACCGTGACAACATGAGGACAGTAACATTTTGAGCTGTCAAAATAAGGACTGTAATTTTTCGAATTGACAATTTAAAGACCGTAGCTTTTAAAAAAATGATGCCAAATCAACCCAAGTTCAAGCCAAATTAGGCCAATAGCCGAATCTGCCTCAATTCACCACTTTTAAAGTTATTGTCATTAATTTTTCTATTTGAAAAGTTACATCCTCATTTTGCGACCCGGTCCTTAAAATACATTTTTCCGCATAACATATGTACAAATTATCTGTTTGATTTTGTTTTGCTTGTATCTTTTAGCAGAAGCTTTTATTTTGGTAGACCAAGTTTTTATGGAAATAGAAAAATGCATTTTGGGTTTTAAATGTTCGGCATTATTCCTTTAAATTTTTATGTATGGTTTTATAGAGCATGGGAGAAGCTGGTGTAGATGGTGCCCTCGTAGTGCAGCCCATTAATCATAAATTCGATCATTCATATGTAACAAGGTCAGTTTCGCCTTTGATGCTCTTGATTTCCTGATTTAACCCCAGTTTATGAGCATTACTATGAAAATAGTTATGTTATCTGTAAGCATTTCGAATCCCAAGTTCAGTCTGCAGCATTACTAGGCATCATAATGCTGCATTTTGAACAATTTTTTGTTTTTTATCTTGATGAATAGCTTAGAAAAGGTTTAATTGTTGGGACAGTGTGTTGAAGCAATATCCATCAAAATTTGTTGGTTGTTGCCTGGCGAATCCAGCTGAAGATGGAACGGGCATTAAACAACTTGAAGATCTCCTTTCTAAGGTTTAAAGAATCTCCGAGTATCATCCATCCATCAAGTTTAATTCCGTAGAACCATGTTGACTCCGAATATGTTGTGTCAGGATGGTTATCGTGCCGTGCGTTTCAATCCATACTTGTGGCCATCTGGTGAACTCGTACGTCACAATCCATATCAATTACGTCCCGTAACTTAGTGTGGATCCAATATAAATCCTTTTTCTTTCAATTTTAGTCCAAGGGTGTTTTATTTTAGTCATAACTGGTCGATTTTGAATTTTCCCACGAAATAAAAATGACTGAAATTGGACACCCGCGAAAGAAAAACAATTTATATTGTTTTCATCCTAAATTACAGGATGTAAATGATATTAACTCTTACACTCCATGTGGACATTTTACGACCTTTGGTTTATGTTTCTCCCCTTTAGTCCTGCTAAAAAAATATACGAAGTTTAGTTTATAACCGCAGAAATAATTATTTCAATGTTTTTGCAGATGACAAATGAAGTTGGGAAAGCCATGTTCGCCAAAGCTGGGGAGCATGGAGCACCAGTTGGTTTCATGTGCATGAAGGTTCATACAAGAAAAACATTAATATTACTGCTCCTAACTTTGTGATTCATAAATCATCCCATTTGGTTGCTTAATGCTTCCCAGAAATATCCTTTACCACATCAGTAAAAAAATTGGAATCTTTTTTTTTCCAGGGTCTTGATCTCCATCTATCAGAAATTGAACAACTGTGTGCAGAATTTCCTTCTACCGTTGTTCTGCTCGACCATCTCGGTTTCTGTAAACCCCCACAGTAAGCTCTTTTTGGGTTTTAAGTGACTTTTGAAAATCGATTTTTGAAATCTAGAGGATTTTTATATGTTTGTTTGCCTTTACCTTGGGTTTTTGAATAGGATAGGATTTAACTTTATGATGTAAGAGTTGTATTATTATATTATTTGTTAAGTGTGACTGTAAAGATTAGATGATTGTTATTATTTTAAAATATGAGAGTGTGTAAATTGGTATTGGATGTAGTAAAAGTAATTGATAGGTTATTTATAGGATTATAGTATAGGTTTTTAAACACTAGATTTTAAAACTCAAACCAGAATGGGTTTTAAATTCCAAAATTCAAATTCGGTTTTTTAAAACCCAAAATGAGCATCACCTGAAATTCTTCCTCCAGTGCATATAATTCATCATTTCAGGTTTTCTGTGGTCTTCTTTCAGGAACTTTGAAGAAGAACAAGTATTTTCGAAACTGCTGAACCTTTCTAGATTTCCACAGGTAAGTATTTCCTGGTTATAAAAAATTCATTTTATTCATATATGTGGATATCACAATACCTCATAATACCCTCCAACATATGACGAAAAAACACGACAAAATACCTGTGTTCGTTTCTTGTTTTTATATCAGGTGTATGTCAAATTGAGTGCTCTGTTCAGAGTGTCTAGAAATCCATACCCATACGAAGATTTGAGTGATGCTTTATCCAAAATAGTCTCCAGCTATGGCGCTAACCGCATCATGTGGGGAAGGTAATATGCACGACCCGTCGAATCTATTCTCTAGTTGAAGTGATTTCAAGACAATCGAAGGGGGCGGTTCGTTCAAAATCCTCAATGAGAATGAACATGGAATAATTGTGGTGGTTAAATGAGAATAAAAGACTATCAATTCACGTTCATCATATTTCATACGAGATAATGAGATTCTCTCATTGGAGAATTTGAACCAAACGCCCCCTACGATGAATAAACAGATAAGTAACTCGTTTCAAACCTTATGCAGCGACTTCCCTTACGTTGTCCCTGAGTGCGGTTACAAAGAAGCAAAAGAAGCAGTGTGCCAACTCGTACAGAAAGCAGGGTTATCGTCTTCTGAGTTGGAGTGGATCATGGGTCGAACAGTTTATCAACTCTTCAACAGCCGGTGGTCTTCTTCATGAATCCTGATTAGCAAAGTTTTATATGAAAACTGTTCATGATAAACTTAACATGAAACTGTTTTAAAGTATCAAATATTTGTTCAAGAATATCAAATATCTAGTCAGGAGTATCAAAAATCGGGATCAGTGGTATTATATTGTAATTGTTGAATTTTTTTTTACCCAACTTTTGATACTCTTGATCAAATATTTGATACCCTAAAATAATTTTATGATAAATTTATCATGAACTATTTTCAAATAAATCCTACTTATGCTAATTATCGCGGGGGCAGAGGTGAGCATTGTTCGTGCACATTATAGGACAATGACCGTCGTGCACATTGTTCGTTGCGTTCATCACTTCAGCCGCACTTGAACTCGCTCTGGATTACTTGGCCTTCCAGTTTCCTATTTATGTTTTTCCTTTTGGACCTACTAAATGTGTACCTAATAGCCATAATCTGATCATTGTGAATTGAAGAGAGATGATTTATTACATGTTGAAGATAATGTTGTTAATTAACTTTATAGTAGTATAATACCATTATTACCCCTTCCTTCCCTAAATTTTCATTTCTATTTACTTTTCAATATTCATGATTTGACATCTACTTTTTAACTTTTATAGATAATTTTTAAAATTTTGTCAGATTTGTGTTCAATTTTTCTTTTTTCAAAATTAGATTTTTTTTATTGCATTTTTTTTTGGTAAATATTCATGCAAACACGATAATACCATGGTACAAATTTATTGATAAAGTATAAATTTATTAGATATAGTATAAGAGCGTGAGCCTTAGTGCATGAAACAAAATTTAGTAATTATTCTCGTCATTGCATAGTACAAATGATAATATTATGTCATCATAGTACAAATCATAATATCATTCTTCCTCCGTCCCCTATTAACTTTCATACTTTCCTTTTTGGGACGTCCCACAATAACTTTCACACCCCAAATATGGAAATAAAACACTCTCACATTACCTACTTTAATTCAAAATACTCTTCATTCATTGGTTGAAAAAGTCAATAAAACAGTTTTTCTTAAAATTTGTGTCACTCCACCTATGAAAGTTAAGAGGGGACGGAGGGAGTAGTATAATATTTATCTATACCATTCAAAAATAATAATGTTGTTAAAATAATAATCTCTGATACATCTTTACCGCTTAACAACTATCAGATTTGGCTTGTTATGAGGCCAAACACGTATAGCTTAACAATAGCTTACTCCATACCCAAAACCCCATCCAAGTCCTTACTCTTGGGAACCCTGGCATAATACTTGTTTCCCATGGGCAGAATCTTCAAACAACAATATAAGTAAAAATGTTACTTTCATTCAAATAAGCAGAATGGGTAACCTAAAATTAAAATTAAAATTGGAAATCGAAATGAGGAACTTGGACCACATTCCCATATGAGGAAATCGAAATTAATGCCTCTGTGATATTTGACCTAAAATTAAAATTTGAAGCAGATGAACGAAACCGAAATAGATTTCCGATCGGGCTTGGGACTTCCGTGTGTAGCTTACCAGATTCCGTTGCGACGGAGTTAGTATCGGGCTTGGGATTTCCCTCATGTGGCGTCGGGCCGATTTCTCTGGTGCGTGTGAACTCTCCGGCGTACATATCCAGAATGGCGTCGAAGCCCTGCACTGGCTCTGCACTGCCGCCGGCGATTGGCTCTCCAACCTCACCGATTTCTTAGAAACAGCGCTAGCGGGAATCGTGTAGAGAAAAATTGGGGGAAATGCCCCGCCGCCGCCATCCTACACCAAACCCCTCCTAGTTTTCCTCCATGGTTGAGGCTTCCTCATCGCTAGTGCCGCCTCATCCTTCTTGGAGCTTCAATCGAGTATCGCCTCGCCTCCGAGCACCGCCACGAAGCCCTGCACTTGCTCAGCACCACCGCCGACGATTGGCTCTCCAACCACACCGATTTCTCAAAATGCTTCATCCTCGAAAAGAGCCCGACGCAATCGTGGATGAGAATGGGAGAGAGGATGGGATTTTGTTACTTTTATTTGAATTTGGAGAGAGAAAATGAATCTGAAAAAATATAGGAAAGAGAGAAAAAAGAAATTGTACCATATTCATCTAATAAGAGTATTTAGGCTCCACTTGGTAGGCAGTAAAAGACCATATTATGGGGTGTTGTATAATTAATATTCCACTTGGTAGGACATACTAAAATAATATCGACCCGTTTCTTATATGCCCGACCCCGTAAAATAGTAAGGCATAATACCTCCAAAGCACTATTCACCTTTACAAAAATAATTCGGTCCGAAAGGTCGTACTATATTATTATTGGTTTGTCACACGAACCGCCGCCGCCGGACCACCGTCGGACCGCCGCCGCTGGAAAGTCGCCGGACCGCCGGAATTTGGCCGGAATTTCGCCGGACCGCCGGAAAGTCGCCGGAGGCTGCCGGACCTAATTTTTACCTTTTTTTATTACTTCCTACCAAGTAAGTATAAGAATTTTGCATAAATTAGTATGACCTTTTTTATATGTCCTACCAAACAATTTTATATGACTTTTCCATATTATATTTGTACCCCTTACTATTACTTTTACTCCCTACCAAGTGTAGCCTTAAGGTATAATACTACAATAAAGTTAAGGGAGACAAACAAAATTGCCCAAAATTTAATGGGGCACTTGATTTTTGCTTTTTTTTTTCAAAAGATGTATTTTGCCCATTTTGGACCTAAATTGTCCACACTACCCTTACTCAATGATTTTGTATTTCAGTTTTCTTCTTCTTCTTCCAATATTAGTTTTGTCTTGCATCCAAACACTAACCAATCCAAAAATTAAAAATTCAGAAAAAAAGAAAAAGAAAAAAAAAACTGAAAACAATGAATTGAAGAAGCAGTCGGGTTCTTCATTCCCATCTGTTCTTTGCACGGGTCTTTCCAAAATCAGACGAGTTCTTCGAAAATTCGCACGGCTTCTTCCAAAATTCGCCGTGACCTTCCCTTGTTCCATAGTTTCGGTCAATTTAGTCGACTGGAGTAGGAGAAAATTTCGGTAGGGGTAAGATTACAGTTGTCGATCCATTCAATTTCGGTAGGGGTAATATTATCTCATTCAATTTATGTCTATATGATCTGAAAATTCACCCTTTTGATCATTTATGTTGTACTATGGTGTTAATGAAATATGAATTACTCAAAAAAATTCTGAAAAAATTTCATTTATCACTATGCCCACCAAGTGTTTGACAATATTCCTAAATGAAAGAGTATAATAACTTGATGTGATAATTCAATTTATGTCAAGAATGTATGAAAATTCACTATTTTGATCATTTGTTTTGTATCAAGGTGTTAATTAAACATGAATTACTAAAAAAAAAAATTCAAAAAATTTCATTAATGTAAATGCCCACCAAGTGTTTGCTAAAATTCCTAAATGAAAGAGTATAATAATTTGATGTGCTAATTCACTTCATTGGTCATGTATTTTTGCAATAAATGACATTTCTTATTAACCATAATAGTTAGAGCTTGATATAATCCTCAATAATTTTTTTTAGTACATTCATATGTGGTTCACAATTTTTTGCCAACTGTTTGCCAACTATCACAACACTATTTATGTTGGAAAGAAAATATTAGAGTAGGATCAGTGAGCTTTGATATTTCCACATGATTAATAAAGAATATGTCATGCTCTTTACTAATGTTTGAAGCTCTATATTGGTTATTTTCTCATTGTACTAATGTTAAGAATAAGTCTGTCCGCGCTGAAGATGGAAATGTCGAATTCAAAGCAAAACATGCTAATTATGGAAGAATGATATCTTTTGGAAAAGAAGTAGCGGATGCAAATTCTTCTGAGATTGAAAGGATTGATTTTAGGGTAACAATTCTGAATTTCTTCATATTATCATTGATAGGGATGTATTCGTCTGTCTCACTCTACATTAGTAATAATATCTAATGGTTGGATAATTGTGCTAGCGTAGATAATTAATTTTGATTTTAATTCAACGACTATTTCTCCATCTTTTTCAGGATGCTATAAAGGGCAACAACATTGCAAATAACACGTGTCGTGATGTGTGGACAGAGTACCATGACATGGGTATTAGTGGCATCAAAGCTGTAGCTGAATACAAAGCTTATACTGTTGGAGATATTTTGGACCTGCTAAACTACCTTGCCCCCAAAATGATGGAACGTGGTAGTGCTCATTTTTCTTATGGCATTGCTGATAATTTGGATGACCCCAAGTATGAACACTACAAATATTGATCCAACCCATTGGAAACTAGGTGAGACGATGAGCATTTAATGTTTTCTTGTATATCTGTACCTTCGGATGATCAAATATGAGCATGATGGGTGTGAGGACTCACATATTAGATAAAATAATTACAGTATGCATTTAAATGAAAGTGAGAGTAACCCCATTGATGTTTTAGGTGCCCCAATATCCATGTAGAAAATAGAGATTTATTAATTCAAACTAAAATAGACAGGGGAAGACCTAAAAACAGTTGGAAACTATTAAAGAAGAGATGATATACTTGAATATAAATGATAACTTATATAAGCTAAATAGCCTGCCCTGGAGAGTGGGATACTTAGTTTCTTCTTTTTACTCTTGTTCCTGTAATGCACAGTATAGATATTTATTCATATATTTACAATATGGCTTGATTTAGTTATTTTAAGACCGACAAATAAGGTGATAAAAGACCAGATTGCTCTTCTTTCTTAGTGGCGTCTTTAGATTTTAAAATTGTCAATATAGCTACAAAATTTCCAACAAAAAAATTTGTAGTGGAGATTACCTACAAAAATATCTAATCATATAGGCATTTTCATTCTCAACCTACAAAGAAATTTGCCTACGGAATTTTCGTAGGCTAGTTTGTGGGTAAATTTTTGTAGGCAAATT
Organism: Ballota nigra; assembly: GCA_947034835.1. Classification (NCBI taxonomy): domain Eukaryota; kingdom Viridiplantae; phylum Streptophyta; class Magnoliopsida; order Lamiales; family Lamiaceae; genus Ballota; species Ballota nigra. Next base: position 11,317,516 of record OX344725.1, on the reverse strand, counting down.
GATTGTAGGTATTTAGTGACTAGGAATTTCATTTCATAGGCAAATTGCTTGTAGGTAGAGGTGAAAGTGCGTACATGATTAGAAAATTTTGTAGGCAAGTTGTAGGGAATTCCACTATGAAATTTTTTTGTAGGAAAATTATGTAGGCAATTTTAATTTTGTAGGCAAAATTTTATTTTCTTGTAGTGTGATTTCTTTTTTAAAAAAAACTAGCTGATAAGTTATAGCAAAGCAACATTTTCGAAGAAATTGTAGCTATCGTCACAATTTTAACAGTCTAGAGCACTTATACTTTGCAGGTTACCTACTGCTCCAGACACGGAGATCTTCTCCATGTACGGTGCTGGAATCCCAACAGAACGAGCCTATATGTACAAACAGGTGGAATGCTCCAAAGGATGTGGATAGCTGCCTAATGGACGGCGTTTATACAGTTGATGGTGATGAAACCGTGCCTGTTTTAAGCGCAGGCTTCATGAGCGCCAAAGGTAAAACAAGATATAATCCCTCGGGAATTAAAACCTACATAAGGGAGTGCGATCATGCTCCTCCTGCTACTCTTCTTGAGGGCCGTGGGACCTAGAGCGGGGCCCACGTTGATATAATGGGAAACTTTGCTTTGATTGAGGATATTATGCGCGTTGCTGCTGGTGCTACGGGGGAGGAGTTGGGTGGTGATCGTGTTTATTCGGACATCTTCAAGTGGTCTGAGAAGATCGACTTACCTCTATAAATTAAGGTATCTTGTTCTCCAGCCTAGATAGATGATCGACTTTTATGGATTCATTTGTAAATTACACATATGGAGTTTCACTAGAGATGATCTTTGGTACAATCTTGGACACAATGGCTGCAGCTTTGCATCATAGACGACGATTATGTTCTGCTAATTTAATCCTAGGCTGCACGGACATAGTAGGTAGACGGTGCATTTGAAGCTTTTTTATTTATACGTAACAACGCGATGAGCGAATACAATGGGGAATGATCTAATATGTAGAAACTTAATCTTGCTACATTAGTGTGTATTTTTGGATATGGCGTAATTTGTTATGGTTTTTTTGCACTTCTCCAATGGTCTCCAGTGAGTTTTGTATTGTATCATCCAACTGTTGTTTATAGGACCAAGAAATATGGAAGAGAGTTTAAGGTATTTTTTGTTCTTTGGATCAAATTATCAAGTTGTTATATATTAGTGCTGTTTGAAATACGTATTTACAGGGTGACTAGTTCTTCTCTACCTCTCTCTGGACAGTGTTTTACTTCTTTACTTTGGATGAACATCACAAGCATGATCCACCATAATTAGTTCCTGCATTTTTGTATTATGAAACGTACAAACATCCAAACTCCTTCACAAATTCATATGCTGGTGAGTTTAGTAGAAGCTTCGTCAATCGTCGAGTGAAGGAAGAAACTTTTGATAGCCAATCATGTCGTGTGAATACAACCGATCAATCTTGGTCTCTTGCAAATGAAAATGGAACGCCGTCGAAATTTCTCACTTGGTAGCTAGTTGTAATTTTTATAATATTTGTGTTGTTTGTTGCTGTGTTGCTTGGTTTCATTTTAGGTCGTGCTGTTTAAAATTATTCAGTGTTTCCTTTCGAAGTGTTGAACAGAGTTGTTGGGTAACATACTCCAAAAGTCCACCCTCAAGTCTACACTCCACCATATAGCCATCATGTCTTGCCTTCATCAAAAGGAATAACAAAATCTCTTCCTCCTTTTGTGTCCAACTCACCATGTCGAACATTTCATCTACACGTTTTTGGATCTTAGCCATTTGACAAGAAATTTGGTTGCTAGTGTTTCCAATTGGTAGTGTTTAACTAAATTTATACGGATTTTGGGGTAGAAAACGACAAATACACATATGCCAACTCATTCACAGATAACGTGAGGAATTCCAATTTATTGCCAATCAATCTGCCAACATCACCCATCAATAAATGACACCATGCTTAAAAAAATTGAGACTGGGAACTCAAGGTACATCAGTAATTTATTCACATGTAGGCTAATAACCCTGAAAATATGTTGCATCAACAAGACAATTCAATTAAATATTGTGGAGCATTTTTATTGGATGAGTAGTACTAAATGATTCTCACTCTAAAGAAGCAAAGAATATGGTTGTACCATCAATACTGAAAGGATACTATGAAAATATACTAATTTTGGGGTAGAAAACGACAAATACACATATGCCAACTCATTCACAGATAATGTGAGGAATTCCAATTTATTGACAATCAATCTGCCAACATCACCCATCAATTTTGCTCAAGCTTACACAGTGTATGGTGATTCATATTGGGAATACCTGAAGATATTGTTCGGTGACCCCAATCAAACTACGCAAATGGTTGAAGTCATTGACATTCCACCTTACGAAAAAGAGGAATCTGATTCAAACGATTCTGATTCAGACAAATTTGGTTCAGTGAATGAGGAGGCAAGCTCGTCCAACCCAACTGCTTCGTGTCTACCTCAAAAAAGAAAATCTCCAAATACCTTTGCTCTATGGCCTCGTTGGAAAAAGTGATTGATGTCTCCTACTAGAAATCAAGAATATGTCATATCGTCACGTTTGTGTTTGTGTTGTTTGTTATTTTAAAAAAAGTACGACACGTACTAGGATGTATTCGGAAGAATTTCTATTTGTGTTAAACTCGTGTGTTAATTAAATGTTTCTACTTTTCACAATAATATTAGTGTGGATCCTTTTAGGTGTTAATATGGCTATAAAAGGAGGTCACTCGACCAGACTAGAGTACACTCGGCCGAGTGATGCATCATTTGCCCGAGTAGTATATGTCGTATGCATTATACTCGACCATATATATTATCACTCGACCGAGTGAAACATCTTTTGCCCGAGTAGAATATGTCGTAGGCATTATACTCGACCAGATGAATATCACTTGACCGAGTGAACTCTAGTCCGGTCGAGTGATTTCGGCCATGGGTACTCCACTCGATCAAGAGAGTTTTCACTCGGCCGAGTGATCTTCTTTTTGGTTGTGTGTAGTGTTTGTTCAGTTTTAACATTACATTTTAGCTTAGATAACTCATTTTTGGCCTAGCAAACTCCTTTTTGGTCGAGTCTATTATCACTTTCTTTGAGTTTCCTTCTATTATAATATTAATGCATTACGATACATGATGCTTCATAAATACATGATACACGTAAAAAGTTAAAGTTCACAACAATTAAAGTTTACATCATAAATACTAATACACGTCGAAAAGTACACGATACTTCCATAAAAATATAAGTAGAGTTGATAATCCTAATATCACAACAACCTCACCACACCTCAACCGTACAATTCAGATATCAATAGGTCTTGGACATTTTCTCTTTGTATGACCGAGATCACCACACATTGAATACCTGCGTGGTCGACGTCCATGAACATTGACCCTATTCGATTGTGGCAAATCGGATGCTTTTGCATCAGGAGTTCCAGATAAAATGTACACGTGACAATTTATTCGATTGTGGTTGGGTTGTTTGCATCGTTAACACTGTTGATTTGAACGCCTTGAGGAAGACCCTTCCTCGAAATGTGAACGCTTCCTGCTTTGCCTAGGGCGTCCAGCTTGCCGGGGACAGGGTGGAGAATGACATTTAATGGATTTGATGTGAGGAGGCACCACCCATTCTTTTATCGTCATCAGTATCTATATTAACAATAACTGAATCTCCCTTCACGTTAGCAAATTCAACAATTTGATAATCATTTGCAGTCGTCTTAGCATCTTTCAAAACACTACTAACCAAACTTCTAAGACTTGATAGGTTGATATGTTCATCGTGGATAACTTTACCACGAGAAATACCACCCACGTAAGAAGTGTCATCTCATTTTCCGTTAAAATGAATCACCAAAAATCTTCGTTCACTAATCTGGGAACTACACAAAAGGGTGCGGGTTAGAGTATAAACTAATAAAATCACATAAAATAAGACAATACGCATTCATAACTTCCACAAAAGGTGCTGTTGCAGTTGGCAAATTGTTGGCAATAAGTTGGCAAGCGGTTGGCAAGCTTCGTTAGCACAAATTCCCTTCAATTTATAAACATCACACTCAAAAGATATATCATAACTGAACATTTAGATAAATTCATGCTTCATTCTCACCATACTACAAAATAAATGGCCAAATGAGTGAATTTAACATATCATGTTCTTTCATTTAGGACTTTTGTCAAACACTTGATGGGCATCTACATGAAAGAAATTTTACTTAACAAATGCTTTGAGTAATTCCATACCTTATCACCACAATACAAAATAAATTGCCAAATGAGTGAATTTAACACACAAACATATCATATTCTTCATTTAGGACTTTTGTCAAACACTTGGTGGGCATTTACATGAATGCATTTTTTTGAGAATTTTTTTGAGTAATTCATGTTTCATTAACACCACAATACAAAATAAATGATTAAAGGAGTGAATTTTCATACCTTATTGACATAAATTGAATTGAATTGAATTGGACACTCAATCCCTCTTGCATCTTTTTTTGGTGGAGATACCTTGGCCAACCAAACAATGGTGTTTGATTTCTTGAATGGGTGTAATATGAATGAATGAAATTGGCCTCTCAAAGTCTTGATTTAAGCAATAATGTGTTGTGTGAATCGATTTGGACCACAAACGCGAACAAGAAGCATGATTTCGCTGTTCAACTTTGCCCAACGCCGCGCCGGAATTCTTTCTTCGGTTATTGCCTTTCTCGGTGTATTGTACATTAATTTCCCAGATTTTGTTCAAATGGAGTGTTTGGATGCAATTGGAGTGTTTGGATGCAAGAATGTTAATTTTTGAAATAAGAATTATTTTGTGAAAATGGAAAATGAATGAGTAAGGGTAGTGTGGACAATTTATGTCCAAAATGGGCAAAATACATCTTTTGTAAAATAGGGGGCAAAAATCAAGTGCCCCCTAAATTTTGGGCACTTTTGTGTATTTTCACTAAAATTAACCTACATGTAAGTTTAAAAAGATAGAAATTTGGAATAAATTTTTTATCCTAGTAATAATTTTCCATTAATTCTATATCATTGTTTCCATCATCATCTAAGTGAAGTTCCCAAACCCCAATTCTTACACCTGAATTTTCCAAGTGGGATTTTATAGCACACTTGTTGTAAGTTATGTTGTACAGGTGCGGGGGCAATACGATATAAAATTGAGTATACGAAATTTAAAAAAAAAAATAGGATGCAATTCGTTAAAGATATGTCTGTTTATTTATATTTTAGGTGATATTTAAAGAAAAAAAATATATGAACCTAGGTGACCTAAAATAGGTGATATTTAAAGAAAAATATATATGAACCTAGGTGACCTACTCTGATATCTCGGATTGAACCCATCATTTTAGACCGCTAAAGTCCTAATTGCGAAGCATTTTATAATTTGTAATTTATAAACTTATTTTAAAATCAAAATCAGATCAACGGCTGGCCAATTAATACCTAAAAAAATAGGGGGCACTTGGTATAAATTTTTCAATGGTAATAATGAACATTTATTTTTCAATTATGCTCCCGTAATAAAAATAATATATTGAGAAAAATATTATTCCAATAATGATTGTATTGTTAGTGCTGACTTCAATTTTGGAATAGAAGAGAACAGTCAATGGTTGTTGGATGGGGAATAGGAGAATAATTGAGGGGGATGATTGTAGGAGAAGAAAATAATAATTAAAATGGGTAGTGATTATCTTATTAAAAGGGAAGGTAAAAAAATTATTCTCATGAATCATCGTAATTACATTAATTTTATTTTTATTTTTATTACCATTACGTCCCTGAACATTGTGAAATAAAGTAAAAGAAAAAAGTAACAATTTTTTTATAGATGTCTAATTAAGAAAGAAAATGTATCCTGAATAAATAAAATCTAAAAGTGTGTTTGATTGGGGGTTTAGAAATAAGATATGACAATAAATGGATTTACCTGTATGGGTGAAAACTTTGATTTCATTGAATAGTAAATTAAAATTTAAAAAGAAAAAGTAAAAAAAAAAAAAATAGTGTTAGGTCAATATTTTTTTTGGGGTGGGGGTGGGGGCTTGGTTGGATTGGAGGGGCTGGGCTAGGGGTAATTAGAGCAATTCTCCTTAAAATTCATTAATAATTTTTTCAATTTTATTTTTAGTCTTCTTAAATCAAGGAATGACAGTCGACCCGCCCGGTGTGCATTTGGTACACAACTTATTTTATTTAAATGAAACTATTAAAATTGGGTAAATTGCACAAAACTCTCCATGTGGTTTGAAAAATCGACATGAAACCCCTCTATACTTTAAAAACTGTGTGAAGTTCCCTTCAAAACTAAAGAGCTTCCTAGATTGTGGTGCTCAACAGTTAAACAATAATCATATAATTTGGAATATTGTAGTCCTACATCCATGCTAATCAAAGACAATACGCACTTCTTTGCTCTAAAAACCTTAGGCATGCTACAATCCACACCACATTCACTCTTAATTTTGTTTTTTAATCCTTCAAGTCTCTCATCAGGATTATCCCTTAATGCATCTAACATCCTCCTCCCAATGTATTTATAATCAGTCTGCACAAGTATGACTTCCTCTTATAGTTTTTATCTGAAAAGTGGTACTCTTTTGCACCGAAGATGCCCTCAAAGCCCAATCACGTCCGCCCTTGCATCTGGCAGTTATCACTTTTTTCTCACATTTAGGATTATATTAAATCAAGTCCCTTTCTCACTGCCCAATCTTTTAAAACCCCTCTAAATTTCTTCCTACTAGGGAACTTTAAACTTGCTGAAAACTCAAAATTTCTTATGTATGTAGACTCGTCCCATTCATCATTTGCATCTAACTTAACTGCATCATCTAGCTCAACATCACTACACCAATCTTCATCCTCTCTTAACTTAGCAGCGGCTTCTCTCTCCTCAGCTCTTCCTTCCATGATCCTCGGGTTTATCAACAAATATATCATCATCGTCTGGGCCCTCTAAATCTTCAAACATCCAAGAAAGGGTTTCAGAGTGCCCATTTGAACTTGAGTCATCATCTCCACGGGTATATAATTGGAATCATCACTATCACTAAATTCACCTATAACATGTTCACTATCGCCCGTCCTGCAACAATAAAATTCAAATATAAGTCAAAAAGTCACATACCACGAGCGCCTAATACAAGCACACACCATGAATATGTTTATTACGTGATGACATATACAGAAACACTAAATATAGATTATAACAACTTTAATAACAATGAGTACCAAAGGGCACTATGAATAGGTTCACTATGTGATAACATTTGAGTCGTGTATTATAGAGAAACTAAATACAGAGAATGAAAGCAAAAATAAGATAACAAAAGTTGCGCCAATTCATGTGTAATTTCTGTAAAAAAAAGATATTTTAATAAGATCAACACAAGAGAAACTTGAACATACCTGGCACACTTCCCGTTCAAAATAAGAAATTTTCTTCAAATAGTTCACAGATTTATGAATTTTTGTGTATAGATTTTGAAATTGTGTTTGGAGATAAACCCTAGTTTGTATTTTTTTTTATGAGAGAAAACCAACCGGCCAGAAGAATATAACGGGCGTTAATTAACGCTGTTAGCATTTTTTATTTTTATTTTAAAGGGAGAGTGTGCTATATTTATAAAATCACAGGGGGGTTTAGCGCAATTTTTAAAACACAAGGGGGTTTTTCATGCCGATTTTTTAAACCACAAGGGGGTTTGGTGCAATTTACCCATTAAAATTGTTCAATAAAAAGTAATTACTATCTCTGTTTCACTTTTAACAATCGCTTTTGATTTTTCATACAAATTACCAAAAAAAAGAAATACTAAAAGTTGTTTGTATAAAATGACTTATATTCTCTTAAAAGTTATTAATTGAACAGTTATGATCATTTATTTAATCTACCAGTACCACAATAATTAATAAAGGGGGAAAGTTGAAAAAATAACATTTAATATCTTTTGGAAATTCAAAAGCTAAACATATTTTGAAACAAATTTCTTTCCTAAAGTAAAGTTAAAGGGGAAAGGAACCAGGTGGCTTAGCCCCACCTGGCCACCGGGTTCCTCACTCTAGTGAGTGATCCGGGTTCGATTCCCTCTGGGAACGAATTATGGGAGTTATAAGGAGGGTTTGGAGATTTCTGGATGTATTTGGGGACTTGGTGAACTAATCTAACTACTAACAACTAACATTTACCGATCAAAAAAAAAAAGGGAAAAGAAGTAAAATTATTTAATAGAAATAACTAATATTATTATATAAAATTATTAATATTGTTCAATAGCTAAAATTAAAATTGTTTAGTAAAACTATCTAATACTCCCTCTGTCCCATAGTTGTTTGCACATTTATATATTATTAGTTCATCCCACAATTGTTTGTACACCTCAAAAGGAAATATTTTTATAAACTTCATCATCACAATTTTTACATATTTACAAGAATTGTCATTATTTTTACTTTTTGGGCCCACAATATACTCAATTCAACCACTTTCTTCACTTATTTTTGGTACTTGGTATCCAGCTCATTGGCTAATTAATTGGGGGGACCCATCCACCGTCCACTAGCGAGGGTCTCATTTCAAGACAGAGTTTAGTTCTGTATGGACTGTCTTCACTTTATACTTTCAAAACTCTACTCATTATATTTTTTTCGTAAAAAGAGTATCTACTTCATGGTGCAAACACTAGTGGAACGAAGGGAGTAGTATCATTTAAAAATACACACCAATTGATACGGTGCAACTGGTGTATACGAGAATTTGCTATTATTTTAAAAAAAAACTATCAAAGGGAGTATTATCATTTAAAAATACACACCAATTGATACGATGTAACTGGTGTATACAAAAATTTGCTATTATTAAAAAAATATATATATGACACCCATCCCATATATATTGTCCTAAAGTATATAACATGCCTATTAAGTGAAATAGTAATTATATTATGTAATACAAGGTCTTAATTTATATTGCCCAAACAATAACTTTTTGGTTTAATTGCAATTTAAATCACGATATTTTTTAAAATTGCATTTTAAGCTCAACTTTTGGATATAGTTAAAAAAAAGGCTCAAAATTTAACTCTTTTTGTCAATTAAAACATATAGGTAGATTTGTCTCTGCCCATCACTGACATGACATCTACGTGACAACGACCCACAAAATTTTATATTAGGTGGCAAAACACTTTAAGGGTTAGTTGCAATTTAAATGACGATCAAAATTGCATTTTAAGCTAAACTTTTGGATTTTGTTAAAAAAAAACTTCAATTATAATTTTTTTTTACAATTAAAACTTACGGACAGAATTGCAGAGACTCGTTGTTGACGTGTCGTCTATGTGGCAACGACCCATAAAAAATTTATATATTGTGACAAAAAAATTTAAATCATGACAAATTTGAAAATTAAATTCTCAAATTTCTAATAATTTTCCAAAGCCCTATGTCCCAAAAAAAGAAAAAAAAAAGTCGTTACTTTCTCCAATTCACTTTAATTTATTTCTAGTGGAATTTTTTTATCCCAATATAATTATCATTTCGCAACTTTTTAAACATCAATTAAAATGGACCGTAGGTTGTACACAGCAGTAAATGTACACCTTATTATCATTTTGTTTACATATTTATTATTAAATAAATGTATACTATCACAAAAAAAATTAGTAGGGAGAAAAAAAAAAATTAATAACTTAATTTTCTTGGATAGGACAAAATCGTAATTATTTTAAGATAAATGAATTAGACAGACACTACTAAAGTGAACATGGTATTATATTTAATGGTACTGGTAACGGTTAAATATCACACATATATATTTATTAAAAAAATTATATGAACTTTATTACGTGCAACTTCTATACACTTATTAAAAAACCTAAGGGAATACTTGTTTCAAATTCTTCAATGAAAATGTGAACATAAAATCTCGTTTTCCTCTATGCCTCCAAATATGTTGGACAAATAGTTATCACCATGGTGATTACATCACTAGGTGTTGTGCTTTAATTTTGAAAAAAAAATGAATAAAGAAAGATTATTAGTTGATACAGGGAAATGATTGAGAAAAATAATTATACAAAGCGAGAACGGTAATCAAATGAGATAATAATCATCTTATTTAAAAAAAAAAATTATGTATTTTTTGAAAGGAAAAAAAAAATCATTCATATTGCTGGAAAGCAGCCAACACTGATTGACAAATAAAAATCAACTGGGAGACAAAGGTACCAAATGTGCTTCCAAACAAAGATTTGGTCTCGTATTGGATGAAATTGCGCTGACTGTAAATCAAATGAAGAGAAATGCAAAATTATATGGTAAGCCGACTTTACTGTATATTTATTAGAGTCAGACAATTTGGGTTCGGCCTATCGGCCTATCCAAGATTTATTATGGGTCGTGCTTAGGGCTGAAAATCAAACCAAGCTATTCGATACTCGATTCGAGATCGTTCGATAAAAGCTCGTTTGAGCTCGGTTCGAAATAGAAATCAAACAAGCTTGAACACAAATTTATGTTCGGAACATTATAAAGCTCGGCTCGAACTCGAGCTCGATAACTAAAAAAAAGATAAAACATGTGTAAAAATATCAAACTACTCGAGCTCGACTCGTGTTCGGCTCGATTAAAGCTCGTTCGAGCTCGACTCGAATAATTATCAAACAAGCTCAAACATGAATATCAAAGCTCGATAATTTTTCAAACAAGCTTGAACACTCGTGCGTTCGGCTCGGCTCGACTCATTTACAGCCCTAGTCGTGCTTAAAAAATGGAGGTTAAAAAATATCGGGCTGTTTTGGCCCATCCCAGATGACCCGATATTTCATGGGCAGTTCACTTGGCCCGATCAAAATTTTAGCTATTACTCCCTCTGTCCACAAAATTTTTACCCCTTTACTGTTGGGCACAGTTTTTAATGAAAATTAGTATTTATTGAAAAAGTGGATAAAGTAGATAAAATAATTGTATTGTGGAGGGTATTGTGGAGGGTATTGTGGGACCCATTTATTTGTTTGTGAGTGTAGTTTATTTCCAAAAGAGGAATGGGTAAAAATTTGGTGGAGAAACAAAAAAGGAAAGCGGGTAAAAATTTCGTGAACGTAGGGAGTAAAATAATAGTAAAAATTTACAAATTTAAATTAATGTTATTGTGTTACTGTGATATTAAAACTTTTATGTTTGTGTTTTTAATTTATTTTGGATATTGAAATTATGAATGGTTCTTAATTCTATTAAAACTCTAAACTTGTTTGGTATTGTAATGACATTTATTTTTGTTTGAAATTATGTTTGAACTTCTTATTTTTATTCTATTTTATTATTAATGTTGTTACTTGTTAGGCATTAAAGTAGATTAGGAATATATAAAATATATATGTGAATTTTGGAAATGTGATTAATTATGTGTGTAGTGTTTATAGTAATTTTTTTTTATGTTCATCAAGAGCTATTGAGTTCCGGAGAGACATTGAATTTCCTTGAAGAATTACTCTTTTCCTTCTAGTAAGCCCAGGAAGGAGCATGCCCTGAATTTGCTTCCAAAAAAGTGGAGTTTGAACTTTGAACAATACTTGGCTTTGTACACTACTTGCTCAATAAGGCCCTATTAAAATTGGCCAAGGTTGTATCTTTTGTTAATACACTCCACTCAAAAAATAGTCGAAAAAAATCCGAAATTTTAACAATTTTTGGAAAAAAATAATTCGAAAATGCAAAAAAAAAAGAAAAAAAAAACCACTAAACATATGATTTTTTGGATTTTTTTTAAAATATTTTTTTGGGTGGAGTGTATTAACAAAATATAAAACTGTATTTAATCTGGATTATTAAATATTTCGAAACGAGCTTTTAGTTTTGCAAAGAGATTTGTTCTTCGCATTTGGATGCCACCAATAGTGACATATTAGAGCCTCAATTTCCGCCACGAAGCCACCGGTGACTTTAACACGATATTGCATACGTTGGGATGGACTGAACAACATATTTCATTAATATTATTTTCGTTTGTCCATAAAAAATAGTCTTATTTTCTTTGAATACTTTTTTATAAACGACCATTTTATTTAAATACGGATATTTGAATATCCCGTAATGTCCTCCAATATATCGTATTAAACTACGTAAAAAAGAATGACTAATTTTTGTGGATGGAGGGAGTATTTTTTTTTAATGCTTGTAACATATTTCTCTTTCCAATCATGTGTCCTTTGAGTAATTCTCCGGAGGCAAAAACTTCAGTTTTCCTCCGTCCAACTGATACTAAACCAAGATATACTGCATGGCCAGAAATTCTATGTTTGTTTTTTGGTTTCTCAAGAGAATTTTGGTATTTCAAATTCAAACCTCTGTTTATTTATCAGGATTTAGGTGTAGAATTTTAAATTCTCTAAAATTATACTCCCTTCGTCACAATTTTATTTTCCCAGTTAACTTTACACGGAATTTAATGTGAGAGTTGAATTATAGTATATAAATGAATAAAGTAATTTTTAGAATGACGAAAAGAAGTTGAATTGTAGGGGTGGAGTTTAAAAAGATGAATGTACTTTATTTCTATTTTAAGAATGAAAAAAATAAAATTGAGACGGACCTTTTTGACAAATGGAAAAATAAAATTGGGACGGAGGGAGTACTCTATAATACCTATAATACACATATTTTACTTTTTTCAAACACAATTTTTAATAGAATATCAATCATCTACTACACACTTTATTATTATTATTATTATTATTATTATTATTATTATTTATTATTATTATCTATCCAACTCAATAATCTCTCTCCTATTTTTTTACTATACACAATTATTAAATTATTTCAACCTACTTTTTACAATATACTCCATCCGTCCACGAAAAAAATGATCACTTGTTTGCACATGATTTAAATGAACTTCACAATACCCAAAAATATCCTTTTATATATTACCTTAAATCACATACAAACAAATAAGCATACTTTTCGTTGACGGACGAAGTAATAATTTTTCTATCGCCTATTTTATCAAAATCCACCCTCAAACGAATACAAAATTCAAATACATCTTTTATTTTATTTCAAATCCCCTCTGACCCATAAATACACATTACCAAGAAATTACATATAAATGTAGCAGTATTAGAAGGGATACTTTGGGCTGAAAAAATACCTGATTTTTCATAATTAAATAAGTAATCCTTTGCGGCAAAAAAGCTTGTTCATATATCTTATCTTGATGGGAAAAGCTATAATTGCCATATAAAGAGAATAGTATCCTGAATTTTCTATTTTCATTAACCACTTTTAATTTTCATATTTATTATCTTTTTCATACCCATTAAAGAAATTTTTTTAACCAAACATATACGCACAAAAAATATACATAATACCTCTCATTTTATATTCATAAAGTTCACTAAATGGCCAAGGGAATAACTTCGGGAACGGCCAATTATTGTCTGATGAAAAACTGAAGACTGAAACAAAGCCAAAAAAACCAACAATAGTAGTGCATGTAATTATTGCCTTTCCGCTATTAAAAATGTTCCTCAACTATACCAATTGGCCTCTAAACTAAAGCGCCACGCTACACAACCTAAAACGATGCCCCCCCAAAAAAAAAGAAAGAAGAAAAAACCTCTGCAAAACTATACAAAATACCTAACAATGTACAGCAACAGGGACACATGAGCATTACAACACACATAACACATTTGCTGCTATTCAATCTTCTATCCTCTGTATCTCCCCCATCATGATTCGATTGCTGGTAACCTTAAAACCGAGAAGAGCTGGATCAATCTGTCTACCTTTCTTACCCTTCTTTTTGTTGTTCCTTGCCCCGGACATCGCATCCGACGACTCTGAAGTTGCCTGAGTTTCTTGAGGTGGCTTCTTAGCACTGCTTTTAAGCATATCACTGAACGACGTCTCCAATACATCCGCATCATTACAGGATGATGTTCTTCGGAACTGTGCCTCTCTCCGCCCTGATGCCTCCACATTTCCTACAGCAGCTCCCGCTTCTCGTCTCATCCCTGCAAACAAGCATATCACGAGCATGTAAATAGAACACCCTACGCTTGGTGTACAAGTGTAGATAGAATCCACCCTTGAGGTGTAGAGTAAAAACTACAAGTCTGAAGAACACAAGCGAACAAGGAGCTGAGATTTTAAAGATCACACAAGTTTCCAAAGTCCAGAGAGCAAAACCAAAATCATTAAGGCGGTGTTTGTTTTAGAAATGGAGTCAGATGGGATGGGATGTGGATGTGAGTAATCCAATGAAGAGTAAATCTATGTTTGGTTAGGGATGGAGCAGGGGTGAAGGAGTTTTATGTCAAATCAAAAGTAGTGTATTTTTTCTTTTTTTGTTTAATTATTGTTGAGTCGGTGTTAGGAAACTGGAGATGTGATTGTATATAGTGTGAGAGAAAAGTAGGAAAAAGAAAAGTCTTTTATGATGAAAGGTGAGTAGGAGAGAGATGAGTCTTATGACGAATGTAAGTAGGAGAGGGAATGAGTAAGTGAATGAGAAAAATAAGTGATGTGGTTGTATTAAGTTTCATGAAAATAGGCTGCAGGTGTATTTTACCCGAGTGGATGTTAAAGCCAGATGTGAAAAACAATTAAGTGGTTCTGGGCGTGCACACCTCAAAACAAACATGACTACAACTCCTCAATTTACAACCTTTAATAGAACGAAAAGAAGTGGCAGATTCCCAGCTTACCATCAGAAGGTACAACATTCGAAACACTTCTCCCTCTGGCAACAGGGTCAGTGGTTAGCTCCGATAACCCATCCTGGGAAGATGCAGCTCGTGAGACAGGTGGTGGACGTCTCAGCAAAACATTTTCTGGTCCTTTTGAACTGGGAGGTCGTAACCTAGTTACATCAATAAAATAAGCAATGGACTAAAACGAATACCTAATGAAGCAACAACGTCACACATCACCAAAAAAATTTTGCTAACTTATAGCTATTCCACCCGTCAATAAATGGAACAACCAAGGCTTATGTGCTTCTGGAAAGATAGGAATAGAGTTATCTTAAAAAAGACCAAAGAACTTGGCAGCCAAAGAAAAGATAAAAAAGATTTCAGTTATCAGCAGGGGGAAAAATAGCAGCCAAGTTTTCCTACCTTTCCCTGGCAGCATCCTCCAAAACAGACTCATCTGATCCAATCTTGATATTCTGAAAACCTGATCATTATCATCAAAATCATGTTACTCATAGTGTAATTGCAAGGCCAAGAAAATGCAGATTCCATATGCAAAGTATGAACATACCAGCAGAGCTAAGCGATTTATGCCTGCTGAGGACATTTATAGGCATTTCCCCCCTGTCAGCAGATGCCAAGCCAGCCTGCTCAACTAAGCCTTCTTGAGCCTCTGAAATCATTCCCTGAATGTTACCTTCATTTATGAGCACTTTTTTTTTTTCTTCCACATAAGAAAAGGTTAATTTTTTGACCAACTTATATTATCAAGGTGAAATTTTGATCACTTACCTGAGTGTTTTCATCGATGTTGGTGACAAATGGATTTCCTTCCACTAATGCTCCACCTTGAGATCTATAAGGCATTCCACCAATTTCGAGAACATTGGTTATCCCCTCTGACATTCGACCAAGAGGTGGCCCGGCAGAATCAGAACCATAAGACCCAACAGCGAATGAGTTGTTGAAGCCTGATTCTGGAAGTACACCAAATGAAGGGTTTGCTATGCTATGACCTGAAGGTGGCCTCCTCTCATTCGGCATTTCATTAGTCATGTCGAATTGTTCGCTAGATGGATGACCAGATTTTTGCTGTAGTAATTCCATAAGTAATCGCTTTGAACTGTCATCATTTGTTCCAGCTGACATCCACAAACTAGGGTCTTCAGTACTTCTTTTGCCATCCAATTCCCTTCTCTGCCTCTCATTATGAAGATGCAACTGTTGAATTCTAGACTCCATCCACTCATTGGACAACTGCCCATTATTCTCCGACCACTGACCCTCCATTGTGTCCAAGCGTGAATCAAGGAACTGATTTGGATTTAAAGAGTGGTTTGCATGCTGAGAGTAAACACCAGACGAAAAGCCTCCAACTTGACCACCAGAATGCATTCGTGCAATCTGCTCCTGCATTTCTAAGCCTTGAGCACGAGCCATGGAGTTCACGACATCACGATTTACCCCAGGGGCACCAACAGGCAATGACATTGACCGCTCAAAAGGTAACATGCCAGGCTCATAAAGACCGTGTTGAAGTCTATCTTGTACTGAAAGGTTTCGATCCAGGAGGTTAAGATGCTCCTCAGAAGGTGGTATTTGTTGGGAATAGAAGTCCAATGGGCCGAATCCAGTAGAGATAGGTCTATGAGCGGCAGCAGGATTTCTGTGGAACTGACTAGCTTCATCAAGTCCCCAACCTGGGTTGATTTGCCTTTCTTCCATTTCCAGTCGCTGCCTCAGCCCCAACGGCAACTGCCTCCCATGCAGCTGATCTTGCTGTATAATCTGTTGATCCATAGGATGAATTTGTCCATGCCTTCCGCGTGATAAGAACTCCAACAAATCATTCTGATGCCCTTGATGTGGCATTTGACCAAATTTTGCCTGAATTAGTTGCTCAATGGATGGGTCAGTATGCCTTGATGGAAATTGGGACCGTTGTTGCAAATCATTCAGCATTTGCTGCTTTAGTAAGGCTTGTTCAAGAGCAGCATTCGATCTGAGAGCATCAATACGTGACTGTCCACGACCGGACTCGCGCATTTGACTCTGCAGCAGCTGCTCCAGAAGAACCTGTCTGGCCTGAGACTGCTGTTGCTCTTTTAACAGCATTTGTTGTTGATGAAATTGTTCTTGTTGTTGCAGCTGCTGGTGCTGCTGTTGTTGAAGTTGCAGCTGCCTATGCTGTTGCAGCTGAATGGCCATCAAGTGTTCCACATCTTGCCCTGTTTGATTGAGGAGCTGTTTGTGGTGCATCAATTTAGAACTTGGGCCACCCTCTAGCATCGCTTCATTCAAGTGCGCATTATGAGAAGGCATCATGCCATGTGGCTGAAGCTGCTGCTGCAGTAGCTTCTCTGCTAAATCAAATTGGTTAAATTCTTGGTCCATTCTTGAAGGATGACGAGCATCCACAACATCTTGATACAAATTGGAACCAGAAAGTGAGCTGTTGCCATAAACATCATTCCACGTCTCTGGGGCATTAGTTGGAGTAGTCATTGCACCAAAAGGGGCAATCCTTCCAGATGCATTTGCAAGTTTCTCCTGTGCAACTCCACTAAATGGAGGTGCTTGGTCATTTCTCGAATATGTACTTTCAAGCTCAGACCACAACAAACTAAGAGGATGCAACTTATTATCTTTCTGATTTGGCATGCCAGAATCTATCATTTCGTTAGCAAGATAAGACTGGTTACTATTATTTGTAGCAGATTCACCATATCCTCTAGACATCTTTCCTATAGCACTGCCACTACTTCCAGGTCTCCCAGGAAACACGATTTCTGTTTGAAGAGAAAAAGAAGTGAAAATAATTAGAAGAGAATGCAATGAAATGGTGAAAATAATTAGAAGAGAATGCAATGAAATGGTGAAAATAATTAGAAGATAATGCAATGAAATGGTGAAAACAAATCAATAGTAGATATAATGAGGCAACCTTCATCTTGCACACCAAACTCATTGAAATCTTTGCCCTGAGAGTATAAGTGTTGTGACAGATGACGATGATGTTCAGATACATTTGACTGACCTTGATGTGCAGGGATAGCATCAAAATCAGGTAACTGCCAGCTAGAACCATCGACTGCAGGGGACGGAATGGATTCGGGGACAAGAACACCAGGCTGCAAACATGTTTCAGATGCACCCTCCATCACAACCGCCTTCTCTAGATTAGACCCTAAATCAGTTACACTATCATACTCATGTCTGAATTTTAAATGAGGCATGACATCACCCAATTCCTGGAAAGGCGAATCATCAGGTGCATCTTCCAAACGAACAGGTAAATCTGTCCCAAAAAACCCTTGCTCAAACCAGGAAATGATATCCACTCCAAGAAAAGGTCCCTGTATTTCCCCTTGAGGATCCTGATAGTACAAACTCAATTCTTCTGGAGGGATTCCTCTATCTAGCTGATATTCATTAACTCTGTTTCCAATCTTATGTAGACGGCCATCCCAGTGCTGCTCTGATGCAGACATAATGGAGTTCGGCTCATGAGGAAGTTTATTATTAACATCAAATGATGTGGCCGATTTGACACTGTCAAACAGAGGGTGCTGGTTAACAGCAGAATCTGAAGCCTTGAGCTGAAACTCATCAAACTGAGCATTACTGACAGCTTGAAAGCTGCCAATACCCAGCTCTTTTCCGTTCATAGCCTCAGAAACTTCATATTCTCCTTCATGATCAGCGGCTCTCTCTATGGTAAGATAAAAAATCTTTGAGTCATTGAAAAATAGAGAAGTGTAACATAAAAATGCAATCAAGTTTTCACTGTTTAACAAACCTGTTTTGGATGAATTATTGTAGATGCTGTCAACACCGGCTTGATGAATATCAAATGAAACCTTCTGGAAGATATCCGGCATCTCTTGGGTGGTATCAGCAGAGAGGGAAACCTGTCTTCCATTGATGAATTCTAGGTCTCCCGCTTCTAGAAATGAATACAAGAAAGGTTAGTAATCTGCAGAGGAAAAAGCTGAGGAACAGGAAAAGGGTAAACGTATTTTACACTTCAAAAAATAAAAAACAAAAATACCTGAAACATTGTCCGCCGATTTGCCCTTCTTAAATGAACTGTATGAGGCTCCACTACTTGTTATTTTCCCTTTCCATATATCGTTCAGCATTGCCTGAAACAGAAGAGGAGTTCATCACATTTCTATTGGCAATTAAAAGAACCAAAATTCATGCATAGTATTAATCTTATAAAGGAATATTGTCAACGGGTAAGCCTCACCTCCTGCTCAGCATCTGGAGCCACAAAAGCTAAAGGTTCAACCTCATCCACTTGAGTTATTGGGGGTACTTCCTCCAAATTATCAGGCAAGAGTGCAAGGGATGACTCCAACTTTTGCTTACGGTATATGTCAAGAAGTTTTCCCCTTGGATACACAAATGTTTCAACTGAAAGGTTTGAGTTTCCATTCCTGTCATATTGAGCGGCACCGATTGGAGTTGCAGATGGAGGTCTCCCAATGGAAGAGCCCGATCTACCACGCCCCACAGTAAAGCCCACATTTGAGCCCTCAACTCGTCCCCTATCAAGTCCAAATCCTGGTGCAGCACGGTTACCAGAGCCAGCAGGATTTCCCTCCAATCTGTGTCGAGGCCTCCACTTATCACGAGAATCTGAATCACGTTCAGGAACAGCACGGCTATTTGAAACAAATGATTGATTTCCAACCTGAGGTTCTTCCTTCTCCCCGTCTGTCCTTTTCTCCACCCGAGGATCTTTTTCTTTGTCATCAGGACCCCACCTTAAAGACCATTTGCTATCACGCCTTGTTTCATGTCCAGAATTGCGACTACTAACATCATGCCACCTGTCAGTAGCAGGCAAAGATCTATTGTCAGTAGTTTCTCTGCCTGGAGCATTGTCTGCCCGTCTATCCACCTTCCTGCGATCCCTCCTACCTAGCAATCCAGTTTCTCTTTCTTCTTCACGCCAGCGGCGTCCATTATCAGGTTCTGGTGCAGTCCTCCTCCAATCCTTTTTCTCCTCAGGTGCATCTGGACGCCAAACCTCCTTCTGGCTCAAATCAGCAGAACTACCAAGAGATAAAGAACTCGGGCCACGATTTTCCTGTTGATCAGAAAGATGTCATCTTTGATAGTTATGGACAGGGCAGATTTTTTTTCCAAAGATGGTTAAAGGAGAAAAAAGAGACAAACAAAAACCACAAAAACAATTGGTACACACAAACAGTAACCTCTATTCATAATGTAAAGTGGACATAAAAGGAGGCAAGTTTTGGCAAGATAAATCAGATAAAGTTGATCTGTCATGAGCTCTAATTATCACTCTGCATATAATGAAGATAGTATAGACAAGATCCTCTGGATGGCCACTTTAGCAACTCAAGATTAAACAAGAAGATGCAGAATAGCACTCCCCGCAAAGTATAGGCCATTCTTGACCTAGGGATCAACTTTACAGGCTTCAGAGTGTCATAATGCTTAGTTCCAATGTTTTAAGGAATATATTGAAATATGCAAACTGCTTTTCACCATGTCAACATGAATAAAGAATTTACAATCATACAATGCACATCTATAACAACTGGGCATAAATTGAGTCCGACAAGAACATAAAGAGGAGAAGGTAATTGAATTACATATTCAATAAGCAGAAGAAAAAATTGAAGATTTGCATAATCACTTTAATCAACGCTACAGAACTATGTTGAGAATTCATGCAGTGCTGCATACTAATCGTATATTTGTACCACAAATCAAACCCTTCCATTTAAACCCAAAAGATTGATATTGTACATCATGGGCTACATCAAAATTGACAGTGACAGATTCCAAAGCGAAGCAAAAAGTTCAGTAACTTCAAACACAAATCAAGTCTTCGAGAATGTAATAATTATGAAGAATCCAACTAAAGCCTGAAAACCATTTCATCCTTTTGTTAATCTCAGAGCAAAAAACTACAGGACCCCTGTATATTTACCAATTTAGGTTCATTTGGCTTAGCATACAGCCACTGCGGAGAGAGCGGGATACTCTCCGACATTGCTTGGTCTGCACCAAAAAAATATATATATACAGTCAGAGTAAGCCAAAAACTCAAAGAAGATAATAAGTGCAGCAAGATACTCCATTTCAACAATAAGCTTGTAAAGAAAAACACTAGTTACCCTTTGATTCGTCCAGCAATCCCGCCAACCCCTTGTCCTCATCATTTCCAATGGAAGCTTCATTGCAAAAACACCAGAAGATGTCATATAAAGGGAAGTTTTAATCACAAATACATTTACAAGGCTGGAAAGCTCAAGATACATCAATTGACGGAATGAGAACAAATCCGTATAAAAGATGAAAGGAAATACGATGATGAACTTCAAATAACAGTTCAAAGAACATCATAATAAAAGTTTTATCATTCACAAGATTAACAGGATTAAGAAACAAAAAAAGGTTACCAGGAAGAAAGAAAAAACAGTAGATTAGTAATTTTTCCCATTCACAAAGCAATCAATCGTTAGAATTCACGAAATCAATAAGTACTAAATCAGAAGTAAAGAGCCTGATTTGAAACCCTAGGACCTAAATTGAAAGTTGCATTGCCGATGCAGATCTATATATCAAAGTACAGTATCCAGCATAGGATAGCCAAATCCAAATAACTGAAGTAAATCAAAAGAAGCAGGAAATTCATACGAAATCAGAAACAGCGATTTACCTTTCGGAATCCACGACTGATCGGAGGGCTTCGAAGACATGAGATCCTCCGGAAGATCCAGCTTGCTTTCCGCCATTTCAACAAATCGATATTTCACAAAATTTCAGGGAACAATCACAGACCTCGACGAAGAATCGCTCAAATGAAACACAAATAGTGAGAGTGAGATTGGGAGAGAGAAGTGAATCGGTGACTAGCTACAGAAACAATTCAGGGCGAAACAGATTCAAATAGCAAATTGGCAGATGTATACATAGGTGTATGTATAGGTAGAGCGAGATTTAGGGTTTGTGTGAGCAATTGAAAAATGCAGAGAGAGAGAGAGGGGAGATGTGCAGAGAGGAGAAAAACAGAGGGTGAGGGTTTGGGTGGTCAGAACAGCCAAATCAAATAATCGGGAATTACTATTTTATGATTTTGATTTTCGGGGAAGTCTTTAATAATTATAAAATGACCCCAAATAATATTTTTCTTCCGAGAAAACCCCTTGACCCTCATCCCCGTTTTTAGTCTACCTATGCGTTAAATTCGGATTTTTTTTTAAGATTGGCAAATTTTGGGTAAGGGTACCATAGGAATACGCATTTTCAAATGATTATCATTTGTTAAAAAAAAAAAAAAAAGGTTTTATAGAAAAATTGTTTATGATAAGATCATTATGGAACTAATTTAAAATATTAAATATTTGATCAAATATCAAAAGTCAACTTCAGTATAATGTAGATGTTATTAATTTTTTATTTCCCAACTTTTGATGCTCATAATAAAAGTTTTGATACTTTTAATCACATATTTAATATTTTAAAATATTTTTATGGTAAATTTATCATAAATTATTTTCAGATAAAAGATGCCCTGTGTTAAAAGGCATTAAAGTAATTCCGTTTAATTTATGTAGGCAAATTAAAATTAAAGTAATACTAAAAAGTGAAGTATTTTGGTTTAAGAATTATAAAAAGGGAAAGTATTTACAAAAAAATAGTTTATAGAATTTTTTAAAAGAAAGATGGAAATATGTATTTATTAATCAAACTTTAGAATTAATGAAAAACACTTGAGAAAGATTAGTCACCTGACCAAAAATCAGTGATTTATTGTAAAACTTTATATTGACTTCTCTTAATTCTTAAAGCAAAAACTTTTCAGCTAGATTTTAATTTTTTCATTTGATTCATTTTAAAATATATATATATATATATATATATATATATACTATTTATAAAAAAATATTAATTCATAAGAAAAAAAGTATTATCTCAAACAAAAGAAAGTATTAGTCTAGAGGTGAAACTATTTTAGCACTTTTTCCATATAAAACTAATTATATTAGCACATGAATTGATGCATTTCTTCACATCTTTTTACTGAGTTTTTTTTTTTTTTTTATGATTTGTTAAAAAATATTCCCCATGTCCAAGATAAACTTTATATTTTTATTTTTGGCCCTCAATTAATATTAAAAAAAGCCACACAAATTTCATCTAACTTTTGCATTCTTTACATTTTTACTTTTTTTTAATCACATTTAAAACTCCAACTCTATTAAATATTATTTTCTTTAAAAAGTGCCTAAAACACAAATGTAAAGTTTTATTTCTGATGTAATCACTTGAGCTGATCCATTTCTCATATGATATTTTGAAGTTAAAATGGTATTTTTCGGAATCTTTTTTTTTTTAGATTTTAGGACCTATAAAAATAACCATAAGCATTATCTCAACATGGTGCGAAGTTTGCACCCACGTTTTCAATATTTGAAATGATATATCTGCAATTTAATATTATCTTATAAAATCGTTTAATAAATAAGGATTTTTAAATTTCCATATGTAAGCTGAATTTCATCCACTATTCTGATATCCCGTTTAAAACGTATGGATTATTTAATCACATTAATTTGTTGTTTGGTATACCAGTATAAAATGCAATAGCATTAGATGGTCTTTGGAAACTCTACAAAATAACACTCCTTTTTTTTTTTATCTAATTTACCCCAAGTCTTAATTTAGTATAAAAAAAATATTTTAGGAAAATAACAAATATTTTTTAAATTAATTAGAATACGATAGACTTTTAAGAAATATATATATGTTAAATTTTGTGAAACAGTATTTATTTTGAAACGGGAAAGTAGGTAACTGTTTTTTTTTAAAGTTACTCCTCACATTTTTTTAAGTTTTTAAGTGAGTGATTTTAAAATTTGTTAAGGTGTATTTGCACCTCAATTAACATATTTTAAAATTAGTTCTTAAAAATTGATTTGAAGTACATTTTTCTATAATTTTACGTCATTCCGTAAATTTGCAAATACCTCTTTAATTGTGTTTGCAAATGCTTTATAGACATAGTTGGTATGAGAATGAAATTGTGATTGAATGGAATAAAATCATGAATGAAATGAAAATTGTAAAAGAATGATATAGAAATAAATCAAGAATGAAATGTAATTATTAAATGAATTTATTTTAACTTAACTAGTATGTTACCCGTGCGATGCACGATCCGCATATATATAATGTGTGATAATTTTTAAAGGCAAAGTATTATATGAAAATAGTTCATCATAAACTTTCATAAAACAATTTTAAATTATCATTAATCTCACCAGGAGTATCATTAATCTGGGTCAGTGGTGTATTATATTGTAATTGTTGTAAATGAACTCAGATTAATGATGTTGGGACAATGTCAGTTTTGATTAAATCTCAAAGCCCCTGAAAAGATGACTTGTCTTTGAATGTGAAATAGTCAGGGTAGTCTTGGTTAGGTTTGTAAGTTAGTGTATTTTACATTTTACAAGAACTCAATGAGAGGAGTACTCGTTGATGACAATCAAGACTGAAGCCTGAAGACATAAGAGCACCATCTTGAGCTTATGGTAGTTCATCTAAGTTGACTGAGTAAGTGTCAGGATGAAGAGCATGATCTTGAGATCATTGCTAACTCAGTCATGTAGGGAACAGGATAACACTGAGTATTGGGAGGAGACTTGGAGTAGGATCCAAGCAAGTCAAAAGGAATGTCAGCGCTGGGAAGCGTACGTAGATGAGGACAAACCTGAACTCAGTAAAGACAAGACTGAACTGAAAAATGAGTTCTGACATTCTCACCTACCAGCTGACGTGGACCAATCAGAGAGCGCCAAGTCATGTACAGATACTGACTTGAACCTGACATCCATGCACAGTTCAACGGGCAATCATTAAATGTAATTACCAAATCCATGCAAGGACGACTGCTGCATGGGAGATGTATCTATTGAACAAATCCTACGAGAAGACAACCTAGAAGGATATCTCTTCCAACGGATAGTTTTTCAAAGCTGCTTATAAATACAGAAGACCTTGGACCCAAGCAAGGTTACGGGAAATTTCGAGGCTAAGAAATTACTCAAACTCTCAACGCACAAAGCATTCGGCATTCAAAGAAGCACTCAAAACATCTTAAATATCCCAAGTGTTTCTTAGTTAGAGAGTTATTTTGTATTCCACTGAGCGAACCAAGCTATGTTTTAAGCTTAGAGTAATTATCCATCCTTATCATAGCATTGACTTGTAAGGATAATCACAATCTTAGTTGGAAACCAAACTGAAACCAAAACCCTCTAGTCAGGTTTGTTGGTTGAGGTTGTTAGTGAGTTAGAAGGGGGAAGTAAGGGTCAGTGAGTGTAGCTGATTCTGGTGCAAGTCAATCCTTAGTAGATTCTCCTGTTAAATCAGGACCATGGACGTAGGAGCTTGAGTCTCTGAACCACGTTACTTCCTTGTGTTCTTTATTGCTTTGATTGTTGCTCTTGATTGTTTATTCATTTAAGTCATTCATTGCATTGTTTATTAGGCTTGAATCAATCAGCCTGATCATTAAACTGAACATTGCCCTTCTAATCACGGCTTCTTAAGAAAGAAAACAAGTTTTCAGTAAGCAAACTAAAACAAGACTATAAACTTTTAGGGCTCACACATTCCGCACTGAACATAAGTAGATAGTTATCCAACAGACTTGCACTCAGTGCTGTTAGTAGGTGGATTATCTACTCAGTGTTCAACATCACTCTGAGTAAGGGGACTCAGTCAGTTTGAAAGTAAGAAAAATTTGTATACGTGTATTCCCCCCCCCCCCACCCCCCTACACGTATCACCCAGTCTTGTACTGGGACCAACAAGTGGTATCAGAGCACTGGTTCAAAAGACTACTGACTTTGAATACTAATAGTTTCAGAGGAGAAACTGTTGGTGGTCACTGAACAGATCTGAGTTTGCTTTTTATATAACTTGCATCATCATGACTTCGAGGAGACTTGAAGCTTCTTTACCTGAATTTTCCGTTGCTAACTTTGTCTATTGGAAGTTCAGACTTGAGGCACATTTAAATGTCATCCATGACCAAATGCCGTGAGTTATCAGGAACGGGCCGATCAAGATCATTATCCCGAATGTCAGAGGACTGGGATATGATGATCTCGACATTGGTGTACAGGTTCCTAAGGAGAGAAAGGATATGACCAATGATGAGATCAAGATGGTGGGACTGGACAACGTGGCCAGGAACATTATTCTTCACACGGTACCGTTCGAGGAGTCAGCGAGGCTGATGAACTTAAAGACGGCAAATGAGGTTTGGGATGAGCTGACCAGTATGTGCAAGGGGTCAGAAAAGATAAAGGAGAACAAGAGGAATATTGTTATTCAGAAATTTGAAGCGTTCGAGATTCTGCCTGATGAATCTATCGATCAGATGGAGTCAAGATTCATCAAGATTATGAATGAGTTGGTGATGTTGGGAAAAGAGGTTCCTAAAAGAGAAGTTGCTTCTAAAATCCTAAATGCTCTTCCTGAGAGATGGGAAAACAGTGTTATTATGTTGAAAAACACTCAGGATATGAGTAATATCACTTCAGCTTTACTTTTTTCAGAGCTCAAAGCTTTGGAATATGATCTGAACAAGAGAAAGAAGTACAGCCTGAAGAGGAGGAGAAAGAGAAAGCTCCTGAGTAAAGTGTGGCGTTCAAAGCCAAGTCAGAACCTGTCGAGTCTTCATCAAGGTCACTGATGGAGATGAGCAAAGAAGAGTTCACTGGGGAGTACAGCCTATGGCCAAACGCTTTGAAAAGCTAAATTCCAGGTTTAGTCATTATAAAAAATATTATTAGGATACTCGTGATAGGAAACCTGAAGGAACCCACCAAGGTTCTGGAGATATGAGGAAAGAAGAAACCCTGAACTCGGACGCGATCGTGGTGATGAGAGGAGATATTCAGATCCAAAGCCCGATCGCAGAGATGAACAGAGACGTACTCGAGATGACAAGCACTTAGGGAAGAATGAAAATTCATCAAGACAAAGGGCACCTGACTCAAGAAGGAACCCTGAGCCGAGAAAGGAGAGAGGAGATGAGCAAGCTACATGTTATAACTGTAATAAAAGTGGGCACTATCAGTACGACTGTCCAGAACTGAGTGCACGAAAGAGAGAATACAGTAGGGTCAAGAGAGACTAGAGGTACGCTGACCGGAGAGCCATGCTCGCTGAGGAAGCTACAGACTCGGATGGTCCTGAGGAGAGGTCGCCTGAACTCTTTTCCGATGAGGAATACGATGATCTTTGCCTTATGGCTAGGGAGGAGCCTGAGGTAACATCTAATTATGTGTGTGGTTCACATAGTGGTAGAAATCCTGAGCTCAGCTTAGAGTCAGCCAGAGAAATGAACCTTCAGATTTGCTTAGATCAATTGATGGTTGATTTCCCCAGGCTATAGGAAACTAATGTCTTTCTGGTAGAGGAGAACTCGAAATTGAGTACTGAGGTTCAAAACCTGAATGATCAACTCACTCAGTCAGATTTAAAAGAGTCAGCTCAGATTGTGAGACTAACTCAAGAGATTGACATGATCAATGTTGAGCGTCTTCCAAGAGAGAAGATTCTGAAAGAACTGGCTGATAAAGAGCTGGTCAGGAAGGAAGAACTGAAAGCACTCAAGAGTAAGTTTGATGACCTCTTTGCCAGACATGAAATCCTGAAAAAGAGTGAGAACTCTCTTAAGCAGAAGGTTGCAGCAATGGATAAATCCTCAGTGGCTAGAGAGGAAATATATAGCAGCCAGATGCTTGGGAATAAGAAAAAGAGGCTTGGATATGTCCCTAAGAAATTCTCACAAGGTCAGTCTCATGTTGTTTCAGGGAGCAACACTGAGAGAGTGTTTGTCTAGGCAGGTAAGGGTACAAAGAAAGTTGTATTCGAAGCCCGCAAAACTGATAAGGGTAAGGAAACTGCTGAGACAGTCAGGATAGCCCCAAAAGTTGCTAAGCCAAAACCCAAGGGAAAGGCTGAGCAACCAAAGGAGGCCCCTGAGAGCTCAAGCCAGAAGAAACCTCAGCGTAAGCCGAGGAAGACTCAGGCTAAGAGTACTCAGACTGCTCAACAGGGGTATTATCATGCATGGCAATACCCTTAGGGAAGGCCAGGCATGATAGCACCTCCATGGTTTTGGCATCCTGAAGCCTATAACTGCTTTCAGTTCCCCCACTTGCCTAGGGGGAACCAAAAGCAAGTCCCTCATCAGGGACAAACCTCAAGACCAGTGCACCAAGGCCTAGGAAGAATAGGAAGCAAGCCTAAAAGGCATCCACTCAAGCTCCTGTGAAGCCTAAGCCTGACACTTATACACCATCTTCTTATCAGGCTAAGAAGAAGAAAGTAGTGTATGTGGATATTTCTGGGAAACAGATCTACCACTCTGAGGCAATCAGGGTAGTGAAGCAGGTCTGAATCCCGAAAGGTACAGCTGACGCCATAGGACCCAACACCCAATGGGTACCTAAAGCCTGATCTGTTTGCAGGCGGATGTGGATCACAACAAGAGGAGAGGAGACTCGATCAAAAGTTGTTTGGTACCTAGACAGTGGTTGCTCAAGGCACATGACTGGAATGAAAAGTCTTATCCAAGAATTTCAAGCTAAGGATGGTCCACAGGTAACCTTTGGTGATAACTCAAAAGGTTTTACTAAAGGGTTTGGTGTCTTGAAAATAGGTACAACCAGAGTGAAGAATGTGTCCTTTGTGGAAGGACTGGAGCATAACTTGTTGTCAGTAAATCAATTTTGCGACAAAGGTTTCAGTGTTGAGTTCTCATCGAATATATATTCAGTCAAGGACAAATCAACACAAGTGCTTCTGTCAGGTATTAGGAAATGTAACGTTTATCTCGCTGATTGGAGCAGCACTATTCCTAATACTTGTTTTGTTGCTAAAAGCTCTTCAGAGCTCAGTTGGTTATGGCATAAACGATTAAACCACCTGAACTTCAAGATTCTTAACAAAATCTCTAGACTTTCTCTTGTAGAAGGTTTACCTAATGAAGTTTTTAGTAAGGATCGTGTGTGCAAAGCATGTCAGGAAGGGAAGCAGGTCAGAGCATCATTCAAAGAGAAAGCTTCCTTCTCCATTGACAGGGTTCTTCAGCTTTTGCACATGGATTTGTTTGGCCCTGTAACACCTGTGAGTATGAATGGTAAGAAGTATACCCTTGTAGTTATTGATGATTATTCTAGATATACTTGGGTTATTTTCCTGTTAAATAAGAAGGAAACACGGGTGAAGCTTCCAGAGTTGCTCAGAATACTCAGCAATGAGAAGAATCAGTCCATTACTAAGATCAGATCTGACAAGGGCACTGAGTTTATAAATTCATATATTTCTGATTTCTGTAATGAACTTGGTATTGCTCATGAGATTTCTGCAGCTAGAACCCCACAACAAAACGGTGTCGTTGAGAGGAGGAACATGACACTGAAGGAAGTTGCCAGGACCATGCTAGCTGAGTCAGGATTGCCCAAGAAGTTTTGGGCTGAGGCAATCAACACTGCATGCTACACTCATAATAGATCCATGCTGAACAAACAACATGCACAGACCCCATACGAGACATGGAATAAGAGGAAGCCACATATCTCTTACTTCCATATATTTGGTTACAAGTGCTTCATCCTCAACAATGGGAAGACCCAGTTGAAAGCCTTTGATAGCAAATCTGATGAAGGAATATTCTTGGGATATTCTGAATTTAGTAAAGCTTTCAGGGTTTACAACTGTAGGACCCTTGTTGTGGAGAAATCACCACATGTTGTGTTTGATGAATCTGTCATTGAGTCTAGGGTAAGAGTGTTGGATCCTGACACTGAGTAGGTCACAAGGAGAGTGACAAGGCTGGGCTTGAAGAATCAACCTGATCCAAAGGTCAAAACCGTGCCAATTCCAAGATGGGATGATGACGATGATCAGGATGATGATACAAGAGCCAATCCTAAGCCTAGCGCATCAGGATTAGTTGAGCCTCATACTGAGGAACAGGCTCAACCTGAGGTAAGTACCGTCTATGAAGATGTGGTCGCAGCTGAGACGGCTCCTGAGTCATCTCATCAAGGGGGAATCAATGTCCCTGACATTGAGCTTATAAATCCCTTTGGTATAGACTCAGGATCATCCCCTTCTGTTCAATATCCTGAATTCTATGAACCTGTAGATACTAACATTGCAGGTACTTCAGGAACAACTCCAGGCAAGAGAACATGGCTAGAGAGTCATCACATTGACCAGGTCATTGGTGATCCAACTGAGGGAGTCAGGACCAGGCAATTCCATGGTGAGAGCGCACTATTCTGTTGCTTTCTCTCTGAGCAAGAGCCTCAGAACATTGAAGAAGCTCTCACTGACTCAAATTGGATCATAGCCATGCAATAGGAGTTGAATAAGTTCACAAGAAATCAGGTTTGAGAACTGGTAGATAGACCTAGGCATCAAGGTGTTATTGTTACCAAGTGGGTCTTCAAGAACAAGAAGGATGAGAATGGTGTTGTAGTAAAGAACAAGGCAAGATTGGTTGCAAAGGGGTATTGTCAGTCTGAAGGGATAAACTATGATGAGACATTTGCTCTAGTGGCTAGGTTGGAAGCTATCAGGTTGTTCTTTGCATATACAACATATAAGAAGTTTAAGGTGTATCAAATGGACTTCAAGAGTGTCTTCTTGAATGGTGTACTTAATGAAGAGGTATATGTTGAACAACCTCCAGGGTTTGAGGTTGGAGATAGAGTATACCATTTAAAGAAAGCACTCTATGGACTTAAGCAAGCCACTAGAGCTTGGTATGATACCCTCTCTCAGTTCCTGACTGACCACGGGTTCAGGAAGAGAATCGTGGATAGGACCTTGTTCAGGATCACTGAAGGTGATGATATTCTCTTGGTCCAGATTTATGTGGATGACATAATATTTGGATCACCAAATCATCAGCTCTGTGAGAAATTCTCTAAGTTGATGACTGGTAAATTTGAGATGTCAATGATGGGAGAGATGAACTTCTTTTTAGGATTGCAGGTCAAGTAGACTGATAAAGGGACTTCCATTAATCAGGCCAAGTATACAAGAGACTTAATTCAGAAGTTTAGAGTTCAGAATTGCAATCCGGCTAGGATCCCAATGAACACAAATTAAAAGATGGATCCTGACACTGAAGGAGATTCAGTGAACCAGACTGAGTACCAAGGGCTGATTGAATCTTTGTTGTACTTGACTGCAAGTAGGCCTGATATTACTTTTGCAGTAGGTGTGTGTGCTAGGTATCAGTCTAACCCCAAGAGAAGTCATTTGGAGGTTGTTAAGAGGATACTTAAGTATTTAAAAAGGACAGTCAATATGGGACTATGGTATCCTTCAGATGACAACTTAGAACTGACTGGTTATTTAGATGCAGATTATGGAGGTTGTAGGATTGATAGGAAATCCACCTCAGGGACATGTCAGTTTTTGGGGAGTAAGTTGATCTCGTGGTTTAGTAAGAAGCAGAATTCAATGGCAACATCCACAACTGAGGCTGAGTATATGGCTGTAGGTAGTTGTTGTGCTCAGATTTTATGGTTGAGGCAACAATTGAGAGACTACCAAGTGTTTACAAATGAGGTTCCAATCTATTGTGACAACAATAGTGCCATAGCAATCACTCAGAACCCAGTGCTTCACACAAGGTGCAAGCATGTAGATATTATGCATCACTTCATATGAGATCATGTAGAGAAGAAGGACATTAGGATGGAGAAAATTCACACTGACAGGCAGAGAGTTGATATCTTGACTAAGCCTTTGACTGAAGCAAGATTTATGGAATTGTTAGTGGAGTTAGGTCTCTTAGATTCGGGAGAACAGTCAGTGTAGGGTCTAGGGGGAACTCAGACCAGACTCGACTCAGCGAGGTATCAGGGTGCTACAATGTCTCCCTGACAAGTATGAGTTCAATCCTGACATTGGGAATTTGAAGTGTCTCACTGAGTCCTTCGTCCTGAAAATCTTCATTAAATGCATTATGTTTTCATTAAAATGCGCCTTTTGATATTTAAACCCATACGTGTCGGAGCATTTAATGCGCGCAGTTACTTTTTCATATACGTGTCCGTTTTATATGGAATATGACTGACTTGGATAAATGATTGTACAGAGATTAATCTTAGCCCTTCATTTCAAAATCCTTTCGAATTCAGGATTAATCTCAACCCCACGTCTGAGTAACTGACTTTGTCATATCAATTAGAAAAGTCATTTTAGAAATTTATGCAAACACAATCTCATACTGCACACTGAGTTTTCTCTCGATTCAAACCACTTTGCAAATTTCTCAAACACCACAAATCTCAATGGCTTTTCTTGACACCACCTGGTCTACTAATGACATCTCCGATGTTGTCAAGAACAAGTTGGTGAATATGGAGCATATAATCACCATGGAAGGAGCGTGCTCGAATGTAAAAAAGATCCAACCCGTCTTCAACTGGATCGCCAAGGCCAGAATGGAGAAATATTTCACGAAGAAACCCACCTCTGTTCTTCCAAAGGCAGTTGTGGAGGCATACTTGAACCTCTTCACTCGCAAGGGTGAATTGTTCACGAGGGTTACTGTTTTGGTGCCTACTGGGGAGAAGAACGAGGACGGCGAAGAGCTTTACAACGAGGAGACGCGCAATATTGATCTGCGCAAAGCGGTGAAGGAAGTGTTTGGGTATCCATGCTCTGGTATCAACCCAAAGACATATAAGGAGAACAAGGAATGAGAGCTCCTGAAGGAGTGGACAAAGTCAGGCTCTCCTGAGTTCAGGGCGAGATAACACAAGGACACCCTCAATTCCGAGTACTGTGCCATGATCGATGTGGTGTCAAAGATGATCATGGGCACAGTTGGGTCCCATGAGCAGTTAAGTCTGCCAAAGCTGAGGATGATGGGAGCTATGGTAGATGGTGTGGAGGCCAACTGGGAGCAATACTTCCTTGACCAGTTAAGTCAGGCTGCGCTGGACAAATTGAAGAAGGATGTGGATAAAAAGCACATATATGTGGGTGCTATTCTCCCATTTGGGACCAGGTTGTCTCTGCTCATCTCTGAATCTTGTCAGGGATGTACGTTCGACTTGGAGGATGATCTTTCTTCCAAGAAAGTTATGTTCTCCACTGAGGTTGATACTTACGCCATTTTGGGCATGCCTGACCCTAATGCTCCGCTGAAGGGTCAGAGAAAGAGGACTGGTGGCAAGAAGAAGGCAGTTGTCACCAACCTGCTGGAGATGGTGGATGAGCTCTTCGAAAAGAGCAAGGATGTTGCGGCGGAGGTTGCCGCGGAGAGAGAGGCGAAGGAGAAGGCCCTGGAGGAGAAGAGGGCCAAACTAACAGTTGTTCTAAAGTCCAAAGCCACGGCTAAGGGACTGAAGAAGGGGACTGAGAAGGTCTCCAAGAGTGGCGCTTCAGAGGCTGAGGAGACTGACGATGAAGTTAGGACGGGGAGTGGAGAAAAGGAGTCAAGGCCGCTGAAGAGGCTAAGGAAGGGGCCTAAGAAGTCCCCTGCAAAGGCACTGAAGGAGGTCAGCCCAATCAGGGAGAAGTCAAGCTCTCCACGAGCCTTTGACTTAGATTAGGTCAGGGAGACCATTGACTCAGCTGAGATTCTCCAACCTGATCTCCCTAACCCCACTGAACCCCAACCCTCAACCATCTCTGAACCTCAAACCACCTCAAACCCCACTGAACCTACTCACCCAAACACTGACCTACCCCCACCGCAACATGAGTCAGAGCCAAATATTCCAAATACTTCCACTCATCTACCCACTCCTGAGGATTTCCCTGTTTTCTCCAAGGATCCAAATGAGTCATCAGCCTCAAAAGTTGAAGAGTTCCTCAATGAAGTGGAGGAGGAGGAGCTGGATGCTGGGTTGATGGGAGGAATGTATGAGAACTTGCTCAGGGGGAACGCCTGCAAATGGGTTTCCAAATGTTGGCCTAACCTGCACAAGTACAAGGTATTATGCGCTAATGTTATCGAGCTAAAAGTCTGGCTGGATTTCAAACAATCCAACATGCAGGAGCAGCATATGCTGGTGGATGCCAGAGGCTGGGAGCATTAGAAGACGGAGGAGGCTCGTCTATGCTCATTCTTCAACATCACCAGCTGGCTGCAGCTCTTAAATTTTGACAATCTCAAGCAGTTGGTGGAGGAAGTGAAGATTGCCCGCAAGGAAGACTATGAGGATGATCCCGAGGGTAATGAGGATGATGATGAGGGTGGTAATGACGGCCAGGGTAGAGCGAATGAGAAGTTGGTCGAAGAAACAGCCACAGAAGTGGAGGAGAAAGAGACTGGTGCTAAGGGTGGACCAGTTACTGAGGATGTTGAGAACATCTCAGCCGCCAATGATACAACAGTCGATGAAGGGACTCTCTACCCTGAGACACAAGACGATGTTGTAGAGGCATCCAAGGTGACTCCTAGTTCTGAAGGACTCGTTCCTGAAGTTCGAGTAAGCGTAGCTGAGCCTGAGCAGGCGACTATGACTTCTCTAAAACTGCCTTCAGTGTACCCTGAAGAGGGGACTGGAAGTGCAGGGGCTGACAAGGGAGAGCAGCCACAGCCTGACGACGCCCAGAATGATGAAGATGAGGTTATGATTACAGGAACTGGGCGAGCAAACTACACCAGCATAGTTTAAGTCAAGCAAGAGAAAATAACTGAGAATCTCACTGAGCTGCAGCAGCAAGTGCAAATGATCAAGGCTTAGGCCAACACTAAAGATCAGGGGATTCAGAAACAGTTGAGATGAGTGAAGTCTGCACTAAAGATGGTGGCCAACTCTGAAGTGAAGAGTTTAAAGAAAATAATGTTGACCACCATCTCCTCCGTCAAGGCTGAAAGGAAAACCATAAAGAAGTTGGTGGCCAACTCTCTGACTCAGCTCAGGGACGAGCACGATGCACGAATGGACAAAGCTGTGGATCATTTGGCGAGTCAGGCAGCTGAGTTGTTCTCTCAAGCCCTGAACGACTCAATAGCCAAGATGGCTCAAGAGGCTGATAGGATCGCGGCTGAGTCAAGAAGAATTGTTGAAAAGTCAGTGAAGATGAAGACGAAGTTGGCTATCACTGAGGAGAAGTTGTCCTGCGCTGAGAGGAAGTTGACTGACACTGAGCAACGCTTGAACTCTGTAATGGAGAAATTTGAGGCTAAGATTGATTCAAGCATTGCGAACGTGACTTTCACAGGGTTTGGTATTGCATCAGGGGTCAAACTCATGAAGGAGCATCTTGTTTTGGTACAATCTCTCACTACTTTTATCATCAATTCTAAGGAGGATGCTGCACCAGAGGCACTCCCTTCCCCAAGAGATGATGCCAAAAGGGGGGGGGGGGGGGGGGGGAAACCAAGAAAAGATCCGCTCCTGAAGAGTACAAGGGACCAAGAAATAAGGTTGTGAAGCGTAAACCAAGGAAGTCAGCCAGATTGGCTGCAGCGGGTCAGGCTAGAGAAATTTCGGAGAAGCAAGATCCTCAACTCCCTTCAATTCCAGAATCTTCAGTTGTTCAGAAATCTCCGCCAGTGAACACAAGGAAGAACCTAATCACCTATTCTGCGGAAACGGTGGCTGAGTTATTTGCAGAGGTGTGGGGAGCTTCCCCTGAGAAGACTGAGGCTAAGCGCAGGGATGATATTGCTTAGAAGGAGAAGATGCGCATTCTGGAGAAAAAGGTGGAGAAGCTGACTGACATCACTGATCTTCAACAAAATAAACTTGATGATGCGATGATCAGTTTGCTAAGGAGGAGGAAGGCAAAGCCTGAACCACAGAAGTACAGAAAGAGGCCGACTGCAAGGAAGACCACGCTGCTACAAGTGAAGAAGCCTGAATCAGTGGAAAGGACATTTCTCGTCGATGAGTTCATCTCAGAGACGTTGAAAGAATTCTGGTTAGATGCTAGGGACAAGTTTGTCAGGCTCTGGTACATTGTGAAGAAGTGGGGTGAATCTAAAGACATCAATGCCCACTTCACTGACTATATGACGGACAACCATCCTGAACTACTCGAGAAGATCTTGGAGGAGGCTGACCAAGCCAAAGTCTAGATCAAGGCCCCTGAGTTTGTAACTCGCCAACCACCTCTTGTCCCTGGAACTACAAAGCATGACACTAAGGCTATTATGTTGGAGGTCTTGAAGATTGCAAAGGCCGAAGGATATGTGAACTAGATGAAGCGCGTTGATGAGCTGAAGGCAAGAGTCTATGCTGGATATGGACTCGAACCTGAAATGAGATTAGTCTGAATGTTCATTAAATCCTTGTAATAGATTAAGTCATTGTACTCATTTCTAAATCATCAATGAAATCTATTACATTTGCCCATAGACAAAAACTCATTGTCTTTTTAGTTGTTATTTAAATTTTGTACTTTATCAAGAACTGCTCTAACACTGACTTTATCTTATAGAATAGGACTTCATTTCCTCTAACTGTTTTGAGGATCTTTTCAGTGTTTTGGCATCATCAAAAAGGGGAAAATTGTTGGGACAATGTCAGTTTTGATTAAATCCCAAAGCCCTTAAAAAGATGACTTGCCTTAGAATGTGTAATAGTCAGGGTAGTCTTGGTTAGGTTTGTAAGTTAGTGTATTTTACATTTTATAGGAACTTAATGAGAGGAGTACTCGTTGATGACAATCAAGACTGAAGCCTGAAGACACAAGAGCACCATCCTGAGCTTATGGCAGTTCATCTAAGCTGGTTGAGTAAGTGTCAGGATGAAGAGCATGATCCTGAGATCACTGCTAACTCAGTCCTGTAGGGAACAGGATAGCACTGAGTATTGGGAGAAGACTTGGAGTAGGATCCAAGCAAGTCAAAATGAATGTCAGCGCTAGGAAACGTACGTAGATGAGGACAAACCTGAACTCAGTAAAGACAAGACTGAACTGAAGAATGAGTTCTGACATTCTAAACTACCAGTTGACGTGGACCAATCAGAGAGCGCCAAGTCATGTACGGGCACTGACTTGAACCTGACATCCCTGCACAGTTCAACGGGCAAGCATTAAATGTAATTACCAAATCCATGCAAGGACGGCTGCTGCATGGGAGATGTATCCGTTGAACAAATCCTACGAGAAGACAACCTAGAAGGCTATCTCTTCCAACGGATAGTTTTTCAAAGCTGCCTATACATAAGACCTTGGACCCAAGCAAGGTTACGGGAAATTTTGAGGCCAAGAAATTACTCAAACTCTCAACGCACAAAGCATTCAGCATTAAAAGAAGCACTCGAAACATCTTAAATTTCTCAAGTGTTTCTTAGTTAGAGAGTTATTCTGTATTCTACTTAGCGAACCAAGCTATATTTTAAGCTTAGAGTGATTATCCATCCTTAGCATAGCATTGACTTGTAAGGATAATCACAATCTTAGTTGGAAACCAAACTGAAACCAAAATCCTCTAGTCAGGTTTGTTGGTTGAGGTTGTTAGTGAGTTAGAAGGAGAAAGTAAGGGTCAGTGAGTGTAGTTGATTCTGGTGCACCTTGGCACGTTAAAAACAAGTCAATCCTTAGTGAATTCTCCTATTAAATCAGGACCGTGGACGTAGGAGCTTGAGTCTCTGAACCACGTTACTTCTTTGTGTTCTTTATTGCTTTGATTGTTGCTCTTGATTGTTTATTCATTTAAGTCATTCATTGCATTGTTTATCAGGCTTGAATCAATCAGCCTGATCATTAAACTGAACACTGCGCTTCTAACCACGACTTCTTAAGAAAGAAAATAAGTTTTCAGTAAGCAAACTAAAACAAGACTATAAACTTTTAGGGCTCACACATTCCGCACTAAACATAAGTAGATAGTTATCCAACTGACTTGCACTCAGTGCTGTTAGTAGGTGGATTATCTACTCAGTGTTCAACATCACTCTGAGTAAGGGGACTCAGTCAGTTTGAAAGTAAGAAAAATTTGTATACGTGTATTCTCCCCCCCCATACACGTATCACTTAGTCTTGTACCGGGACCAACAAATGATACTTCTGATGAGATTAATTATACTCATGATAAGATTAATGATACTTTAAAATTGTTTAATGATAAATTTATCATGAACTATTTTCATATAAATTCTACTCCTTTTTAAAATTTAAATAGTTAATATAATATATATTTGATGGAGTCTTGACGTGTGAGGCAATCAAAATCTCATATATGAGATGGGGCTTCACTTTGTATTTACATCATGTTCACCTTTAAAACTTGACAAATGAGTTTTGTCTAATGTATGCAATTGTCTCATAAGTTTTTGTCTATATATTTTTGTACCGCTATTTTTTTAATATGAATTTATCACCATTATAATTTTGTAATATAAAATAATTGTAATGATGATAAATTCATATTAAAAATAAAATAAAAAATCATAAAGTTAAAACAATAAATTTCTAAACATGAATATAGTATTTTGCATTATCTTTCTCTATCATTATCATCGTCACACACCCTTTCTTACATATATTTTATAAATCCTACTACAAAATTAAAAATCCCAATGTATTTTACAAACATATGGTATTAAAATATTTTTGGGATGCTTTGAAATGTTGCTATATTATATTTTTAAAAATTACACTGATATATTAAGGTCTCCGTAAACATATGTGTTGTGTTTAATGTTCCAATATTTGCATGATTTTTTTTGCCGGATCTTTTTCGTGTCTTAATTAGGATTTTATTATGATAATAATGAGACGTTGTAATACATGAAACTAATTGCATTTACTATATGACCTATGAGCTTACTGGGCTCCAACTAAACTATGATATAACAGAGAGTATGACCCAAATATTTAAGTGGAGCATCATCTCATGTGTATGAGACAAATTGTCCCACGCAAGGGTCCCTCATTTTAAAAAGAAACATCAATTATAAATTTATATTCCTATCAAAATAGATATTTCAAGGCTTTTATAATGATACATATGGAAGGTGCTAAAAAAAAATACTTATAAGATAGTCTCATAGGTGAAATAAATTTCATTTATTGTTACTCATAAGTTTAGAGAACTTCAACTAACTATGTTTTAAAAGGAGACAATCACGAATAGTCTTATCTAATGAATATCGATGAAAATTAGGATAAATCAAATACACTGTCAAATTTTCAATTGCTATCATTACAAATAATTTAATTTTAATTTTAGTTAGTTAATATTAAGTTACATTGATTAAAAAAACTTGATAAATAAAAAAAGAATTAATTAAACAAAATGTAATAATGCATTTTTATGTTACTTAATATTTTAGGGGATTAAACCTTTGATACATATTATTATAGAGTGGAAATGGTTCATACATGATACATTGAAAGATATTAGTTATTTTTACTAAAGAGTATTAGTTGTTTTCATTGAAGAGTATTTATTGTTATCACTAAGAGTATCAGTTGTTTAGTGAAAACAAACTAAAACTATTCCGTATAAGCAACTCGTACCCTTCAGTGAAAACAACTAATACTCTTTAATAAAAATTATTAATATTATTCAATGATTCATGTATGAACCAATTTCACTATATACATACTCTACTATAATTTAGAGTCTTTTTTAAAAAAAAAATTACAATGAAAAGACATTTTTTAATTACATATTTAATTTTAATTATGTCAAAACATTAAATATTATGTTTATTAAAACTTGAAAGAATTTTTTGGTATGGATTAATTTCTAAAATATTTTGTTAAAAAAATACATTGTTATCAAAATTGATAGTTTATGATTTTAAATTAATCAATATTAGAATATGATAAATTATAATAACAATTAAATAAAAAAATAGGTTTAATAAATAAAAAAGATTTAACCCAACACAATTTAATAGTAAATTTTTATGTATGATTCTATTTTAATGGATTAAAATCTTTTATACAAATTATTTGTTATAATATGAAAGGACTTTTTCTTTTGATTGTATATGCAACTTTAATTAGGTGTAAATATCAAATATTATATTAACCAAAATTAGAAAGACTTTTGATAAAATTAGTTACTATATTTAGAACATTTTATTATTATATTAGTAAGTATAGATTATAATTGTTCATTATTATTGATAATGATTATTCAAATTTCAAATAATATTATCAATAATATTTATTTATTATTATTATTATCAATTGTCGAAATTATTATTATTGTACAATTATATATATATATATATATATATATATATTAGTAATAATAATCTATGAAATTATTATTATTATTATTATTATTATTATTATAGACTAGTTATTTGCTCGTGCAATGCACGGTATAAATATTGTTAAATTTTAGTGTGAGATTGTGTAATGTGAAATATATTATGTTAATAATTTAAATTGACAAAAATATGTAGAGACCATCTCATAAATGAAAGGAGCTCCTATCTCACATATATTATACAATCTTTGGGCATGCGATCTACTTAAATCATATTTTAGAGCAGAGTGGGATCTAAATATTATATGGACAAAGTATAGAGTAGAATTGGTTCATACATGAATTATTGAAGAGTATTAGTTATTTCCAATAAAGAATATTAGTTGTTTTCATTGAAGGCTTGTTATCACCGTGTTTACACTGAAGAGTCTTAGTTGTTCAATGAAAACAAAATAAGACTCTTTAATGAAAACAACTAAGACTCTTCAATGAAAACAACTAATACCACTCAGTGTAAACAAGTAATACTCTTTAGTGAAAACAACTAATATCCTTCAATGATTAATGTATGAACCAATTTCACTCTATAGTCTATACACACTCTATTATATGGAACTTTCTTTCATACATGAGACTATCCCACAAAAGATTCAAGACTCTTTCATTTAAATTTAATTTATTTTGTCTACCTACCCAATAATTTATATGCAAGTGTTTCATGATTAGTTAATTAAATGTAATTTTTAAATATGCACAAAGCACACAAAAGATTAATTCATAAAATAATGTTAAAATTAAATAAAAATATATATAATAAAAATAAAATGTTTAATTAAATCCAATTCATATAATAAAAATTCATTAAAAATAATTTTGAAAGTGTGCGGGTGTTTTTGTGGGGTGTTGTCAATAATGTTGGAACATATAAGACAATATACGTACAAAAAGTCTTAAAAACATATTACAAACATAATTCATAACTTTTCATATGTTATAGATAATATATGAGTGTCTCATGACAATACTTCACTATAATGAGTATTGGGCAATAAAATAAGATCTAAAAACAAGGTGAAGTATATACAACGCATTCCACCAAAATATTATCCCCATATGTGTGAAACTAACCTACCATCGATCGGGTCTAACATACATTATAGAGAATATAAATACTGAGAAGAATGTTGTAACATTCAACCAGCATAAAAGCGAAAACAAACAAACTATTGACAAAATACTCTAACATACACAATAGAATAATCTCGTTTGACTTGTCTTGTTGTGTTCCATGCATCTTATATCTATAGGCAACGAATTCAGCATGTCCACAACTAATAATCATGGTTTCCCATGCTGAAAAATCGTTCCCCACTAAACTCCACTAAGCAAATAACCACCCATGTTGATCTTCAACTTATCACTAAAATTTTGCAACCGCCTGACCAAAATAACTTTTGGATCATCAACTTGCATATTTAGACAGCGAGAATAATATTCGGAGTGAATGTTAGGAGAAATGAAAAATTATGATATTGTCTAAATATGTTATAACATTTTGTACAACATAGGTCAAACATCAACAATCTCCTCAAATTTGGTCTTTCTAATACACTACATCTGATGTTGGAACATGCAGTAAAATGTTTTTAAATAAAAAAATCAAATAACTCAACACCAACTTAATGATATTTAATTACTTTAAACCAAATCAAAAGTAACCAATATAAAAATAGAAATTAACAAAGTTCCTCTAAGCATAAAAAATGATGTGTTTAGGCCAATAAAATGACTAAAGAAATAAAATTGTCTACTATTGTTCAAAATATAACAACTTTAAAAACAAATTCAGAGCATTACATTAATGGAACAGAATATGATGAAATAAGAAAGAAGATTGGGTTGATCAAAAGTCAGTTGCATCTTCACATATCTGCATAAACTCTTCCTTACTTCATTCTCTCCTATTTTGTAAGTTCTCCTAAAGTTCTCTATAAGGATCTTGGATATCTGCATCTTCATTTTCTGCAACAGCAATGGGGACACCTTTCTGAACATGTACATCTTCAATGTAATTAGGAGTCAAAGAAACATAAGTAATAGAGGGAACTCGGGAAGTGTTAGCAGAAATGTTGTCAACATTTGGAGCAACATTTGGTGCAATATCAACAAAAGCAAGTTCAACAGGTTGTTGAGCATCTGGATTCTGATTTGGTCGATCTATAACTTTTGGTCCACTGGGGAGAACATTAGAAATACCAAAACTCGGACTAAAACTATTGATGGTTTCCTCCATTGGATTTCTCTCAAATTTTCTACCCTCAAGCAATTGACATATCAAATTAGTTTGGAAGCAGACATTTTCCTTGAATATTACCAATGTATGAGAGAAAATTGTTGAATATGGTCGTTCCTACGTTATATTCTTCAAATACCATATTATATACATACAAAAATGTTTGTTCCCTTGTCAATACATTAGTATTTGAGGATGACAATCAATTGTACACAGATAACTTATATAGAACAGGATATAAGTTAACTAACTTGACAACACTTAGTCTAAACTCTCAAATCTCAACATGTCCACCAATTAGTACCTGGATAACCCCATTCATATCCTCAACTACAAGTTCAATCATGGACCTAGTATGTAGCTCCTTATTATTCACTTTTGGAGAAAACATCATTTTCACTCCCCTAAACCAAACATTTCCATAATGTCTAGAATTCGTTCTACCCAAATACTCTTTAAAATTAGCGTAGAACTCCTATTAAAAAATATAAGGAGTAGCAAACTCTAGCAAAGATCTTTCTCTGAAAAATGCAACCAGATTGTTATCCCAAAAATCAGACATTTTTATAACTCTTTCACCAATCTTGGTCCTAGTTTTAATTTATTTGTAAGTGTGGGACCATATTTAGCAATATTGGGTATAGGCTCTTTCTTTTTCTTCGATCTCCTTTCTCCTCGAGCAACAACCTTAGCAATGAGAATATTTATATCATAATCAGAGTTAGTGACTTTCTCTAGTTTTGAGGGTCTTCCTCAATAACTTCTTTATTGGACACCTCTTCATCACTATTGTCAAAC
Organism: Ballota nigra; assembly: GCA_947034835.1. Taxonomy (NCBI): domain Eukaryota; kingdom Viridiplantae; phylum Streptophyta; class Magnoliopsida; order Lamiales; family Lamiaceae; genus Ballota; species Ballota nigra. Next base: position 11,274,432 of record OX344725.1, on the reverse strand, counting down.
ACTTGTATCGACTTTGAAGCAGCACTAACCTTATATTTGGACTTCTTTCGTGTTTCAGAATAATCAACTGTCCTTCCCATAATCTTGTAAGATTGACTTTAAGCGAAAATACTAACTTCTACTAGTCGTTTCCCCGTAAGCGGACGGGTTCACTGTAGTATAAATAAGTATAATGACCAAGTATTATCGAACCCACGAGATGGAGTGTATGCGAACATACTAGGGTTTAACGAAATAAAAGAATAACTGAAATTAACTCAAGAAAAATAAGTCTCAACGTGTTCAAGAACAAAAATATCAAGCAACGAAACTAAAAAGTAAGATCGTAATATGAATTCGTAACAAAAACCTAAAAATCGTAAACGTAAAGCTTGCTTCTCTCCTTCCTCTCCAAAAACGAACTCTAAAAGTCTCAATCTCTCAAGTGATGTGTGTTATCCCTAAAAAACGTGCTTGAGACGAGTATATATATGCAACGGGCCGAATTGTGAACTCGTGGGCCGAAAAACGCCTTTTAAAATGCGAAAAAAATGAAGGTGCTCGAGCAGGCCTGCTCGAGCGGTCGCGCTCAAGCATGTAGCTCGAATGACACAAGTGCTCGAGCTGCTCGAGCGGTGGAAATCTTCTGCATGTTTTGGGGCGCTCAAGCAACACGCTCGAGCGCATGAAATTTTCTATATGTTTTGGGCGCTCGAGCAACGTGCTCGAGTGGTTTACTCGAATGCTCCCAAAATTCCTCCAACTAGTACTTTTCTTCTTCAACACTAACACCCATCGTATTCCTTCGATATCTTCTCATCCGGGCATCCGTTTGAGTCGATTCAAAGTCCTACGAACTCCGTTCATCGCCCTCGATTCACCTATGAGTATTAAAGAGACAAATCCATCAATGTATAGAAATAATGCTCGATTGACTCCAAATACTCGACAAAATCAGCCAAAATTAGGGTATTTCGAGTGACGAATCATGACAATTTCACACCTAATCAAAGATCTTCTTCTCTTTCCACCTCTCTTTTTGGGGATTAATTTTCTCTTTTTTCTTACAACCATCAATTTTTCCCCCAAGTTTTCTGAGTTAGTAGACTTATCACATTCTTAATGCATCTCTATGTTTTGTTTATGAGTTTTAGAAGGTTGCTGGGAAGAAAAAGAAGGATTTGGACAGAGTTTCTCAAAGTTTAGAGAATCAAGCACTTTTTCACCAAGAATGATATGTGGAAACTTAGTTTCAAGGCGCAACTCGCAATAGGCAGTAATTATGCTTTCAAATCGGGTTCCTAAATTGAATTTCACAGTGATCGGAGTAGGGGCGAGGTAAGGAAGATTTGTTTTGATATTTTTAAGAACATTTTGAGTAGGAATGTATGACGAAGAAGGTATATCCGATGACCCTTCTATAGGAGTAGGGTTCTCTAAGGAATTTCAGAAAATAGGAAAAAAAGGAGATTCAATTTCACTCACTTGTGGAAGTTAAATGATAATCGAGCTAATCGTGATGTTGGCAAAGAAGAGTCAAAATTAGCAAAAACATCCTGAGAAATGGGAATCAACATTCGAAGTGATGTTTAGTGGATTTTAGTTTTTGAACGATGATGAAGAAGATGGATTATTGGGTGAGTTTGATTGAAGTGGAGATGAAGGGTTTCTTGGTGAAGACATTAAAACCTGTAAAGATTCGAATTATATTAATAAAATAATAAAAAGAAAAGTAGAAATAATACGGGAAACCCATTGGCCAGAGAAAGAGGAACTAATATATTAAGTGTTTAATATTAACATTAATAATACCTTAATTTCGAATGTAGAGATAAATTGAACAAAACTTATGAAGCATGAAAAACTTAGGCCCCCGTTTGGTTCGCGTGACTGGTCAGGATTGATCACTTAGTCCTAGGTAATAATGTATTTGGTTTGCAAGACTTGGGCCAAGGACCCAAGTTTAGCCCGGGTCCCAAATGCCATCTAGTCCCACTGTATTGAGACTATTGAGTCCCATGGTGTTGGTGGGACTAGTTAGTCCCAGCTACCAAACTATCATATTACCCTTCAAATTCAACATAAAATTACTATATTGTCCTTATTAACATAACAAATTACCAAAATCATACAACTTAACATAAAAACCCTAGATGATTATTCCTCTCCCCTCACAGCCGCGAGTTCATCTTCTCCCTCGCCCAAAGCCGTGAGTTCATCCTCCCACCGTTCTTCGACTTTATCCTCTAGTTCATCTTCTCTCTCCGCCTTCACTTCATCGACGTCTTCAATTTTGCGACAGAGACCAATTCAATTTCACAACTTCGTTGTCTTCAATTTGCAACGGGGGGCTCCAGGCAATGGGAGGCTCGATGAAGTCATGTCGATAATTTTGTGGGGGCGATTAGAGAATGAAGTCCCGTCGGCGATTTTGTCATTCTATAATTTTTTCTTTTTACAAATTTGAGGTTCCTGACTTAATTTGTTTCAACTTTTGTTATTCTCATATTGTGGTTGAAGAAATATCAAACCGTCATCACGAGCTGAAGAATTCAATTCATTCGGGTCGAGGGAACTGATTAAGCGCTCAATTCTCGCTTGAATCAGGTATTCTCCAAATCTCAGGTGTCAACATTGGATTTCGGTTTAATTTTGGGTTATTTATTGAAACCGTCATAGATTGGATTGGATTTGTTGTATCAAGATTGTTTATTTGAAGAAGTCCTCTGTTTCTATAGATTGCTTGCTTTTTGTGGATTTTAGCTTTTTGTAGAGATTGCTTTCTGTACATTTTCTTTTTGTATATTTTTTTTGTAGATATACGCATAATATATACATACCCCATACATGAATAGCATTTGATACCAAAGTTTGAGGCATTGTCCGCAGGAGAGAAGAGAGAGAAAAGTTGGAGTGAGAGGAGTGAATATTTGTGAGAAATGAAGAGATTTTATAGTCAATCTTCTTTCTCTCTTTTATTCTTTTTCAGTGTTGATCTTTTTATGTATCCTCTTTCTAATTAGGTTTTACTCCATTGGTTTATGTAATACAAAAATCTCCATGAAAGTTGCACCTTTTGTAACAATTTCATCATTTGTTTGGCAATTAATATGCATTTGGTCTTTTTGTCCCCTTCTAAACATGTTTACTCTTGTTTTTGTCATACGAATTATATATATATATATATATATATATATGTTGGTCCCGGTACAAGACTGAGGAATACGTGTATGGGGAGGGAATACACGTATGTCAATTTTTCAAACTTAAAACCTGACTGAGTCCCCTCCACTCAGAGTGATAAAGAACTAGGAGCTGATAACACACCTACTGACTACACTTGGTGCGGGTCAGTTGGCTAACTATCAATTCAAGTTCAGTGCGGAAATGCGTAAGCCCTGATAGTTTAAAGTCTTGTTTAGTTTGCTTTCTGAAAACTTGTTTTACTCAATTCTGAATAGTGTTTAGTAAGGGCAATGCTCTTTTTAGAGGATCAGGCTGATTGATTCAAGCCTGATAAACCGAATGCAATGAATGAATATGTAATATAGCAAGTATGCACAATATCAAAGCAGTAAGAACACAGGGAGTTTAACGTGGTTCAGAGACTCAAGCTCCTACGTCCACGACCTGATTTAACAGGAAATCCACTCAAGGGATTCTTGTTTTTAACGTGCCAAGGTGCATCAAGACCAGCTAACCTCACTGATCTATACAAACTCCACTTACTTACTCACTAACTGACTTACTCCCAACAAACCTAACTTAGGGTTTTGGTTTCAGTTTGGATTCCAACTAGGTTGAGATTATCCTTACAAGGCAAGGCTATGCTAAGGATTGGATAATCTCTCTAAGCTTAAGATAATGCTAGTTCGCTCTTGGAATACAGAATGACTCTCAGTAACTAAGAAACACTTGGGAAATTTAGATGGTTTCGAGTGCTTCTTCTAAGCTGAATGCTTTGAGTGCTTGAGAGCTTGAGTAATTTCTGGCTTGGAAATTTCCCGTAACCTTGAATGGGTTCAAGGCATTCTGTATTTATAGATGATTTGAAAAACTATCCGTTGGAGAGATAACCTTTCTTGTCAACTATGTAGTGTGGCTTCAAACGGACATATCTTCATGCAGCATCCGTCCTTGCATGGATTTGGTAGTTGCATTAAATGCACATTAAATGCTTGCCCGTTGAATATGCACTCTGAATTCAGTCTTCTTGTCAGGTTCCGTACGTGCGTGTCCTTCTCGGATTGGTCCACGTCATCAGGTTGGTGAGAATGTCAGAACTTATTCCTGAGCTTCAGGCTTGTCTTATTGAGTTCATTTTGACTTGTGCTCACCGGTCTTGTCCTGACGCTGACATTCCTTTTGCATTGCTTAGCTCTACTCCAAGTCTTCCCAATAACTCAGTTTCATCCTGTTCCCTTCAGGACTGAGTAGTACTGACCTCAGGGTCATACTCTTCATCACTGAGACTTACTCAGCCAGCTTAGGAGACTGCCATAAGTTCAGGATGGTAAATTGTCTTCAGGCTTCTGAGTCTTGATTGTCATCAGTAAGTGCTCCTCTTACTGAGTACCTGTGAAGTGTAAAAAAACTAAGTACAAATCCTAATCAAGACTAGCCTGACAAATGCAAACATCTTTTAAGGGGCTTTGGGATCTTAATCAAAACTGACAATGTCCCAACAATATATATATATAACTGCATCAAAATTGCTTTGTATTCATCACTTTGTTGGTGATCAAATTTAATCGGGAGGATTAGTGGCTGTTTTAGTTCGGTTTAGGATCATCAAATAAGAACGTGTGATTGATTATCACCATAATGATAAATCGAAGGTACGGGTTGTAAAATCGTAAATACGAGAGTCGAATACGATTTCATATGTGTGCACGTTTAGGTGTGTTTGTATGTGTTTTGGGAGTATTTATGTGTACTTATATTTTTTAGCTGGAGAACAACTATTTATAGAGACCACCAAGTAGGTGGAGTACAAAACTCTTGGACTTCCTAGCTTGCATGTAAGACAAGTGTCCTTTGACCTTGTTTGACCTTATCTAAGCTAAAATTTGGTTACAAAGTCTTCTTTGGCCTTATCTCGGACTCATTGTTGTTCGTCTTGATGGGCTTGGTTGGTCCAGATTGTTCTTTTGGTAAAAGTTGTTCGCCTCTTGTGTTTATGGTTCGGAAGTTGTTCGCCTTTGTATTCCGTATTGATAGGCTTTGGGACCTGGGTCCTTTATTCGTCAACATACACCTTTTAGGCTGGTAGATGCACCTCTTTTGACAATGTTGCTCATCATCAATAACTTGATGTAGGGTCCATATCCGACCTCGGGTCTCAGGACCTGTTCACCCGTATGTTACTCGTAAAGGAAGTTGTTCGTCATTTCATACACCTCCTGGATTGATTGATGCACTCCACTTTGATTTTCTTTGTTTATCATTTCAAATTTGGATATGATGCTTTGTAATCTTAATTTGGGCTTTAATTACTGTTAGCCAAATAGTGATTGATGTTCGCCCATCAACAATTGCCCCCTATCCTGACTAGATGTTGTTTCGGACGAGCAACTTTGTGGCGAGCAACTGTAGTTAGGATATCGTCTTGGTAAAGATTTGGACGAACAACCTCCTATTGGCGAGCAACTTGGTGGTTACCGTTTCGTCTTCCCACGATCTGGGGGATATCCGAGGATGACGTGGGCAGCATGATTATGCACCGTCCACGCGTGAGCAATCCCGAGGTCACACACCTCTATATTTGCACATAGGTCCTCTGATTTTCATCCTTGCTCGAAATTAACCCCCCTTTTTTTTTTATCAAATTGACCCACGTTCTTTGAGGAAATTATGGGTTTTACCCCGTTTTTCCTATGGGTACATAAATGAGTGGGAAATGAAGTTTTTACCACTCTTCACCCTCTGCTACAGAAACTCCGGCGAATTCTCCCATCTCCGGCGATTTCCAAGCTTTTCCGGCGTTGATTCTTCAAAGTTTGTCTTCAAATCTCCTTCCAAGGTAGTTATTTTTCTTATTTCTTCCTTCTTGTCTCTTATTTTTTTTTTCAAAACCTGCCTCACCACCACCGTGTGAGAATTTGCGCCGCCGTCGTTTGTCAAATACCGCCACTGGAAACCTTAAACACACCTCTAAAACCCAATTTCTTCATTTTTAAACCCATGTCCTCCCATTCGAGCAACCATAGTTCCGAGGAAACCCTTGATCCTCTATTTCCCATTGTTGCTTACGAAACCAAACTCGGTTTGAAATTTCATCGGAGTTGAACCCCAACATTGATTCAGTTGTTCGATCTGTGGAGGACACTGGTGCTCGCCCATCTGGAAGAGAAGCTGTTGTTGTGGCGAGCAGGGATTCAAGCGAAGGCTCTTCATCCAGTTCTGAATCGGAGGAAGATCCCGAATTCGATGAGCTTACTCGCGAATTTTTGGAGGGGATAGACTTTCCGCATCCCAAAATGTTGGAGAATGAGATCCCATCGGGAGTTGCTCGCCCCTTTAAATAGCGAGCATATTCAAATGAACATGCGAACAACTTTTCTCACCCCGAAATACAAATTATGAAATTGGAGAAGACTGAGTTCCAGGCGAGCAAAATTAATAGTGTGGTTCTTAAGGAAGATCTTGATTTGATTCGGGAGACATATCAAATTCCTTTCGATATCCATATGTGGGCTCCCAAGAGGAAAGAGAGAGCTGATCGCCCACCTCCAGGATGCACGGCGATCAACATTGACACGTTGATTGCCGGGTTGAGGCTGCCGCTGCCCCCAGTTGTTGGTCGCTTTCTAGAGGCGACCAACCTTGCCATCACCCAGATTACGCCCATTGGGTGGATGAACTTGCTCGGCACAATGAGCCTGTTCGCCCTGGAGGGGTATGTTGATCGTATCACTGCTGAGGAGATCAACTACCTTATGACGATTACCAAGTGTCTTGTGGGCGAAAAAGGTTATTACTATCTGAAGGCCCTGACTGGACTTAAAATGGTGGAAGTGTTGGAGTTATACGTGAAAGTATGCTTTTACTTTGTATAACTCATGTATTAAACACTTAGTTATGAGAATAATTCTTTTATCATATTCGCTTTAGATATGATTGAATGTTGAATATTTATTGCAAACCGTTCAATATATAGTACGAGTTACATTGTACTTAATGTGGTGATACCAGATCACAGAAAATCACATTAACGGTTTTCCTTATAATTAAACGTACAAATTCACGACCCAGGTGGAATTGAACAATCCACCATGAAAGATCGATGTGTATATCTCAGATTGACGTGTCTTAACCAAGAGATTGCACTAGCACATTTAGTAGGTGTTGAAGAGGACCTACAGCGAGGATAAATTCTTCTGTTCTAATATGTGAAGAATTAGACCTCAGTGGTTATTGATTTCTTAATCTCCGTCACTTAAATAGGACCGTGTGCGCTTAATGGTTACTGCTTTGATTCATGTTGGGTGCGAATCATCGTGACTTCAAACCTTGTGCTTTGGGCAGTAATATTAATCATACGATAGTTGCTAAGATTTAATATGGAGAAACGCGTGCTAGTACAGCTCGTGTGATTTGTCCTCTTGGTGGGCTCAGAAGTTTTATCGTACCAAATCTTGCAAGTGAAGAATTAGTTTCTTCGGTACGGATAATAATGTTGAGCTGTCTTTACTCCAAGGTGAAAGATGTTAATTAATTTAGAGCTATTCAGAAGCTCAATTAATTAATTGACTAGATAATCTTAAATACGGGAAATAATAAATGGGAGCCCATATTATCGTAATATGGATTAAGATGGATAGTGCAATATTAATTTATTAGTGGTACTAATTAATATTAATGAGTTGAATTATATTGGGGCTCAATATTGAAATTCAGAAGCCCATTGGAGGTCCAATCTTAATTCTCCTAAAGGCCCCTCAAGTAGCCCAGTAAGTAGCCCGATAATAATAAGGTGATTAAAATAAAAGAAAATTATTATTGCTGATTTTTTGCTTATAATTTTCGAAATTTATAAATATGGTGGAGAAAAGATTTGTTGATTTTCTTGGAAAGATATTATGAAGGATATGTATTCTTGGAATACAAGATTATCTCATAAATTCAAGAAGATCCAAATCTAGTTTAGTTCTCCCATGAATTTCGAAAATCTCATATATTAGGGAGGTGAGATTTTATGGAATATTTTATTATGGAGAAAATAATATATGAGATATATTCAAGATTTCTTAGAGGCCAAGAAAAAGATTTTCTCTCCCCTATTCCATATGCAAATTTTGAAATTTCTAGTCCTATATATAGAAGATGATTATTTCATCTCTAGTTTACAGTTTCACAGTGTAAAAAAAAATCAGCAACAATATTTTTTTCTTTCTTCCTTGTTATTCTAATTGCTTGTGAGCACTTCCCACCGGTGAACAAGTAAGGCAAAAGGGACATACTTGAGAAGGTCTTTTGGTTGATAGCACGATCTTGATAGTCCCGTTGTTATCAAAGGCCATATCTACAAGAGGTACGAATTACATAAATTCCTTGTTATTCCGCCATAGGTTTTATGTGAATTAATTCAACATGCATGATGATAAAATTGTTGGAATTATTATTTGAATTAATTAGGATTAATTCATGCTAGTAATAATTGTATTTAGAAATTCGTATTTAAATTTCATCCCGAATAGTTTCCGGGCACCCCTATTTTCCCAACAGAAAGGGGTGCCGAACAAGATCAGGGACTGGAAGCAACACTTCTTCTTCATTGGAGGTGATTGGCGAGCATCTTCCGGCCCACAAGGTGGTGTTAGGCGAATAAACTCCCCCGCATCTTATGGAAGAATTAGACGTAAGCTTATTTTTGTTCGTCTTCGAACTGTATTGTTCTAATTTAACTTTTCTTGTTTGTTCGCAGGTCCTCGATTGCTTAAGTGAAACACAGAAGAAGAAGAGATTGACTCGGAGTTTCACTTTACCTCCTGTTTGGTCGGCTTACAAAATAGAGCATGTGAAGAAGTCAACTACCTAATGACCATCACCAGGTGTCCTGTGGGTGAAGAAGGATATTATTATCTGAAGGCCCGTACTGGACTTAAGATTGTCGAAGGAGTGCCGAACAAGATTAGAAACTGGAAGGAGCACTTCTTTTTCATAGGGGGTGACTGGCGAGCATCTTCCAACCCACACGGTGGTGTTGGGTGAATAAATTCCCCCGCATCATATAGAAAAATTAAACGTAAGCTTGCTTTCTTTCATCTTTGAATTAAATTATTCTAATTTAACTCTTCATGTTTGCTCGCAGGTCCCCGATTGCTCAAGTGGAACACTGAGGAAGAGGAGATTGAATCAGAATTCCTCTTCACATCTTGTTTGGTCGCCCTCTGGAATAAGGCAGATAGGACCATTCAACACGTGAACGAGAAGAGGTGCCAGAAAGCTGCTCGCCTCTTCACTTATCCTCACCACCTTGAGACCCAAGTTGAGGTGCCCCCAAGTATATAAAAAATTTCTAACTTCCAAAGGCAAACTTGTTCGTCAACAATACTTGCTCGCTCAACATAAGTTGTTAACTTCTTTTCTTCTTCTTTTTTTTTAGCCGAGCAAGTCACTATAGCTGTTCCCCCCCCAGTTTTGGTCTCCTAGAACAGAGAGTTCACGAGATGCCGCCTCCGAAGGGAAGGAAAATCAAAGGAGATCCGCCCTCCAAAGTTTGGGTGATGACGAACAAGCCTTCAGGGGCTCATACTGCTCGGCAAGCCGCCCCCCCTCCAAGTGCCACTCCACCATCTCCCCCAGCTTCATCCCCACATGGAGTAAAATGATTAAAGAGGGGAGACGGTACTCACGTGTCCCAGGCTATCCCTACTGGTGATAAGGGGAAAGGTAAGGTGGGAGGAGGTTCTGCCCGCACCGACTATGATGAAGCTGCTCGCCACACCTCAATTGAGACAATGGAGTGAGCGAGCAAGACGTGCAAGGATAGGCAAACTCCTTCCCGAGGCCCAGAAGATATCATTCACCTTGGTTGAGATGCCAATAAATTCACCGAGTAAGTTTATTCCCTAATCTGATATTCTGGCCTTCACAAATTATACTTTCAAAAATTTCCCAAGTATAACTTGTATTCTTGTTCGCAGGTATCGGGCGGAAGATCATCTGGGGCGAGCAAACCCTGTTCACTAGTATGCATGCTCCAAGACCCATGTCAACATACGGGGAAACTCAGGCCAGTATGTTCGACGGGCCACAGAGTTGGTCGCCCGGGCATGGACAAGGCCTTTGGACAAGACCATATCACTACAAGGAGTGTCAGACAACTTTCAATTCTCCATAATGCAAGCCACCAATTCCCTTGTAACTGCTAAAAAAGGGATAGCCCAGTTGGCCGAGCTAGAGGATGTTGCTCGCCACTATGCAACAACTGCTCGACAACTTACTGAAGAGAAAAACGGCCTGGTTAGCTAGTACGAGGCAAAGATTGCTCGTTTTAACAACCAGCTAAAGCTCACCGACGACATCGAGAAGAAACACGTTGAAGACTATCAAGTGTTGTCGGCCGAGCTTAAGAATAAGGATGCTGAGCTTGAGAGGGAGAAGAAAGAGAAAGCTGCCGCCGAGCAAAAACTGGCTGAGTCCGAGGCAGAGATTGCTCGCCTCAAAGAGATGATGGGGAGGGTGTACACCCCAGAGCAATTCAAGGCTGAGTTGCAAGTCCGAACTGGTTCTTCTTTGAACTTGGGGTATATTTGTGCTTATGCTGACTGCATTCGTGCGGTTAGTTTGTACGATAAACCCGAGATAGTGGAGGATATAGGGAAAGACTTGGTCGAGTTCATGGAAAACTATCCCCCTCCCAATAGAATTGAACTCCATCTTGGAGACATGGAAGATTATGGGATTAAAAATTGATAAACTTGATCCCAGCATCGTTCTTACCCGCCCTCCCGCTGCTAAAGAAGATGGGGATGGCGAGCAAAATGGGGATGACGAACAGACTGCTGCAGAGAAAGAGCAGCAAGCGGCCGATGACTTGGTTGCCAATATGATAGTGGACCCCCCTGCCGATCAGCCTCAAGACCTACCTCAAGGCGAGCAGAGACAAGAGTAGGACTTAGAATCTTTTGCTATGGCCTCTTGTAATAGTTACTTGTCAACCTTTTGTAACAATTCATCTTTTCTTCCAAACTTTTTGTACTATTTTTTAGGCTTAAAGCCTTTACATTAATGAAAATATCTTTTATTTGCTCGCCTTCTTGCACATGTTAATTGCCTTTACATTTTGTTCAATGTTTGCAATTATAACATATGGTATTGGGCTTTGTTCGATTTGAACTTTGCCTTTAAAAATAGAATAAGGGTTTAGCATTAGGTTATGCTCGTCTTAAAAAACGAACAACCTTTTAATGGCATGGATCCTTGAAGCAGGATTTATACCTCGAGCTTAGACTTCTTCTTTGAAAGAACAACTGTATTTACATCAAGAAAATTTACAAGTGTCAAAAAGTTGTTCATCATTAACATATATACTCTGATGAACAACTCTGAATATCTTACCAAACTAACTGATGTAAAATAGTTGCTCGCTCATAATACTTTTGCCGAGCAACTTTACATGAAATAAAAAATTAAAAGCACCAGCTATACAATGTGTCGAGCAACTTTTTATCCTATACTTAGCAAAAATTTCAAAAAATTAGGCAAGTTTTTAGTTAACTTGCCCCTGTAGATTCTTGCTCGCCCATAGGTTGAACTTGTTCGTCATATTGATAGTACTTCTTCAGATGTACGACATTCCAGGAGTATTGGGCCGGGTTACCTTCCATGTCTTCGATGTCGTATACACCATTAAGGAATTTGTCCGTTATACAATACGGGCCCTCCCAAGTCAGCCCAATACACCTGGAGGTTGGGTGAGCAACTTTCTTAGAACTAAATCTCCAACTTTGAATTCCCTAATTTTGGCATTGGAATTATAATAACGCTCTGCTCGCTGCTTATATGTAACATTTCTTAACTCGACATTTAATCTTTTTTCTTCGAGCAGATCCATTTCAGTAGCTAAAGCAGAGTTGTTCGCTTGTTCATCAAAGTTGGTCGTCCTGATTGTATTGGCCTTCAACTCAATTGGAATAACAACCTCTGTTCTGAAAGCTATTGCAAAGGGTGTTTCTCCGTAAGATTTTCTACTTGTCTTTCACTGTATTGTAAGTTTACTTCATATTAATTCCAATTATCTTTTCAATTACTGCTTGTTCCTTATGGCTCATTTCTTTTATTCTTACTTTATGTTTATTATTCCGCCTTCCGTTCACAATGGTATCAGAGCCATTTAGTGTTTTATTTGGGGAAGAGAAAGATCTATATTAAAAAAGCTTTAGTACTATTCAAATTGTTCTCAATTACTCCTGACTTGGATTAAAGCGTTGGTCAGCCGTGAAATCCGTTGGTAAGCCCTGTTTTGGTGTTCCAGGTGGTGGTCCCGATTTATCCAAGATCTTCTGTAATTCAGGCCAATTTTGAACAATATTAATGGCTTCCAGATTTAGATCAATTTTTTCCAAAAATAATAATACTAATAATTCTGGTATTGTTAGTTCGCATGAAATAACTTTTCCTCAAAACTATTCCAATTGGACTATTCCTGAGCAACAAATTGAAAGTATTTATCATATTGGTATGCTTGGTTTCAAAACTGCTTACTCCATTAAAACTCATGAAGAAACAACTTCCATTAATGAAGAATTTCAGAGTATTCCTTTATTGTCAAATGTTTCTATAAAAAAATACCTTGAAAAAAGATACAAGTACATTCATTTTGGTTTAATTCAAGTTGCTATTAAACCTCTTGTGCATATTGGAGTTGATGCTCCTGTTTATGTAGCCTTGAGAGATAATAGATTAAAAAGATACAAAACTTCTCTTTTATCCATGATCCAAACCAATATTTGCAATGGCCCTATGTATTTCAACTGTGCTCCTAATTTCTCTGTTGATCTTACTGATCCTTTGGTTAATGATTCAATTATTCTTGACGTTCATCTTCAAGGTGATGAGTTCAAAGAAACTTGCAAAAACTTTGCTGTTATTTATAGAATTTATTTTAGAGTCATGTCTTCTCAATTAAATCCAAAATTTCTTTTAACTCCTACCTCTAAGGACGAAACTGTTTTACTTCAAATCGAAGCAGATAGTCCTACGTTTTTTGTCCCCAAAAGACTCAAATGGAGTGAAATAACTATTCCTAATGAATTCATAATCCATACTCCCCAAATTCCTAGGAATCTCACTAGACGTGAAGTTTCCGAAATCATCGAAGAATCTGACGGCAGGGTTCTTCTAAGATTCAATTCTTTCAGAGAAAATAAAAACAATGTTCGTATTCAAGAAGTCAGATCTAGAAGTTCCTTTTCTGAAGCCTCTACTTCTAGACCCAATATTTACAACCCTAATCTTAAAGTTGATTTCAAATCTCCTCTTCCTGATACTAATTACCATAATGAAAATATCGATGATGCTTTTCCTGAATCTCCAACTGCCTCTCAAATGGCTGGAATCAATATGATTTCCAATGCTAATTTTTCTATTAACTTCAAATACCTTGAGCAAGAGTTTAATGATCCTGATGAAAAGGAAAGAAAAGACTGGTTTATGAAACTTGATGAACCCATTCGTAATAAACTTCAAGAAGAATGGATCATAGGTTTACATAAGTTCAGATCCCAAATTCCTATTCTCGATTGGTTCGATGCCTTCTGCCAAATCGAGGACATTCAAGATGTTTACTCCCTTGATCAAATTAATGTTCAAACTGGTCTTTACAAAAAGTGGAACCTCGTTTCTGGAACCACTCTCACTGCTATTCATCCTCCTTTACAAAGTTTCAAAATCTCTGTTCCTGAAGGCGAAGTTATTGCTACACCTTTCAAAACAGGAAGAAGAGGAACGGATAATCCTACTATGGAAGATATCCGAAAAATTCATGAGCAGAACAATTTTTCTAACCAAATCCTTCATACTATTGCTGATCAAATTGATCATTTGTCAAACAAAATTGATTCTAAAGCTTCCATTCCCAAATTCCCTAAGGATAACTCCAGCCCTCATTTTATTCCTAGAAGTCTTCCTGGAAATATTGAAGATCAAATGAAATTCCCTTCAAATTCCAGTCTTATTGACAGAATTACTAAAAGAATCTCTACAGAAGCTTCTACTTCTGGTACTAAAAATATTAATTGTCTTGATAAAGATAAGGACTCTGAAGACAGTGAAGCTGATACTAAAGATCCTTTCGATATTAATAGAATAAAATTTAACTCTGGGAAAAAGAATTACTACAACAGACCTACTCCTACTGACGTTCAATTCGAAGAACGTAGTCAAACTAAGAATTCCAAATATGATGGAAATTCCATCCATGAATGGAATATTGATGGAAAATCCGAATACGAAATACTCAATACTCTTCAAGAAATGGGTATGGCCAGAATGGCATACAAACTTCAAAACATTACTGAAGAAACTATTGCTGCTTTAATTGTTTCTGGATTTACAGGTCAACTCAAAAATTGGTGGGATCACTCTATTGATCTTGCTAATAAACAAATAATTCTTAGTCATACTGCTATTTTTGAAGAAGAAGATGGCACCCTTACCACAAAATCTGATGCCTGTGATTTTTTAATCATTACCATAGGCATGTATTTCATTGGTAACCCAAAAGAAGAACTTGATTCTACTCAAATAGTTCTCTCCAGTCTTAATTGCCCAACTCTTTCAGATTATAGATGGTACAAAGACGTTTTCTTAACTCATGTTTTAAAAAGAACTGACTGCAATGCCTCTTTTTGGAAAGAAAGATTTATTGCTGGTCTTCCAAAACTTTTTGGTTCTAGAATTCATCAAAAACTCAAAGAAGCTACAGGCCTCAATGAGATTAAATTTGAAGATATTACTTACGGTCAACTATTTGCTTTTATAAAAAAAGAGGGTCTCTCTTTGTGTTCTGAACTCAGAATACAATCCAAGTATGGATCCGAAAAATCCAAATTTAGGAAAGAAGTGGGCACTTTCTGTGAAGCTTTCGGTTTACAAAAAATTCAAGCTCCCTCTTCAAAAGCCAAAAGAAAAGCAAAGAAACTCTCAAAGAATTCTAAAGGCAAAAATCCTTTTAAAAAACGCCATGACACTAATAGCAACTCCCAACAAAAACCCTTTAAGAAAAAGAAATCAAAAGATTTCAAAAAGGGGCAACCTACTTGTTACAAATGCCACAAGCTCGGCCATAAAGCTGATGTTTGCCCTTTGAAAAAGAAGATTGATGAAATCTTCCATGACGATGAAGAATTAAGAAACAAAATCTCTTCTCTTCTCATATCCGATAAAGAAACAACCCCCGAGGAGTCCAGCTCTCCCGAGGAAGAATTTCAAAATGATTTAATAAATTTTTCCTCTACTGATGATGATAGTGATGATTGCAATGGTGATTTCTGTCCTTTTTCCCTTAATGTCATTACAAAAGAAAGCAATGAACAATAACTTCTCTTTGACCTCATTGAGAAAGTTCCTAATCAAGAAGATCGTGATAAGTATCTCCTCCGTCTTAGAGATCTTGTCCTTACTAATGAAAAACCAAAAAAGGATAAACTCCTTCAAAATATCGAACCTTTTAGCATTACAAAACTTTTTGAAAAAACTCATTCTTCCTCTATTTCCAAACAAATCTCTACTGATGATCTTAAGAGAGAAATCAATACTCTTAAGAAAGAAGTAGGTCTTTTACAAAAGGATATCATTAATCTTCATACCAAAGATTTGGAATTAGAAACCAGAATTTCTTTACTAAAAAAGAATGACGCTGAAGTTAATGATCAGATTGAACTAGAAGAACCTCCTGTTCAAGAAGATCATTCTCAATCTATTCAAGCTATTGAAAGAATTTCTTTTCAAAAGTGGTATTCCATTATAACACTTGTTGTTAATGATTTTAAAATCAATATTCCTTGTCTCATTGACAGTGGAGCAGATCAAAATTGTATTAAAGAAGGACTTATACCTTCCAAGTATTATGAAAAAACTAATGAAAGATTAGTGGCTGCTAACACCACTCCCCTTTTCATAAAATACAAATTATCTAATGCTTACATCTGTAATCAAGGCTATTGTTTCAAAACTCCTTTCATTCTTGTTAAAAATCTCAACCAAGAAGTAATTCTTGGAACCCCTTTTTTAACCACCATTTATCCTTTTCTCGTCAATGGTAAAGGAATTACCACTAATATCATGGGAAAAGATATTTCCTTCAAATTCCTTACTCCTATCAAAGAAAGAGAAATTTCTCTCCTTCAAAATCATTCTATTTCAAAACAAATTAATTCTATTCAAAATAAAAAACAACATATTTGTTATCTCCAAGAAGAAATCCCTTATCAAAAGATTGATGATCAATTAAAGAACAAAAACATTCAGGATAAGATTTTAGATTTTGAAAGAAAAATAAAGTCTGAGGTATGTTCTGATTTACCCAATGCTTTCTGGGATAGGAAGAAACATGTTGTTTCTCTCCCTTACGTTCCAAAATTCAACGAAAAAGATATTCCTACCAAAGCTAGACCCATTCAAATGAATCATAACCTCATGAACACTTGCAAAGAAGAAATCAATTCTCTTCTAAAAAAGAAACTCATTAGACCTTCCAAGTCTCCTTGGAGTTGTGCTGCCTTTTATGTTAACAATCAAGCCGAAAAAGAACGCGGAGTTCCTAGGCTTGTCATTAATTATAAACCCCTTAATGAAGTTCTAGAATGGATTAGATATCCTATTCCAAATAAAAGAGATCTTATTAATAGGCTACACAAAGCCCGTATCTTTTCCAAATTCGACCTTAAGTCTGGTTTTTGGCAAATACAGATTCAAGAGTGTGATAAATACAAAACTGCTTTTACCGTACCATTTGGTCATTTTGAGTGGAATGTTACGCCCTTTGGCTTAAAGAACGCCCCTTCTGAATTTCAAAATATCATGAATGACATCTTCAATAATTATTCTGATTTTTCTATTGTTTATATTGACGATGTTCTTATTTTCTCTCAAGATATTGATCAGCATTTCAAACATCTCAATATCTTTTTACAAATAGTAAAAAGAAATGGTCTAGCCATTTCTGCCTCGAAAATCAAGTTATTTCAAACCAAGATTAGATTCCTTGGCCACGAAATCATTCGTGGGACTATCAAACCAATTGCTAGAGCTATAGAATTTGCTGACAAATTTCCAGATGTTATTAAAGATAAAACCCAATTACAAAGATTTCAGGCTGTTTAAATTATATCTCTGATTTCTTTCCAAAGCTTAGAATTATTTGCAAACCTCTTTTTCAAAGATTAAAAAAGGATCCTCCTATTTGGACCAAAGAACATACTAATATTGTTAAGAAGGTCAAGGTTCAAGTTAAATCCCTTCCTTGTCTTGGAATTCCTAAGACCGACTCTTTCATGATCATCGAAACTGATGCTTCTGATCTCGGCTATGGGGGAATTCTAAAACAAAGAATCCTTCTCAAAGAGGAACTTGTTAGATTCCATTCTGGAGTTTGGCTTGGCCCTCAGCAAAATTATTCAACCATTAAAAAAGAAATTTTGTCTATTGTCCTCTGCATTTCCAAATTTCAAGATGATATTTTTAATAAGAAGTTCCTTCTTAGAATCGATTGCAAGTCTGCAAAAGAAATACTTCAAAAGGATGTAAAGAATATTGTTTCAAAACAAATATTTGCCAGATGGCAAGCTATTTTGTCTAGCTTCGACTTTGATATTGAATATATCAAAGGAGAAAATAATTGTTTACCAGATTTTCTAACCAGAGAATTTCTTCAAAATACAGAAAATGCACAGGCCAAGGATGCCGGGACCAAGGATGCAGTCGCCCGATAATTATTCAAATTCAAAGCCTCTTGCAACCTTCAACCAATTCCAAACACTTGACTCATTTCCTCCTCTCACCTTTGCACAGACAATTCAAATCCCAGCTCCAAGGACCCCGATCAAAGGAGAATCCTCTTCTTCGCAGGTAAACACTCAAACCCGAAGCGGAACTCAAACCACTTATTTTTCAAAACCAAATGATCAGCACATTACACCTACCATTTTTGCTGATATTCAAAGCCTTGGAAAACTCAATGAAATTATTAAAAACTATTTTCCCGAAGGATGTCAATGGTACTCCGACGACGTCCGAAAAACTCAAAAGTTCTATGAATTCATTCTGGTTGACTCTGGCTCTATCGAGTTAATCCACAATATGGATCCCAAAAACCCAAGCCAAATTTCCTTCTCAAAATGCATTATTAAACAAGTCTTCCGTTCGAGTGAATGGACATTTCCTTTCTCGGAAAAGAGTTTTTCAAAACCATTTTCTCCAAAAGGATATACCTATCCTGACTACAAAATGGCTTGGTTTAAAGCGTTTCTTTTAAGGCCATTCAACCATTCTTGGTTCTTCACATTCCATGCCAGCTTCGCCAAAAACAATTTCCCCGTCTGGTTTTTGGATTGGTTGAGAGACTTTGGGCCTCTCCCAAAAATTTTACCTTCTGAAGTCCAACAAGGGCTTTTGGTTTTCACTCAAAAGGCTCCTGGTGAGCAATGCAAAAAGGAAGTCATGTTCTATGCCGAGTTCAAAGTTCCCTGGATACTCTGCTGGAGCTATGCATTCAAACAACACTTCCCAAAACCTTATCCCATTTCAATTGTCCGAGAATTCAAAATCAAATGGTGGCACAAAGTTGTAATCCAAAACTGCAATGCTCATGCAGTTCTCAAATTCCTTTCAACAGGGGAAAAAACCTTTTGGAACCGTGTAACTCAATCCTCAGAAACTCAATCCTCAGAAAAAAGACCAATCCCTTCAAAGCCAACAGAACCAACCCTTACTCAAACAGAAAGAGATATGTTCTCTTTTTTCGAATCAAATCCCAGCATGGCAAAATCTTATGCCCAATTTTGCAAACTCAAAAGAGAGTCTGGTTCAGAACCAGACAATACTTCTGAAAATTCAAGCACCGATCTCGCTGATCCATTCGGCGGACCATGTGGTCAAGAACCTGATGATTATCTTTTATGACTCACCGTTCTTGATTCAGATATTCAAGTTCCCATTCCACGCAAGGCGAAAAACAGAACAGTCTTTCAAAAAGAATTATTAATAAAGGCGAAAAACAGAACTGCCTTTCAAAAAGAATTAATAGAGGCGAAAAACAGAACTGCCTCCAAAAAAGCCAAAGAAAAAATAAAAAAGGCAAATGTTAGAAAAGAAAAAAAAGAAGATTATTTCAAAAAGGATTAATTTCTCTCGATTTTCAAAGATGTTTTTTGACGACTCAATCAAAGAAGACTGTTCAACAACTCAA
Source organism: Ballota nigra (assembly GCA_947034835.1). Classification (NCBI taxonomy): domain Eukaryota; kingdom Viridiplantae; phylum Streptophyta; class Magnoliopsida; order Lamiales; family Lamiaceae; genus Ballota; species Ballota nigra. Next base: position 11,255,039 of record OX344725.1, on the reverse strand, counting down.
ACAAGACTCTGCCAAAAGATGCTCTACAAATGGACCCCATTCATGGCCAATTAGTCAAAAGATGCTCAAGTACTTTGTCTGGACTTGGCAAAGTAGTCAAAAGATGCTCAGTACCTGGAGCGCACTCAAGGTCTGCAGACACTACTGATGGCCGACAAATTCAAATTCAGATTCAAATTCAAATTCAAATTCAAATGTATTTGCTTTTATTTTCCTATAAATAGGTCATTCATTTTCCATTACAAGCATCAGAAAATTTTAGGTTATCTCTACTTGTAATATTTCCCTCCCTTAGTTTCTAAGCTACAACTCAGTCTGCATTCCATCTGCTATTACTTCAATCTGTATTCCATCTACTACTACTGTAAGATTTTCTACTTGTCTTTCACTGTATTGTAAGTTTACTTCATATTAATTCTAATTATCTTTTCAATTACTGCTTGTTCCTTATGGCTCATTTCTTTTATGAAAGACAAGTAGAAAATCTTACAGTAGTACTAGATGGAATACAGATTGAAGTAATAGCAGATGGAATGCAGACTGAGTTGTAGCTTAGAAACTAAGGGAGGAAAATATTACAAGTAGAGATAACCTAAAATTTTCTGATGCTTGTAATGGAAAATGAATGACCTATTTATAGGAAAATAAAAGCAAATACATTTGAATTTGAATTTGAATCTGAATTTGAATTTGTCGGCCATCAGTAGTGTCAGCAGACCTTGAGTGCGCTCCAGGTACTGAGCATCTTTTGACTACTTTGCCAAGTCCAGACAAAGTACTTGAGCATCTTTTGACTAATTGGCCATGAATGGGGTCCATTTGTAGAGCATCTTTTGGCAGAGTCTTGTTTGAGTTGTTGAACAGTCTTCTTTGATTGAGTCGTCAAAAAACATCTTTGAAAATCGAGAGAAATTAATCCTTTTTGAAATAATCTTCTTTTTTTTTATTTTCTAACATTTGCCTTTTTTATTTTTTCTTTGGCTTTTTTGGAGGCAGTTCTGTTTTTCGCCTCTATTAATTCTTTTTGAAAGGCAGTTCTGTTTTTCGCCTTTATTAATAATTCTTTTTGAAAGACTGTTCTGTTTTTCGCCTTGCGTGGAATGGGAACTTGAATATCTGAATCAAGAACGGTGAGTCATAAAAGATAATCATCAGGTTCTTGACCACATGGTCCGCCGAATGGATCAGCGAGATCGGTGCTTGAATTTTCAGAAGTATTGTCTGGTTCTGAACCAGACTCTCTTTTGAGTTTGCAAAATTGGGCATAAGATTTTGCCATGCTGGGATTTGATTCGAAAAAAGAGAACATATCTCTTTCTGTTTGAGTAAGGGTTGGTTCTGTTGGCTTTGAAGGGATTGGTCTTTTTTCTGAGGATTGAGTTTCTGAGGATTGAGTTACACGGTTCCAAAAGGTTTTTTCCCCTGTTGAAAGGAATTTGAGAACTGCATGAGCATTGCAGTTTTGGATTACAACTTTGTGCCACCATTTGATTTTGAATTCTCGGACAATTGAAATGGGATAAGGTTTTGGGAAGTGTTGTTTGAATGCATAGCTCCAGCAGAGTATCCAGGGAACTTTGAACTCGGCATAGAACAGGACTTCCTTTTTGCATTGCTCACCAGGAGCCTTTTGAGTGAAAACCAAAAGCCCTTGTTGGACTTCAGAAGGTAAAATTTTTGGGAGAGGCCCAAAGTTTCTACACCAATCCAAAAACCAGACGGGGAAATTGTTTTTGGCGAAGCTGGCATGGAATGTGAAGAACCAAGAATGATTGAATGGCCTTAAAAGAAACGCTTTAAACCAAGCCATTTTGTAGTCAGGATAGGTATATCCTTTTGGAGAAAATGGTTTTGAAAAACTCTTTTCCGAGAAAGGAAATGTCCATTCACTTGAACGGAAGACTTGTTTAATAATGCATTTTGAGAAGGAAATTTGGCTTGGGTTTTTGGGATCCATATTGTGGATTAACTCGATAGAGCCAGAGTCAACCAGAATGAATTCATAGAACTTTTGAGTTTTTCGGACGTCGTCGGAGTACCATTGACATCCTTCGGGAAAATAGTTTTTAATAATTTCATTGAGTTTTCCAAGGCTTTGAATATCAGCAAAAATGGTAGGTGTAATGTGCTGATCATTTGGTTTTGAAAAATAAGTGGTTTGAGTTCCGCTTCGGGTTTGAGTGTTTACCTGCGAAGAAGAGGATTCTCCTTTGATCGGGGTCCTTGGAGCTGGGCTTTGAATTGTCTGTGCAAAGGTGAGAGGAGGAAATGAGTCAAGTGTTTGGAATTGGTTGAAGGTTGCAAGAGGCTTTGAATTTGAATAATTATCGGGCGACTGCATCCTTGGTCCCGGCATCCTTGGCCTGTGCATTTTCTGTATTTTGAAGAAATTCTCTGGTTAGAAAATCTGGTAAACAATTATTTTCTCCTTTGATATATTCAATATCAAAGTCGAAGCTGGACAAAATAGCTTGCCATCTGGCAAATATTTGTTTTGAAACAATATTCTTTACATCCTTTTGAAGTATTTCTTTTGCAGACTTGCAATCGATTCTAAGAAGGAACTTCTTATTAAAAATATCATCTTGAAATTTGGAAATGTAGAGGACAATAGACAAAATTTCTTTTTTAATGGTTGAATAATTTTGCTGAGGGCCAAGCCAAACTCCAGAATGGAATCTAACAAGTTCCTCTTTGAGAAGGATTCTTTGTTTTAGAATTCCCCCATAGCCGAGATCAAAAGCATCAGTTTCGATGATCATGAAAGAGTCGGTCTTAGGAATTCCAAGACAAGGAAGGGATTTAACTTGAACCTTGACCTTCTTAACAATATTAGTATGTTCTTGGGTCCAAATAGGAGGATCCTTTTTTTAATCTTTGAAAAAGGGGTTTGCAAATAATTCTAAGCTTTGGAAAGAAATCAGAGATATAATTTAAACAGCCTAGAAATCTTTGTAATTGGGTTTTATCTTTAATAACATCTGGAAATTTGTCAGCAAATTCTATAGCTCTAGCAATTGGTTTGATAGTCCCACGAATGATTTCGTGGCCAAGGAATCTAATCTTGGTTTGAAATAACTTGATTTTCGAGGCAGAAATGGCTAGACCATTTCTTTTTACTATTTGTAAAAAGATATTGAGATGTTTGAAATGCTGATCAATATCTTGAGAGAAAATAAGAACATCGTCAATATAAACAATAGAAAAATCAGAATAATTATTGAAGATGTCATTCATGATATTTTGAAATTCAGAAGGGGCGTTCTTTAAGCCAAAGGGCATAACATTCCACTCAAAATGACCAAATGGTACGGTAAAAGCAGTTTTGTATTTATCACACTCTTGAATCTGTATTTGCCAAAAACCAGACTTAAGGTCGAATTTGGAAAAGATACGGGCTTTGTGTAGCCTATTAATAAGATCTCTTTTATTTGGAATAGGATATCTAATCCATTCTAGAACTTCATTAAGGGGTTTATAATTAATGACAAGCCTAGGAACTCCGCGTTCTTTTTCGGCTTGATTGTTAACATAAAAGGCAGCACAACTCCAAGGAGACTTGGAAGGTCTAATGAGTTTCTTTTTTAGAAGAGAATTGATTTCTTCTTTGCAAGTGTTCATGAGGTTATGATTCATTTGAATGGGTCTAGCTTTGGTAGGAATATCTTTTTCGTTGAATTTTGGAACGTAAGGGAGAGAAACAACATGTTTCTTCCTATCCCAGAAAGCATTGGGTAAATTAGAACATACCTCAGACTTTATTTTTCTTTCAAAATCTAAAATCTTATCCTGAATGTTTTTGTTCTTTAATTGATCATCAATCTTTTGATAAGGGATTTCTTCTTGGAGATAACAAATATGTTGTTTTTTTATTTTGAATAGAATTAATTTGTTTTGAAATAGAATGATTTTGAAGGAGAGAAATTTCTCTTTCTTTGATAGGAGTAAGGAATTTGAAGGAAATATCTTTTCCCATGATATTAGTGGTAATTCCTTTACCATTGACGAGAAAAGGATAAATGGTGGTTAAAAAAGGGGTTCCAAGAATTACTTCTTGGTTGAGATTTTTAACAAGAATGAAAGGAGTTTTGAAACAATAGCCTTGATTACAGATGTAAGCATTAGATAATTTGTATTTTATGAAAAGGGGAGTGGTGTTAGCAGCCACTAATCTTTCATTAGTTTTTTCATAATACTTGGAAGGTATAAGTCCTTCTTTAATACAATTTTGATCTGCTCCACTGTCAATGAGACAAGGAATATTGATTTTAAAATCATTAACAACAAGTGTTATAATGGAATACCACTTTTGAAAAGAAATTCTTTCAATAGCTTGAATAGATTGAGAATGATCTTCTTGAACAGGAGGTTCTTCTAGTTCAATCTGATCATTAACTTCAGCGTCATTCTTTTTTAGTAAAGAAATTCTGGTTTCTAATTCCAAATCTTTGGTAAGAAGATTAATGATATCCTTTTGTAAAAGACATACTTCTTTCTTAAGAGTATTGATTTCTCTCTTAAGATCATCAGTAGAGATTTGTTTGGAAATAGAGGAAGAAGGAGTTTTTTCAAAAAGTTTTGTAATGCTAAAAGGTTCGATATTTTGAAGGAGTTTATCCTTTTTTGGTTTTTCATTAGTAAGGATAAGATCTCTAAGACGGAGGAGATACTTATCACGATCTTCTTGATTAGGAACTTTCTCAATGAGGTCAAAGAGAAGTTCTTGTTCCTTGCTTTCTTTTGTAATGACATTAAGGGAAAAAGGACAGAAATCACCATTGCAATCATCACTATCATCATCAGTAGAGGAAAAATTTATTAAATCATTTTGAAATTCTTCCTCGGGGGAGCTGGACTCCTCGGGGGTTGTTTCTTTATCGGATATGAGAAGAGAAGAGATTTTGTTTCTTAATTCTTCATCGTCATGGAAGATTTCATCAATCTTCTTTTTCAAAGGGCAAACATCAGCTTTATGGCCGAGCTTGTGGCATTTGTAACAAGTAGGTTGCCCCTTTTTGAAATCTTTTGATTTTTTTTTCTTAAAGGGTTTTTGTTGGGAGTTGCTATTAGTGTCATGGCATTTTTTAAAAGGATTTTTGCCTTTAGAATTCTTTGAGAGTTTCTTTTGGCTTTTGAAGAGGGAGCTTGAATTTTTTGTAAACCGAAAGCTTCACAGAAAGTGCCCACTTCTTTCCTAAATTTGGATTTTTCGGATCCATACTTGGATTGTATTCTGAGTTCAGAACACAAAGAGAGACCCTCTTTTTTTATAAAAGCAAATAATTGACCGTAAGTAATATCTTCAAATTTAATCTCATTGAGGCCTGTAGCTTCTTTGAGTTTTTGATGAATTCTAGAACCAAAAAGTTTTGGAAGACCAGCAATAAATCTTTCTTTCCAAAAAGAGGCATTGCAGTCAGTTCTTTTTAAAACATGAGTTAAGAAAACGTCTTTGTACCATCTATAATCTGAAAGAGTTGGGCAATTAAGACTGGAGAGAACTATTTGAGTAGAATCAAGTTCTTCTTTTGGGTTACCAATGAAATACATGCCTATGGTAATGATTAAAAAATCACAGGCATCAGATTTTGTGGTAAGGGTGCCATCTTCTTCTTCAAAAATAGCAGTATGACTAAGAATTATTTGTTTATTAGCAAGATCAATAGAGTGATCCCACCAATTTTTGAGTTGACCTGTAAATCCAGAAACAATTAAAGCAGCAATAGTTTCTTCAGTAATGTTTTGAAGTTTGTATGCCATTCTGGCCATACCCATTTCTTGAAGAGTATTGAGTATTTCGTATTCGGATTTTCCATCAATATTCCATTCATGGATGGAATTTCCATCATATTTGGAATTCTTAGTTTGACTACGTTCTTCGAATTGAACGTCAGTATGAGTAGGTCTGTTGTAGTAATTCTTTTTCCCAGAGTTGAATTTTATTCTATTAATATCGAAAGGATCTTTAGTATCAGCTTCACTGTCTTCAGAGTCCTTATCTTTATCAAGACAATTAATATTTTTAGTACCAGAAGTAGAAGCTTCTGTAGAGATTCTTTTAGTAATTCTGTCAATAAGACTGGAATTTGAAGGGAATTTCATTTGATCTTCAATATTTCCAGGAAGACTTCTAGGAATAAAATGAGGGCTGGAGTTATCCTTAGGGAATTTGGGAATGGAAGCTTTAGAATCAATTTTGTTTGACAAATGATCAATTTGATCAGCAATAGTATGAAGGATTTGGTTAGAAAAATTGTTCTGCTCATGAATTTTTCGGATATCTTCCATAGTAGGATTATCCGTTCCTCTTCTTCCTGTTTTGAAAGGTGTAGCAATAACTTCGCCTTCAGGAACAGAGATTTTGAAACTTTGTAAAGGAGGATGAATAGCAGTGAGAGTGGTTCCAGAAACGAGGTTCCACTTTTTGTAAAGACCAGTTTGAACATTAATTTGATCAAGGGAGTAAACATCTTGAATGTCCTCGATTTGGCAGAAGGCATCGAACCAATCGAGAATAGGAATTTGGGATCTGAACTTATGTAAACCTATGATCCATTCTTCTTGAAGTTTATTACGAATGGGTTCATCAAGTTTCATAAACCAGTCTTTTCTTTCCTTTTCATCAGGATCATTAAACTCTTGCTCAAGGTATTTGAAGTTAATAGAAAAATTAGCATTGGAAATCATATTGATTCCAGCCATTTGAGAGGCAGTTGGAGATTCAGGAAAAGCATCATCGATATTTTCATTATGGTAATTAGTATCAGGAAGAGGAGATTTGAAATCAACTTTAAGATTAGGGTTGTAAATATTGGGTCTAGAAGTAGAGGCTTCAGAAAAGGAACTTCTAGATCTGACTTCTTGAATACGAACATTGTTTTTATTTTCTCTGAAAGAATTGAATCTTAGAAGAACCCTGCCGTCAGATTCTTCGATGATTTCGGAAACTTCACGTCTAGTGAGATTCCTAGGAATTTGGGGAGTATGGATTATGAATTCATTAGGAATAGTTATTTCACTCCATTTGAGTCTTTTGGGGACAAAAAACGTAGGACTATCTGCTTCGATTTGAAGTAAAACAGTTTCGTCCTTAGAGGTAGGAGTTAAAAGAAATTTTGGATTTAATTGAGAAGACATGACTCTAAAATAAATTCTATAAATAACAGCAAAGTTTTTGCAAGTTTCTTTGAACTCATCACCTTGAAGATGAACGTCAAGAATAATTGAATCATTAACCAAAGGATCAGTAAGATCAACAGAGAAATTAGGAGCACAGTTGAAATACATAGGGCCATTGCAAATATTGGTTTGGATCATGGATAAAAGAGAAGTTTTGTATCTTTTTAATCTATTATCTCTCAAGGCTACATAAACAGGAGCATCAACTCCAATATGCACAAGAGGTTTAATAGCAACTTGAATTAAACCAAAATGAATGTACCTGTATCCTTTTTCAAGGTATTTTTTTATAGAAACATTTGACAATAAAGGAATACTCTGAAATTCTTCATTAATGGAAATTGTTTCTTCATGAGTTTTAATGGAGTAAGCAGTTTTGAAACCAAGCATACCAATATGATAAATACTTTCAATTTGTTGCTCAGGAATAGTCCAATTGGAATAGTTTTGAGGAAAAGTTATTTCATGCGAACTAACAATACCAGAATTATTAGTATTATTATTTTTGGAAAAAAATGATCTAAATCTGGAAGCCATTAATACTGTTCAAAATTGGCCTGAATTACAGAAGATCTTGGATAAATCGGGACCACCACCTGGAACACCAAAACAAGGCTTACCAACGGATTTCACGGCTGACCAACGCTTTAATCCAAGTCAGGAGTAATTGAGAACAATTTGAATAGTACTAAAGCTTTTTTAATATAGATCTTTCTCTCCCCCAAATAAAACACTAAATGGCTCTGATACCATTGTGAACGGAAGGCGGAATAATAAACATAAAGTAATAATAAAAGAAATATTTCACGAAGAAACCCACCTCTGTTCTTCCAAAGGCAGTTGTGGAGGCATACTTGAACCTCTTCACTCGCAAGGGTGAATTGTTCACGAGGGTTACTATTTTGGTGCCTACTGGGGAGAAGAACGAGGACGGCGAAGAGCTTTACAACGCCATTTTGGGCATGCCTGCTGGAGATGGTGGATGAGCTCTTCGAAAAGAGCAAGGATGCTGCGGCGGAGGTTGCCGCGGAGAGAGTGGCGAAGGAGAAGGCCCTGGAGGAGAAGAGGGCCAAACTAACAGTTGTTCTAAAGTCCAAAGCCACGGCTAAGGGACTGAAGAAGGGGACTGAGAAGGTCTCCAAGAGTGGCGCTTCAGAGGCTGAGGAGACTGACGATGAAGTTAGGACGGGGAGTGGAGAAAAGGAGTCAAGGCCGCTGAAGAGGCTAAGGAAGGGGCCTAAGAAGTCCCCTGCAAAGGCACTGAAGGAGGTCAGCCCAATCAGGGAGAAGTCAAGCTCTCCACGAGCCTTTGACTTAGATTAGGTCAGGGAGACCATTGACTCAGCTGAGATTCTCCAACCTGATCTCCCTAACCCCACTGAACCCCAACCCTCAACCATCTCTGAACCTCAAACTACCTCAAACCCCACTGAACCTACTCACCCAAACACTGACCTACCCCCACCGCAACATGAGTCAGAGCCAAATATTCCAAATACTTCCACTCATCTACCCACTCCTGAGGATTTCCCTGTTTTCTCCAAGGATCCAAATGAGTCATCAGCCTCAAAAGTTGAAGAGTTCCTCAATGAAGTGGAGGAGGAGGAGCTGGATGCTGGGTTGATGGGAGGAATGTATGAGAACTTGCTCAGGGGGAACGCCTGCAAATGGGTTTCCAAATGTTGGCCTAACCTGCACAAGTACAAGGTATTATGCGCTAATGTTATCGAGCTAAAAGTCTGGCTGGATTTCAAACAATCCAACATGCAGGAGCAGCATATGCTGGTGGATTCCAGAGGCTGGGAGCATTAGAAGACGGAGGAGGCTCGTCTATGCTCATTCTTCAACATCACCAGCTGGTTGCAGCTCTTAAATTTTGACAATCTCAAGCAGTTGGTGGAGGAAGTGAAGATTGCCCGCAAGGAAGACTATGAGGATGATCCCGAGGGTAATGAGGATGATGATGAGGGTGGTAATGACGGCCAGGGTAGAGCGAATGAGAAGTTGGTCGAAGAAACAGCCACAGAAGTGGAGGAGAAAGAGACTGGTGCTAAGGGTGGACCAGTCACTGAGGATGTTGAGAACATCTCAGCCACCAATGATACAACAGTCGATGAAGGGACTCTCTACCCTGAGACACAAGATGATGTTGTAGAGGCATCCAAGGTGACTCCTAGTTCTGAAGGACTCGTTCCTGAAGTTCGAGTAAGCATAGCTGAGCCTGAGCAGGCGACTATGACTTCTCTAAAACTGCCTTCAGTGTTAATTAAATCCAATTCATATAATAAAAATTCATTAAAAATAATTTTGAAAGTGTGCGGGTGTTTTTGTGGGGTGTTGTCAATAATGTTGGAACATATAAGACAATATACGTACAAAAAGTCTTAAAAACATATTACAAACATAATTCATAACTTTTCATATGTTATAGATAATATATGAGTGTCTCATGACAATACTTCACTATAATGAGTATTGGGCAATAAAATAAGATCTAAAAACAAGGTGAAGTATATACAACGCATTCCACCAAAATATTATCCCCATATGTGTGAAACTAACCTACCATCGATCGGGTCTAACATACATTATAGAGAATATAAATACTGAGAAGAATGTTGTAACATTCAACCAACATAAAAGCGAAAACAAACAAACTATTGACAAAATACTCTAACATACACAATAGAATAATCTCGTTTGATTTGTCTTGTTGTGTTCCATGCATCTTATATCTATAGGCAACGAATTCAGCATGTCCACAACTAATAATCATGGTTTCCCATGCTGAAAAATCGTTCCCCACTAAACTCCACTAAGCAAATAACCACCCATGTTGATCTTCAACTTATCACTAAAATTTTGCAACCGCCTGACCAAAATAACTTTTGGATCATCAACTTGCATATTTAGACAACGAGAATAATATTCGGAGTGAATGTTAGGAGAAATGAAAAATTATGATATTGTCTAAATATGTTATAACATTTTGTACAACATAGGTCAAACATCAACAATCTCCTCAAATTTGGTCTTTCTAATACACTACATCTGATGTTGGAACATGCAGTAAAATGTTTTTAAATAAAAAATCAAATAACTCAACACCAACTTAATGATATTTAATTACTTTAAACCTAATCAAAAGTAACCAATATAAAAATAGAAATTAACAAAGTTCCTCTAAGCATAAAAAATGATGTGTTTAGGCCAATAAAATGACTAAAGAAATAAAATTGTCTACTATTGTTCAAAATATAACAACTTTAAAAACAAATTCAGAGCATTACATTAATGGAACAGAATATGATGAAATAAGAAAGAAGATTGGGTTGATCAAAAGTCAGTTGCATCTTCACATATCTGCATAAACTCTTCCTTACTTCATTCTCTCCTATTTTGTAAGTTCTCCTAAAGTTCTCTATAAGGATCTTGGATATCTGCATCTTCATTTTCTGCAACAGCAATGGGGACACCTTTCTGAACATGTACATCTTCAATGTAATTAGGAGTCAAAGAAACATAAGTAATAGAGGGAACTCGGGAAGTGTTAGCAGAAATGTTGTCAACATTTGGAGCAACATTTGGTGCAATATCAACAAAAGCAAGTTCAACAGGTTGTTGAGCATCTGGATTCTGATTTGGTCGATCTATAACTTTTGGTCCACTGAGGAGAACATTAGAAATACCAAAACTCGGACTAAAACTATTGATGGTTTCCTCCATTGGATTTCTCTCAAATTTTCTACCCTCAAGCAATTGACATATCAAATTAGTTTGGAAGCAGACATTTTCCTTGAATATTACCAATGTATGAGAGAAAATTGTTGAATATGGTCGTTCCTACGTTATATTCTTCAAATACCATATTATATACATACAAAAATGTTTGTTCCCTTGTCAATACATTAGTATTTGAGGATGACAATCAATTGTACACAGATAACTTATATAGAACAGGATATAAGTTAACTAACTTGACAACACTTAGTCTAAACTCTCAAATCTCAACATGTCCACCAATTAGTACCTGGATAACCCCATTCATATCCTCAACTACAGGTTCAATCATGGACCTAGTATGTAGCTCCTTATTATTCACTTTTGGAGAAAACGTCACTTTCACTCCCCTAAACCAAACATTTCCATAATGTCTAGAATTCGTTCTACCCAAATACTCTTTAAAATTAGCGTAGAACTCCTATTAAAAAATATAAGGAGTAGCAAACTCTAGCAAAGATCTTTCTCTGAAAAATGCAACCAGATTGTTATCCCAAAAATCAGACATTTTTATAACTCTTTCACCAATCTTGGTCCTAGTTTTAATTTATTTGTAAGTGTGGGACCATCTTTAGCAATATTGGGTATAGGCTCTTTCTTTTTCTTCGATCTCCTTTCTCCTCGAGCAACAACCTTAGCAATGAGAATATTTATATCATAATCAGAGTTAGTGACTTTCTCTAGTTTTGAGGGTCTTCCTCAATAACTTCTTTATTGGACACCTCTTCATCACTATTGTCAAACACTTGTATCGACTTTGAAGCAGCACTAACCTTATATTTGGACTTCTTTTGTGTTTCAGAATAATCAACCGTCCTTCCCATAATCTTGTAAGATTGAGTTTAAGCGAAAATACTAACTTCTACTAGTCGTTTCCCCGTAAGCGGACGGGTTCACTGTAGTATAAATAAGTATAATGACCAAGTATTATCGAACCCACGAGATGGAGTGTATGCGAACAGATCCCTGAAGATCTACGCGTCGTAGCTAATATGAGTATACTGTTTTTGGGTTTTTTAAAGATTAATTAAAAGACTAAAATAAACTAATTAAACTAAAGAACGAAAGAAATGAATTAACTAAGGGTTGTTTTCAGAAGAGAGATGGTGATGCTTAAGATAGGAATCCCTACGTATACTAACGGAGCAGGTACATAATCAAAATAACTGTGACGCGCAAGAAATGACCTAAGTAAAAGATTACAAGGTGAAAGCTCAAGATTCTAAACCCTAATACTTTACCCTAACACTCGACTTCACTAATCCACTAACAAGTTAATAGATTGTGCTCAATTAATGAGACCCTAAGTTAACTAAGGTGATGCGGTCGTCCTCCTTCGCTAAACTGGTAGATGAATTAACCCTTTCTAAACCCTCTAGTTAAGTCTACTCGTTGTTAAAGAGTGATACGGTCGTCCTCTCTCTAACACTTTTCGAACGAAATTCAAAAGTAAAGTTAAGATTAATTTTAAGAATTCATTAACCAAGAGAATTAAAACCTAACGTCACAAGTTACCCTAATTACGTACCCACAACCTACTTTTACGAGCTCATCCTACCCCAAGCATGCAAGGGTTTTAGCTAGACATATGTTTTACGTAAATAATAGCAATTGAATAAGTAACAAACATGAACATGGTAATTAAGACGAAGAAGAGATCAAACATACTAAGGTTTAACGAAATAAAAGAATAACTGAAATTAACTCAAGAAAAATAAGTCTCAACGTGTTCAAGAACAAAAATATCAAGCAACGAAACTAAAAAGTAAGATCGTAATATGAATTCGTAACGAAAACCTAAAAAACGTAAACGTAAAGCTTGCTTCTCTCCTTACTCTCCAAAAACGAACTCTAAAAGTCTCAATCTCTCAAGTGATGTGTGTTATCCCTAAAAAACGTGCTTGAGACGAGTATATTATGCAACGGGCCGAATTGTGAACTCGTGGGCCGAAAAACGCCTTTTAAAACGCGAAAAAATGAAGGTGCTCGAGCAGGCCTGCTCGAGCGGTCGCGCTCAAGCATGTAGCTCGAATGACACAAGTGCTCGAGCTGCTCGAGCGGTGGAAATCTTCTGCATGTTTTGGGGCGCTCAAGCAACACGCTCGAGCGATGGCGCTCGAGCTGCTCGAGCGCATGAAATTTTCTATATGTTTTGGGCGCTCGAGCAACGTGCTCGAGTGGTTTACTCGAATGCTCCCAAAATTCCTCCAACTAGTACTTTTCTTCTTCAACACTAACACCCATCGTATTCCTTCGATATCTTCTCATCCGGGCATCCGTTTGAGTCGATTCAAAGTCCTACGAACTCCGTTCATCGCCCTCGATTCACCTATGAGTATTAAAGATACAAATCCATCAATGTATAGAAATAATGCTCGATTGACTCCAAATACTCGACAAAATCAGCCAAAATTAGGGTATTTCGAGTGACGAATCATGACAATTTCACACCTAATCAAAGATCTTCTTCTCTTTCCACCTCTCTTTTTGGGGATTGATTTTCTCTTTTTTCTTACAACCATCAATTTTTCCCCCAAGTTTTCTGAGTTAGTAGACTTATCACATTCTTCATGCATCTCTATGTTTTGTTTATGAGTTTTAGAAGGTTGCTGGGAAGAAAAAGAAGGATTTGGACAGAGTTTCTCAAAGTTTAGAGAATCAAGCACTTTTTCACCAAGAATGATATGTGGAAACTTAGTTTCAAGGCGCAACTCGCAATAGGCAGTAATTATGCTTTCAAATCGGGTTCCTAAATTGAATTTCACAGTGATCGGAGTAGGGGCGAGGTAAGGAAGATTTGTTTTGATATTTTTAAGAACATTTTGAGTAGGAATGTATGACGAAGAAGGTATATCCGAGGACCCTTCTATAGGAGTAGGGTTCTCTAAGGAATTTCAGAAAATAGGAAAAAAAGGAGAATCAATTTCACTCACTTGTGGAAGTTAAATGATAATCGAGCTAATCGTGATGTTGGCAAAGAAGAGTCAAAATTAGCAAAAACATCCTGAGAAATGGGAATCAACATTCGAAGTGATGTTTAGTGGATTTTAGTTTTTGAACGATGATGAAGAAGATGGATTATTGGGTGAGTTTGATTGAAGTGGAGATGAAGGGTTTCTTGGTGAAGACATTAAAACCTGTAAAGATTCGAATTATATTAATAAAATAATAAAAAGAAAAGTAGAAATAATACGGGAAACCCATTGGCCAGAGAAAGAGGAACTAATATATTAAGTGTTTAATATTAACATTAATAATACCTTAATTTCGAATGTAGAGATAAATTGAACAAAACTTATGAAGCATGAAAAACTTAGGCCCCCGTTTGGTTCGCGTGACTGGTCAGGATTGATCACTTAGTCCTAGGTAATAATGCATTTGGTTTGCAAGACTTGGGCCAAGGACCCAAGTTTAGCCCGGGTCCCAAATGCCATCTAGTCCCACTGTATTGGGACTATTGAGTCCCATGGTGTTGGTGGGACTAGTTAGTCCCAGCTACCAAACTATCATATTACCCTTCAAATTCAACATAAAATTACTATATTGTCCTTATTAACATAACAAATTACCAAAATCATACAACTTAACATAAAAACCCTAGATGATTATTCCTCTCCCCTCACAGCCGCGAGTTCATCTTCTCCCTCGCCCAAAGCCGTGAGTTCATCCTCCCACCGTTCTTCGACTTTATCCTCTAGTTCATCTTCTCTCTCCGCCTTCACTTCATCGACGTCTTCAATTTTGCGACAGAGACCAATTCAATTTCACAACTTCGTTGTCTTCAATTTGCAACGGGGGGCTCCAGGCAATGGGAGGCTCGATGAAGTCATGTCGATAATTTTGTGGGGGCGATTAGAGAATGAAGTCCCGTCGGCGATTTCGTCATTCTATAATTTTTTCTTTTTGCAAATTTGAGGTTCCTGACTTAATTTGTTTTAACTTTTGTTATTCTCATATTGTGGTTGAAGAAATATCAAACCGTCATCACGAGCTGAAGAATTCAATTCATTCGGGTCGAGGGAACTGATTAAGCGCTCAATTCTCGCTTGAATCAGGTATTCTCCAAATCTCAGGTGTCAACATTGGATTTCGGTTTAATTTTGGGTTATTTATTGAAACCGTCATAGATTGGATTGGATTTGTTGTATCAAGATTGTTTATTTGAAGAAGTCCTCTGTTTCTATAGATTGCTTGCTTTTTGTGGATTTTAGCTTTTTGTAGAGATTGCTTTCTGTACATTTTCTTTTTGTATATTTTTTTGTAGATATACGCATAATATATACATACCCCATACATGAATAGCATTTGATACCAAAGTTTGAGGCATTGTCCGCAAGAGAGAAGAGAGAGAAAAGTTGGAGTGAGAGGAGTGAATATTTGTGAGAAATGACGAGATTTTATAGTCAATCTTCTTTCTCTCTTTTATTCTTTTTCAGTGTTGATCTTTTTATGTATCCTCTTTCTAATTAGGTTTTACTCCATTGGTTTATGTAATACAAAAATCTCCATGAAAGTTGCACCTTTTGTAACAATTTCATCATTTGTTTGGCAATTAATATGCATTTGGTCTTTTTGTCCCCTTCTAAACATGTTTACTCTTGTTTTTGTCCTACGAATTATATATATATATATATATTGGTCCCGGTACAAGACTAAGGAATACGTGTATGGGGAGGGAATACACGTATGCCAATTTTTCAAACTTAAAACCTGACTGAGTCCCCTCCACTCAGAGTGATAAAGAACTAGGAGCTGATAACACACCTACTGACTACACTTGGTGCGGGTCCGTTGGCTAACTATCAATTCAAGTTCAGTGCGGAAATGCGTAAGCCCTGATAGTTTAAAGTCTTGTTTAGTTTGCTTTCTGAAAACTTGTTTTACTCAATTCTGAATAGTGTTTAGTAAGGGCAATGCTCTTTTTAGAGGATCAGGCTGATTGATTCAAGCCTGATAAACCGAATGCAATGAATGAATATATAATATAGCAAGTATGCACAATATCAAAGCAGTAAGAACACAGGGAGTTTAACGTGGTTCAGAGACTCAAGCTCCTACGTCCACGACCTGATTTAACAGGAAATCCACTCAAGGGATTCTTGTTTTTAACGTGCCAAGGTGCACCAAGACCAGCTAACCTCACTGATCTATACAAACTCCACTTACTAACTCACTAACTGACTTACTCCCAACAAACCTAACTTAGGGTTTTGGTTTCAGTTTGGATTCCAACTAGGTTGAGATTATCCTTACAAGGCAAGGCTATGCTAAGGATTGGATAATCTCTCTAAGCTTAAGATAATGCTAGTTCGCTCTTGGAATACAGAATGACTCTCAGTAACTAAGAAACACTTGGGAAATTTAGATGGTTTCGAGTGCTTTTTCTAAGCTGAATGCTTTGAGTGCTTGAGAGCTTGAGTAATTTCTGGCTTGGAAATTTCCCGTAACCTTGAATGGGTTCAAGACATTCTGTATTTATAGATGATTTCAAAAACTATCCGTTGGAGAGATAGCCTTTCTTGTCAACTATGTAGTGTGGCTTCAAACGGACATATCTTCATGCAGCATCCGTCCTTGCATGGATTTGGTAGTTGCATTAAATGCACATTAAATGCTTGCCCGTTGAATATGCACTCTGAATTCAGTCTTCTTGTCAGGTTCCGTACGTGCGTGTCCTTCTCGGATTGGTCCACGTCATCAGGTTGGTGAGAATGTCAGAACTTATTCCTGAGCTTCAGGCTTGTCTTATTGAGTTCATTTTGACTTGTGCTCACCGGTCTTGTCCTGACGCTGACATTCCTTTTGCATTGCTTAGCTCTACTCCAAGTCTTCCCAATAACTCAGTTTCATCCTGTTCCCTTCAGGACTGAGTAGTACTGACCTCAGGGTCATACTCTTCATCACTGAGACTTACTCAGTCAGCTTAGGAGACTGCCATAAGTTCAGGATGGTAAATTGTCTTCAGGCTTCTGAGTCTTGATTGTCATCAGTAAGTGCTCCTCTTACTGAGTACCTGTGAAGTGTAAAAAAACTAAGTACAAATCCTAACCAAGACTAGCCTGACAAATGCAAACATCTTTTCAGGGGCTTTGGGATCTTAATCAAAACTGACAATGTCCCAACAATATATATATATATATATAACTGCATCAAATTTGCTTTGTATTCATCACTTTGTTGGTGATCAAATTTAATCGGGAGGATTAGTGGCTGTTTTAGTTCGGTTTAGGATCATCAAATAAGAACGTGTGATTGATTATCACCATAATGATAAATCGAAGGTTCGGGTTGTAAAATCGTAAATACGAGAGTCGAATATGATTTCGTATGTGTGCACGTTTAGGTGTGTTTGTATGTGTTTTGGGAGTATTTATGTGTACTTATATTTTTTAGCTGGAGAACAACTATTTATAGAGACCACCAAGTAGGTGGAGTACAAAACTCTTGGACTTCCTAGCTTGCGTGTAAGACAAGTGTCCTTTGACCTTGTTTGACCTTATCTAAGCTAAAATTTGGTTACAAAGTCTTCTTTGGCCTTATCTCGGACTCATTGTTGTTCGTCTTGATGGGCTTGGTTGGTCCAGATTGTTCTTTTGGTAAAAGTTGTTCGCCTCTTGTGTTTATGGTTCGGAAGTTGTTCGCCTTTGTATTCCGTATTGATAGGCTTTGGGACCTGGGTCCTTTATTCGTCAACATACACCTTTTAGGCTGGTAGATGCACCTCTTTTGACAATGTTGCTCATCATCAATAACTTGATGTAGGGTCCATATCCGACCTCGGGTCTCAGGACCTGTTCACCCGTATGTTACTCGTAAAGGAAGTTGTTCGTCATTTCATACACCTCCTGGATTGATTGATGCACTCCACTTTGATTTTCTTTGTTTATCATTTCAAATTTGGATATGATGCTTTGTAATCTTAATTTGGGCTTTAATTACTGTTAGCCAAATAGTGATTGATGTTCGCCCATCAACAATTGCCCCCTATCCTGACTAGATGTTGTTTCGGACGAGCAACTTTGTGGCGAGCAACTGTAGTTAGGATATCGTCTTGGTAAAGATTTGGACGAACAACCTCCTATTGGCGAGCAACTTGGTGGTTACCGTTTCGTCTTCCCACGATCTGGAGGATATCCGAGGATGACGTGGGCAGCATGATTATGCACCGTCCACGCGTGAGCAATCCCGAGGTCACACGCCTCTATATTTGCACATAGGTCCTCTGATTTTCATCCTTGCTCGAAATTAACCCCCCTTTTTTTTATCAAATTGACCCACATTCTTTGAGGAAATTATGGGTTTTACCCCGTTTTTCCTATGGGTACATAAATGAGTGGGAAATGAAGTTTTTACCACTCTTCACCCTCTGCTACAGAAACTCCGGCGAATTCCCCTATCTCCGGCGATTTCCAAGCTTTTCCGGCGTTGATTCTTCAAAGTTTGTCTTCAAATCTCCTTCCAAGGTAGTTATTTTTCTTATTTCTTCCTTCTTGTCTCTTATTTTTTTTTCAAAACCTGCCTCACCACCACCGTGTGAGAATTTGCGCCGCCGTCGTTTGTCAAATACCGCCACTGGGAACCTTAAACACACCTCTAAAACCCAATTTCTTCATTTTTAAACCCATGTCCTCCCATTCGAGCAACCATAGTTCCGAGGAAACCCTTGATCCTCTATTTCCCATTGTTGCTTACGAAACCAACCTCGGTTTGAAATTTCATCGGAGTTGAACCCCAACATTGATTCAGTTGTTCGATCTGTGGAGGACACTGGTGCTCGCCCATCTGGAGGAGAAGCTGTTGTTGTAGCGAGCAGGGATTCAAGCGAAGGCTCTTCATCCAGTTCTGAATCGGAGGAAGATCCCGAATTCGATGAGCTTACTCGCGAATTTTTGGAGGGGATAGACTTTCCGCATCCCAAAATGTTGGAGAATGAGATCCCATCGGGAGTTGCTCGCCCCTTTAAATAGCGAGCATATTCAAATGAACATGCGAACAACTTTTCTCACCCCGAACGACAAATTATGAAATTGGAGAAGACTGAGTTCCAGGCGAGCAAAATTAATGGTGTGGTTCTTAAGGAAGATCTTGATTTGATCCGGGTGACATATCAAATTCCTTTCGATATCCATATGTGGGCTCCCAAGAGGAAAGAGAGAGCTGATCGCCCACCTCCAGGATGCACGGCGATCAACATTGACACGTTGATTGCCGGGTTGAGGCTGCCGCTGCCCCCAGTTGTTGGTCGCTTTCTAGAGGCGACCAACCTTGCCATCACCCAGATTACGCCCATTGGGTGGATGAACTTGCTCGGCACAATGAGCCTGTTCGCCCTGGAGGGGTATGTTGATCGTATCACTGCTGAGGAGATCAACTACCTTATGACGATTACCAAGTGTCTTGTGGGCGAAAAAGGTTATTACTATCTGAAGGCCCTGACTGGACTTAAGATGGTGGAAGTGTTGGAGTTATACGTGAAAGTATGCTTTTACTTTGTATAACTCATGTATTAAACACTTAGTTATGAGAATAATTCTTTTATCATATTCGTTTTAGATATGATTGAATGTTGAATATTTATTGCAAACCGTTCAATATATAGTACGAGTTACATTGTACTTAATGTGGTGATACCAGATCACAGAAAATCACATTAACGGTTTTCCTTATAATTAAACGTACAAATTCACGACTCAGGTGGAATTGAACAATCCACCATGAAAGATCGATGTGTATATCTCAGATTGACGTGTCTTAACCAAGAGATTGCACTAGCACATTTAGTAGGTGTTGAAGAGGACCTACAACGAGGATAAATTCTTCTGTTCTAATATGTGAAGAATTAGACCTCAGTGGTTATTGATTTCTTAATCTCCATCACTTAAATAGGACCGTGTGCGCTTAATGGTTACTGCTTTGATTCATGTTGGGTGCGAATCATCGTGACTTCAAACCTTGTGCTTTGGGCAGTAATATTAATCATACGATAGTTGCTAAGATTTAATATGGAGAAACGCGTGCTAGTACAACTCGTGTGATTTGTCCTCTTGGTGGGCTCAGAAGTTTTATCGTACCAAATCTTGCAAGTGAAGAATTAGTTTCTTCGGTACGGATAATAATGTTGAGCTGTCTTTACTCCAAGGTGAAAGATGTTAATTAATTTAGAGCTATTCAGAAGCTCAATTAATTAATTGACTAGATAATATTAAATACGGTAAATAATAAACGGGAGCCCATATTATCGTAATATGGATTAAGATGGATAGTGCAATATTAATTTATTAGTGGTACTAATTAATATTAATGAGTTGAATTATATTGGGGCTCAATATTGAAATTCAGAAGCCCATTGGAGGTCCAATCTTAATTCTCCTAAAGGCCCCTCAAGTAGCCCAGTAAGTAGCCCGATAATAATAAGGTGATTAAAATAAAAGAAAATTATTATTGCTGATTTTTTGCTTATAATTTTCGAAATTTATAAATATGGTGGAGAAAAGATTTGTTGATTTTCTTGGAAAGATATTATGAAGGATATGTATTCTTGGAATACAAGATTATCTCATAAATTCAAGAAGATCCAAATCTAGTTTAGTTCTCCCATGAATTTCGAAAATCTCATATATTAGGGAGGTGAGATTTTATGGAATATTTTATTATGGAGAAAATAATATATGAGATATATTCAAGATTTCTTAGAGGCCAAGAAAAAGATTTTCTCTCCCCTATTCCATATGCAAATTTTGAAATTTCTAGTCCTATATATAGAAGATGATTATTTCATCTCCAGTTTACAGTTTCACAGTGTAAAAAAAAATAAGCAACAATATTTTTTCTTTCTTCCTTGTTATTCTAATTGCTTGTGAGCACTTCCCACCAGTGAACAAGTAAGGCAAAAGGGACATACTTGATAAGGTCTTTTGGTTGATAGCACGATCGTGATAGTCCCGTTGTTATCAAAGGCCATATCTACAAGAGGTACGAATTACATAAATTCCTTGTTATTCCGCCATAGGTTTTATGTGAATTAATTCAACACGCATGATGATAAAGTTGTTGTTGGAATTATTATTTGAATTAATTAGGATTAATTCATGCTAGTAATAATTGTATTTAGAAATTCGTATTTAAATTTCATCCCGAATAGTTTCCGGGCACCCCTATTTTCCCAACAGGAAGGGGTGCCGAACAAGATCAGGGACTGGAAGCAACACTTCTTCTTCATTGGGGGTGATTGGCGAGCATCTTCCGGCCCACAAGGTGGTGTTGGGCGAATAAACTCCCCCGCATCTTATGGAAGAATTAGACGTAAGCTTATTTTTGTTCGTCTTCGAACTGTATTGTTCTAATTTAACTTTTCTTGTTTGTTCGCAGGTCCTCGATTGCTTAAGTGAAACACAGAAGAAGAAGAGATTGACTCGGAGTTTCACTTTACCTCCTGTTTGGTCGGCTTACAAAATAGAGCATGTGAAGAAGTCAACTACCTAATGACCATCACCAGGTGTCCTGTGGGTGAAGAAGGATATTATTATCTGAAGGCCCGTACTGGACTTAAGATTGTCGAAGGAGTGCCGAACAAGATTAGAAACTGGAAGGAGCACTTCTTTTTCATAGGGGGTGACTGGCGAGCATCTTCCAACCCACACGGTGGTGTTGGGTGAATAAATTCCCCCGCATCATATAGAAAAATTAAATGTAAGCTTGCTTTCTTTCATCTTTGAATTAAATTATTCTAATTTAACTCTTCATGTTTGCTCGCAGGTCCCCGATTGCTCAAGTGGAACACTGAGGAAGAGGAGATTGAATCAGAATTCCTCTTCACATCTTGTTTGGTCGCCCTCTGGAATAAGGCAGATAGGACCATTCAACACGTGAACGAGAAGAGGTGCCAGAAAGCTGCTCGCCTCTTCACTTATCCTCACCACCTTGAGACCCAAGTTGAGGTGCCCCCAAGTATATAAAAAATTTCTAACTTCCAAAGGCAAACTTGTTCGTCAACAATACTTGCTCGCTCAACATAAGTTGTTAACTTCTTTTCTTCTTCTTTTTTTTAGCCGAGCAAGTCACTATAGCAGTTCCCCCCCCAGTTTTGGTCTCCTAGAACAGAGAGTTCACGAGATGCCGCCTCCGAAGGGAAGGAAAATCAAAGGAGATCCGCCCTCCAAAGTTTGGGTGATGACGAACAAGCCTTCAGGGGCTCATACTGCTCGGCAAGCCGCCCCCCCCTCCAAGTGCCACTCCACCATCTCCCCCAGCTTCATCCCCACATGGAGTAAAATGATTAAAGAGGGGAGACGGTACTCACGTGTCCCAGGCTATCCCTACTGGTGATAAGGGAAAAGGTAAGGTGGGAGGAGGTTCTGCCCGCACCGACTATGACGAAGCTGCTCGCCACACCTCAATTGAGACAATGGAGTGAGCGAGCAAGACGTGCAAGGATAGGCAAACTCCTTCCCGAGGCCCAGAAGATATCATTCACCTATGTTGAGATGCCAATAAATTCACCGATTAAGTTTATTCCCTAATCTGATATTCTGGCCTTCACAAATTATACTTTCAAAAATTTCCCAAGTATAACTTGTATTCTTGTTCGCAGGTATCGGGCGGAAGATCATCTGGGGCGAGCAAACCCTGTTCACTAGTATGCATGCTCCAAGACCCATGTCAACATACGGGGAAACTCAGGCCAGTATGTTCGACGGGCCACAGAGTTGGTCGCCCGGGCATGGACAAGGCCTTTGGACAAGACCATATCACTACAAGGAGTGTCAGACAACTTTCAATTCTCCATAATGCAAGCCACCAATTCCCTTGTAACTGCTAAAAAAGGGATGGCCCAGTTGGCCGAGCTAGAGGATGTTGCTCGCCACTATGCAACAACTGCTCGACAACTTACTGAAGAGAAAAACGGCCTGGTTAGCTAGTACGAGGTAAAGATTGCTCGTTTTAACAACCAGCTAAAGCTCACCGACGACATCGAGAAGAAACACGTTGAAGACTATCAAGTGTTGTCGGCCGAGCTTAAGAATAAGGATGCTGAGCTTGAGAGGGAGAAGAAAGAGAAAGCTGCCGCCGAGCAAAAACTGGCTGAGTCCGAGGCAGAGATTGCTCGCCTCAAAGAGATGATGGGGAGGGTGTACACCCCAGAGCAATTCAAGGCTGAGTTGCAATTCCGAACTGGTTCTTCTTTGAACTTGGGGTATATTTGTGCTTATGCTGACTGCATTCGTGCGGTTAGTTTGTACGATAAACCCGAGATAGTGGAGGATATATGGAAAGACTTGGTCGAGTTCATGGAAAACTATCCCCCTCCCAATAGAATTGAACTCCATCTTGGAGACATGGAAGATTATGGGATTAAAAATTGATAAACTTGATCCCAGCATCGTTCTTACCCGCCCTCCCGCTGCTAAAGAAGATGGGGATGGCGAGCAAAATGGGGATGACGAACAGACTGCTGCAGAGAAAGAGCAGCAAGCGGCCGATGACTTGGTTGCCAATATGATAGTGGACCCCCCTGCCGATCAGCCTCAAGACCTACCTCAAGGCGAGCAGAGACAAGAGTAGGACTTAGAATCTTTTGCTATGGCCTCTTGTAATAGTTACTTGTCAACCTTTTGTAACAATTCATCTTTTCTTCCAAACTTTTTGTACTATTTTTTAGGCTTAAAGCCTTTACATTAATGAAAATATCTTTTATTTGCTCGCCTTCTTGCACATGTTAATTGCCTTTACATTTTGTTCAATGTTTGCAATTATAACATATGGTATTGGGCTTTGTTCGATTTGAACTTTGCCTTTAAAAATAGAATAAGGGTTTAGCATTAGGTTATGCTCGTCTTAAAAAACGAACAACCTTTTAATGGCATGGATCCTTGAAGCAGGATTTATACCTCGAGCTTAGACTTCTTCTTTGAAAGAACAACTGTATTTACATCAAGAAAATTTACAAGTGTCAAAAAGTTGTTCATCATTAACATATATACTCTGATGAACAACTCTGAATATCTTACCAAACTAACTGATGTAAAATAGTTGCTCGCTCATAATACTTTTGCCGAGCAACTTTACATGAAATAAAAAATTAAAAGCACCAGCTATACAATGTGTCGAGCAACTTTTTATCCAATACTTAGCAAAAATTTCAAAAAATTAGGCAAGTTTTTAGTTAACTTGCCCCTGTAGATTCTTGCTCGCCCATAGGTTGAACTTGTTCGTCCTATTGATAGTACTTCTTCAGATGTACGACATTCCAAGAGTATTGGGCCGGGTTGCCTTCCATGTCTTCGATGTTGTATACACCATTAAGGAATTTGTCCGTTATACAATACGGGCCCTCCCAAGTCAGTCCCAATACACCTGGAGGTTGGGTGAGCAACTTTCTTAGAACTAAATCTCCAACTTTGAATTCCCTAATTTTGGCATTGGAATTATAATAACGCTCTGCTCGCTGCTTATATGTAACATTTCTTAACTCGGCATTTAATCTTTTTTCTTCGAGCAGATCCATTTCAGTAGCTAAAGCAGAGTTGTTCGCTTGTTCATCAAAGTTGGTCGTCCTGATTGTATTGGCCTTCAACTCAATTGGAATAACAACCTCTGTTCTGAAAGCTATTGCAAAGGGTGTTTCTCCGGTGCTAGACCTGAGAGAAACTCTGTATGCCCATAAGACTTCCGGGAGCTCTTCAGACCAATTTCCTTTGCTCTCCGTCAATCGTATTTTTAATGTATGCTTAATAATCTTGTTGACGGCTTCGACTTGTCCATTGGACTGGGGATGATAGGGAGTAGAATAATATTTTCTAATCCCCCACTTTGTGCAGAAATCTCTCAACTCTTTCCCATCAAATTGCGGACCATTGTCTGTCACAATTGTTTGTGGAACTCCAAAATGACAAACAATGTTCTTCCATATGAAGTTGATCATCTTCTATTGTGTGATCTTCACCATAGCTTCTACTTCTGCCCATTTTGTATAATAATCGGCTGCCGCAACGGCAAATCAAACATTTCCGACTCTTGTTGGAAAAGGATCGATAATGTCCATCCCCCATCTTGCAAATGACCATGGGCTGTAAACCGAAACGAGCTCTTGAGCCGGGGTGTGAATATTCGGGGCAAAAATCTGGCATCGATGACAAGTTTTCTCCATTTTGATTGCGTCCTGTCGTAAAATCGGCCAATAATAACCTTGTCTGATAGTTTTGTACGCCAAGGCTTGCCCCCCAGTGTGATTTCCGCATACTCCGGCATGTATTTCTTCTAGTATTGCTCGTCCTTGCCCCCTAGGCAAACATTTGAGGAGTGGGATTAATATTTCTCTTTTGAAAAGATGCTCGCCCACCAGAGTGTATCTGACGGCTCGCTTAACTAGCTTGGCTGCTTCAAAAGAGTTGTTTGGTTTTTTTCCCACTCTTCAAATATTTAACTATTTATGTTCTCCAATCTTCCTCTTCAGTTTACTCGTCTAGCTGATTAACATTATAGCTTGTCGTTGACGGGTTGTTCATCTTTGTTATAACTATGTCCGCCAATTCTGCTGGACCTTCACTTGTTGCTAGTCGAGCTAACGCATCTACTTGAGTGTTGTTCGTCCTTGGAACTTGCTCAATGAAAACTTGATCTAACAAGGACATCAGGTGAGCAACTATTCATTGGTATTCGACCATATGGCCATCCTTTACTTCGTATTCACCTCAGACTCGGTTCACGATTAATTGTGAGTCGCCAAATATTTGTAAACATCTGACACCTACCGCAAGGGATAGGTGGAGACTAGCAATAAGAGCTTCATATTTAGCTTCGTTGTTGGTCGCCATGAAATCAAATCTGATGGCCGAGGTAAAAACTTGCCTGTCGGGGCTAATGAGAACTACACCTGCCCCCGAGGCCATATTGGTGGATGATCCGTCGACATAGAGATGTCATGGATGATCAAGTCCTCTTATCAGATCTTGGGGAAAAGTTAGCTTGACAATAAAATCGGCTAGTGCTTGTCCCTTGATCGCCGTTCGAGGAGCATAGGTCACTCCAAATTGGCTGATCTCCAGTGACCATCTTAATAGACGACCAACTGTGTCTGGGAGTGTAGAATTTGTCTGAGTGGAAAAGTTATTAGTACTTCGACGTGATGATCGAAGAAATACGGTCTTAACTTCCTCACACTCATGACAAGAACGTACGCCAGCTTTTTGGTTGGTGAATACTTAGAGGGGTGTATTGGTTATAGAGTTTGTAGGATTTTTTTAGACTTTTAAAGTCTAGGTGTATTCAATCTAGATTTTCAAAAGTCGTTAAAAATCCTGAGGTATTCAATACGGATTTTAAAAAGTCTTAAAAAATCTTTAGGTATTCAACAGTCTATGGATTTTAATACTCCACGGATTTTCTTAGATTTCCCTTCCAAAATATGAATAGATTTCACTCTTCAAAATCTCTTCTAATAACCAGAGATTTCTACGGATTTTGAAAAGTCTTAAAAAATCTTTAGGTATTCAACAGTCTATGGACTTTCTTTGATTATTTTCCATTGGGATGTTAACGGGGCGGGGACGGGGGGTCATCCCCCATCTCCGTCCCTGCAAAATAAATGTGAAATTTTTTTCCCCCATCCCTGCCTCACCGGGGATCCCCGTCTTGCGGCGATTCCCCGTTCCCCGCCTACTTATTTTTTTAATAAATAGTTAATTGAGTAGGAAACTATGAAATATTTATTTGTAATTTACTTTAACATTAAATTTATATATAAATATATTAATTATATAAAAAATAATGCGGCTCCCTGCGGGGAATGAGACGGGGACCCCCCTGGCTGAGAATACTATCCCGGTCCCCGCCTACGGGGCAAAAAAAATTCCCCGTCCCTGTTTGCTTTGGGGATTACCCGCCTCGTTGTCAAGTCTACTCTTAAAAAAATATAAATAAATTTTACTCTCCAAAATCTCTTCTAACAACCTGAGGCTTCTAATGAGGGCGAGGTATAACGGTGATGGAAATGAAGATGAAATAATAATGTATTTTTTTAACTAATGTATTTTTTTTCTAAATAATTTGAATAACTTTTTTTTATATACAAGTGTGTCCCATATATATTTGCATCAGTGGTTACAGTGCCGGAGTCTATGTAAATCCATGTAAATCAATAAAAAAAATGTATTCCACAATCCTGTAAAGTTTATGAAAATCCAAATAAATCAATAAAAAAAAGTCAGTGAAACTCTGCATGGAGTCTATAGATTTTCTAAATCCACAGACTTTTTAAAGTCCAAAAAAATCCGATAGAATCCCAATTGAATACACCCCTCTTAATTTTCGCTTCATGCAAAGCTTGGCTGACGTAATAGATTGGTTGATGAAATTTGCCATCTGCTCGCACCAATACAGAGCTGATCGCCACTTCAGATTGCCAGTTATAAATAGAGTTTTTCTCCTGAGACGGGCTTTGATAGAATCTTTACATCTTCCAGGTAGTCTTTAAGTTGTTCGAAAGCTCTTTGACAGTTATTCGTCCATGTGAATTTTCCTTTTTTGATAGCTTCGAAGAATGGATGACATTTATTTCCTGATCGGGATATGAATCTGTTCAGAGATGCTAGGCAACCTGTCAGTCTTTGAACTTCTTTTACCGAACGAGGAGGTTGCATATCCACAATAACCTTTACTTTTGTTGGGTTGGCTTCAATTCCCCGTTGGCTAACAAGATGGCCCAGGAACTTTCCCGAATGTACTCCAAAGCCGCTTTTCTTTGGATTCAACTTCATATTGTAATGTCGGAGGATATCAAACACTTGGGCTAAGTGTTGAAGGAGATCTTATTTCCTGGGGCTTTTAACCACAATATCATCAACGTAGACCTCCACTGTATCTCCAATTTGTTCGTCGAACATCTTGTTCACCAGTCTTTGATAAGTTGCTCCCGTATTAATGAGGCCAAATGGCATCCTTTTCCAGCATAATAAGTTTTTATTTGTATAAAATGCTGTATTTTTTTGGTCGTCGGGATGCATTGGGATCTAATGGTAACCAGCAAATGCATCCATGAATGTTAGCATCTCGTGGCCTGCAGTGCTGTCCACCAGTTGGTCGATGTGCGGGATAGGAAAATTGTCCTTTGGGCATGCTGCATTTAGATCTGCAAAGTCTATGCATAGCCTCCAGGTTCCATTTGATTTCCGCACAAGGACTGGGTTCGCCACCCATTGAGGGCAAAGTGCTTGCCGGATCAAATCATTGTCTAGCAACTTCTTCACCTCTTCATTAAGAGCTTGATACTTGTCTGGGCCATATTTTCGTCTCTTTTGGTGGACCGGCTTTCTTGTCTGATTAATATTGAGTTGGTGGCAAGTATGTTTTGGATCTATTCCCACCATGTCTATATGAGACCATGCAAAAACATCTAGATTCGCCTTGAGAAATTCTCTCATTCAGGATTTGTAAGGCTCAGGGAGCTCAGATCCTAGGTATAGTTCCAGATCCTCGTTTTTGGGATTAACTTTAAAGGCTTCCAGTTCTTCGACTGGTGTTGATAGTCTTTTTGCCCCTTCCAGCGAGGATCAATCACAGGTCCCTCAAGGTCGATATCATTTTCGATATCCACTGGGTCTGCTTCCAGGCGGGGTTCAAGATCATCTGCTTGCCTTTGCTCATCGTTGTTTGCCGGGTTACGGCCCTCCAAGTTATTAACGGCAAGCGCTCATCACCACTTGGATGTTGTTCGTCAGGTGAAGGTTTTTCCCCGGTGGCAATGAGCTGCTCATCAAAATGTTGTTCGTCAGTGGGGAGGAGTTGCTCGTCCAAATCCATACGGTCTTCCTCAGTCTCCATTATGTCCTTCAATACGATGGTTCATCAATGGGGTACCTGGTAGTGGCTTCCATCATGGAGACTCGTCCTTCATTTGATTGCATTTGTAGAAGACATTCACGAGCTTTTCTTTGGTCTCCCTTTACTGAACCGACTCCACTTGCTGTAGAGAATTTTATATAATAATAGTAGGTTGAACATGCAGTTTTAAATTCAGTGAAAAAGGGGCGACCAAGGAACCCATTATAAGTTGATTCTTGATCTACATCCAAGAAATCCACTATCCTTGTTACGTTTTTCTAGGGTTTCCCGGTCGATACAAGCTGTACCGACAAACTAATTATTCCCAAAGGGACTGTTACAGCGTTGTCGAAGCCTAAAATTCGATGATTCGAATCTTTGATGTAGCTCAAATAATCTCCCAATTGGTCGAGCGTCTTTTTGAAAAGGATGTTGGTACAGGCATCGGTGTCTACCAACAATCGATGCACCCTGGTCCCCATAATCTTGGCTCAGATTACGAGAGAATCATTATGGGGGATCAGTATTCCATCCATGTCCTTTTCTGTAAAGGTCAAATCCGATGTTTGTAGGACGGATAGGTTAACTCTCATTTCCTGTACATGTGCTATTGCTCGTAATTATGATTTTCTCTTACAATTTGACATTGGGGGGTCGTCCATCAGAACATCCTCCCGCAAGTCCGGATTACTCCATCATGTATACATCTTCTACCGGGCGAGCCGCAACGGCAGGGGCTGGTCGCCTGGGCTTGTTATTTCTTGGCGGTTGATCATCTTTCTCATCTTCTGAGTTGTTCTCCCAGCCTCTTTTTCCAGGTTGTCTCTTGACGAAGTCGGAGAGTTTGCCTTCTTCGTAAAACCGCCAAAGTTATTTCAGCAAGTCTCGACACTCACTAGTAAAGTGCCCCACACTTTGATGGTAGGCACAATACTTGTTTGGGTTGAGTTTGTCAGTCTCTTGACGAATCTTCCGGGGAGGGGTGAGCAACTCCTTATCTCTTACATTGTTGTACACAGTGTCAATTGAAACTGTTAACACCTGGTTTAATTTCTCCTTCAGTTCCGTTCCTTCGTTGAATGCCTTCATGTTTTTGGGACTCGATAGCCGGTTCCGGCGGATTTCTTGTTATTCTTCTTCTGATCAGTGTTGGTGGTTTTGTTGTCCCCCAAATTTGTTTGCAAAGCTTCGTGCATGGAGACAAAGATGCCGGCGTAATTCTGGAATTCGGCATAACTCTTTGGGCACTTCAGACGTACCTCTTTCCACAAGTCTGAACCTTTCTTCAACACGACCACGATGGCTACAATATTTGTATCCTCACTGACTGGTTCCCCTTCCAGCAATACTTTATCGAACCTCTCCATAAAAGCCCGGTCCAATTCATCGTCGTTTTATTTTAAATTTGATAACCAGTATTTCTGGGAAAGATACGATCCTGCAGTCGAAAAATGAGAGAGGAACTTCCGGCTAAGCTGAGCAAATGAGTGAATGGATGTTGGTGGCATTGCAGAAAACCACTTGTGTACCCTATCCCCCAAAGTTAGGGGAAAATTCCGGCATTGAGTAGCATCGCTTGCCCCCACGGAGATCATATAGTCTGAATACTTTGTTAGATGAACACGGGGATCAACGATGCCTTCATATTGTATGCTTATCGGGAATTGTATCTTCTTCTGGATTGGTGCCTCCAGAATGATTGAAGATAGTGGTGAGGATGACATACTGGTCGTCCCAATTCCTCTTTGTAGATCAAGTTGTCCTTGCATGCTCTCCACGACTTTTCTCAAGCTTGACAGCTCATCAAGAGACGCCTCCTGGCTTGGAGGCTGTTCGGAAAGCAAGGATGCATGTCCTTCTGCTCGTCGCAGTCCCTCACTCAGAGGGGGAATCTTCTGAGGCTGTCTCCTTGGGTTGCTTGCCGCATTTGGCCCTAGGCGCCCAAAGGCAGACCTAGTCAATCTTTCATGTACTGATGGACGTATTTGCTCGCAAGTTGTTCGCCCATCTCCTGCCCTTGGGCGAACAACTTCCGGTTGAAGCTGGGGTCGGTGTTGGTGAACGAATCTAATCATAAGGATTAGTGGTTGTTTTAATCCGTTTTTACGTCACCAATCAATAACGTGTGATTGATTACCACCGTAAATGGTAAATCGGGATGTGAATTTATCGAATTTGAAATTGAACTTATTTCGTATATGTGTAGGTTAGGGTGTGTTTGTGTGTGTATTTTTGTCTGAAATTCGAAATTCTATAAATAAGCTGGAGAACAACTATTTATAGAGGCTGGCAAGCATGAGGTGCTACTGACTCTTGGTCTCCCTAGCTTGCATGCCTGACATGTGTCCTTTGACCTTAGTTTGACCTTATCTAAGCTGAATCTTAGTTGCAAAGTCTTCTTTTGGGCCTTATCTCGGACTCATTGTTGTTCGCCTAGGTCGGCATGACTGATCTTGATGACTCTTCAACTGAAAGTTGTTCGCCTCTTGAGGTTGTACTTTGGAAGTTGTTCGCCTTATGGCTTCATTCAGCTTGGCTTTGGGATCTTAGTCCTTTGTTCATGTGCACACCTCTTTGGCTGATTGTTGTATCATATTTTGACCAAGTTGCTCGTTATTGGTGACTTCACGATTGGCTCATTCTTAGTCTCGGGTCTCAATACCTGTTCGCCCATTAGTTGTTCGTCGGGGGAGTTGTTCGTCACTTTATACACCTTTCAGATTGGTAGATGCACCCCAACTTGATTTTCTTTGTTGATCACCCTTGATTTGAGGTTGGCTCTTCATAATCCTTGATGCAGCCTTAATTCTTGTTCGCCATTTATTAATTTATGTTCGCCTATCAACAATTGCCCCCTATCCTGGCTATATGTTGCCCCAGACGAGCAACTTTGTGGCGAGCAACTATAGTTAGAATATCAAAATGATGAGGATTGGGGCGAACATCATTGGCTTGGGCGAGCAACATATGGTCTGTCGTTTCGTCTCCCCAAGGTCTGGGGGTTGTACGAAGATGACGTGGGCGGCATGGCTGTGCGCCGCCCACGCGTGAGCAATCCCGAGGCCACGCGCCCCTATATTTGCATGTAGGCCCTTTGATTTTTATACTTGCTCGGAAATTACCCCGTTTTCTTTCAATTTGGCCCGTATTTTGTTGGAAATTACGCTTTGTGCCCCATTTTTTGCTTGGGGTATAAATAGAAGGGGGAAACAAATATTTCCCACTTCTTCCTCTCTTGCTACAGTGCTCCGGTGATTCTTCCTTCTCCGGCGATTCCAAGCTTCTCCGGCGTCTGTTCTTCCAGTGTTTGGCCTCAAATCTCCGAAGCAAGGTAGTTACCCTCTTGTCTCTCCTCCTTTTTTCTTTTTGTCCTCGAAAATTCCCATTGCCGCAGTGTGGAAATTTGCGTCATCGTCTTCTTTGGGAATCGCCGCCGTCTGCAAGTGGTGTCGCCGCCGTCTGCATTCTTCTATCTTTCTTCCATGTCTTCACATTCGAGCAACAAATCTGAGGAAACCCTTGATCCCCTCTTTCCTGTTGTGGCACATTCAAGATCAACCTCCTTTTGAGATTTCCTCGGCATCGAACCCCCACGTGGACTCGGTTGTTCGATCGGTGGAAGATACTGGTGCTCGCCCGTCAGTGAGATCCGGGAGGGAGTTGGTTGCTATCGCGAGCAGGAATTCAGAGGAAAGCTCCTCGTCCGGCTCTGAATCCGAGGAAGATCCGTTTTTTGACTAACTCACTCCCGAGTTCTTAAAGAGTATTGAATTCCCATCCCCCAAAATGTTGGAGAATGAAATCCCAGTAGGAGTTGCTCGACCCTTCGAATGGCGAGCATATGTTGAGGAGTATGCGAACAGTTTTGCTCGCCCACATAGACAAATAATGGACTTAATAAAAACTGACTTTCAGGCGAGCAAGATCAAGAGTGTTGTTCGCGAGGATGAGTTGGACTCAATTCGGGAGACCTACAAGATTCCCTATGATATTCACATGTGGGCTCCCCGGAAGAGAGAGAGAGCTGATCGCCCACCTCCCGGATGCACCGCGATCAACATTGACACCCTGATCGCTGGTCTAAAGTTGCCTTTACCCCCAGTTATTGGGCGCTTCCTCGAGGCGACCAATCTTGCTATTACACAGATCACACCAATAGGGTGGATGAATCTGCTCGGCGCCATGGGTTTATTTGCCCTAGAGGGATATGTTGATCGCCTTACTGCGGAGGAAATCAACTATCTCATGACGATCACCAGATGTCCCATTGGTGAAGAAGGCTACTACTACCTCAAGGCCAGGACCGGACTTAAGATGGTAGAAGGGGTGCCGAACAAGATCAGAGATTGGAAACAACACTTTTTCTTCATAGGGGGTGATTGGCGAGCATCTTCTGGTCCACACGGTGGCATTGGGCGAATAAACTCTCTCGCAGCTTACGGAATAATTAAGCGTAAGTTTATCTTTGCTCGCCTTCGAAATGTGTTGTTCTAATTTAACTTTTATTGTTTGCTCGCAGGTCCTCGATTACTCAAGTGGAACTCGGAAGGAGAAGAGATCGGGGACGAGTTCCTGTTCATCTCTTATTTGGTCGGCTTGCGCAACAGAGCGGACAGGACCATCCAATATCTAAGCGACGAGAAGCGTCAAAGAGTTGCTCGTTTGTTTACTTATCCCCATCACTTGGAAGCACAGATTGAAGTGCCCCCAGGTATATCAAAAATTTCTAACTCCAAAAACCAATTTTGCTCGTCATTTGACTTCTATAACTTGCTCGTCTAACTCTTTTTTTTTTTTTTTTAGCCGAGCAAGTCACTGTTGCTGTTCCACCTTATTTTGCTCTCCTCAAACATAGAGTTTTTGAGATGGCGCCTCCGAAAGGCCGAAAAAGGAAGGGTGATCCGCCTTCCAAAGTACTGGGAATGACGAACAAGGCTGAAGGAGCCAAAGTTCCTCGGTCTGCGGCACCCTCCGGCCATGCTCGGCCAGTTTCCCCAATTTCTCCTCCTCAAGGGGGGAAACGCTTAAAGAAGGCGGACGGGACTCCGCTGGCCCAAGATGTTGCCGGTGGTGGCAAAGGGAAGGAGAAGGTGGGCCACAGTCATGCTCGCCAAGAGGGGGATGCTGTTCGTCGCTCTATTGAGCCTGTAGAAAGAACAGGCAAAGCGAGCAAGGATTCTACCTCTGGCCGCGGGCCTGAGGATCTCACCCATCTGGGTTGGGATGAGCGAAAATTCAAGGAGTATGTCCACATTAGCTTCTGCCGAGCAAGTTCCATCATCATCTTTTATTATTATTCTAAGTATCCTTTCCTTTCTTGTTCGCAGATATCGTGCTGACGATTATCCTGGTCGAGCAAGTGTTGTACATCAGTACGCTTGCTCGAAGACTCCCGTTAACATAAGGGAGATCCCTGGCGAGCATGTTTACAAGGCGACGGAGTTGGTCGCCCGAGCCTGGACGCGTCCCTTGGACAAAGCCATCCTTCAACAGGGGCTAGTGGACAATCTCCACCTCTCAATGATGCTCGTTGCCAACGGCCTCGTCACAGCCCAAAAGGCCATTGCCCAAGTCGCCGAGCAAGAAGAGTCTGCTCGCCATTATGCCAGCACTGCTCGGCAGCTCACTGAAGAGAAGGATGGCCTGGTCGGCCAATACGAGGCTAAGATTGCTCGCCTCAACAACCAGATCAATGTTTACATTGATGCTGAGCACAAGCGCCTTGAAGAAATTCAAGGCCTGTCCAAAGAGCTGAAGGGCAAGGAGGCCCTACTCAAGGATAAGGAGGCCTTGCTCGGCGAGGGGGAGAAAAAGCTGTCCGCAGCTGAACAAGAAAATGCCGAACTGAAAGCAGAGATTGCTCTTCTTCGGGAGACGGAAGCCAACCTCTTTACGCGCGAGCAACTTGAAGAGGAAGTTCAGGCTCGAACTGCTCCCATTTCCAACCTTGGATATATCTGCGCCTATGCGGACAGCATCCGCACGGCCGATGCTTATGACTTCAAGGATCTGGTGGAGGAAATGAGCAAGGACTTGAATGAATTCATGGAGAACTATCCACCGCCGAACAATATTGAAATTCAGTTAGCGGATTTGGCTGTGCTAGGGGTTAAACTTGACAAACTTGACCCCAGTATTTCCATCACTCATCCTCCTCCTCCAGTTGATGAAGGCGAACAAGAGGAAGAGGTGGCCGCCGCTGTCGAGCAGAGTGCTAAAGAGGCTGAGGATAAGGCTGTCGAAGACTTGGCTCGAGATATGATTGTCGAACCTCCCACCGAGCAGGCTCAAGATCCTCCTCCTGCCGAGCAACAATAGTTCTTAGGACTTTGCTTTTTCCTTTTCTTCTTCTCTGTAATAGTTGTTCGTTCCTTTTTGTAGTACTTGACTTCTTGAATCATTGTACTATTTTTGAGGCTCAATGCCTTTTGATTAATGGAATGTCTTTCTCATGTTCGCTCATTTTCTTTATATGTTAATTGCCTTTACATTTTTGTCAATGCCTTTGCAATTATAACATATAGTGTTGGGCTTTTGTTCGAATTGAACTTTGCCTTTAGTGGAATCAGGGTTCAGCCTTAGGTTCTGTTCATTTTAAAAAACGAACAACCTTTAAGTGGCTTTGGTCCTTAGATTCTGTTCATTTAAAAACGAACAACCTTTAAATGGACTTGTACCTCGAGCTTTTGGACTTTTCCTTCTTGACGAACAACTATCATATTTACATAATATAAAATTTACAAATGTTGTAAGACTGCTCGTCACTAACATATACAAGTCGACGAACAACTTTGAACACTAATCAAAACATGCTCGCTTATAAGATTTTTGCCGAGCAACCTTATCTAAAATTAAAAAAAAATGAAACAGCACTAAACTATACAATGTGCCGAACAACTTTAAATTCTATACATAGCAAAATTTCAAAAAATTAGGCAAGTTTTTGGCATGCCTTACTTGGTTTCTCTGCCCCCCAAGACAGTTGTTCGTCCAACTAAGAACTTGTTCGCCTTATTGATAATACTTCTTTAGATGTATGGCGTTCCAGGAGTATTGGTTCCATATCTTCGATATCGTATACGCCATTAACGAATTTTTCCGTTATACGATACGGGACCTCCCAAGTTGGTCCCAATACACCTGGAGGTTGGGCGAGCAACTTTCTTAGAACCAAATCTCCAACTCTGAATTCCCTAAGTTTAACATGGGAATTATAATAGCGTTCTGCCCGCTGCTTATATGTAGCATTTTTTAGCTCGGCATTCAATCTTTTTTCTTCGAGCAAATCCATTTCCGCAGCTAAAGCAGAGTTGTTCGCCTGCTCATCAAAGTTGGTCGTCCGGAATGTATTGGTCTTTAACTCGATGGGTATCACAGCTTCTGTTCCGAAAGCCATTGCAAAGGGTGTTTCTCCGGTGCTTGACCTGGGAGAAACTCTGTATGCCCATAAGACTTCCGGAAGCTCTGTTGACCAACTGTTTTTGCTCTCCGCTAGCCGTACTTTTAACGTATGCTTGATGATTTTGTTTATGGCTTCGACTTGTCCATTTGACTGGGGATGATAGGGCGTAGAGTAATGTTTCTTGATCCCCCATTTTGTACAGAAATCTCTCAACTCTTTTCCATCAAACTGCGGACCATTGTCTGTCACGATGGTTTGCGGAATTCCAAAACGACAGACAATGTTCTTCCAAATTAAGTTGATCATTTTCTGTTGCGTGATCTTCAACATGGCCTCTGCTTCTGCCCATTTTGTGTAATAATCGACTGCCACAACGGCAAATCGAACTCCTCCAACTTCTGCTGGGAAGGGACCAATAATGTCCATTCCCCATCTAGCAAAAGGCCATGGGCTATAAACCGATACGAGCTGTTGAGCCGGGGTATGAATGTGTTGGTGCAAAAATTTGGCATTGGTGGCAAGTCTTTGCTTTTTTTATTGCATCTTGGTGTAAAGTTGGCCAGTAATAGTCTTGTCTGATAGTTTTGTATGCCAAGGCTTGCCCCCCAGTGTGATTTCCACATACTCCGGCATGTATTTCTTCGAGTATTGCTCGTCCTTGCCCCCTAGGCAAACATTTGAGAAGTGGGAATGATATTCCTCTTTTGTAAAGTTGCTCGCCTACCAGAGTATATCTGGCGGCTTGCTTTATTAGCTTGGCAGCTTCAAAAGAGTTGTTTGGTTTTTCCCCACTTTTCAAGTATTTGACTATACTTGTTCTCCAGTCTTCTTCTTCACTGGCTTGATCACTTAGTTGGTTGACATTATAACTTGTTGTTGATGGGTCATTCATTTTCGTAATTATAATGTCTGCCAACTCTGCAGGTCCTTCGCTTGTTGCTAGTCGGGCCAGTGCATCTGCTTGAGTGTTGCTCGTCCTTGGGATTTGTTCAATGAATACTTGATCTAACAAGGACATCAGGTGAGCAACAATCCGTTGATATTCGATCATATGGCCATCCTTCGCTTCGTATTCACCTCGGACTTGGTTCACAATCAATTGTGAATCACCGAATATTTACAATCGTCTGACACCTACTGCAAGGGATAGATGGAGACCAGCAATGAGAGCCTCATACTCGGCTTCGTTGTTGGTTGCCATAAAGCCAAATCTGATTGCCGAAGTGAATACTTGTCTGCCTGGACTGATTAGAACCACTCCCGCCCCCGAGGCTACGTTAGTCGAAGATCCGTCAACATAAAGATGCCAGGGGTGATCAA
Source organism: Ballota nigra (assembly GCA_947034835.1). Taxonomy (NCBI): domain Eukaryota; kingdom Viridiplantae; phylum Streptophyta; class Magnoliopsida; order Lamiales; family Lamiaceae; genus Ballota; species Ballota nigra. Next base: position 11,217,541 of record OX344725.1, on the reverse strand, counting down.
GTCCTCTCGTCGGATCTGGTGGGAAGGTTAGTTCGACTATAAAGTCGGCCAATGCTTGCCCTTTGATCGCTGTTCGAGGAGCATAAGTCACCCCGAATTGGCTAATCTCTAGTGACCATTTTAATAGACGACCAGCTGTGTCGGGGCGATGGAGAATTTGTCTGAGTGGGAACGTTGTTAGCACTTCAACTTGATGATAAAAAAAAGTATGGTCGTAACTTCCTCACACTCATAACTAGTGCATACGCCAGCTTTTCGGTTGGGGAGTATTTGATCTCTGCCTCATGCAAAGCTTGGCTGACGTAGTAGATAGGTTGATGGAATTTGCCGTCCTCCCGTACCAGAACGGAACTGATGGCCACTTCCGACGCTGCCAAGTATAAATATAGTTTTTATCCTGGGACGGGTTTTGATAGGATTTTCACATCTTCTAGGTAGTCCTTGAGTTGGTCGAATGCCTTTTGACAGTTGTTAGTCCACGTGAACTGTCCTTTTTTGATGGCTTCGAAGAATGGACGACATTTGTCCCCCGATCTGGATATGAACCGGTTCAGTGCTGCTAGACATTCTAAGAGTCTTTGCACTTCTTTTATTGAACGTGGTGGTTGCATATCCACTATGACTTTGACTTTTGTTGGATTAGCCTCAATTCCCCGTTGACTAACAAGATGACCCAAGAACTTGCCTGAATGAACTCCAAAGCTGCTCTTCTTTGGATTCAGCTTCATGTTGTAATGTCGAAGAATTTCGAACACTTGGGTCAAGTGTTGGAGATGGTCTTCTTTACGGGGACTTTTGACTACGATGTCATCGACGTAAACTTCTACTGTATCTCCAATTTGCTGGTCGAACATTTTGTTCACCAGTCTTTGATAAGTTGCTCCGGCGTTGATGAGGCCAAAGGGCATTCTCTTCCAGCACAGCAAGTTTTTATTAGTGTAAAAAGCTGTGTTTTCTTGATCGTCAGGATGCATTGGGATTTGATGATACCCTGCAAAAGCATCCATGAATGTTAGCATTTCGTGACCCGCAGTGCTGTCCACCAATTGATCGATGTACGGGAGAGGAAAGTTGTCCTTCGGGCATGCTGCATTCAGATCTGTAAAGTCTATCCATAGCCTCCAGGTTCCGTTTGGCTTCCTCACCAGCACGGGGTTTGCTACCCATTGTGGACAAAGTGCTTGACGGATCAGATCGTTGTCTAACAGCTTTTTAACTTCTTCATTCAGAGCTTGATACTTGTCAGGGCCATATTTCCGTCGTTTCTGATGGACGGGCCTCTTTGCATGGTTAATGTTTAGCTTGTGGCAAGCATGTTTCGGATCTATCCCCACCATGTCTGCATGAGACCAAGCAAAAACATCTAGATTTTTGCTGAGGAACTCTTTCATTCGGGATCTGTAAGGCTCAGGGAGCTCAGATCCTATGTATAATTCGAGATTCGGGTTTTCAGGATTAACTTTGAACGCCTCCAGCTCTTCGACTGGAGTTGCTCGTCGTTTTTGTCATTTCCACCGAAGATCAAGTATTGGTCCCTCAGAGTTGAAATCATTTTCGATGTTCATTGGTTCTGCCCCCAGGCGGGGATCTAGATCTTCCGTTGGCCCTGATTCGTTGTTGGTAGTCAACACCTGGCCCTCCATGCCTTCGGAAGAATGTTGCTCGTCACCACCCCTTAGTTGTTCGTCAGGATGGTGTTCCTCATGGGTGGTGAGGAGTTGTTCGTCCAACACCTGCTCGTCATGATGTTGTTCATCTGTATCCATGTGGTCATCTTCTATGTTCATTATGTTCTCCAATATTGATGGTCCATCAACTGGATAGCTGGTGGTGGCTTCCATCATGGATACTAGTACATGTTTTGCTTGTAGTTGTAATAGGCATTCCCGAGCCTTTCTTTGATCTCCTTTAACTGTGCCTGCTCCACTTGTTGTTGGAAACTTTAAGCAATAATGGTAAGTTGAACAGGCAGCTTTAAATTCATTAAAAAAAGGTCGACCAAGGAACCCGTTGTAAGTTGATTCCTGATCTACGACCAAGAAATCAACCATTCTAGTAATATTCTTTTCGGGTTCCTCGATCGTTACAAGTTGTACAAGCAAAGAAATTTCTCCTAACGGGACGGTTACTGCGTTTCCGAAGCCTAGGATTCGATGGTTTGAGTCCCGGATATGGGCTGAAAAGTCCCCAAGTTTATCAAGCGTGCTCTTGAACAAGATGTTGGTATAGGCTCCGGTGTCGACTAACAATCTATGGACTCGAGTCCCCATGATCTTTGCGCAAATTACAAGCGAATCGTTATTTGGGGTCAAAACTCCTTCAAGATCTTTTTCCGTGAAGGTCAGTTCTGCCGTCTGCATAATAGATGGTTTGACTCCCATTTCCTGAACTTGGTCGATCGCTCGTAATTCAGCCTTTCTTTTCCGGTTGGAGATTGGCGGTCGTCCATCAGAACATCCTCCTGCGGGACCTGCAGGTTCCATCATGTATAAATCTTCCAACGGACGAGTAGGGACGGCAGGAACTGGTCGCGCCGGTTTATTGTTCTGAGGTTGATCATCTTCGTCCTCAGAGTTGTTCTCCCGGATTCTCTTCCCGGGTTGTCTTTTGACAAAATCGGAGAGCTTTCCGTCCTCGTAGAAACGCCAGAGTTGTCTGAGCAAATCTCTACATTCACTTGTAAAGTGCCCCACGCTTTGATGGTAGGCACAATACTTGTTAGGATTGAGTTTGCCAGTGTCTTGGTGAATTTTCCGGGGAGGGGAGAGCAACTCCTTGTCCTTCAAATTCTCATAAACAGTATCGACTGACACTGTTAGCACCTGATTCAACTTTTCTTTGAGTTTCGTCCCTTCAGTGAATGCTTTCATGTTTTTAGGGACTCGATAGCTTATTGCACCAGGTTTTTTGTTGTTCTCCTTGGGGTCGACTTTGTTCTCCCCCAAGTTTGATTGCAGGGCTTCATGCATAGAAACGAATATGCCGGCCTGATTTCTGAACTCGGCGTAGCTTCTTGGGCACTTCAGATGTACCTCTTTCCATAATTTTGACTCTTTCTTCAATCCTGCCATTATAGCAACAATTTTTGTATCCTCGCTGACGGGCTCACCCTCCAATAGCACTTTGTCAAACCTTTCCATGAATGCCCGATCTGATTCGTCTTCATTTTGTTTTAGGTCTGACAACCGGTGTTTCTGGGACAAATATGATCCCGCCGTCGAGAAATGAGACAGGAACTCCCGACTCAGCTGAGTGAATGAATGGATGGATGCTGGTGGCAATGCTGAGAACCATTTGTGCACCCGATCTCCCAAGGTTAACGGGAAATTTCGGCATTGAGTGGCATCGCTAGCTCCCACCGAGACCATATAGTCCGAGTATTTTGTTAGATGAACTCTGGGATCAGCAAGGCCGTCATATTGAATGCTTGCAGGGAATTGGACTTTCTTTTGAATCGGAGCTTTCAGAATGTAGGTTGATAATGGTGAAGATGGCAAGCTGGTCGTCCCTACACCTCTTTGCTGGTCCAATTGTCCTTGCATATTTTCTATCGCCCTCCTCAAGCTTGATAGCTCATCCAGAGATGCCCCCTGACTTGGAGGCTGTTCGGCGAACAAAGGTACAAACCTTTCTGTTCGTCGCAGTCCCTCACTTGGAGAAGGCAAATCCTAGAGCTTCTTTTTAGGGTTGCTCGCCGCATTAGGTCCCAAACGCCTAAAGGCAGATTGAGAAAGTCTTTCATGGACCGAAGGGCGTGGCTGTTCAAATGTTGCTCGCCCATGTCCCTCTTCCTGGCGAGCAACTTTCTCTTGTTGTTGGGGTTGGCCAAGTCTGTCTTGGGCACTGGAGAGTGTTGTTCCGTGGCTCGACATTGTTGTTCGCGAGCAGACTCTGCTTGGCCCTCCCTTGGCTCGTCCATCTTAGCCTTGCCCTTGTCCCGTCTGATCTGGGCGCTGTTTACCTCGTGTTGTTCGCCCCTTGTTGATCTGGCCCTAACAACCTCCAAGGGTCTATCTTTAGGCCTTGCCTGTGAAGGCTTATTCTGTTCTTGCTGTCTCTGAAGAGCCTGGAGAGCAGCAATGGTTTTGGCCAGTTCACTAGGGTTGTTCGCCAGGGCTTCCATTTCAGGCGGGAAATTATGGGTTATGGCCGTGTGCTGTGATCTATTCACATGTCTAGGATTTCGATCCTGGTGGTCGGCCGACGAGGCCCGGGTGGGAGATGCTCTCCTTGACAAACGTGATGCTTGGGTTTCCTTTGATTGAGGCATTTGAATTAGATTGTTCTTTAATTTTAATATTGAAGAACACCAAGAACACCTTTGCTTGAATCTTCAAGTATTTCTTGAGGTTTTCTTTGAATCTTCAAGTTTTCAACTTGAAATTCTTGAGTAATTATGCTAACCGGAGGTTCGTACCCTTCTTCTAGCGCCAAATTGTTGGTGAACGAATCTAATCATAAGGATTAGTGGCTGTTTTAATCCCTTTTTACGTCACCAATCAATAACGTGTGATTGATTACCACCGTAAATGGTAAATCGGGGTGTGAATTTATCGAATTTGAAATTGAACTTATTTCGTATATGTGTAGGTTAGGGTGTGTTTGTGTGTGTATTTTTGTCTGAAATTCGAAATTCTATAAATAAGCTGGAGAACAACTATTTATAGAGGCTGGCAAGCATGAGGTGCTACTGACTCTTGGTCTCCCTAGCTTGCATGCCTGACATGTGTCCTTTGACCTTAGTTTGACCTTATCTAAGCTGAATCTTAGTTGCAAAGTCTTCTTTTGGGCCTTATCTCGGACTCATTGTTGTTCGCCTAGGTCGGCATGACTGATCTTGATGACTCTTCAACTGAAAGTTGTTCGTCTCTTGAGGTTGTACTTTGGAAGTTGTTCGCCTTATGGCTTCATTCAGCTTGGCTTTGGGATCTTAGTCCTTTGTTCATATGCACACCTCTTTGGCTGATTGTTGTATCATATTTTGACCAAGTTGCTCGTCATTGGTGACTTCACGATTGGCTCATTCTTAGTCTCGGGTCTCAATACCTGTTCGCCCATTAGTTGTTCGTCGGGGGAGTTGTTCGTCACTTTATACACCTCTCAGATTGGTAGATGCACCCCAACTTGATTTTCTTTGTTGATCACCCTTGATTTGAGGTTGGCTCTTCATAATCCTTGATGCAGCCTTAATTCTTGTTCGCCATTTATTAATTTATGTTCGCCTATCAACAGTCGGCCCAGTCTATCCTGTGTACTAGGACGAGATGTCCCATGGCTAGACATAGTTGTTCGCCCGTGGGCAGATTCAGCTTAGCCCTCCATCTGATCCACCATCTTAGCTTTACCCTTGTCTCTTCGATTTTGGGCGCTGTTGACCTCATGTTACTCGCCCCGAGTAGATCTTGCTCTCACTACTTCAAGTGGTCGAGACCTAGACCTTGCTTTTGAAGGTCTAGGCTGTTCTTGTTATCTCTGGATGGCTTGGAGAGCAGCAATAGTTTTAGCTAGTTCACTGGGGTTGCTAGCCAATGCCTCTAATTCTGGAGGCATTATATGAGTTGCTGCCGAGGGCCGAGCCCTGTTCACATGTCGTGGCTCACGGTCCTGATGACCAACAGATGAGACTCGAGTTGGGGAGACCCTCATCGAGGGATGTGAAACTTGAGTTTCTTTGGATTGAGGCATCCTGATTTGAATTATCTTCTCAATCTTTGAATCTTCAAATTTGAATTTGAAGAACACTAAGAACACTTTTGTTTGAGTCTTCAAGGGTTTCTCAAGGATTTCTTCAAATCTTCAAGTTTTAAACTTGAAGTTCTTGATAATCACACTTAATCGGAGGTTCGACACCCTCCTTCTAGTGCCAAATTATTGGTGATCGGGTCTAATCGTGTGGATTAGTGGCTATTTCTAACCGAATTTGGGATCACCAAACAAGAACGTGTGATTGATTACCACCGTAAACGGTAAATTCGATAGACCGGGTTGTAAAATCGTAAAAATACGAGTATTGAATTCGTAGTTATCTTGTGTGTGTGCGTTTTTAGGTGTAAGAGTGTGTATTGGAATATTTGTGAATTTGAACTTGTTTTTATTGTAGGAGAACAACTTATTTATACTAACCACCAAGTAGGTGGTGTACATGACTCTTGGACTACCAAGCTGCATGCTTGACATGTGTCCTTTTGGCCATGTTTGACCTTATCTAGACTGAAACTTAATTACAAAGTCTTGTATTTGACCTTATCTCAGTTTCATAGTTGTTCGCCATGGTTTGCTTGTTGGTCCAATTCTTGTATGTCTTCTGTTGAAGTTGTTCGTCCCTTGATTGGGTGGTCCACCAGTTGTTCGCTCGAGTATTCATTATAGGTGTGTCTCTGGACTTGTAATGTTTGGTCGTCAAGAATCTGGTCGACCTGATAGGCTGATAGGTGTCATACACTCCATAAACTGATAAGCGCACCATCTTTTTGTATTGTTGTTCGTCACCCATGACCTGGCATAGGGTTCATATCCGGCCTCGGGTCTAGGACATGTTCGCCAAAAAACTATTCGTCAAGGAGGTTGCTCGTCATATAATATACTTCCCGAATTAATTTATGCACTCCCTTTTGATTATCCTTGTTAGTCATCTCTGATTTAAGCGTTTTGCTTTATAATCCTCATTTATGCATTAATTCTTGTTCGCCAACAATAATTGATGTTCGCCTATCAACATACGAAATAGCCAAATTCTTTGTAGGCAACAAATGAAAATGCTTATGTAATCAGAAAATTTTGTAGGCAATCTTCACTATGAAACTTTTTATTGAAAATTTCGTAGTTATATTAACAATTTTCAGAAACAATTTATATTGTAATGATTAGATTATCTCACACCAGAATCCATTTGTTATCATTGATACTTTATTAAATAGTTTCAATCATTTTAATTTTTATTCGTGTTGATCCTATACCTTCGCGTTGAATAATTGTTGAAAACCAAAAAATAATAAAGAAATTTGAAAATTAATTATAAATATTAAATAATACTAACACAAATGAGTGTAGTCGTGTATTGAGGTGAGGAACTATAATATCCAAGGGGCAGATTGGTCAGCAGATGACCCACATCTCATAATATATATATATATATTAACATGTTACATGTGTATATTTTAGTACAATAAAAATAGATTAAGGGAATCGAACTCGATATTTCATCTTTATTTTCTAATTATTTTTTTAATTCATTTTAGTCTTTTGAATGTGTCAATATTCATTCCTAGTTTTTTATAGTAAATCAAATTGTTATCTATTTATTTCTAGTTTTGTATAATAAATCAAATTATTATCTCTAACATGTCTTCAATCTATGATTTTACATATGATAATCTAGCCTAATTTTATCATATTATAGGTATGGTGATAGGATATTAATTTTTTTGGAAAAAATAGATAAAAAAAAAGTGAAAATTTAAAAACGGGACTAATCGGCCCAGACCCACTCGGAACAGTTATTTAGGACCCGTGCGAATCGCAGGATGAATCTAGAGCAAAAAAAATAGAAACATGACAGATCTGGATAATCAACTAACTGCCCCAACCTGACCCACTTCATATTACAACACCCATAGAACAGTTAAGAAGACGATAAGGATAGGTCTACATGTAAGTTTATGTACTAGTGGCATTCAATTCAATTTTTGAAATGTTATAATTAGAGCTCGATGATAAACAATGTTATTGCATAATGAATCAATCAAAGCTTCCATTTATCATCATTCCACTGTCAAAAATTCAAGACGCCTAGAATATGAACCACGCTACAACTTAGCTAGCAAAAATCTCCATTTACAACAACTGACCAAAAAACATGTCAATTTTCTTTACAAAGTAGCAGAGACCCTGGCCTTCTTCTTCCTCCTCCTAAGCCTATCGCACAAGAAAGCCTTCTCCAGCATCTCCACTCTGTTCGTTAACGCATTCAGCATCTTCGTCTGCATCTCGTTTCTCTCGTTCAACTCCCTCATCATCTTCGTCATTTTCTCGCTTTCCTCCATCATCCTGTCCAGTAACTCTCTGTTTCTTTTGTTATCATCCAATTCCTTCACATCTTCAACAACTAAATCATGATGATGATTCTCACCATTACTTTCACCGACCTTCACCTCGCAATCAACCCCAACATCGATGATCTCAGCTTCCCCTTCGACTTCCATATTTTTACCACAATCTTCCAGATCTCCTGAAAGATGATCGGACACAATCCCCAATTTCAGTTGCTCGATCACCCGAATCGGAAGCGCCCAAATCCCCAGAATTCTTTGTTGGATGATCGGACTTATTTGAATTTTCAGAATCCCTAATTTCAGTCGGTCGATCATCCGAATCGGATGCGGCAATCGCGTCTATCCTTTCCTGCAAGGCGATCACCTTCCGAATCACAGCCTTCCTGCATCCCCTAACCCCAAAATCTACGCCGCAGATCGAATCAAGCTTAAACAACAGAGACATCAAAGTCTCGTTCATCCTAAGCCTCTCCTTCTCTTCCCTCCGCACCATTTCCACGATATCTCTCTTACACAACTTCTCCTCGATCTCATCCACCTGGACTCTGATATCCCTCACCTTCTTCAAACATTTCCGGACCAAAAATCCCCTGAAAACCTTCTGAATTTTCACGGCGGACCCGGTGCGGTCTACCTGTCTGGATCCGACGAAATGAACCGGAATTCGAACAACTTTTGGAGAGGATCGATGGGGCTCATGGATCGGGTCGGCCCCGTAGCCGCGAATTGAAGCGGGATGATATGAGGTGCTACGGGTCGGATCGGGTCGTTGGTACCAGCGGCGATTCCTGAAAAACGGACTCTCCATTTCCGTAGAAAGTGATTAGCAGATAATGCAGATATTTTTTGGATTTTTGAATTTGAGTGCAATTTATGCGTTTATGAAATCCAAATGAAGGGAGTATTTATTGGGGGAAGGAAGGCCTGGAAAGTTCGAGAGACATTTTTCTCGGCCGCAGGGGTATTATGGCCCATAAAAAAATTTAACGGATTAATTCTGGATGATTGTCGAATCCTCTCGTCTCGAGTGAAAACCAAAGTTTACACGTGGACCACTAGCGTCATTCCTTCTGCTTTTTAGCGGAGTATTATAGTAATTTTTATTTTTACTAAATAAAAACGAATTTAAACTTTCTAAATATATTGTTTCCCATGATATAACATCGAATTATAATAAATAATCTATGTACGAATGTGTAAATAATTTTTTTTATAATTAATTTTATTGAATATCAAATCGTATCCCCAAATATATAATATGGAGGATTGATTAAAATATAAATAAATTCATACGGATGTAAATTTCTTATCAATTATATTATATAATAATTTCCTAAGAATAATGGATGCCCAGACACACACAATAAATATGTATTATTAAGATAAGCATCGTGTTGTTAAGTATGAATTTTATTGTTAAGTAAGAATCGTGTTGTTTGGGAAGCAAAGACTATCACAAATCTGAGCAAAGGACAAACTAATTATCCGTCAACCATAATAAATATTCAAATCAAACGAACACCACAACGCCCTAAATGCTATCTCATCGGCAAAGATGGGCACACCTGTGTTCTTCACAGATTTCGAATATTCATTATAGGTCAGTTAATTAGTTCTACCTCTCAGATTCAACCCCAACTTATTGATTCAAAACCCAACGTATTGATTCAATACTCAACTTATTGATACAAATCCTATAATACATATTTATGTGTATAATGTTGGTGATCAAATTTAATTGATAGGATTAGTGACTGTTTTAGTTCGGTTTAAGATCACCAATCAATTACGTGTGATTGATTACCACCGTAAATGGTAAATCGAAGATTCGAGATATGGAATGGTAAACACGAAAGTTGAAATCGTATTAATTTCGTGTATGTGTGCGTTTAGGTGTTTAAGTGTGTGTTTTAAGAGTATTTGTGAATTTGAACTTGTATTTCTTAGCTGGAGAACAACTATTTATAGAGACTAACAAGCATGAGGTGTCTATGACTCTTGGTCTCCCTAGCCTGCATGCTTGACAAGTGTCCTATTGACCTTTGTTTGACCTTATCTAAGCTGAATCTTAGTTACAAAGTCTTCTTTGGTCTTATCCCGGGCTCATTGTTATTCGTCCAGGTCGGTTTAGTTGATCCAGAATGATTTTTCCATAGAAGTTGTTCGTCTTTTGAGGTTATGGCTCAGAAGTTGTTCGCCTTTGTGTTTTACACAATTTGGCTTTGGGATCTTGGTCCTTTGTTCATTTCCATACACTTCTTAGGTTGGTAAATACACCACCTTTCATTAACGTTGTTCGTCATCAATGACTTGGTGGAATGGTAATATCTGGTCTCGGGTCTTAAAACCTGTTCGCCAGTATGTTGTTCGTCACTAGAGTTGTTCGTCATTTTGTACACCTCCTGGATTATTTTGTGCACTCCCGTTCGATTTTCTTTATTAATCATCTTCTAAGACTTTAATACTTGTTCGCCTAAGGGTAATTGATGTTCGCCTATCAACATATAAGAACATAACAAAATTTATCAAAACATGGTACTCACGATCTTATTCAGTTCGGACATAATTTTAACACTTAAGGATTTAGCCTATTAGGCTCATCCTTAAAGACAAGTATAGAAAATTAAAAGAATAAAAACAGTAATTAAAAGACTTACAAGTGTTGAAGCCTTCCGTATATACAAATGGTTTTTATTTCACAATATTGATTACAAGAGAGAGATTTTTTACAAGAGGAGAGAAAGGGGGAGTCTGAGCTCTGCCTAAAACAAAAGACAAGCCTCACTATATATAGAAGAGGAGGCGGACGCGAAACAAACATTCAAAAACAAAAATTTTACAAAAGTAAAAAAATATACAGTAATTTACTGTTTAAATAGTAAAAGTGAACAGTAATTTACTGTTCAAATAATAATTCTACTATTCTTGTCCGTTTGTGTACAATTATTTTTTGCTTGAAGAGGACAATTCTCCTCGAGGCTCCCATTTCTTGATGATTCTTGCATAATCTTCATCCGAAATCAAATCCTGATTAGGATCTTGTGCATCTTGTAACAATTCATTTGATGAAGTACTGCGAACTGAAGTCATTTCTTCATCATCCTTGTCATTTTCATCAAGATCATGTTGTAATTCTTCCTTCATTTTTTTGAGATAAAGGTCAATCATTTCTTGTTTAGACAATTTGTCTACACTTAGCATTAACTTCCTAGAAATATTATTTCTAGTAGTTTCTTCCTTAGCTTGTTTTCTTTGTTTGCTATAAGCCATCGTTTTTTCAATTTTTTTTTAAAAGTATCATTACCAAAGCTTTCTCCGATAGACGGATCAGTCTTGATTAACTTTTCCCAGAATTTTGTATAAAAAAATCTTTTGATGCAAGGGATTTTGTTGGTATTACCAACTTTTAGATCCCATTTAAAAATCCATGGGATAGAGAATTCAATAAAGAAGTTCATTGGTACTTCCCAGGGGACAAATATTTATGTCCAGGGAACAAAAATATCGCTATTAGCAATTGCTTCAAGTTTAGGGCTAACCATTTTCCAGTTCAAAAAATCTTCAGCCCATAATTCAGGAAGAATATCTTCCAATGGCCCGAATATCTGCCACCATTTCTTAAACCAATTTGGTATATCAGAGTTATAAACTTTGTCACATACCTTTATTAACCAAGTATGTTTTCTTTTTTCATTATTATAGAGAAACACTTTTTCAAATGCTTGGATATAATCCCAATAATTGTATTTTATGGTAATATTATTACCAGTCACAGATGATCTTTCTCTGAATGGTGTAGTACCCCATTCTTCAGCTGTAATCAGCTGTTTAATTGTAATTTTTGAGAAGTTATAAACCTCTTCTCTATTACCACTTGTCATGTGAGTAATTTCACATGATTGACAGTTTATGAGTAAATTCTCATAATAAGCTCGAGACTTATAAACCTCAGCTGGAAATCCTTGTCCGGAAATATATCTATCAAATATTTTCCATGGGTCTTTTACCCATTTTAATTCATCATTTCCTACTGGGAAAATAGTTTTTTCCTTTTCTTTCTTTATAAATCCTTTATTAGGATCGTTTTCATCAATATCAAGTACACTAGCATATGATGCTATGTTCGAAGATTCAGTTGTTTTAGAGGTATCACCTCCTTGAGATTTCTTCCATTTAAGAAATTCCTGATAAGATTTATCATCAGTAATATTACTGGCAATTAATTTTTATTGCCATGTTGTACCAGAATATTATTCAAGTCTCGACCTCCTCTTCCCCTATAAGGGAAAGATCCACGACCTCGAGCCTGCATTTCTGCAAAATTCATTGTAAATATTCCCGAGTTAGGTAATCAGGGAGATAATTTTCTTCCCCCTTTTTATAAATTATCTCAAAATCGAATGGAGCTAAATGAGCCTGCCAACGAGCAAACATTTGCTTTGATACATCATGTTTAAAATCTTTATTAAACATAAACTTAGCAGCTTTGCAATCAGTTTTTATTATAAACTTCTGATTGTATAAATCATCTTGAAATTTTAAAACACATTTTACTATAGCTAGAATTTCTTTTGCTATAGTAGCATAATCTTTTTTACTATTAGTCCATTTTCCAGAATAAAATCTTATAAGATAATCTTTTTTATCAACTGGATCAATTTGTTTTAAAATACATTCCATAGCCAATATCAGAAGCATCTGTTTCAATAATTTTTTTCCAATTTGGGTTGGCAATAGATAAACAAGGCAAATATTTTACCTTTTCTTTAATTTTTCTTATAGCCTCAGTATGCTTATTAGTCCAAGAGCTAGGATTTTTCTTAAGCCTATCATATAAAATAACTGTATCAATAGCAAGATTTTTATAATAAGGAGAAATATAATTTAAACTTCCTAAAAATCTTTGTAATTGAGTTTTATCATGAATTTCATCAGGAAATTTAGAAGCAAAATCAATACTTCTATTAATAGGTATAATATTACCCTTTTCAATAATATGACCCAAAAATTTAATTTTTGTTTGGAAGAGGACCATTTTTGGCTTAGAAATAACTAAACCATTTTGAATAACTAATTTTTTAAATATATCAAGATGTTTAAAATGTATCTCAATATTTTTAGAGAATATAAGAATATCATCAATATACACCATTATGAATTCGCTATAAGGAGTAAAAATATCATTCATAATTTTCTGAAATTCATAAGGTGCGTTTTTTAAACCAAATGACATTACGTTCCATTCATAATGTCCAAAAGGTACATTAAAAGCAGTTTTATAACGATCTGCAGAATTAACTTGAATCTGCCAAAATCCAGATTTTAAATCAAATTTAGAAAATATAACCGAATCATATAAACGATCAAGAAGATCCTTCTTATTTGGGATTTGATGCCTAATCCATTTTAAAACTTTATTAAGAGGTTTATAATTTATAACTAGTCTAGGAACACCTCTTTCTTGTTCCGAGTGTTTATTAACATAAAATGCGGTACAAGACCAAGGGGATTGGGAGTGTCGTATAATACCTTTTTCTAAGAGAGTTTTTATCTCATTTTTGCATAATTCTAAGTATTCAGAATTCATCTGACAAGGTCTTGCCTTAGTAGGAATTTTATCCTCTGTAAAATTATCTTCATAAGGAAGAGTCTTTCTATTCCAAAATGCATTCGGTAAATCATTGCAAATTTCTAAGCAGAGTTGACTATGAGTCAATTTAATTTTATCCTGCAATTTAGGGTTTTTCAAATTTTCTTCTATAGATAGAATGTTAATTTCTTGTTTTAAAAAATTCAATTGATTTTCTTTTATCTTAATATTATTAAAAATATTGTGAAGAATCTTTTGAAAAAGGTTTTTCAATAAAATTAAGAATAATTGGTTTATTATTATAGGTACCAATTATTCCTTTATTATCAACTTTTATAAAAGGATAAATCTATTGAATAAAAGGTGTTTCAAGTATAACTTGATTAGTAATATTTTTAATAAGCTGAAAACTTGTTGAAATGCATTTTTTATCAATGCAGACAAAAGCTTTTGGTAATTTGAATTTAATATCCAATTTCTCACCTCCAGCATGTGATAGAGTGTGAGTGGTTTTTTCAAAATATCTGGTAGGAATTAATCCTTCTTGTATAACATTTAAATCTACACCACTGTCAATTAGTGCAATTAATTCTTTCGTATAAAAATTATCTATAGAAAGAATAATTTTAACATGCCATTTTTGGGAAATAAATCTTTCAATGTTATTAAGAAAATTTTCATTTACTTCATTGTTTTCAGGAATGATAGCAAAATTTTTATCTTCCAATTTTTCAATTCTTTTTCCTAAAATAGTATTATTTTGTATAAGAGTTTTAATTTCTCTTTTTAAATTTTCAACCTCAATTGTTAAATCATTTAAAGAAGTAGGAGTTTTAACTTCCTGTTTTTCTTTTAGCATTTGATAAACTTTACTCATTAAATATGGTTCATCAGAAACTTTTATAGGAGTATTATCTCTTCCTATATTAGTACTAGTAGAAGTACTTGATATATTTTCTAATTGATCTATAATTTGAGATCTTAAATTAGAATCTTTAATTAATTTTAATAATTCTATGGTATTATTAATATCTAAAACATTTATTTCTAAATTTTTCATTTGATAAAGAAGTTTATATACTTCATCAGTATTATCAGAGATATTACATTTACAATTATTATCAGATGAGTCAGAATCAGATATTTCTGATTCTTGTTCAAAAATCGTAAGTTTATCATACATACTAGATTCATCAGAAGATATTTCTGATTCACTGAATTTATCTGAATCATCAGATAATATTTTAAATATTGTGTTTTTGATATTATCATCTATTTGAAGATTATTAATCTTTTTCTTGACCCAACAATTTCTGGCATAGTGGCCTTCTTTACCACATTTAAAACATTTAATTTTTTCTTTTCTTCGTTGTTTTTTTATCATTTTCTCTCTTCTCTTTTCGAAAAACATGTCTTTCTATTTTCTTTTTAGAAGGCTTTTTCCTTCTTTTATAAAAAGTATTATTTTTGTCATATTTTTCTTTATATCGACTGGTTTTACTAGAACTAGGAATATCCATAGCAAATTGTTCACAAAATCTTCCTAATTGTTTCTTTTCTGACAAATTTTGTCTTTTAATTTGCTGGTTTAATTTTATTTCATTACATAAATTTAAACCTTCTTGAATACACATATTAATCAACTTAACATAAGTATAATTATCATAAGGAATATGAATCTCATTTCCTCTTAACTTATTACGGACTTTTTCCGCAAATAAATATGGTAACCCATCAATAACTTTTGATTTCCAATGAGAACTATTACTCTCAGGTAATTCCATAACTCTACTAAGGAAAGTATCTTTATACCATCTAAAATCAGTAAGTGTTTTACACTTTAGATTTTGTAAAAGTGTACGAATTTGTTCACTATTATCAGAATATCTACCAGTAAAATGTTCAATTATATTTATTATTAGTGTATAAACTGCATTTTCAATGGTTGTGCCATCTTCTTGTTTAGTAGTATTAAGAATTTGATCTTTATCATTCTGACTAAAATAATGATCCCACCAACCTTTAAGTTGGCCAGTAAATCCTGCAATGATCATCTTTGCAATGACCTTATCTGTATTACCATTATTTTTACAAATAGTAGAATACATCAGCATTTTATGAACAATATTATAAATTTTTTTTTAAGTATAAACATCAATATTCCATTCATAAATATTTCTACCATTATAGCTATTATTAATAATGTATTCTTGTTCTTCATTAAAAACATCTAAAGGAGTAGGTATTTGATAGTAATAATATCTATTAGTAGGTTTATCAGCCCATTTACCAAATTTATTAATTTGGTCATTAAGAACTTGTTCATAGTTAGAATGTTTATTCATATTTTTAATGAATTCTTCCTCTAAGGTATTAATAGAAAATTTCGAAATTTTTTCTTCTAATAATTTTTCCAACTCAGATATTGATTCTAATTTAAAATTTTTAATTTCAGGAGGAGGCTGGATGCTGGGAGTAGCTATACTAATCAATTATTCATCAGATTTATTAGGAATATTTTGTAATTTGGATTTATAAGATTTATTACCTTATCAACCTTATCATGTAAGGAAATAATTTGTTCTCCTAGAACATTTAGGAATAAATTAGCATAATTATTTTGTTGTATTAACAAATTAATTTGTTTACAAGTTACTTGTAAAATATCATCTTCAAATAATTTTGAAAATGCTAAAAAATTACATACACCATTATTCTTTTCAATTTGAAAAGGGTCTAGAGGTGGAAAACAGTTATTAACAATCTGTCCATTTAATAACTTGTAATATCTTTCCAATACAGAAACATATTGATCTATATAAGTAGACACAAACCAAGGAACAAAGAAGATAACCGTATTTTCTTCTTCATATTTTTTTATAAAATTCTTCTTGTATAATTCGTTTTTCAGTGTCATTGAAATTTTCAAAAAACCAATTTTTAAACGGTTCCCATCTTGGTAACCTAAATTCTTTTGAAATAATTTTTCTGGCTTCTGAGCCAGGTCGAAAATCAATTTTTTGAAATTTTATATCCATAAGTTAAGAAAAACTTAATTCAGACATTGTCTCCATATTTCGGATATTATTAACACATTTGACTATATTATCTTTGCTTATATGCAATTCATCAATTTCTGAGAAATCATTTTCTTTATTTTCAATTTTTTCTCTTATTTGAGAAGTAGAAGCTCTAGAAGGAGTCTCAACAATATAATCGATTGGAGAAATATATGAATGAGAAGAAGATGTTAAAGACCTAGAAGACAAAGATTGACTTCTAAATGTATTATCAAACTGTATATTAACAGTTCCATCTGAAGTTTGTATGGCATCTAGTAATTTAGATGAAGTATCAAGTTTTGGATTGACAGCCTTATCAATTACCCAATTTTCTGGAAAAGTAATTTCTTCCCATTTAATTGTTCTTCTAGTGACAATATTAGATCGATTAAAATTTGTTTCTATTAAAACCGTTTCATTTATAGGTTTATCCTTTATTTTACAATGAGGATTTAATGTAAATAAAGGTTTATAATAAATTCTATAACAAATACACATAACTTCAGATCCTGAAGCATAATTATAACCACGTGTTTTAACATTTAATGTCAAGGCATCAAGAATATTAATATCAGTTAGAGATAACTGTAAATCTGGTCTAACGTTAAAATATACTGGACCATGTGCTAAGCTGGATTGTATAATTCCCCTTAAAGATTGTTTCCAATTTAAATTTCTACCATCTCTTAGAGCTGCAATAAAGCTTTCTGGTAGTCTTTTTAAAGTTAGTGGTTTAAAAGCAATTTGAATTAAACCAATATGTAAAAATCTATAGTCTTTTCTATAAGGTAAAATATCTTTTTCGGATAGAAGTTTAATAATTATTTCTTCGTTATCAAGAGAAAAAGATTGTTCAGTTGTTTTGACAACTTGTCTTAAACCCATTTTTTCAAAGGTTCCTAGTTTATAAATTTCTTTAGGATGAATTTTTGGAATTGTCATACGGATGTAAATTTCTTATCAATTATATTATATAATAATTTCCTAAGAATAATGGATTTATATTATAAAAAATTGTTATTTTCAATAATATAACCATTAGAATTTAACATAAATATAATATATATTAAATAAAAAAATTAAAATAATACTCCCTTCGTCCCATATCAGTTTTCACAATGCACTATTAATTCCCTTGCAAAGAAATCTAAATTCCATCTCATTTCACTAATAATTATACACAAATTTTTTTATTTTTTTTCATTCACTTAAATTGAACAATATTCCATCATCAATGTTGTTACCGTATTTATCGTGAGTATAGGGGTAGGACATTTATACGGAATAAACATATATAGTGTACTGAGTTTTTTCCTTAAAGATGGCTTTGGGTGTTCACGGGGATGAACTCCCCAGCCTAGAGTGTATATATGTGGGAGTATATGTGGAGGAGGAAGATAATAAACTCCCCTTTTACAGTAGGTTGAAGTCTCTATTTATAAAGAGTAGTTATAGGGTGCATCCAAGTGTATATTATGCACTTGGATTTTTCATCCAATTTAAAATCAATTTTGACCAAAAGTAAAAATTCGCGGGTCAGCCCAACCCGACCAAAACTCGCGGGTCAGACCAACCCATAGCAAATCTCGCGGGTACAACCAAGACACCCCTGGAAGTTTGTAGGCAAAAGACGATAAAGCTTTCCGACAATGCAAATTTTCTTCTTCAGATTCCGGAGCAAATTTGAAATATGTTTTATTTTTATTTTTTAAATTCTTCCCAATAATTAAAATAGAATCAATTATAATGGAAGGGGAAAGAGGGATTTATGATCATCATCTCCCAGTTTCATTCTCTGCTCCTTCTCCGATGGGGTTTGCACAGTACAAAGACCATAGTCAGGTGTTGAGCTTTCTGGTGGCGCCACCGCCTCTCCATGGCGGCAAGGCAGGGTTCAGTCATAGCCATGATCAGCACCTCCTAAATAGACCTACCTCGTGCAATAACTAATAATTAATACATGTTTTTTTTACCATCTTGCTTTGCTCATTGTTGTTTGGTCCATCGTCTACAATAGAAAAATAATGAATGAGAACACTTTTAATTATAATAATTTGGGGTATTGATGATTATATCTTGGGGTATTGGTGATTATAATTTGGGGTATTGGTTATTAAGTATTGGGGTATTATTGATTATAACTTGGGGTATTGGTGATTATAACATGGGGTATTGGTTATTACAACTTCGGGTATTGGTGATTATAACTTCGGGTATCGGTGACTATAACTTGGGGTATTGGTAATTAAGTCTTGGGGTACTAGTGAATAATTATTTAGGATATTATTATTGAGTAATTCTTGGTGTATTAGTGATTATAACTTGGGGTATTGGTGATTATATCTTGGGGTATTGGTGATTAAGTCTGTGAACCATGTAAGACAAACAAAAAACTTGCCTAATTTTTTGAAAATTTTGCTAAGTATAGATTTAAAAGTTGTTCGGTACATTGTATAGCCTGATGTTGTTTCATATCTTTTATTTTTTAGACAAAGTTGCTCGGCTAAAATGTTATAAGCGAGCATATTTTGGTTAGTGTTCATAGTTGTTCGTCAGAATGTATATGTTAGTGATGAACAATCTTACACAACACTTGTAATTTTTCACAATGTAAATATAGTTGTTCATTTGGAGAAAAATAGTCTAAAGCTCGAGGTACAAGTCCATTCCGAGGACCAAAGCCAATTAAAGGTTGTTCGTCTTTTAAGATGAATAAAACCTAAGGCTAAACCCAAATTCCATTAAGGCAAAGTTCAAATTCACAAATATTCCCAAAAATACACATAAACACACCTAAACATGTACACATACGAAATAAATACGGATTTGACTCTCGTATTTACAATTTCACAACCCGAACCTTTGATTTATCATTTACGGTGATAATTAATCACACGTTATTGATTGGTGGTCTTAAACCGAACTAAATAGCCACTAATCCTCACGATTAAATTTGATCACCAACAATTTGGCGCTAGAAGGAGGGGCCGAACCTTTGATTAAGTGTGATTAGTCAAGAACTTCAAGTTTGAAAACTTGAAGATTTGAAGAAATCCTTGAAGATACAAGTAAAAGTGTTCTTGGTGTTCTTCAATATAAAATTTGGAGAATTAAAGATTGAGAGAATAATTCAGCTTAGGATGCCTCAATCCAAGGAAACACAAGGTACACGTTTATCAAGGAGAGCATCTCCTACTCGAGCTTCGTCGGTTGGCCACCAAGATCGTGAGCCTAGACATGCGAACAGATCAAGGCTTACGGCCATAGACCATAACCTTCCACCAGAATTGGAGGCCCTGGCGAACAACCCCTAATGAACTGGCTAAAACCATTGCTTCTCTCCAAACTATCTAGAGACAGCAAGAACAAAATAGACCCTCACAAGCAAGGTCTAAGAATAAACCCCTGGAGGTTGTTAGAGCCAGATCTGTTAGGGGAGAGCAACATAAGGTAGACAGTGCCCAAGTTAGGCGAGATAAGGGCAAGACCAAGGTGGCCGAACCAAGAGAGGGTCAGACTGAGTCAGCACATGGACGAGCAATAATGTCAAGCCATGGAACAACTCGGTCCAGTGCCTAGGACAGGCTTGGCCAACCCCAAAATTAAGAAAAAGTTGCCCGCCAAGGAGCAAGAGATGGGCGAGCAACGTTTGAGAAGCCTCGTCCATCGATTCATGAAAGGCTGTCCCAGTCTGCTTTCGTGCGCCTAGGGCCAAATGCGGCGAGCAACCCTAGGAAACAACTCCAGGATATGCCCATTCCGAGTGAGGGACTGCGACAAGCAGAAAGGCATGTGCCTTTGCTCGCCGAATAGCCTCCAAGTCAGGGGGCATCTTTGGATGAGTTATCAAGCCTGAGAAAGGCTGTGGAAAGCATGCAGGGGTAATTAGATCAACAAAGAGGGGTGGGGACGACCAACATGCCATCCTCACCATTATCATCCATCATATAGAAGGCCCCGATCCAAAAAAAGATCCAGTTTCCGGCCAACATACAATACGAAGGCATTGCTGATCCCCGAGTCCATTTAAAAAAATACTCGGACTATATGATCTCTGTGGGAGCCAGTGATGCTACCCAATGCCGGAACTTTCCCTTGACTTTGGGGGACCGAGTACACAAGTGGTTTTCGGCGATGCTACCAGTGTCAGTCCACTCGTTTGTTCAACTAAGTCGAGAATTCCTCTCCCATTTCTCAATGCTGGGTCGTATTTATCCTAAAAACAACGATTGTCAGACTTAAAGCAAAACGACGACGAGTCGGACCGATCGATTATGGAAAGATTCGACAAAGTGCTGTTGGAAGGGGAGCTGGTAAGCGAAGATACGAAAATCATCGCTGTTATGGCCGGGTTGAAAAAAGGGTCGAAGTTATGGAAAGAGGTACGTCTGAAGTGCCCAAGAAGCTATGCCGAATTCAGAAATCAAGCCGACATATTTGTTTCCATGCACGAGGCCCTGCAAGCAAATTTGGGGAAAAATAAAGTTGATCCCAAGGAGAACAACAAAAAACCCGGTGAAATAGTCTACAGGGTCCCGAAGAACATGAAGGCGTTCACCGAAGGGACGGAATTAAAGGAAAAGCTGAACCAGGTGCTAACAGTGTCAATCGATACTGTGTACGAAAACGTGAAGGAGAAAGAGTTGCTCTCCCCTCCCCGGAGAATCCGTCAAGAAACTGGCAAACTCAACCCTAACAAGTATTGTGCCTACCATCAAAGTGTGGGACAATTTACTAGCGAGTGTAGAGATTTGCTCAAGAAACTTTGGCGATTCTATGAGGAGGGAAAGCTCTCCGACTTCGTCAAAAGGCAACCTGTAAAGAGAGCCCGGGAGAACAACTCGGAAGATGAGGAGGATGGTCCACCTCAGAGGAATAACAAGCCCGGACGATCAGTTCCAGCCGTTGCTGCTCGTCCATTAGAGGATCTATACATGATGGAACCCGCAAGACCGGCGGGAGGATGTTCTGATGGACGACCGCCAATCTCCAACCGAAAAAGAAAAGCCGAATTGCGAGCGATCGACCAAGTACAAGAAATGGGGGTTAAACCGTCCATCATGCAGACAGTAGAATTAACCTTAACTGAAAAAGACTTGAAGCGATTTTACTAACTTCTACTAGTAGCTCACCCGCAAGCGAACGAGTTCACTGTAGTATTAGCAAGTATAACGACCAAGTATATCGAACCCAAGGGACAGTGTATATGCGAATAGATCCCTGAAGATCTACGCGTCGTAATTAATATGAGTGTATTGTTTTTAGATTTTTTGGAAAGATTAATTAAACTAAACTAAATTATCCTACGAATGCAGAAGGAAGATTAAACGAAATAACAAAAGGTGTGTTTTCAAATATGAGATGGTGATGCTTAAGATAGGAATCCCTACGTATACTAACGGAGCAGGTACATAATCAAAATAACTGTGACACAAGAATTAACCTAAGTCTAAGAATGCAAGGTGAAAGCTCGAGATTCTAAACCCTAATACTTTACCCTAACACTCGACTTCACGAACCTACTAACAAGTTAATAGATTGTGCTTAATTAATGAGACCCTAATTTAACTAAGGTGATGCGGTCGTCCTCCTTCACTAAACCGGTAGATGAATTAACCTTTCCTAAACCCTCTCGTTAAGTCTACTCGTTGTTGAAGAGTGATACGGTCGTCCTCTCTCTAACACCTTTCGAACGAAATTCAAGAGCGAAGTCTAGATTAATTTTAAGAATTAATTAACCAAGAGAATTAAAACCTAACGTCACAAGTTACCCTAATTACGTACCCACAACCTACTTCTACGAGTTCATCCTACCCTAAGCATGCAAGGGTTTTAGCTAGACATAGATTTAACGTAAACAATAATAATTAGACAAGTGACGAATATGAACATGGTAATTAAATCAAAGAAAAGATCGTACATAAACTAGGGTTTTAAGATATAGAAGAATAAACTGAAATTAATTAGCAAAACGAGGTCTCAACGTATTCAAGAACAAAAGATATTAAGAAACAAAACTAAAACGTGAAATCGTAATGTGAATTCGTAAGCAAAACCTCAAACACGTAAAACTAAAACTTGCTCGTCTCTTCTCTTCCTTCTCTCTCTAAAAACTCTGTGTAAAAATGATGTGGTGCGTTCGGAGATCCTTCAAAACGTGTTTGGAAGAGGTATATATAGGCAACGGGTCGAAACGGGATCTCATGGGCCAAAATTCCCGTCGAGCTCGAGTAGAGCTCGAGTAAAAGTACTCGAGCATTGCAAGCTCGAGTGTTAAAATTGTACAGAACGTGAAAAGTACTCGAGCCCCTTAGCTCGAGTAGTTCTACTCGACCGGACCCTGCTCGAGTAGTCTACTCGAGTGCCCGCGTACTAGCTACTCGACCGGCTTCTGCTCGAGTGCACTACTCGAGTGCCTGAGTATTGGCTACTCGACCGAAGCTGGCTCGAGTAGTCTACTCGAGTGCTTGAGTAGTGTTTACTCGAGCACCTTCATCTTGAGTACTTCAATGACACTTTTGCTCGCTCGAACTAATACTTCTCGTATTTCTTCCATATCTTCTCATCCGGGTATCCGTTTGAGTCGATTCGAAGTCCTACGAACTCCTCTTTTTGCCCTCTATCCATCTATAAGCATCAAAGAAACAAATTTGTTAGTTTGAGAAAATAATACTCAAATGATTCTAAATACTTATATGAATCCATCAAAACAAGGGCATTTCGAGCGACGAATCATGACAATTTCACGCCTAATCAACCCCCCCAAACTTACCATGTTGCTTGTCCTCAAGCAACGAAATAATAAGTCAAGTGAAATTGTTAGGAATGAGTCAAGGAATCCAATCATGCAAGTGCATAAATTCGAGCTTCAAAGATGCATCACAAGTATACTCACTCACCTTCCTTCATCATATTCATGCAACAACAGCAAGAAACACCAAAATCCAACATGGATGTGCACTCAACGATGTGTTTCACTCCCTCTCAAGTGTATAACAATGATCACGGGACTCACTCAATCAATCAATCACACAAATTGGCAGCCATAGGCTTGTAAATGCTCTTAACTTCGACCATACTCTAGAAATCAATGCCGAATCAAAAAGGACTTTTCTCAAGGTTGTAATGTAGGCTCTTTGGATAGGTGGGATAACAATATAAGGTAAAGTGACTCACGTGAATGGAGAATAGAAAATCAAACTTTGGCACTTCGAGATTAGGAACAGAATACTTCAAACATGTTCAATCAACACCCTTTCAATTCCATACTCTCAATACTTCAATTTTTTTCTTTCTCACTCTTTTCATTTTTTTTTTCAATCACTTCATTCATTTTTTTTCTCTTTTTTCGCACAACACATGAGCTCATTTTTTTCTTTTGCTCATTCTAAATTTTTTTTCCCACAACTCAAAACTTCATCACACCTTCTTCTCATATTCACTCAACAAACATCCTTTTTCTTTTTCAACTCAATTCACTCCCTTCACATTCACACTTTCCTATTCTCCATTCAAATTGGTACAAAAAGGCTTAGGAATTGGAATAGTGTTTAAATGTGCTAGCAAATAAAATAAGCTTTAGGCTCAATGGGGCTAACAAGGGATACATGTCATTGGTAAGGAAAATTTTGGCTAAGTGACTCAATTAAATCAAAGATGGCCTAAGATCCTATTTGACATATCAAACTAGATACAATCAAGAAGCAAGAGCACATGCAAGTTCTAGCATCCTCTACGGTGACGATTGTTGGAGTTATACGTGAAAGTATGCTTTTACTTTGTATAACTCGTGTATCAAACACTTGTTTTATGAGAATAATTCTTTTATCGCATTTGCTTTAGTTATGATTGAATGTTGAATTTCTATTGCAAACCGTTCAATATATAGTACGTGTTACATAGTAGTTAATGTGGTGATACCCGATCACGGAAGACAACATTAACAGTTTACTTGTAACTAAACGTACATTTCACGACCTAGGTGGAATTGAACAATCCGCCGTGAAAGGTCGATGTGTAAGGCTCAGATTGGTCTGTCTTGACTAAGAGATTGCACTAGCACATTTAGTATGTGTTGAAGAGGTCCTACAGCGAGGAGAAATTCTTCTGTTCTGAAAGGTGAAGAATTAGACCTCAGTGGTTGTTGATTTCTTAATCTCCGTCACTTAAATAGGACCGTGTGTGCTTAATGGTTACTGCTTTGATTCATGTTGGGTGAGAATCATTGTGACTTCGAACTTTGTGTCTTGGGCAGTAATATTAATCATACGACGGTTGCTAAGATTTAATACGGAGAAACGCGTGCGAGTACGGCTCGTGTGATTAGTCCCCTTGGTGGGCTCAGAAGTTTTATTGTACCAAATCTTGCAAGTGAAGAATTAGTTTCTTCGGTACGAATAATAATGTTGAGCTGTCTTTACTCCAAGGTGAAAGATGTTAATTAATTTAGAGCTATTCAGAAGCTTAATTAATTAATGGACTTGATAATCTTAAACGCGGGAAATAATAACCGGGAGCCCATATTATCGTAATATGGATTAAGATGGATAGTGCAATATTAATTTATTAGTGGTAATAATTAATATTAATGGGCTGAATTATATTGGGGCTCAATATTGAAATTCAGAAGTCCATTAGGAGGTCCAATCTTAATTCTCCTTAAGGCCCCTCAAGTAGTCCATTAAATAGCCCAATAATGATAAGGTGATTAAAATAAAAAGAAAATAATATGCTGATTTTTCTATATGATTTTCGAAAATTTGGTTATTTGAAGAGATTAGATTTTGTTGATTTTCTTGGAAAGATATTATGGAGGATAAGTATTCTTGAAATACAAGATTATCTCATATATTCAAGAAGATCCAAATCTTGGATTCTCATCATAGAATTTTCGAAAATTGTAGGCCTAATTAGGTGAGTGAGATTTTTGTGGAATATTTTATTTTGGAGAAAAGAATATATGAGATATATTCAAGATTTCTTAGAGTCTAAGAAAAGATTTTTTCCAAGGCCCATATTCCTTGAAATTTTCGGCCACTTCATCTATAAATAGTGGATGATTATTTCATCCCCAAGTACAAAATTCCATGTGTTGGAAAAATAAAGAAGCATATATATTTTTCTTTTTCCTTAGTTTATTAAATTGCTTGAAAGCGTCTCCCACCGGCGATCAAGTGAGGTGAAAAGGGAAATACTTGAGAAGGCTTTGGGTTGATAGTGCGAGATTACAAGTGTCCCGTATATCCAAAGGCCATTACTACGAGAGGTACGTTAATCGCATATTTAATTGTTTATTCCGCTTAATTAAATATGTGAAATTAATTCAACATGCATGATGATAATTAGTTGTTGGAATTATTATTTGAATTAATTAGGATTAATTCATGCTAGTAATAATTGTATTTAAATTCGTATTTAAAATTCATCCCGAATAGATTCCGGGCACCCCTATTTTCCAACAACGATCCACTCACAAACGAAGAGATCAATTAATGCATCAAAATCTCATAAGGCTCAAATGCTCACGACTTTCACATCCATGCTAGTCCTAGTGCATTCTCACTCTCATCACACAAGTACTCAAAAGAAAAATTCACAAGCATACAAGTTCTTTCTCAAATCAGCTCAAACTCAAACACTCACACAAAAGAATTTCTAACTCACCCTTACAACTCACTCTACTCATCAAATCATACTCAAAGATAACAATCAACAAGCATAAGATGATTGATAGGCATGAAATATGCAATAGCGAGTCAAATCAAAATCACCCCAAGGAGTATCTCAACAATCCAATAATCAATCAAACTCAACTCAAAGATAAGGGCGTGCATGCATGTGCAATGTAACAATAAACATAAAAAAAAAACTCCACCCCCCAAACTTCGACCTTGCTAGAGGTCTAAGTTTGGGGTTGTGGATTACCTCAACCAAATAATTCAATTTCTCTCAATAGCTTTGCACACTCCATTTTCTCAAGTTGGTTTCTTCAATCTCCACTCCTTTGGTACTCCTTCGAGACAAGCCTACAAACAACTTACTCAAATACGAGGTTAAACATACGACTCAACAACACCCTAATAACATAAAAGGAAAATAACTAAAAACACTCAAAAGCAAATAAAAATGGGTTGCCTCCCATTCAGCGCTATTTTTAAGGTCCTCATGCCGGACCAAGCTCAAAGGAGCTTATGGGACATCATACTCAAATTTACCTCCCTTACTCTCATAAGAGTGGTGGTTGCATTCTTTTCCTTGATGCCCCTCCATCATGAGCTCTTTTGCTTTCTTCTCATCCCCAAGTGTTATGGGTCTCAACTCCTTCTCACCTTTATCTGGAGGAGTCTTACCAAACAGTTTCTTGAATTTGGACTTTTTCTTCTTAACTCCTCATTTTCCTTCCAACTGGGTTACATCCACACTTTTCACCTCTTCATCCTTCAACTTCTTCACTTTATCCCTATCAAAATAAGTCAGATCATAATGCTCTTGGGTTAAATTATCAAGTGAAGGATTATAAAATTTATGAATATGAGATGGATTAGGGATAGGAGGTGTGTCTTCAACACGAGGATCAATGGCATCCATGCAATACAAACTCTCATCCTCCTTCGGGTGCTTCATGGCTTCATATAGGGAAATCTTCACTTCTTGATCATCAACCTTCAATGTAATATTCCCATTTGCCACGTCTAGCACCATCCCCGCCATCGCCAAGAACGGTCTTCCCAAGATCAGGGGCACGCGCTCGTCTTCCTCCATCTCTAGGACCACGAAATCGGCTGGAAAAATGTGATCTCCAACTCTCACGAGGACGTCTTCAACCACACCTTGAGGTCTCGTGATAGACCGGTCGGCAAGTTGAAGCGTCATCATTGTGGGTTGAAGTTCACCACCTTCCAACTTCTTGAAAAGCGACAACGACATCAAATTAATGCTCGCTCCGAGGTCGCACAACGCTCCCTTCTTGATCCCGTTCCCAATATCACATAGGATTGTGAAGCTCCCGGGATCCTTCAGCTTCGGTGGAAGCGCCTTGTGCACTAATGCACTCACCTCGTGGTTCAGCTGCACCAACTTCGGCTCATCCACTCGCCGTCTTTTCGCAATCAAGTCCTTCAGAAACTTTGCATAATGCGGCATCTGTTCCAAAGCATCATAAAAAGGAATATTAATGTGAAGTTGTTTAAAAACATCAAGAAATTTTGCAAATTTTTCATCAAGCTTCTTTTTCATGAAGCGCTGTGGATACGGGACTGGTATCACAGATTTGGGTACTCCCCATTCATCTCTTTCTGTTTCTTTCACTTTATCCCTTGCTTCCTTTGCCTTCTTCCACTTAGGAACTCTCTCACCCTCCTCAAAGTCTTTCCCCTTTTGGGACTCATCCATATCTTTATGCTTCTCAATCCCTTCACTTTCAATCCCCTTCTCAACAGTAACACCTCCATCTTTCTTGTGTTCTCTTTCCCCCATTTCATCTTCCCCTTGGGGCGTCTCAGAATCAGCAGGCATCTGAGGACCTTCATAGTTGGTTCCACTTCTAAGCTGGATTGCCTTGCAATGCTCTTTCGGGTTCCCCTCCGGCATGGAAGGATATTTTCCCGGCTCTCTATTCACCATCTTTGCAATCTGGCTCATCTGGAACTCTATAGAAGTGAACCTTCGATTGTTCTCTTGTTGAGTTCTAGTCCACTCAACATTCATCTTCTGGAGCTCTTGATCTCGATGACCGCCTTTCTTATGCAGCTCCTTCACATCGTACTCCAAGGATGACAATCGCTTGCTCCCTTCCTCCACCTTCTGAAGAATAGCTCTCAACATCTCCTCGGTTGATGCACCGTCTTCTCCACCAGGAGGTTTTGAACCTGGGTCAACACCCGGAGGAACTGTAATACCCGCCTTTGGGTTAGCATATGAGAAATTCTCATTCTTTCTCCATGTGTTTTGAGGAGGTTGCTGGCCTCCTTGAACTCCTTGTGTGTTCCTCCATTGATTTTGAGACGGCTGAGGGCCTGGAGGTACAAATGGCTGACCATAAGAAGGTCTTCCAAACTGATTTCCACCTTGGTAGCCATTCTGATTGTAATACGGACCTCCCATGTAATTGGCTACCTCTTGCTGTCCACTTGGTTGGTCTACTCTCTCATTCTCTGCTGCATGCTCTCCAACCAAATTCTTCCCCAACTCGAGGTTGTTGATCTTCTCCATCATGGCCATCAATAGCCTTCTCGTTCCTTCTCCCTCCTCAACCTGATGCACTCTTTGGAAATCTGCATCCACGTTCCAAGCACCGGCATTCGTGACAATGTTGTCCACGATCTCTCTACACCTCTCTATGCTTTGATTCAGGAATGCTCTGCCCGCACAGGCGTCAAAATGGTCTTGCCCCGCCTTGTTGGCACCACTATAGAAGAATGCCATAATATCCCCCTCATTGTACTCATGCTGCGGGCACTCTATCAACATGTTTGAGTATCTCTCCCACGCTTGACGTATGCCATCTCCTTGCTTCTGACGGAAGGAAGAGATCTCAATTCTAGCCTTGATCGTTCTCGATGGAGGGTAGAATCGCTCGAGGAACAGACGCTCGAGCTCTGCCCATGTGGTAATACCTCCCCGCGGGAGCGTGTTGTCGTACCACTCTTTAGTTATTCCCGTCAGTGAGAATGGGAACAGCCTAAGCCTCTTGGCATCTTCAGACATGCCATTGTAATTGAAAGTAGAGGCTATCATGAGAAAGCTCCTCAGGTGAGTGTGAGGATTCTCCTTCCCGATCACCCCCTTGAACTGATTCTCTGTAAGCAGTTTTAAAATTCCCGGGAAAATAGAGAAGTTATTTGCCTCAACAGGAGGCAATGCCACTCCATCGTAGTACCTCTGCGGTTGTGCCGCGAACCTGCCCCGAATAACCATATTATGATCTGCGTTCTGGGGCACAGGCTGAGGAGCAACAGGTGGTGTTGGTACTTGTTGAACTGGAGGTGGTTGGTACACAGGTGGTGGATGATATGGGTATGGTGGATAAGGGTATGGTGGGTATGGGTAATGTTGGTATACTGGGTTGTTGAAAGGGTTATTTGGGTTTTGTGGTTAAGCAGGGTTGTTCAGAGGATTATGGACAAAATTCTGAGCTGGATTGATGACGTTTTGTGCACCCGGGTTTTGGCTCTGACTATCCCCTAACGGATCTTGGTTCTTACTAGTGTTTCCCTCAGTGCCGTCAACCCGGTTCAACCCCTGGTTAAACTCATTCTCGGCATCTTCCAACTCATTATTGATGTCCATTGGTTCTTTCCCTAAGTCGGCCGCGTTCATCCTTCTCAAGAAGGCTCAGTTTCTCCTTGCTATCGTCTCAGGATCTGCAGGTAACCTCTCTTCGTTCGTATTACCTTGTGAGCGTGTTTTCATATACCTGACACACTAGCAGAAAGATCAAAATGCAACTGCCGATTGAATAAAAATAAAAATAAACAGAAATTAAAGCACTCACTACTAACTACTAAGCTATCTACAAGTCCTATTAAAAAAGCATACAACGCCATCCCCGGCAACGATGCCATTGACTTGAAGCGATTGAATACGAGGTCTCAACGTATTCAAGAACAAAAGATATTAAGAAATGAAACTAAAACGTGAAATCGTAATGAGAATTCGTAAGCAAAACCTCAAACACGTAAAACTAAAACTTGCTCGTCTCTTCTCTTCCTTCTCTCTCTAAAAACTCTGTGTAAAAATGATGTGGTGCGTTCGGGGATCCTTCAAAACGTGTTTGGAAGAGGTATATATAGGCAACGGGTCGAAACGGGATCTCATGGGCCAAAATTCCCGTCGAGCTCGAGTAGAGCTCGAGTAAAAGTACTCGAGCATTGCAAGCTCGAGTTTTAAAATTGTACAGAACGTGAAAAGTACTCGAGCCCCTTAGCTCGAGTAGTTCTACTCGACCGGACCCTGCTCGAGTAGTCTACTCGAGTGCCCGCGTACTAGCTACTCGACCTGCTTCTGCTCGAGTGCACTACTCGAGTGCCTGAGTATTGGCTACTCGACCGAAGCTGGCTCGAGTAGTCTACTCGAGTGCTTGAGTAGTGTTTACTCGAGCACCTTCATCTTGAGTACTTCAATGACAATTTTGCTCGCTCGAACTAATACTTCTCGTATTTCTTCCATATCTTCTCATCCGGGTATCCGTTTGAGTCGATTCGAAGTCCTACGAACTCCTCTTTTTGCCCTCTATCCATCTATAAGCATCAAAGAAACAAATTTGTTAGTTTGAGAAAATAATACTCAAATGATTCTAAATACTTATATGAATCCATTAAAACAAGGGCATTTCGAGCGACGAATCATGACAATTTCACGCCTAATCAAGGCTATGCATAGATTTTATGGATCTGAATGCAGCATGCTCGAAGGACAACTTTCCTCTCCCCCTTATTGACCAATTGGTGGACAGCACTGCGGGTCACGAGATGCTAACATTCATGGATGCCTTTGCCGGGTACCGTCAAATCCCAATGCATCCAAACGATCAAGAAAACACAGCATTTTACACGAACAAAAATTTGCTGTGTTGGAAAAGAATGCGATTCGGCCTCATCAACGCCGGAGCAACATATCAGAGGTTAGTGAACAAGATATTCGACGAACAAATCGGAGATACGGTAGAAGTCTATGTAGACGATATCGTAGTCAAGAGCCCCCGAAAAGAAGATCATCTCCAGCATTTAATTCAGGTGTTCGAAATTCTTCGACATTACAACATGAAGTTAAATCCAAAGAAGAGCAACTTTGGAGTTCATTCGGGGAAGTTCCTAGGCTATCTTGTTAGCCAACGAGGAATTGAGGCCAACCCAACAAAGGTCAAAGCCATCGTGGATATGCAACCACCACGTTCTGTAAAAGAAGTGCAAAGGCTCACAGGATGCCTATCAGCATTGAACCGATTCATATCCCGATAGGGAGACAAGTGCCGTCCATTCTTTGAGGCCGTCAAAAAAGGGAAATTCACGTGGACTAACAACTGCCAAAGAGCGTTCGACCAACTTAAAGACTACCTGGGAGATGTTAAAATTCTATCAAAGCCTATCCCAGGAGATTATACTTAGCCGCCTACGAAGTGGCAATCAGCTCTGTATTGGTGCGAGAAGACGGAAAGTTCCACCAACCAATCTACTACGTCAGCCAAACCTTACATGAAGCGGAGATCAAATATTCTCCAACCGAGAAGTTGGCGTACGCACTTTTCATGAGTGTAAGAAAGTTACGACCATACTTCTTTGATCATCAAGTTGAGGTGCTAACAACTTTCCCACTCAGATAAATTCTCCATCGCCCGACACAGCTGGTCGTCTACTAAAATGGTCACTAGAGATTAGCCAGTTTGGGGTGACCTATGCTCCTCGAATAGCGATCAAAGGGCAAGCATTATCCGACTTTATAGTCGAACTAACTTTCCCACCAGATCCGACGAGAGGACTTGATCACCCCTAGCATCTTTACGTTGACGGATCTTCAACCAATGTAGCATCGGGGGCAGGAGTAGTTCTGATCAGCCCTGACAGGCAAGTATTCACCTCGATGGTCAGATTTGGTTTCATGGCAACCAACAACGAAGAAGAATATGAAGCTCTCATTGCTGGTCTTCACTTATCCCTTTCCGTGAGTGTTAGACAATTGCAAATATTCGGCAATTCACAACTGATTGTGAACCAAGTCCGAGGTGAGTACGAGGCCAAAGATGATCATATGATCGAGTATTAACGAATTATTGCTCACCTGGTGTCCTTGTTGGATCAAGTTTACATTGAACAAATTCCAAGGACGAGCAACACTCAAGCAGATGCGTTGGCCCGACTAGCAACAAGCGAAGGGCCAGCAGAGTTGGCTGACATTATAATCACAAAAATGAACGACCCATCAACAAAAAGTTATAATGTCAACCAACTGGATGAAAAAACAAGTGAAGAAGAAGACTGGAGAACAAATATAGTCAAATACTTGAAAAGTGGTGAAAAACCAAACAACTCTTTTGAAGCTGCCAAGCTAACAAAGCAAGCCGCCAGATATACTTTGGTGGGCGAGCAACTTTACAAAAGGGGAATATCTATCCCACTTCTCAAATGTTTGCCTAGGGGGCAAGGACGAACAATACTCGAAGAAATACACGCCAGAGTATGCGGAAATCACACTAGGGGGCAAGCCTTGGCGTACAAGACTATCAAACAAGGTTATTATTGGCCGACTTTACGTCAGGACGTAATCAAGAAAGCAAAAACTTGTCATTAATGCCAAATTTTTGCCCCGAACATTCATACCCCGACTCAGGAGCTCGTATCAGTTTACAGCCCATGGCCATTTGCGAGATGAGGGATGGACATTATCGGTCCTTTCCCAGCAGAAGTTGGAAATGTTCGATTTGCCGTCGTGGCAGTCGATTATTATACAAAATGGCTAGAAGCAGA
This sequence comes from Ballota nigra, assembly GCA_947034835.1. NCBI lineage: Eukaryota > Viridiplantae > Streptophyta > Magnoliopsida > Lamiales > Lamiaceae > Ballota > Ballota nigra. Next base: position 11,184,378 of record OX344725.1, on the reverse strand, counting down.
GGCCATGGCAAAGATTACGCAGCAGAAAATGATCAACTTCATTTGAAAGAACATTGTCTGTCGTCTCGGGGTTCCATAAACAATCGTGACAGACAATGGTCCACAATTTGATGGACAAGAATTGAGAGACTTCTGTACGAAGTGGGGGATCAAGAAATATTATTCTACTCCCTATCATCCCCAATCAAATGGACAAGTCGAAGCCGTGAATAAAATCATTAAGCACACGTTAAAAGTATGATTGGCGGAGAGCAAAAGCAGTTGGTCTGAAGAACTCCCGGAAGTCTTGTGGGCTTACAGAGTTTCTCCCAGGTCAAGCACCGGAGAAATACCTTTTGCAATGGCTTTCGAAACAGAAGCTGTGATACCAATTGAACTAAAAACCAACATAATCAGGATGACCAACTTTGATGAACAGGCAAACAACTCTGCTCTAGCCATTGAAATGGATTTGTTCAAAGAAAAAAGATTAAATTCCGAGCTAAAAAATGCTACCTATAAGCAACGAGCAGAACGCTATTATAATTCCCATGTTAAAATCAGGGAATTCAGAGTTGGAGATTTGGTTATAAGAAAGTTGCTCGCCCAACCTCCAGGTGTATTGGGACCAACTTGGGAGGGGTCGTATCATATAACAGACAAGTTCCTTAATGGCCTGTACGATATCGAAGATATGGAAGGCAAGCCGACTCAATACTCCTGGAATATCGTACATTTAAAGAAATATTATCAATAAGTCAAACAAGTTCAATCCACAATTGTTGGGCGAACAAATATCTTGGGGGCATGTGAACCATGTAAGGCAAACCAAAAACTTGCCTAATTTTTTGAAAATTTTGCTAAGTATAGATTCAAAAGTTGTTCGGCACATTGTATAGCCTGGTGCTGTTTCATATCTTTTATTTTTTAGACAAAGTTGCTCGGCTAAAATGTTATAAGCGAGCATGTTTTGGTTAGTGTTCAAAGTTGTTCGTCAGAATGTATATGTTAGTGATGAACAATCTTACACAACACTTGTAATTTTTCACAATGTAAATATAGTTGTTCGTTTGGAGAAAAATAGTCTAAAGCTCGAGGTACAACTCCATTCTGAGGACCAAAGCCAAGTAAAGGTTGTTCGTCTTTTAAGATGAATAAAACCTAAGGCTAATCCCAAATTCCAATAAGGCAAAGTTCAAATTCACAAATATTCCAAAAAACACACACAAACACACCTAAACGTGTACACATACGAAATAAATACGGATTCGACTCTCGTATTTACGATTTCACAACCCGAACCTTCGATTTATCATTACGGTGATAATCAATCACATGTTACTGATTGGTGGTCTTAAACAGAACTAAATAGTCACTAATCCTCACGATTAAATTTGATCACCAACAAAGTCTTGGGGTATTGATGATTATAACTTGGGGTATTGGTGATTATATCTTGGGGTATTGGTTATTACAACTTGGGGTATTGGTGATTAAGTCTTGGGGTATTGGTGATTATAACTTGGGGTATTGATGATTAAGTCTTGGGGTACTACTGAATAATTATTTAGGATATTATTATTGAGTAATTCTTGGGGTATTAGTGATTATAACTTGGGGTATTGGTGATTATAACTTGGGGTATTGGTAATATAACTTCAGGTATTGGTGATTATAACTTCGGGTATCGGTGATATAACTTCGGGTATTGGTGATATAACTTTGGGGTATCGGTCCGAAGCACGTGCGACCATTTGCGACTCTGTTTGTTGCCAGACCCGCGAATTTTGGCCGGGTTGGGCCTGAACCGTGAATTTTTATTGGATCTTAATTGATCAAAATTAATTTCAAAATTCCAAGCGCATGCTATGCATTTGGATGCACCCTAGAATTTGCATTCTATAAAGCCCCAAGCTTCACTAAGGAAGTAATCATAATCCTTTATTTTATAGTATTAATTACCATAGATCTAATAAACAATACTAAATCTATTTTACAATATCTTGTCAGTAATTCAATATCTTTATTGATGTTGATCCTCGATCTTATCCGGTCAACGTATCCTGGACGGTACGGTCTTCGGACAGGCGTGGTAGCTCATCCACCAAGCTTATCTGTGCTGAGATGCTCTTGTCGAGCCCTATACCTACGTTCCGGTAGACTCCAGTTCTAGGATATTTAGGCTGAATACGGGATTATTTGTGCCACAATAATAAAAAACTATTTTATCTATTTAAATACTACAAATCAACTATCATGCTAAAGTTTCAAAAAAGTCTCAAAAATTAAAAAACGATCACATGTCAAAATCAGAAAAATGAAATATATTTGTCAAAATTAATTTGATATACTATAAATTATCATTCCAATGAATAAGAATATGATAGGAATACACAAAATTGTATGAAATGATATCCTATATTTATTAGAAGTGATATTTTTTTCAAATTTTTATACTAATACTTTTAAAATTTATAAGGTATTAGGAGAATTTGAAGAAGTACCCAAAACTTGCTTTAATATGAATCCACTTCGTGTTTTGACTATATAATCCAGTAAATTATCATTTCAATGACAAACAATATGATAGAAATTCATTTGGTGTCTTTAGTAATCTATTAGAAACCAAATCGCCCTAAACTTTGCGTTCAATTACTTTAATGTCCGAAATTTGGACTTTAACTTTGCGTTCAATTAGTTTATCATGTCAGAAATTTGGATTATTTGAGGTATAGTAGAAATTTATGACAATGAATTATATATGAGTAAATTGCACTTTTGGTCCCAGCAACCACGCCCCTCCCCGATTTTGGTCCCATGATTTCACTTTTGGTCCCAATATCTTAATTTTCTTGCAATTTTGGTCCCAACGTTAGTCAAACGTTAGTCAACCGTTAGCAGTTTTGGTCCCAACAACATTGAAGTCAGTTTTGGCGCGACAATTGGCGCCAAATTGAGCTATAACCCGAAAATTGGAGGGAATAAGCCTTTTCAACACACTATATATGTATGACTTGTAGGGAATAAGCCAATTTCACACCAAACACACCAAAAAAAAAAAAAAACACATGTCTTCATCCTCATCTTCCATTCCCAAAACTCATCAAACTCAACACAACCTAATATGCTATTGTGGAAAACAGCCTCATACATACATATCGAAGAAGGAAAAAAGCAAAGGTAGGTTGTTTCATACCTGTCCCGATTCCATAAGTGGTGATGGATGTCGTTTTTTCATGTGGGCTGATGAAATGGAAATTGCCGGGCAAGGACAGTTTCCCGGTTTGATGAGGAGAATTGACTCACTCATGTCTGAGAATCAAGATCTTGTGAACAAGGAAAAAAAAGCAAGAGAGCTTGTACAAATATTGGAGGACGAAACTGCTGTACAAGCTGCACAAATTCTCTACCATGAAGAACAAATTGCAAAGCTACAAAAGAGGCAAAAGATGTTGCTCATGACACTAATATTCTGCATTATACCTATGATGTTCAAGTTTTTTGGTTTAATTTAGACATTAAACCTGCTTGTAATATGCTGTTTTTTTTTCCTTATGCAGTGCTACTATGTATCTAGCATTGCAACATCTATCAATACAATGCAATTTTCAATGTCATCCTCTATATTACAACTAATACCAAAGTTTCATGTAAATAATAACACATAAAAACACCAAATATAGATAGTCAACACCAATTATCCAATAACAAAAATAACTAACATGTTCTCCAATATTACCCAACACAGAGTCTCAAACACTAATTATCCAACAATAAAAAACATAGTCTGCCACTCTTCATAAATAACAAACACAGTTTCAAATACCAAACACTCAAACTCAAACACATGTCACTATTTTTTCTTCCCTTTAGCCTTTTTCAAGTTAGCAGCTTCTACTAAGCTAGACATTGTCACAGACTTCTTACCTCCTGAAATTATAACCCTCATTTCATCATTGTTCACTGTTGAACCACCACTGCCTCCTACATTCACATTACACCCAATGAATGTGTTTGGACTGAAAGACATTGTGTTAGATGATGGAGCTGCACTACTTGTGGCTGGACCAGTAGACATAATTCCTGATCCAATGAAATTGTGGGGATTAAATACACTTGGTGCAGATGTCCTTGGTTGTCCTCCTTCTTGGTTCACTTCATTGCCAATCATTGTCTTTTGTACCTGTATTTTAAAGTAGTTAAATCACAATTTATTAAACAATGAAATTGTAGCAAGTAGACATTAAGAAAATATAAATATTATTACCTTGTTATGGCTTCCATTATTTTTTGATGATGCAGAATTTGATAATGCAGTTGTTTTCCTTTTCTTCCCCTAAACAAGAACTCATTAAACAAAAACTTGAAGTATCAAAATCAAGGGTATTATATAAAATACAAATATACCATTATTCTCCTCCCTGCCCTAGTGGTTGGCCTTAAAGGTCTTACATCTGCATTCTCATTCTCCATCTGGTCTGGCATCATTTCCTATCATACAACACCAAAATAAGATTACCATCAAATATATATATATATATATATATATATATATATATTCTAGTAATAATACAACTACTTACAGTATCTTGGTTCACTTCTTGGGTCTCAATTGGAGGAATGTCTTGTGTTTGTGTCATCTCTTCAGGTTGTTCACCATTTGGGATATTGTCTTGTGTTTCTGTCATCTCTGCAATGAAATCTTCTGCAAGCTTCTTCCATTTACACATGTTTTCAGTGTGACCTTTTTCTTTACAAAACTTGCAAGTGCTTTGTCTCTTCTGTTTTGGCATTACCTGCACACCTCTCTTCTTTTTACCACTTCCACCTTCATCTGCTCCCATTCTTCTCCTCATTGTGGGCCTACCACTCTTTTTCCTACCAAAGTTTAGTGGTAATGGTGGTATATATCCTGTTTTTGCCCACAACTCTTCTCCATTCATGGGGCTGATTGAATATTGATAAACAACAATGTATGTGTTTACACTATAACATTCATGGACATAATCCTCAATGTCATCGCTTTTTGCTAGAATTGCACTAGCAACATGCTTGCAAGGTATCCCGGATAACTCCCATTTTCTGCAATCACAAGTGTTGGCTCTCAAATCCACAGCAAATCTTGATCCATCAGCCACTGATATCTCATATCTGTGCTGACTTGACTTCAGTGGGATACACTCTTTAGAAGCATCAATTTCTTTGTAAAGAAGACCTCTAATCCTTCCACAAACTTTTCTTCCTTCCCATTTTCTCTCACAATCATCCCTTTTCTTCCTCAGTCTTGTCATTATATACTCCCTCATCCACTCTAACATAGTCAGAATTGACTTACTTCTAGCATCTATGATGGCAGCATTAATTATCTCACACATATTGTTCACTAAAGTGTCAGATTTTGCATAAGTGGTGAAATGTGACCTTGACCATTGAGAAGCAGGTCTGTCTTGTAGCCATTTCAAGCACCTCTCATCTATAGCTCCAATTTTTTTCATTGCATTGTCAAAAGCAGATACAAATGTAGCTTTGGCTGCACTCCATAATGCCTTTTTGAATGCATCTCCTTTAAAGCCAGCCAACTTCATATTCCCATGCAGGTGTCTAACACAGTATCTATTATCCACTCCAGGTAGCACATTATAAAAAGCTGGTATCAAACACTTTTGCTTGTCTGACATAAAGATGTAACCATCTTCCCTCCCTACAATCACATCCTCCTTTAGCAAAGTTAAAAACTATTCCCAATTCTCCTTAGTTCCTGACCCAACTACTGCACATGCCAATGGAAAAGGGTCATTATTTGGGTCCATTGCAACTGCAGTAACCATCACTCCTGAAGCAAACCCTTTCAAATGACAGCCATCAACACCAATCCATGGCCTGCATCCTGCTTTGAATCTCAACTTTAGTGCATTCAATCAAATATACAACCTAGAGAATTTATTGCCATTGTGTGTTTGCTCTACATTAAGTATTACTGTTGAGCCATGATTCTTGTCTCTTAATGTGTTGCAGTAATCCCACAACTTGGTGTACTGAGATGTCACATCACCCTCAATTGCTTTTAATGCCTTCTGTTTTGCCCTGTAGGCCTGATGATCAGAGATGAAACACCCAAGTTTAATAGTTGAAGTATTCTTGAAAGCCCTAACACCTTTCTTTGGTTCTGCCCTGAATTCTTCTTCAAACTTTTTTGCTAACCATCCAGACTTTACATTCTTCACATGAAAAGTCCTAGCACATGTGTGATCTGCAGGGTACTCCCTAATTTGGAATTGTTCTGCACCTGCAATCTTCACTGCATTAATATGCCAATCACAACCTGGTGCTTTACATCTTGCATAAATTCTTCTTGTATCATTTTTGGTAATCTTCAAGTTCCTCCCTGTCTTCACACTGTGGTTTGTGATTGCTTCCTTGAATAAGTTCTTGCTAGAGAAAATTTGTTCAAGGAAGAAATATGGTTTCTCCAACTGTGAATGCTTGAAAACAAGCCCTGTGTTAGAAACATTTTCTTCATCACCAGACTCTTCAACACTATCAAAATCAGACTCATTATCTTGGTGTATTTCATCTTCTTCACTAGATGATTCAGAACCTGATTGAAAAAGACCACCCACTCTGCTTCACTATCAATATTTTCCTTAAATATAATATAATCCAGCTCCTCATCCCCACTATCTTCTTTCTCGTAATTTGAGTCCTCATCATCACTAGAACCTCCTTCTGCCTCATCATCTTCACTTAAAAGCTCTTTCTTCAATTTTTGTATTTGCTCCCCCATCCCACAATCTGAAATGTCTTCTTGATCAAGCTCAAGCTCCTGAAGCACCTCTACCTCTTTCTGTACCTGAAGCTCAGTCTGTTCCTCTCCCTCCACCTCAATCTCATGCAGCACCTTAACCTCTTCATGCACCTCAAACTCTGTTTGTATCTCATCCTCAATCTGTTTCTCTCCCTCCACCTCAATCTCATGAAGCACCTCAACCTTTTCATGCACCTCATCCTCAATCTGTTCCTCCACCTCAATCTCTTTCTGTACCCCAATCCCATTCAAAGAAACCCCTTCTGCCTCATCAAACACAACCTCTCCTAAAATTTCCTCACCATCATTTGTTATATCTGTTTGTTCACCAACCAACCACAATTTAAACAACCTCTCATCTACACCAAGATTCATACACCTCTCAATGTCAAATATTCCTTCCACCTCCTCTAGTTTTCCCTCTTTGGTCAGCCCATAATACCTCTTATCCCCAAGATACCCCAGCTGCTCACATAACTTATCTATATAGCTAATATCTGCTCTTGTTCTAAGTACATAATCAAAAGAACTCAATGTACCTCCATTGTACTGAAGAACCCCATTCTCATCTTCAGTAATAGTTCCCCCATGTTGCAATTGCAGTGTAAAGTATTGGAGGAATGCTACGAGAGCTACAAATAACAAAATATATAATCAACAAAAATCGACCAAATACCTTAAGATTCAACCAAATACAAAAAATTGACCTTGACCACCAAAGTTCTTCACATTTACACAAAAATCAAGTTACCCACTTCTAAAATCAACAAATAACCTTATAACGAGTCATTATCCTTCACATTTAAACAAAAATCGAACAAATGACATGAGTTGGAATAGGAACAGGAACTTACGGTAGTCAATTGCTGGGTATTTGGCAAAACGCTTGGGACGTAACATTGGGACCGTGCTTTCGTCGAAAATTTGCAGAAATCGCGTGAAAATTTGGCGAAATCGCGTGAAATTTGTAGAAATCGTCGAAATCTAGGATGAATTCGATTAGGGTTTCCGTTGTGGTGTTTTGGGGGAAAAGATGCGAAGTGTTCATTTTTTGGGGGAAAAACCCGACTAACGGGCACGTGAACGGCACATGGCATGCGCCGTTAGACGTTAGTTAAGCCTGAGATCACATTTACAAATTTTGACATTGTTGGGACCAAAATTGCAAGAAAATTGAGATATTGGGACCAAAATTGAAATCATGGGACCAAAATCGGTGAGGGGCGTGGTTGCTGGGACCAAAAGTGCAATTTACTCAATTATATATCTTTTCAAGGAATATGTCAGCAAACGGGTAAAAGCAAAAAAAAAAAAAAAGTGTAGCAGGATCACATATGCAAGCTCACTCACATCCTCATGAATCATCTCATTGCAATATTAATAAACGAGATATAACCGATCTTGTATATACACAAAGGTGGGATTTGGATCCAGTGTTGTACAGGAGCATCCTGTGCAGCACAAATATATGTCGATACCAATTGGTGTCATCCCACAAAATCGAATACATGGTGACACCATATATTTGTGCTGCACATGACGCTTCTGTACAACACTGGATCCAAATCCCACAAATGTGTTAGTCAATTCAGTTAAAACATATAGCAACACTATACAAGCCAAATTCATCCGCAATTTAGTGAATTTGTTAAACTATTCCGTAATACTTTCTCTGTACCCCTATTTGCTTTCTATAACTTTTGAACATAAATATTAAAGTAAATAATAGAATATAAATATAGCACAAATGATGACCAATGTGATAAAGAGATGAGATAATATATAATATTATATAAATAAAACATTATTATTGCATACGGAGTAAATGTAAAAAATGTAATACTATATTTAATTTCCTGAAATAGAAACGAGAAGTAAATAGAGGGACGGGGAAAGTAGTATTATTCCCTGAGTTAAAGTTTGTATTTTCAACTTGATCTTTTAATTTAAAGATCATTTGTTTTTCTCACAACGTGTTAGCTTAAAATCATAAGACCATATTTATCGGTGACTTTGAATGAGTGTCACCCATATAAATAAATTTAATAAAAAAAATGGAGTGTCAAGTGAAACTCACCACATTGGGTAGCTGACACGTGTGAAAAAATATCATTAATAATTTTTAAAATTAAATTGAACTGTAAATTGTGCATATGGATAAGAAAAAATAAATATTGTATCAGAATATTGGATTGGATGAGTGTTAGTCTAGAAGAAATTAATCGTGACTCCAACCAACTGCAGGCTACGAGCTGAGAAAGAAAGCTGCTTTCGGGAGTTGATTAACTTTGGGTTTTAATATCAAACATCAGCTTTTCTAAGCTTCAAATCAGCTCTTTAAACATTAATCTCTGATCTTGTACACCAATACAACAATTATAGGGCTAAGGTTAGAGCAGCCACCTCCCTCTAATACTAATTCAAACCAATTAGAATTAAGACACAAATGTTATGCTAACAATGCCTAAACCCAAATTCCTATATTTCGTTTATAATAAAAATCCTCAGTTATCCAATCATAACCTAGAGTCGTGCATTAAAATGAATTCCATAAGAACTCCACTACCAACCAAATGGCAAAACCAGAGTTGGTCATTTAATTTGCAGATTTCAGTTTGATCAGTTATGAATGTTAATGTTTGTTGATGTTCATTTAGAAATAACTTAATAACTTACGCTTTGACAAGGATTAACAGGAAATCTTATTTCTTGATTTCCTAGAACATAAAGCCAGTTCACAATCAAAACTTTCATCAATCTAGTATTCATTCATTCGAGATGCCATTACAACAAATATTGGAGAACAAAAAAAAAAAAAAAGAAAAAAGAAAAAAAAAAAGAAGTTGGAGAAGTAGCAAAACTCCATTAACAATCGAAAAAACAAAAGACATGTCAGTCAATTCAGTTTACACGTCCTGGTCTTGGTCTTGTTCTTCTTCCTCCTGGGCTTGTCGCAGAGGAAAGCCTTCTCCAACATCTCGACCCGTTGTGTTAAGGCATTCAGCATCTTCGACTGCATCTCGTTCCGCTCATACAATTGAGACATCATCTTCGTCATCTTCTCACTCTCCTCCATCATCTTCTCCAGAAACTCTCTGTTTCTTCTCTTATCATCCAACTCCTTCTCTACATCATTCTTATCCTTCTCATCTTCAACATTCTCACTTTTGGATTCACCCACCTTCACCTCCCAATCAACCCCAACATCAATAATCTCTTCATTCCCCTGCCCACACCAATCACTCTCCTCATTTTCTCCACATTCAACCGATGGATGATCTGAAACTTCAATTTCAGTCACTTGATTCTCCAGATTTTCTCCACAATCTTCCACATCCCCAGAGTTCTCTGGACGATCCGGCTTAATTGAATTTTCATTCTCCACAGAAACCCTAATTTCAGGCACTCCATCATCGTTTTCACGATTTCCCTCTAAATCAGGAGCGACAATCGCATCTTCCAAAACCCTAGGGTTCTCTGGTCGATCCGGTTTAATTGAATTTTCAGACTCCACGGAAGCCCTAATTTCAGCCACTCCATCATCATTTTCACGATTTCCCTCCAAATCAGGAGGAGCGACAATCATCGCATCAATCCTTTCCTGCAACGCAATCACCTTCCGAGTCACAGCCTTCCTGCATCCCCTAACCCCAAAATCCAACCCGCAGATCGAATCCAGCTTAAATAGCAGAGACATCAACGTTTCGTTCATTCGAAGCCTCTCCTTCTCTTCCTTCCGCAACAATTCCACGATTTCGCCCTTCGAAATCTTCTCCCCAATCTCATCCACCTGGACTCTCACATCCTTCACCTTCTTCAAGCATTTCCGCACAAAAAATCCCCTGAAAACCTTCTGAATTTTCACGGCGGACCCGTTACGGTCTACTGGTTCGGATCCGACGGAATGAACCGGAATCCGAACCACTTTCGGACCCGACCTCCTCTCCTGTGGATGAGCGGGTCGATGGGTCGGGCCGTCGGGGTAAACGGGCACACCACGAACTGAAGCGGGATGAAACGAGGTGCTGCGGATCGGGTCGGGTTGTTGGTACCAGCGACGATTTCTGAAAAACGGGCTCTCCATTACCAATTAAGCGTAGGATAATGTGATTAATAACAATTATAGATATTCTGTGTGAGATTTTTTGTTTTCTATGAAATTGAATTGTGATTTATGCGTTGATGAAAGCCAAATGACAAAGGAAGGGAAGTATTTATATGGGAACGTGGGAAGTGGAAGAAGAATTTGAAAGTTCTGGATAGTTCCCGGTTTGCAAGGGTAACTTGGCCAATATATAAATTTAGCGGACCATTTCTGATTTCTGGATGATTGTGGAATCTTCTCGATTATATGTATGTTTATATTTACACATGGACCACCGACGCCATTTCTTCAGCAATATAATAAAGATAAAGAATATTTCATAAATCAAAATTAAATCCCCTATTATAGGGAGTTTGAGAAGATGATGTGTCGATTTTATATTAATTTGGATGACGTGTCGTCTTCTCACAGAGTTTGAAATTTTTCTAAATGACTTATTGGATTATATTACGTATGTGGCATACATGTGTCATCTTAATGTAAGTCCAATTATTATTATTTAAAAAAAAGTACTAACATAGGATCGAACCTTGGACCTCTCTTAAAATTTCAATGTTATATTGACACTATACCAATTTGTAAATCTTTACATATTTTAGACAACTACTTAACTTAAGTCTATAAATCTATCAACTAATGTATCTCACTATATTTAAAAAAAAAAATCATAATTTAAGGATTGTCAATTTGTGAATATTTCAAACAAAATAATAGATATTCCCTGCTCTGGCTTCATTACGAAGAAGAGGTTGTCTCAAATAATGGGAGAGTCGAAGACCTACGGATAGGACGTAAGCTAGCCGGAAACCGACTAATCGACTTTAGCATTTATCTGCGGTAGACTGAGATCAAAATTCTTCTTTGTCAACGGCTTTGAGTAATCGATGACTGCATACGTAAGAGTCTGTAATGGTTTAAAGGCGCTTTAAACTATTTAGCTTAAAAAACTCTCGAGAATTAAATATAATTATTATATTGATGAATTGATAATTTATTTTACAATTCTAATTATTAAAAAATTAATATATGATTAACTTATTCATATTTTCTTATTTGATTGTTTTATTATCACTATATTTGAAAAAGTCGTGTATTTATGATTTTAAATTTCTAACTACCATTATTTAAATTAAACAATATAATTATACAAGATAATATATATATATATATATATATATATATATATATATATATATATTATTTTGATATTTATTATATAATTATATTATTATTTGATGAAAAAAATTATTATATATATAATATTATTTTAGTATTAAATTTAATAGAAAATTCTGCGTAATACACGGGGTCTCATCTAGTAAAGAATATTATTCACTTTGTTTCAGAAAAACTTGCAAATTTTCAATTTTCATCTGTTTCATTAACCCTTTAGACTAACTCTGACTAAGTTTCTTGTGAACCTGGTGCAAGGTGAACGCACGCAACAATTGAGACTATTTATACTGAAAAGTGTGGTTGATTATATTGAAGAATGTGGGTTGATTACACTAAAAAAACATTCAGTGTTAATCGGTTTTCAGTGTAAACTTTTTAATTTAATCAACCCACATTTTTCAGTGTAATCAACCCAAACTTTTTAGAGAGTGCATCATGCCTAGGTGCATATGAGATTTTGGTAACCTTTTATACCCTTATAACAACAACTTTCATATATTCAATACAAAAACACAAAATGTGTATACAATTGAAATTCTTTCGAATTAAACCGAGAAATTTTTGGGTCACAAACTCAAAATGTGTTCCTCTAATTCTCCTTAAAAGTTTGACTTTGACTTAATGTCTATGGGTGAATTATTCGCTCTGATCTCGTTTGGAGTTTGAATTTGAAGATTTGTAACATGAATTCAAGGGAATGATACCTTATTTTAGATTGAACGCTAATGTTGGAGGCCTTTCAGATGAACATCTTCAAAGACGAGATAAACACCTTTGAATTTGGTGAATAACATCTTTTAAATCTTCACGAGTCTGCAAAGAGCGTTTTAGATCTTCAAGAACACCTTCTAGTAGAAACACCTGATCAGAGGGGCTTGACACCTTGATCTCGGATCGAATGTTGTTTCTGGTTGATTTCCACGAAGAAAGCTCTGGATTTGATGAAGAACACCTTTGAATCTTTGAAGTCTATGAAAAACGTTTATGAAGCTCCTTCGAATCTTCAAGAATTCCTTCGAGTACGCAGAAACACTTGATTAGAGGGGTTTGACACCTAGATCTCGGATTAGTTGTTGTTTCTGCTTACTTTCCACGAAGAACACTTTGGAGGATGCTTTGAATCTTTAGGAACGACTTGAGCTTTCCATGTGTTGTGGGATAAATATTTTCCCACCCCGACCTCGCCTATCGAGCGAGGTTGACCGAGTTAAGGCGAGACAAGAATTAGAATCTCATCATAGTTGGACCGGCGAATTGGGAACCAGCCTGAAGAGACGAGCTTCCCTGAGCTCGCCATCTGGTCAAAGGAGGAAAGTCAAATGTCCCCCCCGGTCTAGTTTACATGACCTCACATATACCTCACTATTGTTGGGAAAATAGGGGTGCCCGGATCTATTCGGGATGAAATTTAAATACAAATTTATATACAATTATTACTAGCATGAATTAATCCTAATTAATTCAAATAATAATTCCAACAACAATTTTATCATCATGCATGCAGAATTAATTCACATAAAACCTATGGCGGAATATCTAGGAATTTATGTGATTACGTACCTCTTGTAGATATGACCTTTGATAATCACGGGACTATCACGAACATGCTACCAACCAAAAGACCTTCTCAAGTATGTCCCTTTTGCCTTGCTTGATCACCGGTGGGAAGTGCTCTCAAGCAATTAGAATAACCAAGAAAAAAAAATTTGCTTTTGATTTTTCCAACACATGGAATCATGTACTTGGGGATGAAATAATCATCCCCTATTTATAAGTGAGGGTGGCCGAATTATGCATATGAAATAGGGGTGAGAAAATCTTTTCTTAATCTCTAAGAAATCTTGAATATATCCCATATATTTTTTTCTCCATAATAAAATATTCCACAAAAATCTCAACCTCCTCATATATTAGCACTTTTCGAAAAATATAGATTGAAATCACAAGATTTGGATCTTCTTGAATTTATGAGATAATCTTGTATTCCAAGAATACATATCTTCCACAATATCTTTCCGAGAAAATCAACAAAATCTTTTCTCTCTCCATATATGTCTTTTTCGAAAATTAAGGGAAAAAATCAGCAATACTATTTTCTTTTATTTTAATCACCTTATTATTATTGGGCCACTTAATGAGCTACTTGAGGAGCCTTTAGGAGAATTAAGATTGGACCTCCAATGGGCTTCTGAATTTCAATATTGAGCCTCAATATAATTCAGCACATTAATATTAATTAGTACCACTAATAAATTAATATTACACTATCCATTTTAATCCATAATACGATAATATGGGTTCCCGGTTATTATTTCCCGCGTTTAAGATTATCTAGTCCATTAATTAATTAAGCTTCTGAATAGTTCTAAATTAATTAATATCTTTCACCTTGGAGTAAAGACAACTCAACATTATTATCCGTATCTAAGAAACTAATTCGTCACTTGCAAGATTTGGTATGATAAAACTTCTGAGCCCACCAAGGAGACAAATCACAGGAGCCGTATTCGCACGCGTTTCTTCGCATTAAATCTTAGCAACCGTTGTATGATTAATATTACTGCAAAAAATACAAAGTTCGAAGTCACGATGATTCTCATCCAACATGAATCAAAGCAGTAACTTGTTGGAGTTATACGTGAAAGTATGCTTTTACTTTGTATAACTCGTGTATCAAACACTCATTTTATGAGAATAATTCTTTTATCACATTTGCTTTAGTTATGATTGAATGTTGAATTTCTATTGCAAACCGTTCAATATACAGTACATGTTACATTGTAGTTAATGTGGTGATACCCGATCACGGAAGACGACATTAACAGTTTACTTGTAACTAAACGTACATTTTCACGACCTAGGTGGAATTGAACAATCCGCCGTGAAAGGTCGATGTGTAAGGCTCAGATTGGTCTGTCTTGACTAAGAGATTGCACTAGCACATTTAGTATGTGTTGAAGAGGTCCTACAGCGAGGAGAAATTCTTCTGTTCTGAAAGGTGAAGATTTAGACCTCAGTGGTTGTTGATTTCATAATCTCCGTCACTTAAATAGGACCGTGTGTGCTTAGTAGTTACTGCTTTGATTCATGTTGGGTGAGAATCATTGCAACTTCGAACTTTGTGTCTTGGGCAGTAATATTAATCATACGACGGTTGCTAAGATTTAATACGGAGAAACGCGTGCGAGTACGGCTCGTGTGATTAGTCCCCTTGGTGGGCTCAGAAGTTTTATTGTACCAAATCTTGCAAGTGAAGAATTAGTTTCTTCGGTACGAATAATAATGTTGAGCTGTCTTTACTCCAAGGTGAAAGATGTTAATTAATTTAGAGCTATTCAGAAGCTTAATTAATTAATGGACTTGATAATCTTAAATGCGGGAAATAATAACCGGGAGCCCATATTATCGTAATATGGATTAAGATGGATAGTGCAATATTAATTTATTAGTGGTAATAATTAATATTAATGGGCTAAATTATATTGGGGCTCAATATTGAAATTCAGAAGTCCATTAGGAGGTCCAATCTAAGGTCTCCTTAAGGCCCCTCAAGTAGCCCATTAAGTAGCCCAATAATGATAAGGTGATTAAAATAAAAAGAAAATTATATTGCTGATTTTTCTCTCTTAATTTTCGAAAAATGCATGTGTAGGAGAAATTAGATTTTGTTGATTTTCTTGAAAATATATTATGGAAGATATGTATTCTAGAAATACAAGAATATCTCATATATTCAAGAAGATCCAAATCTTGGATTTCATTCTCATATTTTCGAAAATAATAACCCTTATAAGCTAAGTGAGATTTTTGTGGAATATTTTATTGTGGAGAAAAGAATATATGAGATATATTCAAGATTTCTTAGAGTCTAAGAAAAGATTTTCTCCAAGGCCCAATAAACCTAAAAATTTCGGCCACTATGCTTATAAATAGGTGGTGATATTTTCATCCCCAAGTACATAATTCCATGTGTTGGAAAAATCAACAAGCATAGATATTTTTCTTTTTCCTTAGTTTATTAAATTGCTTGAAAGCGTCTCCCACCGGCGATCAAGTGAGGTGAAAAGGGAAATACTTGAGAAGGCTTTGGGTTGATAGAACGAGATTACAAGTGTCCCGTATATCCAAAGGCCAAAACTACGAGAGGTACATTAATCGCATATTTGCTTGTTTAATTCCGCCTAGTTAAATATGTGAAATTAATTTAACATGCATGATGATAATTAGTTGTTGGAATTATTATTTGAATTAATTAGGATTAATTCATGCTAGTAATAATTGTATTTAAATTCGTATTTAAAGTTCATCCCGAATAGATTCCGGGCACCCCTATTTTCCCAACAACTGGTATCAGAGCCACGGTTTCGGGCTCTGAATTTTAAATTGGAATTTAAATTGTTGAACATTAAATTGAAATTGGATAGTAGAATTGTTAGATCTTTTTTGCAGGTATCCAATTGTCATGGTTTTAATGTTGTTAATTTAATGCGTGTAAATTAATTGTTTTTAATTCGATTCGTTCGAATTCGTTTTTCTCGTGAGAAAATCCACGAGTAGATTAGTTGTTTTTATTTTGATTCGATCATTGTAATAGACTAGTCTAGATCTAGTATTTATTTTTTTTGTAAAAATAAATTGTAACCGGATCGTGACGAAGAACGAAGAATTAAAAACGGCGTGCCCGGATGACGCATACAAGCGTGGCGCGTGTATGGACGTAAAATCATGCAAGGGGTGAAGAAAACGAGGACGAACGGCGAAAAAAATGGCGCACGGGGGTGCACGGCGCACGCCGTGCGCATCGGGGGCACGGCGCCGCGCGCAGGCGTTCGCGCGCCTCGGGCGCGGGCTGCAGCGCCTTGGGGCGCTCCGGGCGGCGCCTCGGGTGCGCCTCGGCGCGCCTCCGTGCAGCACCTCGGGTGCGCCTCGGCCGCGCCTCGGGCCTGCGCTTCGGCGCGCCTCGGGGCTGCGCTTCGGTGCGCCTCGGGCAGTTTTTCGGTGCCTTTTGGGCCGGGAAGCGCGCGAGCCCACTTCGTGGGCCGACGCGCGCTGTATCTCAGGCCGTGGAATTTTTTCGGTTCGTGTTTTTCTTTCGTGTGATTTTAAACGTCGTCACGAACCCCAAACGATGCTGTTTTTGATGAAGTGTTGCTGTTCGAGTGGGAGCACGTCGAGACGAACGTCGAAAAGCAACAAGGACGATTTTTCGCATCAAGACGTGAAGAAATTAAACCGTGACAATTGGATTCGAGTGCTCCAATGTGGTTAATTTTGTTTTGATGGATGTTTTATTTCGTGCACTTATTATTATTTGTTAATATGTGTTTGCATGAATTTAATAGTCCAAGAAAAACCTTACTTTCGAAAATTACTAAGTATGTTTTTATAATCGCAATTTTATTCCGGATATTAAAATTGGATTATTTTGGCCTCCATAATTTATTTATTTGTGAAGTTCTTTTGGAATACATTTCCCCCTCGGATCGGCCAAAAGAATGGATTTCACATGAATAAATTCCGAAAGGATGATTGTGGATTATTACTAGTGGCGGTATTGACCCTCACCACGAGTGGCTTGCTCAAAGCGAAATAATAATCCTGTAATTAATTATGGTTATTACTTAGGCATAGGAAATTGATATTAACTTACTCCCCTCGGAGT
Source organism: Ballota nigra (assembly GCA_947034835.1). NCBI lineage: Eukaryota > Viridiplantae > Streptophyta > Magnoliopsida > Lamiales > Lamiaceae > Ballota > Ballota nigra. The sequence goes on along the minus strand of OX344725.1, from coordinate 11,166,651 downwards.
CCCTGTCAATTTCTATGTGGTCAAAGTGGGAGCCAACTATTAATTTTGAATTAAGGATTTGTAACTTTTAAGTTTGTGATCCGCTTGAATGTATTTAAATGTATAGACCACCCCTCGTGGCACATTTAAATTATTTCGAGATGTTGGCTGATGCATGATTATATTGTTTTAAGGTTTCAATATAATTGATGTGATCGAATTATGTGATAATTTCATGTTTTTCTAGATATTGATATGAATGTATGTTTTATTCTCATTTCATCATGTCGCAACCTTTTAATCCACTGTTTAATATACTTAAAGTTAATAAACTTTTTGGAGAGAATTATATCGATTGGAAATGTTTTTTTTAAATTTGTCCTAACTGCACGAAAACACAATTGGATTATTTATGTTAATATACCCGGCAAGCCTAATGATAAGTCAAGCAATGGGAAGAGGCAGTTTATGATCGGAAGCGTGACAATGAATGAAGTGCATCATCTTGACATTTCTGTCTGAGGATTTGAGGCGCGTTCATGAAGACATTGTATCCGCTGTTGAAATCATGGAACACCTTGAAGAGATGTTTTCACATCAGAATCCCATGACTAATCAGTTCACCAAACATGACTCGGTCAAGTTGGAAATGGTGGAAGGAACGCCCGTGAGGGAGCACGTTCTCGAGATAATGGCATACCTTAACAAGTTGGAAGTACTTGGTGCGGATTTTGATTGATTTCATATACCATTCCCTACCGAGAAGCTTTGAGTAGTTTCATCTGAACTGTCAGATGAATGAACGGACAAGTCGTTTGCCCGAGCTCTTGCAAGCTTTAGTTTCGGTGGAGGTGATAATGGAGCACCAGTCTAGTGCTATGGTGGCTAATGGTTCGTCTACCTCTTTTGGTCCCAAGGGAGGGAAAAAGAGGAAGAGAACCAAAGGCCGGATCCAAGCAAATCCAATTGTTGCGAAAGGCAAATGCAAAGGCAAGCATCGAAGGGGAAGTGTTTTAGTTGCGGTGAGAGAGGAAAATGGAGGTCTGCCTGTTCCAAGCCTAAGAGGCTAGGAAAGTTAGGTAATTCACACACCCTAGTCGTCGAAACTTGTGAAGTAGCGTATGCTGTCTATTCGTGGATAGTGGATACGAGAGCTACTGATCACATTTGTTTCATGGGTTTAAGCTAACCCGACGACTTAACGGAAGTGAGATCCCCATCACATCGGGCAATGCTACGAGAGTGGCAGCTGAAGCAGTGGGAGAAGTGCGCCTATCTTGTGAAGATAGAGTTATGGTCTTGAGAGACGTTCCTCATGTTCCTAGTTTAGAAAGAACTCAACCTTCAGTTTCTAAACTGTTTGAATAGATACTCAGTTTCTTTTAATAAGGATGTTATTATTGCTTGAAACGATGAGTTTATCTGTTCCGGAACTTCAATGAATGATCTTTATACCATTATTTGGGCACACCACTCACAAAATTGAATCTAATAACACATCGATTATTTCGAGTAATAAAAGAAAGCGTTCTTCGGAGATGAACGAAACACTTCTATGGCATCTTAGACTAGGTCATATTAATCTAAAGCGGATAGAGAGATTGGTGAAAGACGGATCCTTAGAATCATTCCAAGTCGAACCGTTTCCAACTTGTGAATCCTGTTTAGAGGGTAAAATGACCAAGAGGGCATTTGGAGCCAAGGGGAATAGAACTACGGAAGTGTTAGAACCCGTTCATACCGATATGTGTGGTTTAATGACGATCATAGCAAGAAGAGGTATGAGTAATTTGATAATTACTCAAGATACGGATACATCTACCTTATGATGCATAGGGAAAGAAGTATCAAGTCTCTACGATTTGTTCGTGGAGGCGAATACCTTAGCAATGAATTCTTGAACTACCTATCGGAAGAAGGGATTGTATCCCTGTTGACCACATCGGGAACCCCTCAATAGAACGGTGTGGCGGAACGAAGGAGCCAGACTCTTTTAGAAATAGTCAGATCCATGATGAGTTATTCGGATTTACCCAAGTCGTTTTGGGGTAACGCCTTGGAAACAATGACTTATATTCTAAACTTGGTGCCATCCAAATTGGTTCCTAAAACCTCAATGGAATTGTGGACCGGGGCGCAAGCCCAGTCTAAGACACTTGCAGATTTGGGGTTGTCCAGCATACGTGCTAGACAAGGAAGCCGGTAAATTGGATCCATGTTCGGAATTAAGGTTGTTTATAGGATATCCCATGGGAACGAAAGGGTGTATGTTCTATAGTCTCAAGGATTAAAAGACCGTGATTAGTTCGCACTTTAAATTATTGGAGGAAGACTATATGAACAAAAGAAAGCCCAGAAGTGAGATTACCTTAGACGAGTTAAGAGGGCAAACTCCTATACCAAGTATACAAGATGATATACCACACGTCATACCTTCACAACCGGGACCCCGTCGTAGTGGGAGGATTGCAAGGCAACCCGAGAGATTCATGGGAATTGGAAAATCTTCGGATTTGATTCCCGGCGATGAGTCGGACCCATGAACGTACGACGAGGCAATCCAAGACAAAGACGCGGAAGTGTGGCAAACCGCAATGGAAACCGAGGTGGGTTCGATGGATTATAATCAAGTGTGGGAGTTGGTTGATCCACCTAATGGGGTAGAGCCCATTGGATGCAAGTGGGTGTACAAGAGGAAAAGAGGACCGGACGGAAGGGTAGAGACCTTCAAAGCAAGGCTTGTGGCCTGTGGCCTGTAGCTATGCTTAAGTCCATCCGTATTCTTTTGTCGATCGCTGCGCACTTAGATTACGAGATTTGGCAAATGGATGTCAAGACAGCTTTCCTTAACGGAAGTCTTGATGGGATCTATATGCAACAGCCCAAAGGTTTCGTTGAAAAAGGCCAAGAGCACCTCGTATGCAAGCTTAAGAGATCCATTTATGGACTTAAGCAAGCATCGCGTACTTGGAACAAGTGTTTTGATCAATTAATTAAGTCTTATGGGTTTGTGATCAAAACAAGTTCGAAAGTTGTGTGTACAAAAGATGTGACGGAACTGCGGTGGTATTCTTAGTATTATACGTAGACGATATTCTGCTCATTGGAAACAATGTAAAGGTATTGTCAGATGTAAGGGTATGGCTGTCAAATCAGTTTGATATGAAGGACTTAGGGAAAAGCCGGTCACATCCTTGGGATCAAGTTCACTCGAGATCGCAAGAGGAAGGTGTTGGGCTTATCGCAAGTTTCATACAAAGCCAATGTTTTGAAGCATATCAGCGTGCAAGATTCCAAGAAAGGTTTTGTACCTTGTAGGCACGGAATCCATCTATCCAAAGAAATATGCCCTAAGACGCAAGAGGAGATAGATGACATGAAAGACGTTCCGTACGTTTCGGACGTAGGAAGTCTTATGTATGCAACGTTGTGTACGAGACCGGATATCTGCTTTGCCGTGGGCATGATGGCAAGATATCAAAGTAACCCCGGGAAAACACATTAGATTGCAATTAAATGCGTTCTTTAGTTTCTGAAAAGAACTTAGTATGGAATGCTGATTTAACAATCAGACAATCTAATTCCCATGGGATACACGGACTCAAATTTCCAATCAGACATAGACTCCAAAATACCTACCTCGGGTAGTGTGTTTTGCATGGGAGAATGAGCCATGACATGGAGAAGCGATTTGCAGAAATGCATCACATATTCGACCATGGAAGCCGAATAAGTAGTTGCTTGTGAAGTAGCGAAAGAAGCGGTTTGGCTCAAGTACTTCTTAGTGGACTTGGACGTTGTTCCGAATTTGCCCGACAAGATAACTGTCTTTTGTGACAATGCCGGAGCAGTTGCAAATTCAAAGGAACCGAGAGCTCACAAGGCCAGCAAACACATTGAAAGAAAATACCATCTTATACGAGAAATCGTTAAGAGAGGAGATAAAGAGGTGGCAAAGATATACGTCGGGGACAACCTAGTAAATCCATTCACAAAGGGTCTGCCTCTGAATACATTCAAGAGACATGTGGATGGAATGGGAGTCAAGACTATTGCCAATCTGCTTTAAGTATAAGTGGGAGGAATTATTAGGTTAGTGTAGGTTGACATGAGATGTCACGGAGAGCTACTACACTAAGACATGCATGATGTATACTAAAAGCAGACTTTAAGTATAAGTGGGAGATTGTTGGAGTTATACGTGAAAGTATGATTTTACTTTGTATAACTCGTGTATCAAACACTCGTTTTATGAGAATAATTCTTTTATCACATTTGCTTTAGTTATGATTGAATGTTGAATTTCTATTGCAAACTGTTCAATATACAGTACATGTTACATTGTAGTTAATGTGGTGATACCCGATCACGGAAGACGACATTAACAATTTACTTGTAACTAAACGTACATTTTCACGACCTAGGTGGAATTGAACAATCCGCCGTGAAAGGTCGATGTGTAAGGCTCAGATTGGTCTGTCTTGACTAAGAGATTGCACTAGCACATTTAGTATGTGTTGAAAAGGTCCTACAGCGAGGAGAAATTCTTCTGTTCTGAAAGGTGAAGAATTAGACCTCAGTGGTTGTTGATTTCTTAATCTCCGTCACTTAAATAGGACCGTGTGTGCTTAGTAGTTACTGCTTTGATTCATGTTGGGTAAGAATCATTGCGACTTCGAACTTTGTGTCTTGGGCAGTAATATTAATCATACGACGGTTGCTAAGATTTAATACGGAGAAACGCGTGCGAGTACGGCTCGTGTGATTAGTCCCCTTGGTGGGCTCAGAAGTTTTATTGTACCAAATCTTGCAAGTGAAGAATTAGTTTCTTCGGTACGAATAATAATGTTGAGCTGTCTTTACTCCAAGGTGAAAGATGTTAATTAATTTAGAGCTATTCAGAAGCTTAATTAATTAATGGACTTGATAATCTTAAACGCGGGAAATAATAACCGGGAGCCCATATTATCGTAATATGGATTAAGATGGATAGTGCAATATTAATTTATTAGTGGTAATAATTAATATTAATGGGCTGAATTATATTGGGGCTCAATATTGAAATTCAGAAGTCCATTAGGAGGTCCAATCTTAATTCTCCTTAAGGCCCCTCAAGTAGCCCATTAAGTAGCCCAATAATGATAAGGTGATTAAAATAAAAAGAAAATTATATTGCTGATTTTTCTCTCTTAATTTTCGAAAAATGCATGTGTAGGAGAAATTAGATTTTGTTGATTTTCTTGAAAAGATATTATGGAAGATATGTATTCTAGAAATACAAGAATATCTCATATATTCAAGAAGATCCAAATCTTGGATTTCATTCTCATATTTTCGAAAATAATAACCCTTATAAGCTAAGTGAGATTTTTGTGGAATATTTTATTGTGGAGAAAAGAATATATGAGATATATTCAAGATTTCTTAGAGTCTAAGAAAAGATTTTCTCCAAGGCCCAATAAACCTAAAAATTTCGGCCACTATGCTTATAAATAGGGGGTGATATTTTCATCCCCAAGTACATAATTCCATGTGTTGGAAAAATCAAGAAGCATAGATATTTTTCTTTTTCCTTAGTTTATTAAATTGCTTGAAAGCGTCTCCAACCGGCGATCAAGTGAGGTGAAAAGGGAAATACTTGAGAAGACTTTGGGTTGATAGAACGAGATTACAAGTGTCCCGTATATCCAAAGGCCAAAACTACGAGAGGTACGTTAATCGCATATTTACTTGTTTAATTCCGCCTAGTTAAATATGTGAAATTAATTTAACATGCATGATGATAATTAGTTGTTGGAATTATTATTTGAATTAATTAGGATTAATTCATGCTAGTAATAATTGTATTTAAATTCGTATTTAAAGTTCATCCCGAATAGATTCCGGGCACCCCTATTTTCCCAACATAACTATTAAGTACACAAAGTCCTATTTAAGTGACGGAGATTAAGAAATCAATAACCACTGAGGTCTAATTCTTCATATTTCAGAACAGAAGAATTTATCCTCACTGTAGGTCCTCTTCAACACATACTAAATGTGCTAGTGCAATCTCTTGGTCAAGATATGTCAATTTGAGAATTACACATCGACCTTTCACGACGGATTGTTCAATTCCACCTAGGTCGTGAATTTGTACGTTTAGTTACAAGTGACCGCTAATGTGATCTTCTGTGATCGGGTATCACCATATTAACTACTTTGTAACACGTACTACTTATAATGAATTGGTTGCAATAAATATTCAACATTCATTCATATCTAAAGCAAATGCGATAAAAAATTTATTCTCATAAATAAGTGTTTAATAATTATTTTCACGTATAACTCCAACAATCTCCCACTTTATACTTAAAGTCTGTTTTTTAGTATACATCATGCATGTCTAGTGTAGTAGCTCTAATAATTCCTACACTTATACTTAAAGCAGATTGACAATAGTCTTGACTCTCATTCCATCCACATGTCTCTCGAATGTACTCTAAGGCAGACCCTTTGTGAATGGATATACTAGGTTATCCTCAGAACGTTATCTTTGCCACCTCTTTATCTCCTCTCTTAACGATTTCTCGTATAAGATGGTGTTTTCTTTCAATGTGTTTGCTGGCCTTGTGGGCTCTTGGTTCCCTTGAATTTGCAACTGCTCCGGCATTATCACAATGGACAGTGATTGTGCTGGACAAATTCGGAACAACGTCCAAGTCCACTAAGAAGTACTTGAGCCAAACTGCTTCTTTTGCTGCTTCACAAGCAGTTACTTATTCGGCTTTCATGGTCGAATCGGCGATGCATTTATGCTAATCGCTTCTCCATGTCATGGCTCCTTCTCCCATGCAAAACACACTACCCGAGATAGATATTTTAGATTCTATATATGATTGGAAATTTGAGTTTGTGCATCCCATGAGAATTAGATTGTCTGGCTATTAAATCAACATTCCATCACTAGTTCTTTTAAAAAACTACAGAATGCATTTAACTGCAGCCCAATAAGCTTTCCCGGGGTTACTTTGATGTCTTGCCATCATGCCCGAGGCAAAAGCAGATAACTGGTCTCGTACAAAACATTGCATACATAAGGCTTCCTACGCCCGACGCGTACGGACCGCCTTTCATGTCATCTATCTCCATATGCGTCTTAGGGCCTATTTCTTTTGATAGATGGATTCCGTGCCTAAAAGGTACAAAACCTTTCTTGGAATCTTGCATGCTGAAACACTTCAAAACAGTGGATTAGTATAAAACTTGCGATAAACCCAACATCCTTCTCTTGCGATCTCGAGTGATCTTGATCCCAAGGATGTGACCTGCTTTCCCTAAGTCCTTCATATCGAACTGATTTGACAGCCATACCCTTACGTCTGACAATACCTTTACATTGTTTCCAATGAGCAGAATATCGTCTACGTATAATGCTAAGAATACCACCGTAGTTCTGTCACACTTTTTATACACACAACTTTCAAACTCGTTTTGATCAAAACCTATAAGACTTAATATCTTGATCAAAATACTGGTTCCAAGTACGTGATGCTTGCTTAAGTCCATAGATGACCGCTTGAGCTTGCATATGAGATGCTCTTGGCCTTTCACAAAAAACCTTCGGGTTGTCGCATATAAATATCTTAACCGTTAAGACTTTCGTTAAGGAAAGCTGTCTTAACATCCATTTGCCAGATCCCATAATCTAGATGCGCAGCGATCGACAAGAGAATACGGATGGACTTAAGCATAGCTACAGGCGAAAAGGTTTTCTCATAGTCGATCCCTTATTTTTTAGTATACCCTTTAGCCACTAGTCTTGCCTTGAAGGTCTCAACCCTTCCGTCCGGTCCTCTTTTCCTCTTGTATACCCACTTGCATCTAATGGATTCTTCCCCACTGGGTGGTTCGACCAGCTCCCACACTTGATTATGATCCATTGAGCCCATCTCGGCTTCTATTGCCTTTTGCCAATATTCCACATCTTTGTCTTGGATTACCTCGTTGTATGTCTATGGGTCCGATTCATCGCTTGGAATCAAATCCGAAGATTCTCCTATTTCCATGAATCTCTCGGCTTGTCTAACAAATCTCCCATTACGACGGGGTTCCGATTGTGAAAGTGTGACGATTGGTATATCATCTTGTATACTTGGTATAAGAGTTTGCCCTCTTTATTCGTCTAAGGTAATCTCACTTCTAGGCTTTCTTTTGTTCATATGGTCTTCCTCCAAGAATTTAAAGAGTGTGCAAAACATTGTCTTTTGATTCTTGGGACTATAGAACATACACCCCTTCATTCCCATGGGTTATCCTTTAAACAATCTTAATTTTAAACATGGATCCAATTTACCGCCTTTCTTGTCTAGCACGTATGCCGGACACCCCAATATTCTCATGCGTCTCAAACTGGACTTACGCCCGGTTCACAATTATGTCGCGGTTTTAGGAATCGATTTGGATGGCACCAAGTTTAGAATGTAAGCCGCCGTTTTCAAGGCATTACCTCAAAAGGATTTGGATAAATCTGAATAACTCATCATGGATTTGACCATTTCTAAAAGAGTCCGGTTCCTTTGTTCTGCTACACCGTTCTATTGAGGGGTTCCCGGTGCGGTCAACTGGGATATGATCTATTCGTCTGATAGGTAGTTCACGAATTCATCGCTGAGGTATTCGCCTCCACGATCAGATCGTAGAAACTTGATACTTTTTTCCCTATGCAACATAAGGTAGATGTATCCATATCCCAAGTAATCGTCAACAAAAGTGACAAAATACTCATACCTCCTTCTTGCTATGATCGTCATTGAACCACACACATCGGTATGAACGAGTTCCAACACTTCCATGGCTCTATTCCTCTTGGCTCCAAATGCCCTCTTGGTCATTTTACCCTCTAAATAGAATTCACAAGTTGGAAACGACTCAACTTGAAAAAACTCCAAGAATCCATCTTTCACTAATCTTTGTATTCACATTAGATTAATATGACCTAATCTAAGATGCCATAGAAGTGTTTCGTTCATATCAGAAAGAATGCTTCCTTTTATAACTTGAAATAGTCGATGTGTTATTAGATTCAATTTATGAGTGGTGTGCCCAATTAATGGTATAAAGATCATCCAACAATATTCCGGAACAGATAAACTCATAGTTTCAAGAAATGATAACATCCTTATTAAAAGAAACTGAGTATCTATTCAAAATAGTTTAGAAACTGAAGGTTGAGTTCTTTCTAAAACTAGGAACATGAAAAATGTCTCTCAAGACCATAACTCTATCTTCAAAGATAGTCGCACTTCTCCCACTGCTTCAACTGTCACTCTCGTAGCATTGCCTGGTGTGATGGGGATCTCACTTCCGCTAAGTCATCGGGTTAACTTGAATCCATGCAAAATGAAACAAATGTGACCAGCGACTCTCGTATCCACTATCCACAAATGGACAGCATACACCACTTCACAAGTTTCGATGACTAGGGCTTGAGAATTACCTAACTTTCCCAGCCTCTTAGGCTTGGAACAAGCAGACCTCCAATGTCCTCTCTTACCGTAGTTAAAATAATTCCCCTTCGATGCTAGTTTTGGCTTTGCATTTCGCAACAATTTGATTTGCTTGAGTCCGGCCTTTGGTTCTCTTCCTCTTTTTCCCTCCATTGGGACCAAAAGAGGTAGACGGACCATTAGCCACCATAGTAGTGCAGTGGTGCCCTATTATCGCTTCCGCCGAAACTAAAGCTTACAAGAGCTCGGGCAAACGACTTGTCCATTCATTCATTTGACAGTTCAGATGAAACTGCTCAAAGCTTTTTGGTAGAGTATGGAGTATGAAATCGATCTGAGAAGGGACATCAAAATCCGCACCAAGTACTTCCAACTTGTTAAGGTATGCCATTATCTCGAGAACGTGCTCCCCCACGGGCGTTCCCTCCATCATTTTCAATTTAACCGAATCATGTTTGGTGAACTGATTAGTCATGGGGTTCTGATGTGAAAACATCTCTTCAAGGTTTGCAACGAATACAATGTCTTCATGAATGCACCTCAAATCCTCAGACAGAGATGTTAAGATGATGCGCTTCATGTGTTCATTGTCACGCTTTCAATCATAAACTGCCTTTTCCCCATTGCTTGACTTGTCATTAGACTTGTCGAGTTTATTAACGTGAATAACCAAATTATGTTTTGTACAGTAAGGACAAAATTTAAATTACATTTCCAATCGACATAATTCTTCTCCAAAAAATTTGTTAACTTAAAGTATACTAAACAGTGGATTAAAAGGATGCGACATGATGAAATGAGAATAAAACATACATTCATATTAATATCTAGAAAAATACAAAATTATCACATAATTCGATCACATCAATCTTATTGAAACTTAAAATAATATAATTATGTATCAGCTGACATCTCGAAACAATTTAAATGCGCCACGATGGGATGGTCTATACATTTAAACACATTCAAGCAGATCACAAACTTTAATAGTTACAAATCTTAATTCAAAATTAATAGTCGGCTCCCACTTTGACCACATAAAAACTGACAGGGACTCCGCGGGGAGTAAGTTAATATCAATTTCTTATGCCTAAGTAATAACCATAATTCAATACAAGATTATTATTTCGCTTTGAGCAAGCCACTCGTGGCGAGGGTCAATACCGCCACTAGTAATAATACACAATCATCCTTTTGGAATTTATTCATGTGAAATCCGTATTTTTGGCCGATTCGAGGGGGAAATGTATTCCAAAAAGACTTCACAAATAAATAAATTATGAAGGTCAAATTAATCCAATTTTATTATCAGGAATAAAATTGCGATTAAAGAAACATACTTAGTAATTTTTTTGAGTAAGATTTTCTTGGACAATTAAAATCATGCAAACACATATCAACAAATAATAGGTGCATGAAAAAAAACATCCATCAAAATAAAAAATTAAAACACATTGGAGCACTCAAATCCAATTGTCACGATTTAATTTTCTTCACGTCTTGATGCGAGAAATCGTCCTTGTTGCTTTCATCGTTCGTCTCGATAAGCTCCCACTCGAACAACACTTCGTCAAAAAAACTTCGTTTGGGGTTCGGGATGACGTTTGGAATCTCACAAAAAAATAAGCACGAAAACGCGATAGCGCGGGCCGAGATCCGGCGCACGTCGGCCCACGGAGATGGGTCGTGCGCCTCTCGATGCCCCTACACGGGCGAGCAGTGCCCACGGGCAGCCGCGCCTCTTGGCGCGCTCCGGGCTGCTTGGTGCCCCGTCGCGCACGGCTCCGTGCATTTCACGCACGCCGTGCATCGAGTTTCACTCGTGTTCGTTTTTCACCCCATGCACGATCCATGTCCATGCATGCGTCGTCCAGGTACATCGTCTTCAACTATTTGTTTCCATCTTCGCCTCGATCCGGTTCCAATTATTTTACAAAAAAATAAATAAAACTAGTTCTAGACTAGTCTATTATATTGATCAAATCAAAATAAAACCAACTAATCTACTCGTGGATTTTCTCACGAGAAAAACAAATTCGAATGAATCAAATTGAAAATAATTAACTCACACACATGAATAAAATTTTAAACAAACATTAAAACCATGGCAATTGGATACCTGCAAATAAGATTTAGCAATTCTACTATCCAATCTCAATTTAATGTTCTACAATTTAAATTTCAATTTAAAGATCAAAGCCCGAAAACCGTGGCTCTGATACCAGTTGTTGGGAAAATAGGGGTGTCCAGATCTATTTGGGATAAAATTTAAATACGTATTTAAATAAAATTATTACTAGCATGAATTAATCCTAATTAATTCAAATAATAATTCCAACAACAATTTTATCATCATGCATGCAGAATTAATTCACATAAAACCTATGACGGAAAATCTAGGAATTTATGTGATTATGTACCTCTTGTAGATATGACCTTTGATAATCACGGGACTATCACGAACGTGCTACCAAACAAAAGACCTTCTCAAGTATGCCCCTTTCACCTTGCTTGATCACTGGTGGAAGTGTTCTCAAGCAATTAGAATAACCAAGAAAAAAGAAAAGTATTTTTACTCTTGATTTTTCCAACACATGGAATCATGTACTTGTGGATGAAATAATGATCCCCTATTTAAAAGTGGGGGTGGCCGAATTATGCTTGTGAAATAGGGGTGAGAAAATCTTTTCTTAATCTCTAAGAAATCTTGAATATATCCCATATATTCTTTTCTCCATAATAAAATATTCCACAAAAATCCCAACCTCCTCATATATTAGCAATTTTCGAAAAATAGAGATTGAAATCACAAGATTTGGATCTTCTTGAATTTATGAGATAATCTTGTATTCCAAGAATACATATTTTCCATAATATCTTTCAAAGAAAACCAACAAAATCTTTTCTCTCTCCATATATGCCTTTTTTGAAAATTAAGGAAAAAAATCAGCAATAATATATTCTTTTATTTTAATCACCTTATTATTATTGAACCACTTAAAGGGCTACTTGAGGGGCCTTTAGGAGAATTAAGATTGGACCTCCAATGGGCTTCTGAATTTCAATATTGAGCCCCAATATAATTCAGCACATTAATATTAATTAGTACCACTAATAAATTAATATTGCACTATCCATCTTAATCCTTATTACGATAATATGGGCTCCCGGTTATTACAGTTTAAGATTTATCTAGTCCATTAATTAATTAAGCTTCTGAATAGCTCTAAATTAATTAATATCTTTCACCTTGGAGTAAAGACAACTCAACATTATTATCCGTACCGAAGAAACTAATTCTTCACTTGCAAGATTTGGTACGATAAAACTTTTGAGCGCACCAAGGGGACAAATCACAGGAGCCGTACTCGCATGCATTTCTCCGTATTAAATCTTAGCAACCGTCGTATGATTAATATTACTGCCCAAAATATAAAGTTCGAAGTCACGATGATTCTCACCCAACATGAATCAAAGCAGTAACTATTAAGCACACACATAGGGGTGTGCAACGGTCGGTTCGGTCACCGAACCGAACCGTATTAGTCAAACCGAACACTAAACCGAAATTTTTTTATAAACAAAAAACCGAACCATATTTAAAAAAACCGTTCGGTCCCAAACCGAAATATTTCGGTTCGGTTCAGTCCCAAACCGTACAAACTGAAATTTTTTACACTTTTTTTTTAAAATCAGTTTAATTTTTTTAGCATCAATACACATGTTTCATTTAATTATTTGCAACATGTCAATATTTAAATACTAATTTAAGCAAAGATTAATCAATAACCCTACTACATAATCCAATAAAGACATCAACATAATAGTTTTCAAAAGCTAAGCAACAGTTTGAAAAATATAATCAACACAAAATACCACTCCTCAAGTATTTTATGCAAAATACAAATCAACTTAAGTCTTTTATGCATGAATCTAAATTATCTAATATTAATATTATTATATTATATTAGAATATAAGCTATTAAATATTTATTTAATGTATATTAATATACATATAATATATTATTATTATTAAAAATATTTTGGTTCGGTTCGGTCTATATGGTTTTTAAATCGTAAAAATCGTAAACCGAACCGAAATAAAAAAATTCAAATTACGAAACCGTAAACCGAACCATAAACCGAAAATCGAACCAAAATTTATATTTTGATTTGGTTTGGTCGGTTTATTCGGTTTAGACCGTATTTTGCACACCCTTAACACACAATCCTATTTAAGTGACGGAGATTAAGAAATCAATAATCACTGAGGTCTAATTCTTCATTTTTCAGAAAAGAAGAATTTATCCTCGCTGTAGGTCCTTTTCAACACATACTAAATGTGTCAGTGCAATCTTGGTCAAGACAGACCAATCTGAGTATTACACAGCGACCTTTCACAGCGAATTGTTCAATTCCACCTAGGTCGTGAATTTGTACGTTTTGTTACAAGTAACCGTCAATGTGATTTTCTGTGATTGGGTATCACCACATTAACTACTTTGTAAAACATACTACTTATAATGAACTGGTTGCAATAAATATTCAACATTCATTCGTATCTAAAGCAAATGCGATAAAAGATTTATTCTCATAAATAAGTGTTTAATACATGAGTTATACAAAGTAAAAACATACTTTCACGTATAACTCCAACAACCATATCAGCAAGGTAACAGGATGACCTCGCATAGACGAGGCTCCAGAGTCCAGATCATGGGTTTGGGATCAGAATCGAGACGAGGTAGCAATAACAGACTACAGGCCCCCAATGTGGGCAAATCTCCAAAGACCCAGGAGAGCCATTAGCTGCCAAGAGACATGAAAGATATCTGTCAATACAAAAGATCTACTGCCAGTGTACAACTGGCGAGAGCTAATAAGCGCATAACTTTGAGGGTAATGCCAAAAAGGGCAGCAGACCCTGCCAAATAGTAGGGGATCACTGCAATAGAGATAAAAATCCATGCACTTAATACATGGATCTCCTAAGATACTAGGGTAACACTTTGAAACAAGTCTTGTACTATAAATAGAGCTTTAGAGCTCATCAATAAACACAACATACGACTAAAATCGAGCCTAAACCACTTGACAATTCTCTCTTGCCTTTACATTCTTGCAATTATTTAGCATCCAAAGCTTTTATTCTAAGTCTAAAAGAGGAGAACATTCATTGTTCTTCATATTTAGCACACTTATATATTTTTATCTGATAAAGCCACATTAATCGCTCTCCAATCTAAAATTAGGTAACAACACCTCGTTCGCTCGTGAGCTTAATCGTCTAAATGTTTGTGTTGAGATAAAGGAATGAAGGCCCCTATTAAAGGGTGGATGATGATAAACTTTCCTTCTTCAAGCCGCCACGTGGCGCTGATAGCTAGAAAAATGTACACAATCGTAATTATTAAATATGCATTCTAATGCATTTATATTATTTGCATTTGGTTATTTTTCTACATATCTATGTTTTGGATACAAATTACTTCACTGAGGAATTTATAGTTTATTTCAGGTATTGAAAAGTATATTGCAACAAAAGTAGATTATGAGCAATGTTTGGGTACGAAACAAGGTGATTTGGGCCTTAGAACTTGAAGATTAAGACGACACCAGCAAACTCAGTGTTACTGTTTTTACTCAGTGTCAACTTTAAAGATTGAAGATTGAGCCAACACCAATTGGTCCAGTGTCACTCTATTTACATGGTGTAGCCTGCGAATGAAATTAAGTAACTTAGAGCTCAAGAATCATTCTTTCAAAGAGTTTAATTGCCTATTTAAGAGGACTGAACATCTCCCACAAAGAGAAGATGCCAGAGGTAGAAACAAAACCCATCTAGATTAGGTTTTTATTGTTTTCTTTCATATTTCCCATGGACATCATGAACATACTTGACTAAACTTTCTCGTATTCCAATTCAAAGGATGTTGAACCTCGGTTATTGTCTTTCAATTAATTTCTAGCAATATTTTCTTACTCTCTCTCTCTAGTTTTTCGTATTGCTTAGTTGCATGTTCAGGAATTTTTGTTTATGGTTTAGTAATTGTTACAGCAGGAAAAATCCTCGCCTGACAGGAGGTCAGGTTCCCAAAGATACACTGACCCGATAAGATCGAGGGTCTACATCAGAAAAGAGATTTTAATGTATTAAAGGTCTATTGTTGATCGTTAGATTAATAATTATAATAAATCCCTAAATATAGGGTTAAAACGAGTTAGGGCCGCTTTTGGGCCTTTGGAGGTAAACCTCTATAAATAGGAGGTCACCCCCTCATTGTAAAGGTGGACATTTTTCCTTATTTCTCATATATGCAAGAAAGCTCTCATTCGAGGGAAGAACGAAAGTTCTTCCTCCATCGTTCGTGTTCCTTTTACATTGATTGTTTGTCGGACATAAACCCAATAGCCACATAAATCAACCCATATAAAAATGTCTGTCAACAGTAATGACATGCTAGGTCTGTTCATAGTTAATTCTATAATTAAAATATAAACTGTAATCCATAATTTTTATGATTTATATTAATGAATAATAAATAGTGCACCATTCATTAGAGGTAATACGTATTTGGGTTATGTGAAGCGAGACTCGCATTTCATAGTCTAGTCTTTCTATCATTTTGGTGGTTGAATGCATTTAACAAATTAAACTTAGCGAGCTTTTCAATAGGTTTTTTTATTAAATAGGGTTAGTTAACGAGGACTCTTAATTAGTTAATCTTAAGAAACGATTCGGGTGTAACTGGTGTTGATAGGCGAGCAACCGTATGATATAGGGGCGCAACCATACGATATGGACGAGCAGCTTCCTCTTGATGAGCAGCTGCTACACAACTGAGCTAAGCCAATCGATATAGACGAGCGGCTGTCCTCTTGACGAGCAACTTTCCCATGACGACCAACTGCTATACAACTGAGATAAATCAATTGATACGGACGAGTAGCTTCCCCATGACGAGCAGCTGCTACACAACTGAGCCAAGTCAATCGACATGGACGAGCAGCTGTCCTCTTGACGAGCAGCTTCCCCATGACGAGCAACTGCTATCCAACTGAGCCAAGTCAATCGATATGGACG
This sequence comes from Ballota nigra, assembly GCA_947034835.1. Classification (NCBI taxonomy): domain Eukaryota; kingdom Viridiplantae; phylum Streptophyta; class Magnoliopsida; order Lamiales; family Lamiaceae; genus Ballota; species Ballota nigra. Next base: position 11,150,100 of record OX344725.1, on the reverse strand, counting down.
AGCAGCTGTCCTCCTGACGAGCAGCTACCCCATGACGAGCAGCTGCCCTATACAACTAACAACTATGCTACACAAATGACCAATATGTCGAGTAACCTTGTTAGGCGAGATGCTCCAATAGGCGAACAACTTATGAAGATAAGCAAACAAGTTTTAGGCACTAATGCCCGGATTGCGTTTTAATCTAACCAAGCTAATAGTGACGAACATGTATGACGCAAGGGTGGTATCTAAATCAGAAAGTGATGTGTCAATCCTGCTACCATATCACCCGGCGAACAGCTTTTGAGCGAACAACTGCTCCATGAACAGTTGAAGAAAAGACCAATATTGGAGAACAATAGAAATGTTATGGGCGAACAACTTTCATCCGCCGTACAAAGGTGACGCACAACTTAGAACGAAGAACTCCATATGGAAATCAACAAACTGAGCAAGGTCAAACAATACACATGTCAAGCATGCAAGCCTAGAATATCAAGAGCCTTGTCCACCACCTACTTGGAGGTTTGTATAAATAAATTGGTTTCCATTTTATAAAATAAGTTCAAATACACAAAAATCTCCCTACACACACTCATACACCACAAAACGCACATATACGAAATAAATACGTAATCAATACACGTATTCTCGATTTTCTAACCCGATCTATTGTACTTACCATAAATGGTAGTAATCAATCACACAAAATTATTTGGTGATCCTAATTCCAGCTAAAAACAACCACTAATCCACGTGATTAGAACCGATCATCAACAAGTTGGCGTCTCGTTATTCTAGGAAAGAGATTTAAGAGTGGAATAAGATTGTTATGGAGTTAATTGAGGTGATATATCTCGTGGAGATACTGAACTTAGAATTGAAATATCATTCTTCTTATTTTTTTAGTTATCATTTTAGTTTACTCTAGTTAATTACCAACCAACCTCCCCATTCATTACTCTTCAATTAATACAAAATTCATGATTTCATTTTCTGCTCCCTGTGAGATAGATCCTTTCTTGTCACTGCTATAAGTTAATACATTAAGAGTTATGAATTATATTTTGCGTGACTTGAGAGCAGGGTCATAATTTTAGCACCGTTATCAGCGAACGATGTTTCATTATTTTGTATTTTTGGTATTAATTTTAGCAGTAGTTAGACACATTCTGAATGACTGATGCCGATTTGATTAATTTCATTTGCAAATCAATTAAATTTGATTGATTAGATTTAGTTCTTTCCTTTTGTGACGAAGTGAAGTGTATTTGATATCCAACATGAGTACAAAGACTTGTTAAATTTAACCTTTTAATTTAAAAATTAATTTAATTAAATTCCTAAAACAAAAATAGTAAATTAATTTGTTATCAATATTTATTTGTACACGTGTTACCAGCTAATTGAGTGCAAATTTAATTTGCTTACAACCCTTAAAATAAAAATAATATTCAATTATAATACCCCCACAACGCCCTCACAATCTTATAGTACTATTTGTAAGTTGATCAACAAAGAAAAAAAAACGTTCATTTTTAATGTGTGCAAGGTTTTTTTTTGTTGGGACGGAGAGAGTGGTCATTACAAAAAAAATTGACATTTAGTGATAACAATTCAGTCATGTCTTGTTATTATTTCTTTTCTAGGTAAAAATCTTTAGTGAGGGGAAACCTTATTTAGGGACATGATATTGACATTAAAGATTGTGTCCTATCATTAAAAACTTTTAGTTAGAGAAGTAATATTGACATGATTACTATTTATTATCACTAAATGTCATTTTTCCTATAGTTTATATAAATGAAAATACTAATTTGTATGATGAAATTTCCTTTCTTTATAATAACTAGGTTTTTCCCATGCTTGCACGTGTTTTTTGTAAATATTCAATTGGGCAGGCTTGAACCCTGCTACACCTTTAATTTTTTTAAGAGTATATCCCTTGTAAATTATTTTCACTATACAACTAAAAAAAAATTAGTTATTTCAATAATAAATACTACTATCAAACTATTTAGTATATTTTAATAAAATAACTAATACTATTAAAAATACATATAAAATGTAAATAAGTTCCATGGAGAAATCGATTCACAATATACTTTACTTTATTTTTGTTGTTTACCAAATGAAGTATGCTGGGAATTTATGGCTATTCAATGGAGCTTTGGTAGAAACATCAAATGAATGAAATCATAAATGCTAAACGAATGATTGTGTTGGAGAATGATGATGATGATTAACTAAATGCAAGAACACCAAGATTTTCCAGGGTTTTTGAGTCCCTGGACTTAAATGCGTATTGCATTGCTTTGATTGAATGTGTTGAACCTTGTTCATTGTTACATATGTGAGACTATATATAGTTTCCTCTATACAAGGGTGTATTCGTCTTTTTGATCCATCAGGGGACAAAGGCATTAAATGCTTCCAGTCTCTGAGGATGCGCGGGCGTTCGTACACCTTAGTCTGTTAGGCGGCCGGCTACTAATACGTCGACACGTGTCCAAAAAGGACGATTCTCTGAAATGTTTCCTCATTTGGGTGGAATATTCTCTCTGTCACTTAGTACGGAGGCGACTCTTTTCCTCTTGGAGGGAGATCTCGCCAGATTCCATCACGTGCTCTCCCTAGTCCGCAGGTCGCGCGGGAACCTTTCGAGATCGGAGATCGACCATTTGACATGCCATTAGGTCGGAATGCCTTCTTGGGCTTTGGCCATGTTCAGAAGATCTCTGTACGTTCTATTCGATTTACGCCGGACCGGTCCGGTCCCGGGCTATTTGTCATGCATCTCGGACGAGGTGGACATGCTTTGGTGCTTGTTGCCGATCTCAACATTGAGATCGGAAGGATCGGATCGGAGCCCATGGTGGTCGGAAACTATCCAGTTAGATCAGAGACGTTGTGGACACGTTGCTTTGTAATTTTAGCTGGATTGAGGTCGGTGCCGACCTGTGGTACGAAATGGCTACAATAATTTTATACTAACTGTGAATCTCATAAAATATTAATCGAATTATTGGTATATGACAAAATTGAAAAAACCTTAATTTTTTCTAAACAGTAAATGTTCAATTTCGACTTGATTATAATATTCATAATTTATTAAATTGAATTCATGTTACGCCTTTGACTAATTATTTTTTAAAGGAGGATGCAATATAGAATTACATTTTATTATTTATTGCCACTCATTTATTCAATTACTATTAAAAACAAAATAAGATCTAATATTACAATAATGCCCATATACATAGTTATCTCCAATAATATGAAATCAAATTCATAATGTTAGTCCTGGGCAAGTCTATAATACGTGTAGGGTAGGGGGGGATACACATATGTCTAATCTTTTGCAAAAGTAAGATTTTCTTAACACTGATTCAACTAGACTGGGGGTAACACTGAGGGCCAGTCCATTAGAGACTTAAACACATTATTCAAACAAATCATTATTGAGTGCTCAATGAGGTTACAATTAGATAATACACCTACTAATGGCTCTGAAGTTATCAGTTGGATAGCTATCTAATTAAGCATGAGTGCGGAAGTGTGAGCCCTAAAAGATTTGGACTTATTTTATGCTTTCTGAAAACTGAGTTATCCTTAACTTATGAAGCTGTGGTTAGGGGCTGTGCACTGATTTATGCAATCAGACTGATTGATTCAGGCCTGATAAAATATGCAATGCTGAATGAATATGGCAGTTCAAATATAATAGCAAAGCAATAAAGAACACAATGTTTATCATGGTTTAGATACTCTAGCTCCTACGTCCATGATCCTGATTGAACAGGAGAAAATCCCTTAAGAATTAGCTTGTTTTTGACGTGCCAAGGTGCACAATGATCAACTACTTGTGATCCATAGAATTACACTAAGTTCTAGTCTTCTTCTAACCACTTCACCAACAAACCTATCACTGACTAAGCTTTAGGGTTTTAGTTCAGTATGGATTCCAACTAATGTAATAATCCTTATAAGACGACTCTAAGGGGGTGCTTGGTAAAATGGTAAGGAATGGAATGTGTATAGGAATGGAATGAGTATAGAATCAGAATCATACTCATACCTCACATATTTGAGAGGTATGATGGATTCCTCACTTTTAAGGAATCAAAGTCATAGTAGTGTAATTCCAAACATACACTATGACTTTGATTCCATTACACACACCTCCAAACCTTCCAACTAAGCATGCCCTAAGTTTAGGATATAAATGCTAAGCTCTGGAATACAGGTGACTCTAGACTTAAGAAGAAACACTTGGGAAATTAAAGACTTTTCGAGTGCTTCTTTGAATGCTTATGATCATTGTCTTTATTTTGAAAGTGACCCTTATGTGCCCTTCTTCTTGGTCATATATGTAGATGATATGTTACTTGTTAGTCCTTGTATGAAAACGATTGAGCGTGTATAAAAAAATGTTTTTTTTTGTAACTTTGAAATGAAAGACCTAGGGGATGCTAAAAGGATTTTGGTCATGAATATTGTAAGAAAGAGGAAAGAAAGAATTGTGTTGCTTAACTAGTGTTATTATGTGAATTCAATTCTGAATAAATTTTCTATGGTTAATGCAAAATTTGTGAATATTCCTAAAACTGCACACTTTGTGCTAAATAAGGATCAGTGACCCAAGACTAATTCTAAAATTGATGATATGAAAAAATATGTCCTACTTTAACGTTGTAGGATCCTTGTTGTACCTAATGGTGAGTACTAGAACTGATGTTGCATATGCATTGCTTGAGCCGATATATGTCAAATCCGGGTAAGACTCATTAGGAAGCAATGAAAAGGTACAATGGATGTTGGTCTTAAATTTTCCATGTGTTATGATGATGTGAATTTAGTTGGTTATGTGGATTCAAATTATGCAAATGTTAGAGATAATAGGAGATCAACTATTTCTTATGTTTTTACCTTATGTGGCTCTTGTATTAGTTGGAAATCTCAATTACAGAATATTATTGCTCTGTCCACGATTGAGTGATATACATCTTGTTTAGGGATGAGACTGTTTTTTCTTAACACTTTGTGCAGTCTTTTATGCTTAAAAGTGTGTTTAAAACCTATGCTAACTTGTATGTTGAGTCTGCAAGTTGGGTAGACAACTTGTACTACTAAACGTTTATTGCGTGTGCAGGTTTTACGGGTAATGATGAGTAACAATTTCTTGGTTCCGAATAGCAGGTGACAGTGTGTTGGAGATGAACTAAAAAGGTGGAGATGTGTTGGGCTTAGTTGCTTGTGGGCATTAACCTAAATTTTGAGCGCATTTCTTCTTTAGTCCATCTCCTTATTCTCCCACATTAATCCCCTTTAGGCAGCCTCAATCTCTCTCTCTCTCTCTCTCTCTCTCTATATATATATATATATATATATATATATATATATATATATATATATATATCACATAAATATTAGATGATTTGCAATCTATCACCATTGAAATTTTAGGCTTAAACGTTGGGATTTTGTTGCCCTCTTGTGCAATATAAAGGTGTGGTTGATTATGGGCAGAGGCATCCAAACTTCGAGTTCCTAAGACTATTCTATAGAGAGTGAGAGAGGTGTGAGAGCTACCAAGGGTGAGCGTGAGAGGAAGAAACCTTTTGTGTTGTCTCCTTTACATTGGATGAGAGCCCGTTGGAATACAAAGTTCTAAACCCATGTAATTCTCTAGTATTTTGGTTCGGGTTTGGTGGGTGCACCAAATCCTAACAGTGGGATTGTTGGGGAAATCGTTTTGCCGGATCTATTCGGAATAAAATTTAATTACGAATTTAAATATAATTATTACAAGCATGAATTAATTCTAATTAATTCAATTAATAATTTATCAATAACATATAATTTCACACATATAAATTAAAAAGGGTGAACAACACCCCACTACAAAATAAGGACCCCTAAGACAAATAATAACAAAAACTTTAAACCATTTAATTCAAGTACAAAAGCTATTTTTCCTATTCTAGCCTATTGATATGACAGGCCCCATTACCTTTCAACTTTACACTTAAGGACCCATGTACTTTCACAGCTCAAACAGTAACAAATTTGAAAAGGTTGGAACACATTTTGGCTCCTAATCTACACTGTTTTCCTTCCAACAACGAAAAATCAATTAGGGCATAAAAGCTTAAATTTATACGCTTATCTTTTGGGAGAAGAAGGATTTTCGGCTACAAAATTCGAAAGAAACCAACACTGTCGAAAAGGTAACTGTTGGGGCTTAGGGTTGGGTCTTTGAATATGTTGGGGCTTTGAATATTTCGTATTTGAGAATTTGAATGAAGATGAACGAATTCAGTTTGCATGTGTGGTTAAAAAACGCTAAAATTCGGAGCTGGAATTGAAGACTCAATCATATTTGTAATCTTGGTGTGATTTGCTTTAATTTTGCAGTGTAAGAACGTAATTCGAGTGTAGGGACTGATATTTTTTTCCTTAATTGATTTGCGCGTATTTCTTGGAAATTTTAATATGTACAGGGATTATAACTTTTGAATTTTTTTTTGTTAGCAACGCGCATCACCAAAATTTGTGTACAGGTATTATAAATGAAAATGGGTGGAAACGCAAGTTAATATTGCAGGATGAATCAGATTTTGAGAATGAAAATACAGATCAACAGAGGGTGGATAGGCCAAATGTACCTACCCAGAAAGGTATAATGTTGTATAATGTAACTCGACATATATTATATTGAGTGAAAAATTTAATGAGAAATCGATACATGTAGAAATTTTATATATGGTACATTCGTGTTTATGTTTGTATGATTTGTATTACACAGGAAGGACAAAAAGTATATTACCTTCCAGGTATAAAGAGGCAAGAAAGAAAGGTAATTCAACAGTTTTCATTCATTCATGATATTTGTTACATATATATAGGAATGAATAAGCTAATTTGCGTACATCTACATTTTTATATGTGTAAAGGGAAGCTAAAACAGAAAAATGCAAGACCTTCGAAGGATGTAGGTATATATACTTCATCCTAATCTAATTAATTCTTGTTTGGAAAAAAATTCGCATTTGATACATGTATTTAATACATGAATATCCTTTTTAAAAGAGACACGCAAGCACACTGGGAAAAGCCGTAGTAATGAGCGGCGACCAAATAGGACAAATGGTATGGGTTTTGATTTGTTGTGTACTTTTATTGGATAAATAATAGGTAACCAATCAATAACCTTGATTGATATGTTACTCGTTTAGCAGGAGGTGGAATAATAAATTATATGCTTGATGCCCCAACATCGGACTCAAGTGATGATGGAGAGCCTGATAACCGCTTTGGTGTGTATGAATTATATGTTTAGTGCTAATTGATAGAGTTTTTACATTGAAAGAATCAACGACTGCATGACAAGTTTGTTTATGTTATGTGACATGCAGGTAGCTTAACAGTTAATGACAATAGAACTCATTACAGAAGTAATTTGGTCACTCCGATGAGAGAGCTTCAACAGTTAACATTCACTAATGAACACATAGATGTTTTAAAGAGGACACCATTCTGGATTCTTTTCAATGCTATCAAGACAGCAGACTACGATAGGTACAAGGATGCTTGGTGGAAATATGAAATAGACATAAAGAATATTTTGAAGACTTTTGACATGCGGTCAAGCAGTTTTATGTTGGGTGGGGAGAAATTGAGACTGACAGGCGGTGATGTTCAACTTATTCTAGGTGTGGTAGGAGGGTCGAGAAAAATTAATATAGAAATGACCGAGCATGCAAATCCGACATGGGTAGAGAGGTGTTTCGGGAAGGAAATAAGAAACACAGTAGGTAGATACGTCTTGACCAAAAAAGTCGTGTTTGATAAGCTTAAAAAGGTAGTATTGTTAGAAGATAGACGCAGTGTTCAGGACGTAACGAGATTAACACATCTGTATTTGCTGGCGTCGTTACTTGCACCAAGACGAAATTCATCAATTCCTTGGCGGTACACTACATACCTGGAGAAGATAAAAAAAATACGGGAATATGACTGGTGCACCTTGGTGGTGGACGAGCTGCTGGAACAGATCAAGACAAGCACAAGCTTGAGAATGGGAGGATGTGTAGCTATGTTACCGGTATGCAAATTTAATACATGGAACAACTTTCGTTATGTACACTTAAAGAATTTATATTCGTTAAGAATCACAAGATTTTGGTTTATAATACTTGATGTGTTGTTCAGTTCTGGATTTGCGAGTACACAAAGTTGATTAAACCGACTGGTGAACTGTCTGTCCCGCGAATAATGAAGTGGGACTTGGGAAAGCTAAATGAGAAACTGGAAAAAGTCAATATGAAGAAGATTGAAGCAGATTGTGTGAGTTTTTTTATATGAGTTTGTTTAAATGCGTTGGTTTACATATTTATTTTATTCTACTTAACAAATATTATATCTCGCTATTTTATAGGTGCGTAAAAAGGCGTTGAACCCAACATCAAAGGAAAAGGGAATGCTGAGGTCCATACAGACGTATTGGGATGAGGGGACAGCATCTGACGACTCAAATGGTGAGAAAGACGTTGACAGTGCAATAAACAATGATGCCACAAAGGATACAAACACTTGTGGAACGGAAGCCATGGGAGATGAAGTAGGTACATCAGGCCACGGGGGTGCAACAAATAATCAGACAGTCGAAGATGAGGGACAAAGCACAGTTCCTGAGGAACACGAAGCAGGTACGTCGTGCACAGACCATACAAATGATGTACAACAAGACAGAGATGTGTACTCTGGAGGATCATCGATAAACCTAGAATTGAGATCAGATTTAAAGGACACCGAAACCTTGACCAACGAGATATTGGATGTTGTGAATGATTTGGACCAACAAGAGTATGATATAGGGATTGAAGATGACTGTTTTATGGAACCTTTGAAGGATGGAAAAATAGCTGAAGTTGATCCGTTAAATGATTATAGAACTACCCTAGCACAAATACAGCTGCAGATGGAAAAACTGACTAAAGGTTATGAGGAGGAGAAGAAGTTGATTGCTGCGAATCATTTGGGCGAATTAGAAGCAAGGGACAAGCTTATTATGAGGTTGGAGAATAAGATTGCAGAACTGGAAGGCAAGATAGAAGTATGGGGTGAACCGAGGGTAAAAGAAATTCATGAGATTGAAGAGAAGACGATGGCTGAGAAGTATTTGGAGGATTTAAGAGCAAAGGATAAGGTTATAAAGAGTTTAGAGGATGAGGTCAACAAACTAAAAGGAAAGAATACAACAATGACTGAAGCAAGGGCAGAGGAAATGGTTGAGAATCAGAAGCAGATGATGGATGAGAAGTACACGGAGGTATTACAAAAAAAGGATGATATTATAAAGATGTTGGAACACGAGGTGGAATCTCTAGTATCCAAGCTCGAAGCGGTGGGAGAACCAAGTGCAACTCAAATACTTGAGAATCCTATAAACATAAGATGCATGGATGCAATAGCGGAGCTGTCAATTACAAGAAAGGATAATCAAAGTCTGATCGTACGTAATGCTGAACTGGAAAAAACAGTAAAACAACTATTGGTAAACAAAAACATTGGTAGCATGGAAGATGGAGTTGCAGCGGTTGTTGCAACAGAAGATACCCCTAGAGTTACCAAAAAAAGAAGAACAAGACGCAATGTGACGCCAGGAACAATTACACGTCATGTAAAGGCAAGGACAGAACAAGAAGACAGGAACCCCGTTGTTATTACTCCACAGCCAAGCACAGCAGAACTAGAGCAATATAGTGCAGATAGTGAGCCCGTTGTAGGAATGATGTGGGATGAGACGAAAGCGGCTGTACGAAAGACTGGTGATTCTATCAAGGCAGTAATCGAGGATGGATGGAGACTAAATGGAGAGAAGTAAGATGATATTACTTAACTTGTTTATAAATTCTTTGTTTACTATACATGACATCTCAATCTCTAACAAATTTTGGCTAGATACATCGCGTGGACAGGGAAAGGGGCTCTGTGTACTGTCTGCCTTCAGGATATCTTGGACCTTTTACATCACAAATGTTTAAGTAATGAGGTAAATTATATAGACTAGTATTATTTTTGGCAACACTTGTGGGGGATAACATATAATGATGCACAGTGCTATCTACTTGTGTTTACAGATAATTGATTCGTGGGCAGAGCATACGAAGATAAAATATATACTGAAGTATGAAAGTTCAAAAAACGTTGTTGTGTTCTCCATACAATCATTGGTAAAACAAACAATTTAGATAATCATTGGTTTTATAGTTGAATTGTCTCTCGATGTGCATTGTACCTGAAATTTACATATTTTATGCTGCAGCATTTAATAAAAAACTACAAACAAGGAACCGTTAACAAGAACCTAGTGGCTATAGTTGATAATTTGCTTGGTTCGGCTGTGCATAACGATGTGTTGCTGTTCCCTTTGATTGTGAGTGGGGATGGTGTGCGTGGAGATCATTACACAATGCTAAAAATGGACCTTAGTGAGTTTGAATGGAGTTTTTTTAACTCATTGGCTCCACGTACACCCACACATAAGGATCCACACCTAGAGGGGGCGTACGATTGGTGAGATTTACTTTTTATTGGAATTAGAGTTAGTATTCCTGCAATTAAGACATAATATTACATTGTTTAGAAATGTTTTTTATTATTTTGGTGAATGTAGGTTGATTATGTTGACGATAAGCTGAGGACTATCCTTGGAGAGACAGACCCAGGCCACTTGCTTTTAAAGACTAAAAAGAAGAAGTCGAAGCATGTACCATGCCTCCAGCAGCTCCCTGATTCGGTTGATTGTGGAGTGGCAGTTTGCATGAACATTGAGAGAGAACTGACGGGCAAAGAAAGCATCAGGAAAGTCATATCGGACAATTCGGCGGGAGAGTATAGGAAGAAAATGGTTGAGTGGTTCATGGATCCAATAGACATAGATATAGATTCACTATAAAAATCAGATGTGAGGAACTGTTATGGAGAATTTAATATCATTCCTGTTTCCTGTGGAGATGATATTTAAGTTGTAATGTTTTTTTTAGAATATAAGTTAGAAGATCTTTTCATGTTAAAGACAACAGTGGAGATTAAATATTGGAGAAGAATTTAGATTCTCACAAATGTTAGTTAGATGTAAGGCGTATTTAGAAAAATAGTTGCACGATTTTTTGTGTGTGACAAAATTTGTTCATTCAATGGATAAACAATTCCGGATGAATATATGGATAATTTTTTTTTATATTATACTAAAAAACACCTAACATTATTAAGTAGTATTCTAAAAAATGAATGCAGCTGGCACTGTTGGTAATCAACAAGTAGTATTCTCATACAATAGTCAACAATCCTCAGAACATAGGTATTGGTGAAAAGGTGTACATCAATCATTTTAGGAGTAATAATGGTCTGTGTACGAAGCCTATATTGGAGTTCATGTAATAAGATTAATATAGAGTTTATAGAGTAGTTCACAATGAAGAAATAAGAAACAACAAATGTATGTTGTTAAAAAAAAACAACAACAAATGTAATGGTGGAGAGGAAAGTTTTTTCGATCAAACAACAGTGGACTCCGCGAAATTATTAAAGATGTGAATTTTTGTGTAATAAATACAATGAACTCATTACAAAAAAAATACACGATACAATCACTAAAAAGTTCAATGTGTTGTGATCACATCGGACTCACTCAACAGTGCCAGTGAACATAAATACACAAATTTTTTTTAGGGATTTAATAAGGTTGGTATAATTCTAAAAATATATTTTAAAAATGCTATAAATTTAACCACTAGTACTCTTAACAATTATAGTGTACACAGTGCAATCACTCAACAATTACAGTGCACACAACAGTTTTAATTTCACAAGTATGACAAAAACCTAAAAATAACTATTCCAAACAATACTTAACAATGATAATAACTCTAAATAAATAAATTATTTTGTTGAAATAATATTTTCTATAAACTCTAAACAGATAATACATTGGGCACTCACTCAATAGTTTAGTGTGTTAGGCACACAGTACACTCACCCAACAGTTTCATTGTACCCAACATTTTTTTTATACAATTTTAATTATACAAAATTTTCAAAAAATAAGACCCAAAAAAACTAAAAAATAATAGGCAATCTAAATACACTAATTATTTTATCAATGTAATCTTTTTAATAAACTCTAAACAAATAATGCATGCTGCACCCGCTCAAACAGTTCTAAAACAAAAATACACCAAAGTTTTTATAGATTTAATAATCAAACACTAAAATTTTAAAAATACGTTAAAATGATAGGAATTTAGCCACTCACTCGTTAACTTAACATTTGTGAAACAATGCACACAGTGCAAACACTCGACAATTATAGTGTACACAACAGTTTGAAATTAACAAGTGTGACCCAAAATCTAAAACAAAAAATTCAATACAAGAACACATGGGGCATTCAGAAGACATTTTAGTGTGTTATGCACACAATGCACTCACTCACCAATTTCAGTAAACACAACAGTTTTGTTGATTCGAATTTTAATTATACATAAATTTCCAATTTTTGACCCAACAAAACCCTAAATTAAGTTTCCAGACAATCCTAAAAAATAATAGGCAATCTAAATAAAGTGTTTATTTTGTAAATTTAATATTTTCTATAAACTAAAAATACATAATACATGGTGCACTCACTCAAAAGTTCAGTGTTTTTTGTGTACGCTCACTCAACAGTTTCAGTGTACACAAATGATAAATTTTACTCATGACAAATGTACAAAATTATAACCCAAAAACTATTTTCCAAAAAAAAAAATGACGGTCCTAAAAAATATATAACTTCCTAATTGAGAAGGGAAATAATAAAGTATATGCACAACACACTAGCGTACACAGTCAGAATTTAAAAAAAAATGTAAATTCATTTGCTGATACAATTTGGAGGGAAAAACGGTACACCTTTTCATGATGGGTTTTCTCTTCACAGTAGATAGCCCAGGGGCTCTATGAACCTTTCAAGAGACGCAATCTTCAGTTGAAGAGACTTGATATTGGCTATATAACTCACATGAGTATTATCAAACAACCTCCACACAAAATTGAAAGCATCAGATAAAAATATCTCTATCAAAAGATGGAACGAAATCAGAGGGTTGGGATTGTGCCTTATAATGGTGGTGTGTTTCCGGAAGAGATCCTGATGGAAATCCTGTCAAGGATTCCACCGAAGCCATTAACAGCGTTGAAGCTGGTTCACCCTGGATGGAGGGATATCATCGAAAGCAGATACTTCATCTCATCCAAGCACATGGTGCAGATGAAACTCCAGAACAGGGTGGGATTCTTGCTCCAGTCCCAATATGGATATTACCCCCTTGGGTATTCAAAGTCTGAGGATGGGGGACCAAATCAAAGGGAGATAATGGATGGGGACCCAGAAATCGCACTGCTAGCCTCATGCAATGGTCTGGTAACTTGTTGTAACCTCTTCGATCAATTCTATGTTTTTAACCCTTCGACCGGGGATGAATCATTGAACATACCAACAACCCAAATAGATTTCCCTAATGAATGTGTGGGGGCATCTGTCATATTTGGGTTGGGATATGATTCAATCGCAGATGAATATAAACTGGTTAAGATTGCTCTGTTTAATGCATTTAATTTAGTCACTGAAGTTAAGGTATTTTCACTGAGGACAATGGAATGGAGGCGTGTGGGGGATCTTCCATTTAATAACATTGTTTACAAGCCTGGAGTGTTTGTAGGGGGGTGTTTGAATTGGCAAGTTACTAGGTCGCATATGTTGGTTGGAATTGGCACTTTTTGCATAAGGACTGAGACTTATGATTTCATTGAACTTCCACCTGCGATGGGGGGTGCGAAGTATTATGGGGAACTAGCTGCTCTGGATGATGATCATCTAGCAATGTACTCTAGTATATGTGCATCGCTCGATGATTTCGAGATGTGGATAATGTATGAGTACAGAAACCCAGCAAGTTGGAGAAGGATTCGCTTTGAACCTGTTGTCCCGATTATGGCCAATGAAAGGGTGTTAAGTCCACAGCCACTACGCCTTGTGAAACCCGACAATGTGAGAATTCTGATAAGGATGGAACCAATGGGATATTTCATGGAGTATGATACAATAACCGGGGCATATTATCACGTGGGAGGGGAAAACATGGAGAACGAGTACAACACAATCTTCCCTTACACCCAGAGTGTGGTTCTGCCCAGGTTGTTGAGGGATTGAGGCTGCATGAAGTGGGAAGCTTTTGTGATCAGCCGTTGCAAACTTTAGGATGTCATTTGGTTTGAAGTTTGTGATGGGTGATCATAGGTTTATTAGATATATTAATTTCTGTCATTTTAGTTTATTTTGGGTCGACAGTAGTAATGTTTAGATTATGCACTCTGATTTTCATGGTTAATATATGTCTTATGTAGTGCTAAATATGTGTGTTAGGTTAAGGATGCTGAAGTTCCTTTTTGGGCATGAATTATCTATTGTAATCAAGCCATATGTGCTCGTTATATTTCTCCTTTTGTGATTAAATTATTAATGTATAAAAATTTGCAAAGCAGGGCACATTTAGAATGATTGTTTCACTCTGAACTTACGTAGTAGTGTATTAATTTGAGCCAAGACAAAGGGCCAGACAATTTAGATATACACTGCTGAGAGGATAATGTACGACCATAAAGTATACGTATACCTCAGAGGAAACTTGAATACTGCATGGTAAATATGAAATACCACAGTCATTAGTAGAGTACTACCCGTAACATTTGAGTACGATATGTCATAAATGAATACTACAAATATATTTTGAATACTACACATTAAATAAGAATACCACAAGGCTCTTATGAAGTACTCAGGTAAATACGTAAGTACGCCAGTTCAACAAAATATACTCATGCATAAGCCGTATGCACCCTGTACACGTTAATTATACTATTAACAAAATTAATAAACAGACTGACCCATGAACAGTGAATATGACCGTTTGGGAATGGGGAAGTTACCGTTGGGAACTTATGCTATAAATAGAGGAACATATGGATATACTTCATCAGCCTCACAAAGGATATCATAACTATGTCTTCATCAAGCAACATAAGATCGAATACCGAATCTTATGCACGCTACAAGAGGTCGACATGCCGTAAATGTGGTCGATCAACATGGATTGGCATCAGCGAGACACAGCAGAACCCAGGGAGGTTGTACTACCACTGCGAAGAACACAAGTATTCGCATTGGTGCACGCCTATTGGGTGGGGTCCAAGAAGTTATGATGCTGATATCCACATGAGCCATCCAACCATTGACAGCGATATCCACACAACCAATCGGACGCACTACAGTGGCACAACAACGAGGAACAGGGCAGGTGGGGCGTACGAAATAACTCTGCCAACATTGATAATTGCAAATCTAGTGACTTTGGGAGCTATGGTGGTGTTCTTCTTGGCAATCAAAGGTGTAATAATGTAGAACCATTCTGTATGTATGCATTAGGAAGTATGATGGATAATTACTCAGTTTCTTGTAATGGTTTATTAATGTTAAAATTATTCAATTGAAACATGTTTATGATGTATGCTGGTATTAATTATTCAATATGATCATATGAGCATAAGTATTCACAAAAAACATCATAAACATTCAAGAGTTTCATCTCCATACTAAAAAAAATGAACTAATGGAAAATAGATGCAGAATTCAAAAAGGCGAACTTTCATTTCCATTCTAATAAAAGGGTTCACACATTGTCGATAATAAAATGCTACAACGATATAGCACAATGCTTATATCACGAGATGTAATACGTACCCTAGCACACTACTCTTGTATCCAATTGATAAATGCTTGCTTGACAAGGGAGAAAAATCAAATTCATAAAGCACATACAAAATAAGGACCAAATTTTTCTGTCAAGCAAGGCTAAGAACACATAATGGACGTGATCATAACTTCTTAGATTTCTTATTGGAATACTCTCCAAAAGACGGGAGACGCTTCTTTTTGGGACGACCAGGGGGGCGTTTCAAATGTGGAGGAAGAATCTTGAATTGAGGTGATAGGGAGATGGTTTCATACCTCTCGGTGTCTGGGATTGGATGAATGTAATACATGTAGCACTGACGATACACACTGGTAAGAAAACAGTCATCCACATAATGAGATAGCGATGGTCCATGGATTCTAATCACAGCAGCTGCATGAGCACATGGGAAGCCACATATTTGCCATTTCGAGCATGAGCAAGACCGGTTGTTTATAGTCACGGTTGCAGATGGTGTGGACAATACTTCAAACTTAAAGCGAGTGCGTTGACACACCTTCCATGAACGAGATTTATTGCATTCATATTTCCACCTTCCATCCATAGATGAACATAATAATGTATCCCACTTGCAGCTGGCTTCGTGCCTCTCAAAATGCCAACGACTTGTTTCTACAAAAGGGATTCAAAGAAAGAATTATTATCACAGTACACCTAAAAAAATAAGGCGTGCGAATTAAAAACAATTATGAAGGGGGGTACTACACCTGAACGAAAGTAGTCTATCATATTTGTGATAGGCAGACCTCTACCCTTCTTCATCCAATTGTTAAACGACTCAGCAGCGTTTGAGGTCATTTCGCCATACCTCGTTATGTTGGGACTAAATGCTACTGCCCACTTCTCAAATGGCAGATCAATCAACCAATCGTGCGCAAATTTACCACCAGCCTCCTTGAACGCGGCCAACTTTAGGTAAAAAATCCTCACATTAGGTGCATAGGCACATTCTTTGAACATGTCAGCAAGAAAAGAGCGTTGGGCAGTTTTCAAACCGCCTCCAAAACGACCTCTCAAATTACCAAGTAAATGAAACAAACAGAAAAATGAACTGGTCGCTCAAACACAATAGGGAATGCTGACATAAGCCCACAGTTCCTATCAGACAAATACAACACTTCACTGGCATGAGTACAGGTAGAACTTATTTTTGATAAAAACCATGTCCAATTGTCAGTATTCTCAGCCGACACAACAGCTAAAGCCACAGGAAATAGCCCTACGCATATCAAAAGATGAAGACAATGGACTTAGAAAATATATCACAATACACACTATAACTAGAATAGTACACAAAACCTGCAGTGCAAGAAATGATGTACAACATGATTACCATTGTTCCCATCCTTGGTTGTGGCTGTTAGAATAGTGCCCTTTGCACGACCCCGCATAAATGTACCATCTATAAAGAGCATTGGCCGACAGCTCCGGAATCCCCTAATACATGCATCAAAAGCAATAAACACACGCTCGAACTTACATGTGGCTTCATCGTACTCGAGATCAGCGACACTTCCTAGAAAAAATAAACAATTCAAATCAGGGTTTAACCATAACTTTATAGCTATAAATAAAAGTAAACAAACACATACCAGGATTGGTACACTTCACAGCTTCGCAATACCACCGAAGATCATCGTACGAGTCATCATAACTACCGTACACCTGAATGAGACCCTCAACAGAAGTACGCCAACCCTTATGATATGGAATGTGCACACCATAATTAATTCTCAATATATCAACAACTTTCTTACCACAAATGTTTGGGTCAGACCTAACTTGCTGCTTCAGTAGTTGACCAATAATCTTAGGCCCTAGACGCTTGGTTTGTGAAGCTTTCAAACTACCTAGACAATTGTGACTAAAATGGCCCTTGTATATCTAAAAAAATATAGTATTTTTTTGACGCCTTGCTTTAATAAACCACTCACATCCCGATGAATTAGCAGCACAACATTTAACATAAATATAATTCGCATCGTTGCGCATAAAATCGAAATTAAAAAGCAGATGGTTCGAATGCTTAATGAGCTCCATCTTAAAACCCTCAGCACCACCGGTAAATACAGAACCAATACCATCCTTCATTATATCACCCCAACCATCAGACAGAAGGGGCTCATCTGGGATAACAGGGCAAATATCATAAACAGGTAAACTACCCATACAACCGAAGTCAAGTTGTTCACCATAATTATTAATTTTCTTAGCACTTTTGAAAGGGATTGTAGTTTGACACAATCTATTTGATTTAATAACAGACCCAATATTTATAACAGACCCTATACAATCATCAGAAATATTCGGAATAACATCACTAGCAACCCCCAAATTATCAAAGCCAACTTCAACTAATGTATCACAAACAGAATCCTCAAGCATGGGTGGGGAAATAGCATTACCCCCGAACGTATATACATCAACAGAGATAAATTTCTCGGAGGAGTACTCACAAAATGATAAAAGATTACTAACGTCTGCATCAGAATCCAATACACAGTTGCTAATTCGACCGACTGAGTACCTAAATGAAGAACTTTGGGAATTTGAATCGGGCCACATACCGAAAATTAGGTCCAAGAGCTGTTTGTATGAAAAAGTGGAGCCAAATTTGATCATTCTACATTCCCCCCGAAACCTCAACGAACACAAAATCTCCAGACTCATCCCGCACCACAAATTTGATCAACAAAGAAGAAAAAAATGTATGGCGGAGAAACAGTAATGAAGGGGACGATAATTGAAGGTAGAATTTGAATTTTGAATTAGGTGTACTGTGATGGGAGTCTGCAAAAAGGTGTGATGGGATGTGGAAGGTGACAATATTTTGTAGTTAGATAGACTTTTTGGCTATATAAAACAATATAGATAACATGGGCTCAGTGTAACAATATGTAGTTAAATGGGCCTTGTTTGTAGTTAAATTAAATAGATTTTAGAAATTGTTGTGATAAAAAATGAGGCCCAAAAGTGTGTATGGGGATGTGGTTTTTCCAATTAAAAATCCACGTAAAAGTCCTATAACATAATATCTAGGAGTTTACGCGATTACATACCTCTTGAAGAGACGACCTTTGAGTAGAACGAGACAAGCTAATTAATCATATCAACCGAAAGACCTTCTCAAGTATTCCCCTTTAGCCTTGCTCGTTCACCGGTGGGAAGTGCTTAACGAACAATTAATAAAACAAGGAATAAGAAAAATATATGTTGCACTTAATTTTTCCAACACATGGAATTGATCAACTGGGGATGGAAGTATCACCCCCTATTTATAAGAGTGGTGGCCGAAATTATGCTTGTGGAAGGTGAGAGAAGATCTCTTTGATCTACAAGAAATCTTGAATATATCCCATATATTCTTTTCTCCATAATTGAATATTCCACAAATATCACACCTTCTTATTTTTTATGGTAATTTTTGAAAATTAGAGATAGGAATCAAGATTTGGATCTTCTTTAATTTATGAGATAATCTTGTATTCCAAGAATACACATCTTCCATAATATCTTTTCAAAAAAATCAACAAAATCTTTTCTCTCTCCTAATTATAAAAAATTCAAAAATATCTATACAAGAAACCAAGTAGGAGATTTCTTGAATTAATGAGATAATCTTGTATTCCAAGAATACTTATCTTTATTTCATAAAAAAATCAAAGAAAACCTTTCTTCTCTAAATCTTGTATTTTTCGAAAATTTAAGTAATTTTTTAATTTTAATCACCTTTATTATTATTGGGCTAATTATTGAGCTACTTGAGGCGAGCTTCTGAATTTTCAATATTGAGCCACAATATAATTCAGCCCACTAATATTAATTAATACCACTAATATTTTGTGGTTAAATAAATAAGTAATACTATTGATACAAAACCAATAATGAACCTCGAAAAACCATTAACAACCATGAGCTTATAACCTTATTTTCAACACAATGAAGGTTGTTGTGTTCCTTCCCGTAAAAAAAAAAAAAAAAAAAAAGTGGTTGTGTTCCTTTCAAAAAAAAGGAAAAAAAGGATGTTGTGTTTTTTTGGTATTCTCAATAGATTTTCGTCGATCATTCTTTTTTCAAAATAAAAATCCTATACAAATCATCGGATCCTAGATGAGATTCGCTAATTAACAAATTAAGCAAGCAACCCGATCCCAACCCACACCCAAACCCGAACCAACCCAACTAGTTTCTCGCGGTAGTGGACGCCATCTTTATAACTTATTTGACCTTATTTTACCATTCTATATTCTTCTTCCTATATATATATATATACTCTCGATTGCTCTCAACAATAATCACAACAAAGGAGAGAGTTAAAGATTATCTCAAAAACCCTACTTTTTGATCTCCCATGGAACCCTTGATCAAGAAAGAAACCATGGAGCCATCAAGAAACAAGGGCGACGAAGTAATTTCGCTAAGCAGTAGCAGTAGCGACTTTTCCGGTTCGAGTGATGCCTCCGACGTGGAAATTAACCCCAGGGTGAAGAAGCAGAGAACTGACTCCGTTTTGCCGCTCGGCTTTCTTGATCCGATCCGACCCGTAGAACAAACCGGCGCCGTTTCGAGGGTTTTGGTGAAACAAGAGACGTCGGCGGTTTTGATGCCGAGTTGCAAACAGTTTTGGAAAGCCGGTGATTATGAGGGCTCCGACGACGGCACCAAGTTTTCCGATGGTATGTTTAATGTTATATATGATATGATATGATCTGATTGCATGAAAATTGGGATTTTGGATTTAAAAAAAAAATATAATTATTGTTAATTTTGAAAGCCAATGTAATTTCTTGGAATCTCGGCATGTCTTTCAATGTTCTTATTGGTGCTATGAATTTTAATTTTAATATAGTAAAACTTGATGAATTTTATACATAAAATTGATGGAAGTATATGGTATTAGGGTTTTCTTAAAAAAAAAAGTACTAGGGTTCCAGTTCTTAAAAAAATTTTTTTTGACTTAATTGCAAATAAAAATCAAACATTGTCGAACTAATCTAATTTTTTTAATTTTGGTTAACAAAATCTCAATATAATTTTTCTTTTTATAATCATGTGGCGGTTTGAATTGCAAAAAAATCTTAAATTGAGTTTTTTGTTTACTAATATTCAAAAGTTCAAATTAAATTGCATTTACAAAAAATTGTGGCGGTAGCCTAATTTTTTTTTTTTTATGTGTATATAATAACATGTAACTTGCGTTTTGTTACTTTGATATTATTACTTTGAAATATATGAATTCCAAGTGTCCGATTTGATTATTTTGATTGCAGAGGACATGGATCATCTAAGGGTTCATCCAAAATTCTTGCATTCAAATGCTACCTGCCATAAATGGGCTCTAGGAGGTGAGTAGCTATTCAAAACGCGTACGGTTGATTTTATTTTTCCATTAATTAATGTTTTCAAAATTTCAAATTCTTGCTATTTTCCAGCTTTTGCTGAGCTTCTGGACAATTCCTTAGATGAGGTACTTGCTCTCCTAATTCAGTCCCAATAAATTAATTTGGTTTCCGATTTATACGTTGATGGATTAATATTTTTATTTTATTATTTTGATGGATTAATTATTGACTCTAAATCAGAATTGCAATGGAGCTACTTATGTACATGTTGATGTGCTAAGGAACAAGAAGACCAAAAGTCAAATGGTTGTGGTTCAAGGTACGTACGTTAAATTAACATTAATTGTTACTCATTATATAAAAGTTGAAGTTACTTCTAACGTTGCAAATTTAACCTATGATTATTAGGGTTTTAAGCTATATTTAAAAAATTGGTCCTTGAATCCTAATAACTTGTTGTTTTGAGATTTTGAGTATGACAAAATTTAACACTAATTAATTATTTTAAATCAATGTGAGTGATTGCAATAATTAGTTGAGTTAAATTGTGCTTTAAATATTATTATTATTGTTAGGTGGTGATTGCAATAATTAGTTGATTTAAATTGTGGTTTAATTATATTAAGGTGTAATGAGAGAGAATTGATTGCATTTAGAAGTATGATATAATGCTTATAGGGGTTGTATTTAAAATCTCAAAATAAAACCAAATTTAAATTTGTAAATTCAAACCTCGATTTTTAAAAGCCAAAACAAACATCAACTAAAATATACTCCCTCTGATTCAAAATAAGTGTCGTTTTAGAGGTTACAGTTTGTTTCAAAATAAGTGTCGTTTTGATTATTTTTTCACGTGTTTTCCCGATTTACCCCGAATTCAAATTCAAAATATAAGAGATATTTTAGGGATTATATTAAAATATAACAGATCGGTTAGATATTATGAAAATATAATAGATATTTTAGAGATTTAGGTGGGGTATATATGTCAAATTTTATAATTCTTAATTTGTCTTAAAATCTCTAGAACGACACTTATTTTGAATCAGAGGGAGTATATGTTTAATTTCGATAGTTTCTAAAGTATAAAATATGTATTAATTCCTTTTTTTTTTATGAAAATGTTTTTTTTATTAATTATGACTGCAGATAATGGCGGTGGGATGGCCCCTGATAAGATGCGGCAGTGCATGTCTCTAGGGTATTCTGCCAAAAGCAAGATTGCAAACACAATTGGCCAATGTTGGTGACAAATTTTATGTTCATATGTATTAATTAATCTAATTATAGCAAATTATATAAATCATTTAAAATCTAAATTTATCACACATATATATAATTTTCATTTCAACAGATGGAAATGGTTTCAAGACTAGTACTATGCGGCTTGGGGCAGATGTCATTGTGTTCTCTCGTTGTCAAGGAAAGCATGGAGCAAGGTAGTTAATTTTTTTTAATTACTCATTGTATTTTTGCTAAATATTTCAAGACCAGATTTAATTTATTTTTGTTTCGTTTTGTTAATTTTAGCTCTACGCAATCCATTGGATTGTTGTCCTATACATTTTTGCGTGGTACAGGAAAGCAAGACATAGTCGTTCCCATGGTATTTTGCTCCTTCCACTTTTATCTTAACATTAATTGTCGAAAATAAATTTAAATTTAGTTGCCACCATATTTTCATAAAGTTGTATTAATTTGCATATTCTCATCCATCGAACTAGAGAAATATGATAAAATGCCACTTTTCAATTTTTCGTTTTCAAACATGTCACCCAATTTTTTTTTTTTGTAAAAATGTTACAGTAGTGGATCGCGCAGAGGGTCTCACGTAGCATTTTTACAAAAAAAAAAATGTTGGGTGTCATATTTGTAAACGAAAATTGTTGTTGGTTGATATTTTTGAAAACGAAAACTGAAAAGTGACAATTTGCCATATTTCCCATCGAACTAAAGAATGTTTTTTTTTTTATTAATTTTTTTTATAATAATAATAATAATAATAATAATTAATGATGAGTATTTGAAACTTAATTGATGAATAGATTGATTATGAGAGGAAGGGAAACACATGGAGAAAGTATGTGAAATCTAATTCAGAGTGTTGGCAAAGAAATCTTGATACCATTATCCAGTGGTCTCCATATGAAAGCGAACAAGATCTTCTTCAACAGGTATGTATTTAGTATTTTTAAGTAGATTATTATTATTATATAAATCTTTTAACTTCCATAAGTACGAAACTTGTTTGTATTCTATATTTTTTTTTAATAGTACTATATAATAGAAACAACTAATATTGAAACGGATTTACAAGACACTTACTCTTTCGGTTCGTGTTTGTGAATGCAGTTTGAATTCTTGAATGAGCAAGGCACGCGTATAATAATCTATAATCTGTGGGAGGATGAAGAAGGATCGCCAGAACTCGATTTCGACACTGATAAACTTGTAATGCATGCCTTTCTACAATTTTTTTTAATTTTTTTTTTTTTGGCATAATATTGTTTTTAATTCCATCAATCATGTGAACATTTTGTTTTTAGGACATTCAAATTAGAGGGGACAACAGAGATCAAAGGAAGATAGATTTGGCGAAAAAGTACCCAAGCTGTAGCCATTTCCTCACTTATCGCCATTCATTGAGGGTAAATTAACACTCCTTTGTCGTTTAAACACTTTTTTTGTCCCATAATTTTTCTATTCAATTTTAATTCCAAAGTAAATAATTATTTCAATTTAATCCATATATATATATATATAGTAAAATTTTGCTTCCAAAATTAATCTCTAAATAGTTGAAAAAGGGTGCCGTATCAAATTAGTTAACCTTTGGGACAAAAATTGAACAACAGACAAATTATGGGCAAAAAAACATGTTTACTTGTCTGACCGTATTTTCAATTGCTGTTTAGAGAGTATGATATTACTTCCCGTTCAATTTTTCTAGTCCTACTTTTTATTTTGGGCTGTCGAATAAAATTAGTTTTATTTCCTAAAAAAGAAATAATTTACACTCACAAGTTACAATAAACATATCTGATGGGTGATTTTTGATTACGTGCAGACTTATGCTTCAATTTTGTACCGAAAGATTCCAGCTGATTTCCGAATCATATTACGAGGACAAGAGGTTGAACATTATGATATAGTAGCTAATCTAATCCACCCTACTGAGCTTGTATATAAGCCAGCAGCTTATGCAGACGCCAAAGATCCAAACGTAACCTCTTTAATTAATTAATTAATTAATTATTCCACAATTAAATTTGATGATTGACTTAATTTGTTCAATTGTTTATATAGATGTCAGCAAAGGTGCAGCTTGGATTTGTTAAAGATGCAATGCATCATGTCGATATTCAAGGCTTCAATGTTTACCATAAGAATAGGCTCATCAAGGTTGGTTTATTAATTAATTATTTATCTCTTAGTTTTAGATATCTATTTTTGGTATTTCTGTAATAAAATTTCTCTTTTTTTATTCCGATGAATAATTATAATTATTTAACTCTCTTTTATCTCTCCCTCAGCCATTTTGGAGGGTCTGGAGTGCTGCTGGAAGTGATGGTCGAGGAGTAATAGGTAATTTTAACACCGTCATCTCTTCTTTCGGTGAATTGCACTTTTAATTTAATTCCATAGGAATATTATCGTTGCACAATTGACCCTCTCTAAGAAAAAAAAATGAAACTGTTGGTATATTTTGTAGCCAAGGGGCCAAAATTGTTTCAAAAAGTTTCTAATAGGACGGAAGTCTTAGGGGAACAAATCACACTATAATTTTGGTCCCATTAGAATAGTGGTCTATATAAATGGTTATTTTTTCAATATTTTTGGTTCCATAGTTTTTTCGGTGTTTTTGGTCTCAAGACAATTACAGTTTTAATCTCAAAAGAATGTATAAATTGCAATTTTGGTCTAAAAAAATTGCAACTTTGGTACAAAAAATTAATGAAAGGGAGCAAAAAAGACAAAAAAAAAAAAAATGTGGAACCAAAATTCTTATTGAAAAATTTCAATGGAACCAAATTTGCAATTTCCCCCACTAAAAATGGTCCCTTCTATATTCCTTTGAGAAATTTACCGGTTTGAAATTAGATTAGAGTATGTATTTAATAGTGTCATGTGGATGCTTTAGGTGTTCTTGAAGCAAATTTTGTGGAGCCAGCACACGATAAGCAAGGATTTGAGCGCACAATTACACTTTCTAGACTCGAGGCTAGACTACAACATTTTCAGAAGACTTACTGGTAATTCTCCTTCAAATTAATTAGAAACAGAAATGTCACGCTTCATGCATGCGACCGTCTGAATTAATTTGGGGCCGGAATAGTGTAAAATGACTCAAAAAAAAAAAAAAAATAGAATGAGTAAGAGGTAGACGAAAAAAAACACAATATAAACATATCAAAATGTCCAATAAAGACGAATCTGTCCCTCGTTTATTCGACTTTCACCCACTAATTATTAATTATTAATTTAATCTAAATACAGGTCTTCTAACTGTCATCTGATCGGGTACTCAGAGAGGCGAAGTCAAGCAAGGAAAGCTGCGGCCGCAGTTTCGGTGGAGAAAGAAGGCACAGCATCGCCTAGCCCTAGTCCTAGTCCTAGTCCTAGCTCTAAATATGGAAAGAAACACCATTCATCAGTTTCCCCTAACCTTAAGAATGGCACCACAACAGCAACCCATCTTTCCACTGATGGAATGTCGTCGCGTCGCAATATTATACCTGAATCCCCATCTCCCTTAAACCAAGCTCCTCCCGATAATTTTGAACAAGAGGAATCTACTACCTTTCTTGATTTGAAACGACAAAACGAAGGCTTGAGGCTAAGGTATCAACTTTTTTTTTTTTTTTTTTAAAGTGTATTAAGTTACACATATTGTGGTTCTGATCTCATTTACTTTCACAAATTGAAAATATTTATGTAACTTCCAATTACCAACGTTTTGGTCCGATAATCGGTTATAAAAAGTAAAACATCCGGGATGATAAACCGGTTATCGAAATAAAATATTGAAAAAGCGAAAATTACAGGACTATTTTCCATTCTTGAAAATCAACGTGGCTAAAATATAAATATGATACTCTCTCTCCGTTCCCTAATAATCTTTACACTATCTTTATTCTCTGTTTTAGCGAACGAATTCTTTATTAGTATTTGAAATGATAAAGTAATTTTAAAAAATGAGTATAATAGATCTATCTCTCATCTATTATAAAATATTTTAAAAAATTACTTTATAATTCAAATACTAATAAAAAAACCTGCTATTTAAAATACGAGAAAATGGTAAATGTGAAGATTAAGAGGGTATGGAGGAGTAAATTTAAATCAATCTTGCCCAATGCCCATACACCCAAAAATTCTATTTGAATTTCTTTTCTAGCTAATTCATGTATTTTACCCCGTTGGTTTTCTTTTTCCAGATTGAAGAATGCATTGCAGGATGTTCAGTATGAGAAGGACAAAAATAAGTCACTGGAAGATAAGGTGTGTCCTGTTTATAAAAATCCCTTGTTTAATTAGGAATAATTGTACTTTTGTTCCAAGAGAATGAGTTTATAACATTTTTGGTACCTATGTGCGAAAGTGGTCCTTTTTTTTTGTGGTTTTGGTCCCATCCGATAATTTCGAGACTAAAACTGCAATTTTATCACATTCTCATGGGACAAAAAAGTGTTATTTATCCATTCCCTTGCATGGGACCAAAAATGCAATCTTTTGGAACCAAAAGTGTCGATAAAAAAATCATGGGACTAAAACTGTTAAAAAAAAAGACCCTTTAGAAATGGACTAATTCTCTTGAGACCTAAATTGCAATTTGCCTTGTTTGATAATTTATTTCTTAAAATTCTATAACGTAAATTAATAGTATTTATTTATTCTCGAATTAATTTCAGCTTGAAGAAATGAAGAAAACGATGGTTACAATGGACCAAGAACAAGAAATGTTTGTTAGTGCCTTCTCCGAAGAAAGAAGCCGCCGAGAACGCGAGGAGGAGGCCATGAGAATACAGTTAAAGGTACGTGAAATAATAATCTTTATTTTATCTTTGCAAATTAATGCTAAATAATTAAATTCACTATTTCTGCAATTTAATCACTTTTTTTTTTTTCAATTTCATATACTAAAATTTTAATTAATTAATGTAGGATGCTTCTGAGACTATTCAAGCGTTGCTGAATAAAGTGAAGAAACTGGAGGGTGCAAGACATTAGAATTAGACCTTGCAAAACTTAATTTGCATTTCTTTGTCAGAATTATCATCTCTATTTTTTTTTTCTTCTCCTGCGAAATTAAGGTTGTTGGCCTTAATATACGGGAGTAACGTGAATCTTTTTTAGGTTATGTTTAGGTTGACAAATTTATATAACTATAAGATTTAGGGATTTATTTTGTGTTTACTTATAAATTGTGCATAAAGTAATTAATTAGTTTGATGGCACTCAATGTTTTTTTTTTAATCAGTAAAACCAATAACTTTATTATATAGTATAGAACAATGTATGTGACATACCCGAATACAAAGCATTCAATTACAAATCTAACATCCTAACACTGTCTGAATGACTAGCTAATCATTAAAAGAGGAAAAAAATGGGTTCTCTAATTTAATTCTAACCTTGTAATTATGATTTTGTAAATTGCATCAATAAAATTTGAGTAGGTCTAGTGTGCTCTTAGATTTAAAAAAAAAAAAAAAAAATCCAAATAGAAATTAGTAATACTCCAATTGCAAAAAAAAAAAAAAAAAAATAGTTCAGTGTATTTATGTGTATTTTGAAAAAAAAAATCAAAATCAAAGTTAAAATTTAGTTTAAAATCAACACATACCCATTTTTTT
The DNA here is from genome assembly GCA_947034835.1 of Ballota nigra. NCBI lineage: Eukaryota > Viridiplantae > Streptophyta > Magnoliopsida > Lamiales > Lamiaceae > Ballota > Ballota nigra. The sequence goes on along the minus strand of OX344725.1, from coordinate 11,122,059 downwards.
GCCCTCTTTGGTGTCTGCGCTTCTTAATAAGAATGACAATTTAGCTCGCGTGTAGTTGATCCACCCTACCTCGATCTGTTTGGTCGCCTCATTATGTAACCCCAGTGGGATGGGGCGAGTATCCCGTCCTGAATTGACCTGCATATAATATAATAAGTATATTAATATATTTAACATGTACTCCCTCTGTCCTATATATGACTCATTTTTTATTTAGAAAAATATATTTATTTATTAATATACGTTGGACAATGTCTTGACTTTTGAATAAAGTAATGTCGAATTGTGAAAAGTAAAAGATAGTTGTTGTATACAATTTTTTTATTAGTATATGAAATATTGTTTTGTTTTTTATGGAATGAAAAATTTATTGTGGGATATAAAAAAAAAGAAAAATGAGAAATTTATAGTGGGACGGAGAGAGTATGATATACATATAACATATATTATATTATGAGGAGGTTTCATGTGTAATATTTCATATGTAAAATATACATAAAATAGACAAATATTAAAAACATCATGGGTCGGGTAGCTCCAGGTAAAAAATTGCGGATCTTGGCCGGGTCGGGTCGGATTTGGTGGGTTTTTTCCAAAATCTCGCACAAGTCAAATTTCAGGATTTTCGCTCCCAGTTTGTGTTACAGTATAGGCAAAATTTATGTTACTATATGGGCAAATGTGCGTTACAAGTTATTAAAAAACATGTTTTTTCTACTTTAAAATAATAATAATGACAAATATATATTTTTACAAGATCAAATATGTGTTCTTAATTTATTTCTCATCCCTTTAAATTTATATTTATTGTTTTATGTATTAAAATATATTTGCTCCAACAATAACATACATTTGCTCTAACATCAAATACATTTTTGCTCCAACATTAACACACATTTCCAATAATACACATTTGCTATAACATTAACACACTTTGCTTCAATAGTAACACATATTTCCTCCAACAGTAACACACATTTGCTCCAATAGTAACACATATTTTTAGTAACATACATATACTCTAACAGTAACACACATTTGCAGTAACACATATTTACTCTAAAGTAACACACTTTGCTTCAATAGTAACACATATTTCCTCTAACAGTAACACACATTTGCTTCAATAGTAACACATATTTTTAATAACACACATGTACTCTAATTTTAACACCCATTTGCAATAATACACATTTAATCTAACATTAACACACTTTGCTTCAATAGTAACACATATTTCCTCTAACAGTAACACACATTTGCTTCAATAGTAACACATATATTTAGTAACACACATTTACTCTAACATTAACACACACTTGCAGTAACACATATTTACTCTAATAGTAACACACTTTGCTTCAATAGTAACCAATATTTCCTCTAACAGTAACACACATTTGCTTCAATAGTAACACATATTTTAAATAACACACATTTACTCTAACTTTAACACTCATTTGTAATAATACACATTTACTCTAACATTTACACATTTTGCTTCATTAATAACACATATTTCCTCTAACAGTAACACACATTTGCTCCAAATTAATATATTTTTAGTACATACATTTACTCTAACTTTAACATACATTTGCTCTAGTAGTAACACATAGTTTTAGTAACACACATTTACTCCAATATTAACACACATTTCCTCCAATAGTAACACACACTTACTCCAATAGTAACATATATTTTTAGTAATACACATTTGCTCCAATAATAACATATATTTTTAGTAACACACATTTTCTCCAATAGTAACACACATTTGCTCCAATAGTAACACACATTTGGGTAACACATATTTTTAGTAACACACATTTCTTTTAACATTAACACACATTTCTTCTAACATTAACACACATTTACTCCCAATAGTAACACAAATTTTCAAAAACTTTTTCACTACATTAGATCGAACAGGTGGCATGCAATGTTTGTTATGAGACTTTTGCATCTTGACTTGAACGCAAAATACTAGCTATACTAGTAGTTACCCCACAAGAGTATGAGATGCCTATAGTATTGGCAAGTATAGGGACCAAGTAGTATCGAACCCAAGGGAAGGTATGTATGAGAATAGAGCCATGGAGATCTACGCGTCGTAGTTAATATGAGTGTATGTTCTGGATTTTAGAATTGTATTAAACTACTCTATATTCTACCACTATTAATGCAAATAATTAAACTAAACTAATAATTTTGATTTAAGATTCAAATATGGATGATGATGCTCAAGATAGGAATCCCTACGAATACTAACGGAGCTGGTACAATAACTAAAATAACCGTGATGTGCAAGTATTAATCCTAAGTGTACTAAAACTAGGCAATCAACTTTCCTAATCTAGCACAAGATTAAAAGACTAAAAGCTCAAGAATTAACCCTAATACTTCGTCAAATCAACCAACTTCACTAATCCACTAATCAAATTATATGGATAATGCTTAATTAATGAGACCTTAATTTAACTAAGGTGATGCGGTCGTCCTCCCTAGATAAACCAATAGATGATAAACCCCTTCTATAATCCTCTCGTTAAGCCTAATCGTTATTAAAGAGTGATAAGGTCGTCTTCTCTCTAACAATTTTCGTAGTCAATTCCAAGATAATTCTAGGGTTTATTTTAAGAATTCAATTAATTAAGAGAACTAACACTAAACATCACTAATTATCCTAATTACGTACCAACATACTACTTCTACGAGTTCATCATTCCCTAAGCATGCAAGGGTTCTAGCCTAACATGGTGATTACGATAACAAAAGTAATTAAATTAAAGATAGACATAAACATGGTGAAATTAAAGAAAGAACTTAAGAACATAAACTAGGGTTAAACCAATAAATTAAAGTCTCAAAACGAATCTTGATAAATAACGAACTAGGTTTGATAATATCAAGTTTTGAAGAAAGAAATAACGAAATAAAACTCTAATATATGAATTCGTAAGTTCAAAAACCTCATTTACACGTTAAAACTCTTCTAATCTCTCTACTAAGCTCCAAGTATGCCAAAATATGAAAGATGATTAAAGGGTGTCTAAAAACGAGCTTGGGATCGGGTATTTATAGGCAACGGGCCTAAAATGGGTGGAAAAAGCCAAAATCACACAAATTTGAAGGTTGGTCGAGTGCTAGCGCTCGACCTGAGTGTGGTCGAGTGGTCCGACTTACAGAGCCTTCAGGGCGCTCGACCTCATCTGGTCGAATGGTACTGACGGTCGAATGGTGGTGCCCAACCTTGATTTGGTCGAGTGGTGGCGCTCGACCTCAGCCTGGTCGAGTGCCCTAGCCTTCCAGTGTGAAACAGGCACTCGACCTCCCTAGGCGCTCGAGCATCTCCTTCTTTGAGCCAAGTGATACTTTTCCTTGCACGAACTAACACTTTTTGTATTTCTTCAATATCTTCTCATCCGGGCATCCATTTGAGTTGATTCAAAGTCCTACTAACTCTATTTTTCGTCCTCTATCCATCTATGAGCATAAAAGTGGAAAATTCATCAGTTTATGAAAATATTACTTATTTGACTCTAAATACTCATCGAATTCACTCAAAACACGGGCAAAACGAGCTATAAATCATAACAATTTCACGCCTAATCAACCCTCCAAACTTACCATATTGCTTGTCCTCAAGCAATGAAATAATAAGTCAAGTGAAATTGTTAAGAATGAATCATAGAACCAAATCATGCAAGTAATAGTGTTCAAGTTTCAAAAATCGATCACTCACACACTAACTCACCCCCTTTATCATACTTATGAATGAACACTAAGAACCACCAAAATCAAACATGGATGTGCTCTCGACGATGTGTTTCACTCCCTCACAAGTGTTTAGCAATATTAAGGGACTCACTCAATCAATCAATCACACATATCAGTAGCCATAGGCTTGTAAGCACTCTCAACTTCGACCATACTCTAGAATCCATGCCGAATAAAAAAGGATTTTATCAAGGTTGTATCGTAGGCTCTTTGGACAGGTGGGGTAACTATATGGGATAAGTGACTCAAATGAATGGAGAATAGAAAATTAAACTTAGGTATTTCGAGACTAGGAACAGAATACTTCACTCATCTTCATGCATTACACTTTTCAATTCCACTACTCTCAACACTTCAATTTTTTTTCTCTAACTCGTTTTACTTTTTCAATCACTTCACTCTTTTTTTTTATTTTTCACACATATATGAGCTCATATTTTCTTTTACTCATTCTCAAATTTTTTGTTCTTTCCCACAACTCAAAATCTCATTACACCTTCTTCTCAGATTCACGCAAGCATTAATAATTCTCCTTCCTCAACTCAACTCAACTCGATCCCTTTTCTCAATCACAACTTTTCCTATTCTCTACTCAAATTGGGACAAAAAGAGTTTAAGAATTTGGTTAAGTTCAAATGTGCTAGCAAATAAATAGGCTAAGGCTCAAATGGGCTAACAAGGGATAAATGTCATTGGTAGGGAAAACTTGACTAAGTGACTCAACAAATCAAAGATAGCCTAAAATCACTTTCGGCATTTCAAACTAGACACAATCAAGAAGTGAGAGCACACACAAGTTCTAGCATCCTCTAAAGTGATGATCCACTCACAAACGAAGATATCAATATAATGAATTTTAATCTCTGAAAGGCTCAAATCTCACAGCTTTCACATCCATTCTAGTCCTAGTGAATTCTCACTTTTTATCACACAAATATTCAAAAGGAAAATTCGTAAGTATACGAGTTCCCTCTCCAATCAAATCTAACTCCTACACTCACACAATTTAGACTCTAATTCAACTCCACAAATCACTAACTCATACTCACACTCAAAGATAACAATCAACAAGCATATGAGAATTGATAGGCATGAAATATGTAGCACCCAATTAGTTCACAATAAAAACAACTCAATGAGCATCTCAAGACACAGTATATAACCTAACTCAACTCAAAGAGAGGGTGTGCACCTGTGCAATGTAACCATAAAACATATAAAAAATCCACCCCCCAAACTTCGACCTTGTGAAGCGGTCTAAGTTTGTGGTGGTGGTTACCTCATCCAAATAATTCAGTTTCTCTTAACAACTTGGCACACTCCCTTGTCTCGAGTTGGTCCCTTCAATCTCCACTTCTTGGGCATTCCTTCACCCTCAAGGCAAGCCTACAAAATAAAACTCTCAAGTACGAGGTTAGAACTTACGACTCAAAATACAACACCAATAACTAAAAACACTCAAAAGAAAATAAAAGTGGGTTGCCTCCCACTCAGTGCTATTTTTAAGGTCCTAATGCCGGACCGAGCTCAAAGGAGCTTATGGGACATGATACTCAAATTTACCTCCCTTACTCTCATAAGAGAAGTTGTCTAAGTTTTTCGCTTTACTCCCATCCTCTTGCTTCACCTCGGGCGGTGTGGTCACTTTCTTTTTCGTTCTCCACGGAGGTACCCACCTCTTGGATTTTATCTTCTTAACATCAACTCCTCATTTTTTTCTCTAATTTGGCCACCTCCACCCTTTTAAATTCTTCATCCTTCAACTCCTTGCCTTTATCCCTATCAAGACAATCAAGATCATAATGCTCAACGATTAAATCATTTAGTGAAGGATTAACATAATCACGTATATAAGAAAGGCCAGGGGTAGGAAGTGTGTCTTCAACACAAGGATCAATGGCATCAATGGAATGATAACTCTCATCTTCCTTCGGGTATTTTATGGCCTCATATAGGGAAATTTTTACCTCTTGATCATCTACCTTTACCGTGATCTTCCCATTCGCCACATCTAACACCATCCCGGCTGTAGCTAAGAACGACCTTCCTAAGATCAAAGGAACGTGCTCATCTTCCTCCATCTCTAGGACCACAAAATCAGCTGGAAACACGTGATCTCCCACCTTAACAAGGACGTCTTCAACCATACCTTGAGATCGAGTAATAGACCGGTCGGCGAGTTGAAGCATCATTATTGTCGGCTGAAGTTCTCCACCTTCCAACTTCTTAAATAGCGACAATGGAATCAAATTAATGCTCGCTCCAAGATCGCACAACGCTCCCTTCTTGACTCCATTCCCTATATCACATAAGATCGTGAAGTTACCGGGATCCTTCAATTTCGGGGGAAGCGCTTTGTGCACTAATGCACTCACCTCATGGTTCAGCTGCACAAGCTTGGGCTCATCAACTCTCCTCCTCTTAGCTATCAAGTCCTTCAGGAACTTGGAATAATTAGGCATCTGTTCCAAAGCATCATAAAAAGGTATGTTAATATGCAGTTTTTTAAAAACATCAAGAAACTTGGCTAATTTTTCATCTAATTTCTTCTTCATGAACCGCTGCGGGTACGGGACTGGTATCACAGATTTGGGTACCCCCCATTCGTCTCGCTCGGTCTCCTTCACGTTCTGCCTTGCTTCTCTAGCCTTCTTCCACTTCGGGACTCTCTTCATCCCTTCTTCCTTATGTTCTTTATTTTTCTGAGTATCTTCTACCTCAACCTCTTCCTCAACCTTCTCATCTCCATCTTTCTTTTCCTCATCTTTCTTCTCTATTTCTTTATGTATCTCCTCCAAATCAGCAGGCATTGGAGGGCCGTTATACTTGGTTCCACTTCTTAGCTGGATCGCCTTGCATTGCTCTTTTGGGTTCCCCTCCGGCATAGAAGGATATTTCCCGGGCTCTCTACCCAATGATTTTGCGATCTGGCTAATCTGATACTCCATCAAAGTGAACCGCCTATTGTTCTCTTGCTGAATTCTATTCAGCTCCATATCCCTCTTCTGAAGATCTTAATCACGCTGATCATTCTTCTTACTCATCTCCTTCACATCATACTCCAAAGAGGATAGCCTCTTACTACCTTCTTCCACCTTGTGCAGAATGACACGCAACATCTCATCAGTGGTAGCACCTCCTTCTCCTCCGGGGAGTTTTGAGCCAGGGTCGACATTTGGAGGTACAGTTATTCCTGCCTTAGGATTACTATAAGAGAGATTTTCATTCTTCCTCCATTGATTCTGAGGAGGCTGCTGACCTCCTTAATACCCCTGAGTATTCCTCCATTGATTCTGAGGAGGCTGTACACCAGGTGGTACAAACGGTTGCCCATAAGTTGGTCGCCCTTGATAATTTCCACATTGATAGCCATTTTGATTATAATTAGGGCCTCCCATATAGTTGGCCACCTCTTGCTGGCATCCTGGCTGATCCACTTTCTCACACACTGCAGTATTTCCTCCACTCAGATTTTGTTCAACCTCTAGATTACTGATCTTCTCCATCATCGCCATCAGCAGCTTTCTAGTTCCCTCACTCTCTTCCATCTGATAACCCCGCTGAAACTATTTAACCTCATTCCATTGCCCCATATTCTTAACAATATTTTCAACTATCTCTCTGCACCGAGCTGCACTACAATTCAAGAACGCTCCACTAGCACATGCATTGAGGTGGTCTTGCGCTGCCTTGCTTGCTCCACAGTAGAAATAGGCTATTATGTCACCATCGTTGTACCTGTGCTGTGGGCAATCAATTAGCATATTAGAGAACCTCTCCCAAGCCTGACGTAATTCCTTTCCTGACTTCTGCTTGAAAGATGAGATCTCTTGCCTTGCTTTGATCATTCTAGATGGAGGATAGAATCGCTCGAGGAACAGGCGCTCGAGCTCGGCCCATGTGGTTACACCTCCCCTTGGGAGTGACTTGAAGCGACTTCACTAGCTTCTACTAGTAGCTACCCCGCAAGAGAACGGGTTCACTGTAGTATGGGCAAGTATAGGGACCAAGTATTATCGAACCCAAGGGATAGTGTATATGCGAATAGATCCCTGAAGATCTACGCGTTGTAGTTAATATGAGTGTAATGTTTTTTGGGGTTTTTGAAAGATTAATTAAAAGACTAAAGTGAACTAATTAAACTAAAGAACATAAGAAACGAATTAACTAAGGTTGTTTTCTAATGGGAGATGGTGATGCTTAGGATAGAAATCCCTACGTATACTAACGGAGCAGGTACATAATCAAAGTAATCGTGACAAACAAGAATTAACCTAAGTAAAAGATCGTAGAATGAAAGCTCAAGATTTCTCACCCTAATACTTTATCCTAGCAATCGACTTCACTAATCCACTAACAAGTTAATGAATTGTGCTTAATTAATGAGACCCTAATTTAACTAAGGTGATGCGGTCGTCCTCCTTCGCTAAACCGGTAGATGAATTAACCTCTCCTAACCCTCTCGTTAAGACTACTAATTGTTATTGAGTGATGCGGTCGTCCTCTCTCTAACACTTTCGTACGAAATTCAAAGGTAGAGTTCAGATTAATTATAAGAATTCATTAATGAAGAGAATTAAAACTAACGTCACGAATTACCCTAATTACGTACCCACATCCTACTTCTACGAGTTCATCCTAACCTAAGCACGCAAGGGTTTTAGCCGGACATGGTTATAACAAAAATAAAAGCAATAAAAGAAACAACGAACAAAAACATGATGAATTGAACGAAGAAACTAAGAAACATGAATTAGGGTTTAAAAAGAAAATAAATACGAAGAACTGAAATTGAATTAACTAAAACGAAATTAAAAGCGTTTAAAGTACGAACTAATGAAAAGAAACTAAGAATTCGTATGCAAAACCTCAACAAAACATAAAATAAAGCTTGCTCGTCTCCTTCCTCTCCAAAACTAAGTCTAAAATTATTTCTAAAATTGGGGATCCTTCAAAACGTGTTTGGAAGAGGTATATATAGGCACCGGGTCGAAACGGGAGTTAATGGGCCGAAAATACGCATCCGGAGGCAAAAGTATATGGGCGCTCGAGCAAAACGCTCGAGCGGTCCCGCTCGAGCAGTGTAGCTCGAATGATGCATTCGCTCGAGCGGTCGCGCTCGAGCTGCTCGAGCGCTGAATCTTCTCTGTATGTTTTTGGGCGCTCGAGTGATTCGCTCGAGCGGTGGCGCTCGAGCAATGCGCTCGAGTGATCTCTAATCCTTCCAAATGATACTTTTCCTCGTCCGCACTAATACCAATCGTATTTCTTCAATATCTTCTCATCCGGGCATCCGTTTGAGTCGATTCAAAGTCCTACGAACTCCGTTTTTCATCCTCTATTCACCTATGAGCACCAAAGAGACAAATTTATCAATGTATAGAAATAATGCTCATTTGACTCTAAATATTCATCGAAAACACTCAAAACATGAGTAAATCGGGCACCAAAACATAACAATTTCACGCCTAATCAACCCCCCCAAACTTACCATGTTGCTTGTCCTCAAGCAACGAAATAATAAGTCAAGTGAAATTGTTAGGAATGAGTCAAGAATCAAATCATGCAAGTAATTGAACTCGAGCTTTAAAGATCAATCACCCGTATACTCACTCACTTTCTTTCATCATACTCATGCAACAACAACAAGAAACACCAAGATCAAGCATGGATGTGCACTCAACGGTGTGTTTCACTCCCTCACAAGTGTATAAAAGTGTTTAAGGGACTCGCTCAATCAATCAATCACACAAATTGGCAGCCATAGGCTTGTAAATGCTCTTAACTTCGACCATACTCTAGAAATCAATGCCGAATCAAAAAGGACTTTTCTCAAGGTTGTAATGTAGGCTCTTTGGACAGGTGGGATAACAATATGGGGTAAGTGACTCAAGTGAATGGAGAATAGAAAAATCAACTTTGGCACTTTGAGATTAGGAACAGAATCACTTCAACATTTGCAATCAATACACTTTAATTCCACTACTCTCAACACTTCAATTTTTTTTCTTTCTCACTCTTTCACTTTTTTTTTTCCAATCACTTTTTTTTTTCTCTTTTTTTTCGCACAAACACATGAGCTCTTTTTTTCTTTTTGCTCATTCTCAATTTTCTTTTTCTTCTTCCCACATCTCAAATCTCATTCACACCCTTCTTCTCATATTCACTCAACAAACAACCTTTTCCTTTTTCAACTCAATTCACTCCCTTCACATTCACACTTTTCCTATTCTCCACTCAAATTGGGACAAAAAGGCTTAGGAATTGGAATAGTGTTCATATGTGCTAGCAAATAAAATAGGCTCTAGGCTCAAAGGGGCTAACAAGGGATCAATGTCATTGGTAAGGAAAATTTGGCTAAGTGACTTAATCAAATCAAAGATGGCCTAAGATCACATTCGGCATATCAAACTAGACACAATCAAGAAGCAAGAGCACATGCAAGTTCTAGCATCCTCTAAGGTGACGATCCACTCACAAACGAAGAGATTAAATCGTGCATTTAAATCTCGTAAGGCACAACTCTCACGGCTTTCACATCCATGCTAGTCCTAGTGAATTCTCACTCTCATCACACAAGTACTCCAAAGAAAAATTCACAAGCATACAAGTTCTTTCTCAAATCAGCTCTAACTCAAACACTCACACAAAAAAACTCCTAATTCAGCCTCACAATTCACCCTACTCATCAAATCATACTCAAAGATAGCAATCAACAAGCATAAGGTGATTGATAGGCATAAAATATTGAGTAACAAAACAAATTAATAATAGCCCAAGGAGCATCTCAAGGCACCAAATAACTAACTCAACTCAAAGATAAGGGGTGCTCCGGTGCAATGTAACAAGAAAACATATAAAACTCCACCCCCCCAAACTTCGACCTTGCTAGAGGTCTAAGTTTGGGGTTGTGGGTTACCTCAACCGAACAATTCAGTTTCTCTCAATAGCTTTCCACATTCCCTTGTCTCAAGTTGGTTCCTTCAATCTCCACTTCTTTGGTTCCTTTACTCCTTTAGAGACAAGCCTACAAAATAAAGCTCTCGAGTACGAGGTTAGACATACGACTCTAAACACCCTAATAATATAAAAAGACACTAAAAATAAATGAAAGCAAATAAAAATGGGTTGCCTCCCATTCAGCGCTATTTTTAAGGTCCTCATGCCGGACCGTGCTCAAAGGAGCTTATGGGACATCATACTCAAATTTACCTCCCTTACTCTCATAAGAGTGGTGTTTGAACTCCTTTCCTTGATGCCCCACCATCATGAGCCCTTTTGCTCTCTTCTCATCCCCAAGTGTTATGGGTCTCAACTCCTTCTTGCCTCTATCTGGAGGAATCTTACTAAACAATTTCTTGAATTTGGATTTTTTCTTCTTAACTCCTCCTTTCCCTTCTAACTGGACCACGTCCACTTTCTTCACCTCTTCATCCTTCAACTTCTTCACTTCATCCCTATCAAAATAATCAAGATCATAACTCTCATGGGTTAGATTATCAATTGAAGGACTAGCAAAATCATGAATATCAGAAGGATTAGGGAGAGAATGCGTGTCTTCAACACGAGGATCAATGGCATCCATGCAATACAAGCTCTCATCCTCCTTCGGGTGCTTCATGGCTTCATATAGGGAGATCTTCACTTCTTGATCATCAACCTTCAACGTGATCTTCCCATTCGCCACGTCTAGCACCATCCCCGCCGTAGCTAAGAACGGTCTTCCCAAGATCAGGGGTACGTGCTCATCTTCCTCCATCTCTAGCACTACAAAGTCTGCTGGAAAATGTGATCTCCAACTCTCACTAGGACGTCTTCAACCACACCTTGAGGTCTAGTAATAGACCGATCGGCAAGTTGAAGCGTCATCATTGTGGGTTGAAGTTCACCACCTTCCAACTTCTTGAAAAGCGACAACGGCATGAGATTGATGCTCGCCCCAAGGTCGCACAACGCTCCCTTCTTGATCCCGTTCCCAATATCACATAGGATCGTGAAGCTCCCGGGATCTTTCAGCTTCGGTGGCAGCGCCTTGTGCACTAATGCACTCACCTCGTGGTTCAGCTGCACCAACTTCGGCTCATCCACTCGCCGTCTTTTCGCGATCAAGTCCTTCAGAAACTTCGCATAGTGCGGCATCTGTTCCAAAGCATCATAAAAAGGGATATTAATATGCAATTGGTTAAAAACATCAAGGAACTTAGCGAATTTCTCATCAAGCTTCTTTTTCATGAAGCGCTGTGGATATGGGACAGGTATCACCGATTTGGGTACCCCCCATTCATCTCTTTCTGTTTCTTTCACTTTCTCCCTTGCTTCCTTTGCCTTTTTCCACTTAGGAACTCTCTCAACCTCCTCAAGGTCTTTGTCTTGATGGGACTCATCCATATCTTCATGCTTCTCAATCCCTTTACTTTCAATCCCCTTCTCAACTTGGGGCGTCTCAGAATCAGCAGGCATCTGAGGACCTTCGTAGTTGGTTCCACTTCTTAGCTGGATCGCCTTGCACTGCTCTTTCGGATTCCCTTCCGGCATTCTATTCACTGATTTTGTAATTTGGCTCATCTGGAGCTCTAACGAAGTGAACCTTCGATTGTTCTCTTGTTGAGTTCTAGTCCACTCAACATTCATCTTCTGGAGCTCTTGATCACGATGATCACCCTTCTTGTGCAGCTCCTTCACATCGTACTCCAAGGATGACAACCGCTTGCTCCCTTCCTCCACCTTCTGAAGGATCGCTCTCAACATCTCCTCGGTTGATGCACCGCCTTCTCCACCAGGAGGTTTAGACCCCGGATCAACACCTGCAGGAACAGTAACACCAGCTTTTGGGTTAGCATAAGAAAAATTATCATTCCTCCTCCATGTGTTTTGAGGAGGCTGCTGGCCTCCTTGAGCTCCTTGTGTGTTCCTCCATTGATTTTGAAGTGGCTGAGGGCCTGGAGGCACAAATGGTTGGCCATAAGAAGGCCTTCCATACTGATTGCCACCTTGGTAACCATTCTGATTGTAATATGGACCTCCCATGTAATTGGCTACCTCTTGCTGTCCACTTGGTTGGTCTACTCTCTCATTCTCTACTGCATGCTCTCCAACCAAACTCTTCCCCAGCTCGAGGTTGTTGATCTTCTCCATCATGGCCATCAGCAGCCTTCTCGTTCCTTCTCCCTCTTCAACCTGATGCACTCTCTGAAAATCTGCATCCACACCCCAAGCACCGGCATTCGTGACAATGTTGTCCACGATCTCCCTACACCTCTCTATGCCTTGGTACAGGAATGCTCCGCCCGCACAAGCGTCTAAATGGTCTTGCCCCGTCTTGTTGGCACCACTATAGAAGAATGCCATAATGTCTCTCTCATTGTACCCGTGCTGCGGGCACTCTATCAGCATGTTTGAGTATCTCTCCCACGCCTGGCGTAGATCCTCTCCAGACTTCTGGCGAAAGGACGAGATCTCAATTCTAGCCTTGATCGTCCTTGATGGAGGGTAGAATCGCTCGAGGAACAGACGCTCGAGCTCGGCCCAAGTGGTAATACCTCCCCGTGGGAGCGTATTATCGTACCACTCCTTGGCTATTCCCGTCAGTGAGAATGGGAACAGCCTAAGCCTCTTGGCATCTTCAGACATGCCATTATAATTAAATGTTGAGGCTATCATGAGAAAGCTCCTCAAGTGTGTATGAGGATTCTCCTTCCCGATCACCCCTTTGAACTGATTCTCGGTAAGCAGCTTTAAAATTCCTGGGGAAATAGAGAAGTTATTTGCCTCAACAGGAGGCAATGCCACTCCATCATAGTACCTCTGCGGCTGCGCTGCAAACCTCCCTCGAATAGCAATATTGTGATCTACGTTCATAGGAACGTGTTGAGGATTAGCAGCAGGTACTGGTACTTGTTGGGGTGGTGGTGGGTATACCGGTGGTTGATTATAGACAGGAGGTGGAGGATACGGGTATGGTGGATAAGGGTATGGTGGGTATGGGTAATGTTGGTATGCTGGGTTGTGGAAAGGGTTATTCGGGTTTTGTGGGTAAGCAGGATTATTCAGAGGATTTGGGACTAGGTTCTGAGCTGGATTGTTTACATTTTGTGCACCCGGGTTCTGGCTGCTACTATCTACGAACTGGTCTTGATTCTGACCACCACTCCCTCCAGAGCCATCAACCCGGTCTACTGCCTGATTGAAATCGTTGGCAGCATCGTCCAACTCATTATTGAGGTCCATTGGTCCCTTCCCTAAGTCGGCAGCATTCATCCTTCTCAAGAAGGCTCGGTTCCTTCTGGCTATTGTCTCAGGGTCCAACGGTATTCTCTCTTCGCTCGTATTCCCTTGTGAGCGTGTTTTCATAAACCTGACACACTAGCAGAAAGGTCAAAACGCAACTGCCGACTAAAATAAAAATAAAAATAAAACAGAAAAGAAAGCACTCACTACTAACTACTAAGCTATCTACAAGTCCTATTCAAAAAGCATAAAACGCCATCCCCGGCAACGGCGCCATTGACTTGAAGCGACTTCACTAGCTTCTACTAGTAGCTACCCCGCAAGAGAACGGGTTCACTGTAGTATGGGCAAGTATAGGGACCAAGTATTATCGAACCCAAGGGATAGTGTATATGCGAATAGATCCCTGAAGATCTACGCGTTGTAGTTAATATGAGTGTAATGTTTTTTGGGGTTTTTGAAAGATTAATTAAAAGACTAAAGTGAACTAATTAAACTAAAGAACATAAGAAACGAATTAACTAAGGTTGTTTTCTAATGGGAGATGGTGATGCTTAGGATAGAAATCCCTACGTATACTAACGGAGCAGGTACATAATCAAAGTAATCGTGACAAACAAGAATTAACCTAAGTAAAAGATCGTAGAATGAAAGCTCAAGATTTCTCACCCTAATACTTTATCCTAGCAATCGACTTCACTAATCCACTAACAAGTCAATGAATTGTGCTTAATTAATGAGACCCTAATTTAACTAAGGTGATGCGGTCGTCCTCCTTCGCTAAACCGGTAGATGAATTAACCTCTCCTAAACCCTCTCGTTAAGACTACTAATTGTTATTGAGTGATGCGGTCGTCCTCTCTCTAACACTTTCGTACGAAATTCAAAGGTAGAGTTCAGATTAATTATAAGAATTCATTAATGAAGAGAATTAAAACTAACGTCACGAATTACCCTAATTACGTACCCACATCCTACTTCTACGAGTTCATCCTAACCTAAGCACGCAAGGGTTTTAGCCGGACATGGTTATAACAAAAATAAAAGCAATAAAAGAAACAACGAACAAAAATATGATGAATTGAACGAAGAAACTAAGAAACATGAATTAGGGTTTAAAAAGAAAATAAATACGAAGAACTGAAATTGAATTAAGTAAAACGAAATTAAAAGCGTTTAAAGTACGAACTAATGAAAAGAAACTAAGAATTCGTATGCAAAACCTCAACAAAACATAAAATAAAGCTTGCTCGTCTCCTTCCTCTCCAAAACTAAGTCTAAAATTATTTCTAAAATTGGGGATCCTTCAAAACGTGTTTGGACGAGGTATATATAGGCACGGGTCGAAACGGGAGTTAATGGGCCAAAAATACGCATCCGGAGGCAAAAGTATATGGGCGCTCGAGCAAAACGCTCGAGCGGTCCCGCTCGAGCAGTGTAGCTCGAATGATGCATTCGCTCGAGCGGTCGCGCTCGAGCTGCTCGAGCGCTGAATCTTCTCTGTATGTTTTTGGGCGCTCGAGTGATTCGCTCGAGCGGTGGCGCTCGAGCAATGCGCTCGAGTGATCTCTAATCCTTCCAAATGATACTTTTCCTCTTCCGCACTATTACCAATCGTATTTCTTCAATATCTTCTCATCCGGGCATCCGTTTGAGTCGATTCAAAGTCCTACGAACTCCGTTTTTCGTCCTCTATTCACCTATGAGCACCAAAGAGACAAATTTATCAATGTATAGAAATAATGCTCATTTGACTCTAAATATTCATCGAAAACACTCAAAACATGAGTAAATCGGGCACCAAAACATAACAATTTCACGCCTAATCAGGGAGCGTGTTATCATACCACTCCTTTACGATTCCAGTTAGAGAGAACTGGAACAACCCGAGCCTCTTGGCATCTTCAGACATGCCATTGTAATTGAACATTGAAGCTATCATCAGAAAATTCCTCAAGTGAGTGTGAGGATTATCCTTTCCGATCTCCCCTTTAAATTGCATCTTCAGGATCCCTGGGGAGATAGAAAAATTGTTGGCTTCCACTGGTGCCATAACTACACCATCATAATACCGTTGAAGTTGGGCCTCAAACCTTCCTCTGATTGCCATACCTGGACCAGCGTTTTGAGAAACGTGCTGAGGATACACTGGTGGTAGAGGTACTTGTGGAATATGAAGTTGGTTATAAGTAGGAGGTGGAGGGTAGTATGGTGGATAAGGGTATGAAGGATATGGGTATGTGTAAGGTTGGTTAGGTTGGTATACAGGGTTGTTGAAAGGGTTATTAGGGTTATGGTTTTGGTTTTGGTTAGGAGAAGAGTTATTCGTATTTTGTGGAATCGGGTTTTGATTTTGATTGTCCCCTGTATGTACTTGCTTATTACTGCTTTCAACTCCTTCAACCCGTTCCACGATCTCATTGTATTTAGCTGCATCTCCATCCAACTCATTACCTAAATCCATGTTTTTGTTCTCACCACCAGCAGTATTCATCCTTCTAAGGAAGACTCTGTTTCTTCTGGCGATTGTCTCAGGATCTGACATTGTTCTATCTTCACTCGTTTCTCCCTTCAAGTGTTTTTCCATATACCTGAAACACCAAAAGAAATATCAAAACGCAACTGCCAAATGAATACTAATAAACAGAAAAGAAAAAGGCACTCACTACTAACTACTAAACTATCTCCAAGTCCTACTCAATGGACCTACATCGCCTTCCCCGGCAACGACGCCATTGACTTGAATGCAAAATACTAGCTATACAAGTAGTTACCCCACAAGAGTATGGGATCCCTGTAATATTTGCAAGTATAGGGACCAAGTAGTATCGAACCCAAGGGAAGGTATGTATGAGAATAGAGCCGTGGAGATCTACGCATCGTAGTTAATATGAGTATATGTTCTGGATTTTAGAATTGTATTAAACTACTCTATATTCTACCACTATTAATGCAAATAATTAAACTAAACTAATAATTTTGATTTAAGATTCAAATATGGATGATGATGCTCAGGATAGGAATCCCTACATATACTAATGGAGCTGGTACAATAACTAAAATAACCGTGATGTGCAAGTATTAATCCTAAGTGTACTAAAACTAGGCAATCAACTTCCCTAATCTAGCACAAGATTGAAAGATTAAAAGCTCAAGAATTAACCCTAATACTTCGTCAAATCAACCTACTTCACTAATCCACTAATCAAATTATATGGATAATGTTTATTAATGAGACCTTAATTTAACTAAGGTGATGCGGCCATCCTGCCTAGATAAACTGGTAGATGATAAACCCCTTCTATAACCCTCTCGTTAAGCCTAATCGTTATTAAAGAGTGATAAGTGATTAGGCGTGAAATTGTTATGTTTTGGTGCCCGATTTGCCCATGTTTTGAGTGTTTTTATGAGAGTTTGGAGTCATTTGAGTATCATTTTTATAAACTGATGAATTTGTCTCTTTGGTTTTCATAGATGGATAGAGGGTTAAAAGAGGAGATCGTAGGACTTCGAATCGACTCAAACGGATACCCGGATGAGAAGATATGGAAGAAATACGAGAAGTATTAGTTCGAGCGAGCAAAAGTGTCATTGAAGTACTCAAGATGAAGGAGCTCGAGTAAACACTACTCAGGCACTCGAGTAGTGCACTCGAGCCAGCTTCGGTCGAGTAGCCAATACTCAGGCACTCGAGTAGTGCACTCGAGCAGAAGCCGGTCGAGTAGCAAGTCCGCAGGCACTCGAGTAGACTACTCAAGCAAGGTCCGGTCGAGTAGAGCTACTCGAGCTAAGGGGCTCGAGCACTTTTCACGTTCTGTATAAATTTGACACTCGAGCTTGCATTGCTCGAGTACTTTTACTCGAGCTCTACTCGAGCTCGACGGAATTTTGGCCCATGAGATCCCGTTTCGACCCGTTGCTTATATATACCTCTTCCAAACACGTTTTGAAGGAACCCCGAACTTTAGAAATCACTTTAGACTTAGTTTTTGGAGAGGAAGGAGATGAGCAAGCTTTATTTACATTTTGTTGAGGTTTTGCATACGAATTCTAAGTTTCTTTTCGTTTATTAGTTCTTTTCGTTAGTTTGATTTCTTTGAACGCTTGAAACTTAGTTTTAGTTAATTAAATTTCCGTTCTGAATATTTATTTCTTTTAAAACCCTAGTTCATGTTTCTTATTTTCTTCGTTCAATTCATTATGTTTATGTTCGTTGTTTCTTCTATTACTTTTATGTTTGTTAAAGCCATGTCCGGCTAAAACCCTTGTATGCTTAGGGTAGGATGAACTCGTAGAAGTAGGACGTGGGTACATAATTAGGATAACTTGTGGCGTTAGTTTTAATTCTCTTAGTTAATGAATTCTTATAATTAATCTTCACTTTACCTTTGAATTTAGTACGAAAGTGTTAGAGAGAGGACGACCGCATCACTCAATAACAATTAGTAGTCTTAACGAGAAGGTTTAGGAAAGGTTAATTCATCTACCGGTTTAGCGAAGGAGGACGACCGCATCACCTTAGTTAAATTAGGGTCTCATTAATTAAGCACAATCTATTAACTTGTTAGTAGATTAGTGAAGTCGAGTGTTAGGGTAAAGTATTAGGGTTTAGAATCTTAAGCTTTCACCTTGCATTCTTAGACTTAGGTTAATTCTTGTGTGTCACAGTTATTTTGATTATGTACCTACTCCGTTAGTATACGTAGGGATTCCTATCTTCAGCATCACCATCTCATACTTGAAAACACACCTTTTGTTATTTCGTTTAATTTTCCTTTTGCATACGTAGGATAATATAGTTTAGTTTAATTAATCTTTCGAAAAATCCAAAAACAATACACTCATATTAACTACGACGCGTAGATCTTCAGGGATCTATTCATATACACTGTCCCTTGGGTTCGATACTACTTGGTCATTATACATACTCTTACTACAGTGAACCCGTCCACTTGCGGGTGAGCGACTAGTAGAAGTTAGTATCATCGCTTCAAGTCTATGGCGCCATTACCGGGGATGGCGTTGTATGCTTTTGAATAGGACTTGTAGATAGCTTAGTAGTTAGTAGTGGGTGATTTATTTTCTGTTTTTATTTTTATTTCCATTCATTAGGCAGTTTGATTAGTGTGATTTTTGCTCGAAATTCGTGTACTATTTTTGCCAAATTTAATTGGATTTCTTGCATTTTTTTACATTAATTACACCATTTGTGCTTAATTGTCGAGAAAGGCATTTTTGTTATTTTTGCAGGAAATTGAATGAATTTTAGAAGAAAATACGAGCCTATAATTTTATGAGGTCGAGCGAGGAGAAAAATCGAGAAGAAAACGAGAATATTGGAGAAAATAATTATTTGGGCCAACAAATATAAATTGTGGCAACCCATTTAATTAAATGAAATCATTAATTTTCGGCCCAATTGAAGGAGAAGCCCAAAGTTGGCCCAGAAGAGAAGAGAAGAGGCGGAGGCAACACAGGCTACTCGACCGAGCCAACCGCTCGAGTCGAGCTACTCGCTCGAGTAGCCTGGAGAAAAAGCGGGTGCGATTTTGTTAAAAGCGTACTCGACCGAGCAACTCGGTCGAGTTGAGTGACTCGTGCGAGTCAATGTCGGTTTTTCCAGTGCGCTCGAGCCAATTTGCCTTACTCGACCGAGCCACTCGGTCGAGTCGAGCTACTCGCTCGAGTAGCCTGTAGCGAGAAAACGTTAACGTTTTTTAAAGGCGCACTCGACCGAGCCACTCGATCGAGTGAGCCAACTCGGTCGAGTTGCGCACGAAATTTTGGGAAAATTTGAAAATTCACCATTTTTCAGGGATTTAATTGCAAATTCGTTTCAAGCCTTCTTCCCCCACTATATATACCCCATTTTCTCAGATTATTGGAGAAGAATCACTCATCACACACAAGAACCCTAATCCCTAGTTTTTAGTTTTCTTTTATTTTTCTTTTAATTTCTAGATTAGATTAGATTTATATTTCATTAGTTGTTTTTACATTTCAAGCAAGGATTGAAGCTATTGAAGAGTTGTATTTCCAAATTTCATCACAAGAGGTGATATCTTTCTTTTAATTCAAGCTTTAATGGTTAATTTCATTTTTAATTGTTATTTTAGCTTGTTAGCCATGGGTGTCTCTTCTAGAACCATGGGTTAATTTTGTTTGCTTTGAGTGTTGAATCAATGTATGAAATTAGTGTGTTGATGGATTTATAGCTTTGATTATGCTTATTTCTTGATGTGAATGTTTCTATTGATGGGCTTTGTATGTCTCGATTAATTAGTTGATTTGATTAGCTTATGTATTTAATTTTGTGTGTTGCAACGAGAGTTGGATATGCATGATTGGTATTTAGGTGAAAGTTTTGACTAATTAATTTGAGTTAAATAGTAATCGGTTGCCCGAGAGGGGGTCGGTTGCTAGATCCCCCATCATTAGACATTAGGGATCTTAATTTAAATATTAGGGTACTTAGTGAAGGGGGAATTCTAGAGATTCATCGCGTGTTTTTAGATATTCACGATCTTAGGAGCTTATGGGGCATAATTAGGAGTTGCTAGTTAGTCCAAGTTGTTCACCTAGGCCTCAAAAGGGATTGGTCTACACACTTTCGTGATCGCTCTTAGCAAACATTTAGAAAAAGGCGATGATAGGTTATAGATTTGTCACACACTAGTGGATTATATTGTGAAGACACTCGAAGCATTTTTCCCTTGCACTTCTTTAATTGGAAGTTAGTTTAATTGTTTAATTGCTTTCTAGATTTAATTTTTGCAATAGTTTAATTTTTGAATGCCTACTTGCTCGTCACTATAGTACCATGCCGACGCACAACTTTGGGGCTCCACTGCATTCCTAAATCCTTTGGGTTCGATAACTACTTGGTCCTAGTCTACTTCACTACTACGACGATCCCGTACTCTTGCGGGGGAGTAGGAAAATATTTTTCGAAAACTCCGACCAAGTCAATATTTTCCTACTCCCCCGCAAGAGTACGGGATCGTCGTAGTAGTGAAGTAGACTAGGACCAAGTAGTTATCGAACCCAAAGGATTTAGGAATGCAGTGGAGCCCCAAAGTTGTGCGTCGGCATGGTACTATAGTGACGAGCAAGTAGGCATTCAAAAATTAAACTATTGCAAAAATTAAATCTAGAAAGCAATTAAACAATTAAACTAACTTCCAATTAAAGAAGTGCAAGGGAAAAATGCTTCGAGTGTCTTCACAATATAATCCACTAGTGTGTGACAAATCTATAACCTATCATCGCCTTTTTCTAAATGTTTGCTAAGAGCGATCACGAAAGTGTGTAGACCAATCCCTTTTGAGGCCTAGGTGAACAACTTGGACTAACTAGCAACTCCTAATTATGCCCCATAAGCTCCTAAGATCGTGAATATCTAAAAACACGCGATGAATCTCTAGAATTCCCCCTTCACTAAGTACCCTAATATTTAAATTAAGATCCCTAATGTCTAATGATGGGGGATCTAGCAACCGACCCCCTCTCGGGCAACCGATTACTATTTAACTCAAATTAATTAGTCAAAACTTTCACCTAAATACCAATCATGCATATCCAACTCTCGTTGCAACACACAAAATTAAATACATAAGCTAATCAAATCAACTAATTAATCGAGACATACAAAGCCCATCAATAGAAACATTCACATCAAGAAATAAGCATAATCAAAGCTATAAATCCATCAACACACTAATTTCATACATTGATTCAACACTCAAAGCAAACAAAATTAACCCATGGTTCTAGAAGAGACACCCATGGCTAACAAGCTAAAATAACAATTAAAAATGAAATTAACCATTAAAGCTTGAATTAAAAGAAAGATATCACCTCTTGTGATGAAATTTGGAAATACAACTCTTCAATAGCTTCAATCCTTGCTTGAAATGTAAAAACAACTAATGAAATATAAATCTAATCTAATCTAGAAATTAAAAGAAAAATAAAAGAAAACTAAAAACTAGGGATTAGGGTTCTTGTGTGTGATGAGTGATTCTTCTCCAATAATCTGAGAAAATGGGGTATATATAGTGGGGGAAGAAGGCTTGAAACGAATTTGCAATTAAATCCCTGAAAAATGGTGAATTTTCAAATTTTCCCAAAATTTCGTGCGCAACTCGACCGAGTTGGCTCACTCGATCGAGTGGCTCGGTCGAGTGCGCCTTTAAAAAACGTTAACGTTTTCTCGCTACAGGCTACTCGAGCGAGTAGCTCGACTCGACCGAGTGGCTCGGTCGAGTAAGGCAAATTGGCTCGAGCGCACTGGAAAAACCGACATTGACTCGCACGAGTCACTCAACTCGACCGAGTTGCTCGGTCGAGTACGCTTTTAACAAAATCGCACCCGCTTTTTCTCCAGGCTACTCGAGCGAGTAGCTCGACTCGAGCGGTTGGCTCGGTCGAGTAGCCTGTGTTGCCTCCGCCTCTTCTCTTCTCTTCTGGGCCAACTTTGGGCTTCTCCTTCAATTGGGCCGAAAATTAATGATTTCATTTAATTAAATGGGTTGCCACAATTTATATTTGTTGGCCCAAATAATTATTTTCTCCAATATTCTCGTTTTCTTCTCGATTTTTCTCCTCGCTCGACCTCATAAAATTATAGGCTCGTATTTTCTTCTAAAATTCATTCAATTTCCTGCAAAAATAACAAAAATGCCTTTCTCGACAATTAAGCACAAATGGTGTAATTAATGTAAAAAAATGCAAGAAATCCAATTAAATTTGGCAAAAATAGTACACGAATTTCGAGCAAAAATCACACTAATCACCCCCCCAAACTTAAAGTGTTGCTCGTCCCCGAGCAACGAAAGAAATAAACAAGTGGGAGGATTGCGAGAAATGAGTGTCAAAAAGAATAATGTAGCAATTGTCAAGTTCCTTCAATCTAATCAAGCTTTTATGTACAAAAATCAACTAGCAAATTCACAAGTCATGTTCAAATCAATGCAAGATTCAAGTGCTCAATCCACAATATCCTTTCAAGTAAGTGTTTCACTCATCACTCAAAGTGTATCAAGGAATGTATGCACTCATCAATCAATTCACACAAATGCACTACCATAGGCTTGCCAATCATCTAAGTTCTCCACCACTTTCTAAGTGATCAATCAAAGAATCAATGAGGACTTTGCATTTGGTTGTAATGTTGGGCTCTTTGGTCGAGGTGGGGAAATTTGGATAAAGTGACTCGTAAACTAGTGGAGTGAGAGGTCAAAATGCCATGGTACATCTCTACACTCTCAAAAGAAAAGGTCGCAAGTGATCAAGTTGCAACTCAAAATTCCAACTCCAACAATTTACTAGTTCTCATTTTTCAAGCACATTCTCACCATCAACTATCAAGCACCTTTTGAACTTGTAACTCTACCAAATTCTTGTACACAAGAGAGTTTCCTTCACAATTTTCTTCTATTCACAAATCAACTCAATCTTTTCTTGTACCATTTTTTCAACTCATCTTTTTCTCTTTTTCACTATCACACAAACTCATCCACCAAATTCACATTAAAGCACAACTCAACCTCACTATCCAAGTTCAAGCTCCACTAGCTCATAGGAAAAATTAGGCTCACAACATGGATAAATTGGCTAAATTTTGTAGGTTGCCAAGAAAAATAGGTCAATAGGCTCAAAGGGGCTAACTACGGAAAAATTTCATTTGGTATGGAACATTTGGCTAAGTGACTTTTCAAATCAAAGATGGCCTCATATCACTTTCAAAGATTTAACACTCAATGTAGCCTCAAACAAGACAATTGGCAAGTTCTAGAGCACACAAGCATGAACGATACTCACAAGAAAGAAATTAGACCAAAATATGCAAGTCTAAAGGCTCTAAAGCTCACGGGCTTGTCTCATCATGGATCGAGCACAAAATCAAGCACAACCATCACATGAACAAATAAACAAGCAAGTCTCAATCAATACCATCAAGCTCAACTAAATCTCAAAAACCAAACAATCACCATCAATTGATTTTCCGACACCAAGCCACACAATCTTAACTCCAAAAAAATATACTCAAAGATTTTCAATAAGCCCACAATTAAGCACAAATTTCAAAATTGAGCGAAGTAAGTTGGTGCAAAAGGAATTGTAAAACGAACGTACCCCCCCAAACTTTTTCATTGCTAAGCAATTAAAAGTTTGGATAAGTAGTGCCACAATGAGATTTGCAACCAACTACTCACCAAGCAATTCACCATATTAAGCAAGCTACTAAAAAATTTGACAATTCAAAGCATCTCAAAACCCCTTATAAAGCATTTCACCCTCAAATCTCAACACATATATTAAGTACTCGAATAAGCAAAACTCTACAAAAATGAGGCGTGCGCCTGTGCAATGTACAAGTGAAGCCTCAAGTGCGCCGGTGCATTGTAAAATATGAAAATCAAAACAAATAAACCCCCCCAAACTTAGACATTGCTAAGCAATTCTAAGTTTGGGGCATACTACCTCCAATTTGCACCAAACACAATCTTCTTTCTCAAGGCACGATCACCTCACGTTAAGCTCCTTGAGTATGCTCACCTTTCCTATCAAGCAATTCTTTCACACCCTCAAATCTTCATATCAAGACAAAACTCATGTACAAGTATATGTAAGCAATTAAATCCAAAATTCCCAACAAAAATAATTTCCAATAAGCTCTAATCAAATGGGGATGTATCGGTGCAATTAAAAATTATGCATGAAAAAACTAACACCCCCCCCCCCCCCCAAACTTAGACTTTGCATAGCATGTCTAAGTTTAGGTAAAGGTGTTTGTACCTCAAGCTTCCTTCAAGCACGTGTCTTTCCAAAGAGCTCGAAATCCTCACCGAGCCTCAACACACGACCCCAACACCTAGACAAAACAAAACACAAAAGCAAAATTAAAAGAACAATGCAAAAATTAAAAGAAAGCAAGTAAAAATGGGTTGCCTCCCATTAAGCGCTAGGTTTAATGTCCTATGCCGGACTTATTAACGGAAATTCAAACTTCTTTCATCGAAATGGCCATGGATATTTGTCATTCTTCCCATTATATCTCAATCTTTGAGCTTCATAAGCATGGAGACGCTCATGGAAAGTAGACCAATCACCCATATCCTTCTTGCACGAATCGTTCTCATCGAAGTTTCTCATATTCTCCTTCCATTCTCTTCTTCTTTTCCCAAGGATGCCCAAGTTTTTCTCTACTTCTTGCCTATGATTAAAAGTCTCAAGAGGTAAAACGAAATCAATAGAAGCATTACTATCAAATGAAGTGCAAATTGAAAAGGTTAAAGGTTTAGAAATGCTCATTTCACTCTTCAACTCTTCTTTCGATGCTTCTTGATTTTCTTGCTCAAGGTTGCTCAAGTCTATCAATGGACATTCCTCTTGATCACTTTCGACAATGAGATTGTTGTCTTCTTTCTTCTCCTCACTTGGGTCCTTCTCTTCTCTTTCCTCTTCTTCAATCATCACTTCTCGGATCTCTTCCACAACCTCCTCTTCGATTTCTTCCTCTTCATCCTCATATCCTCGATCAAATTCGTTCTCCACCTCAAATTCTTCTTCTTGAAGTTCACCATCCATATCTTCTTCTAATGTTTCTCCAACTTCCTCTTCCTTCTCTTTTTCTTCCTCTTCTTGTAATACATTTTCCAAGAAGATGGCAAATTCCTCCCAATGAAGTTTGAAGAATTCGAGCCTTGCATTCATCACACCACTTTCTTCCATTTCCTTCCACATGGCTACCATCATCTCTTTGTATTGGACTCGGCTTTCTTTGGACAAAGAAGACACGGTCTCTTCATACCGTTGTAGATATTGACATTCATAACTTGAATCGGCATAAGACCAAGTCTCTTTGTTTCCCCACTCTTGATAACGAGATGAAGCTTGTTGAATTTGAGGGTTGTACTCGAAAGTCTTCCCATTGTTGGGGCCATCTACTTGTTGTTGTGGTAGACAAGGATATGTATATGAGTTTGAGTATTGTGGAGAAGGGTAATATGGATATTGTGGATATTGATGATATGGTGAAGATTGTTGGTAGGTTGGGGGTTGTTGTGGTGGATAAGAGTATGGGTAGGGGTGAGGGTGTGGAGGATACACCGTGCTAGATTGGTTATGACCCGTCTTCCAAAGGTATATATCCTCCATCTTTCGAATGCAAAGCACACCTACAAAGATAAGAAGTATCAAATTCAAACAAAAATAAAATAAACAAACAAAGCAATAAAATGTCACTACTAGTACCACTCAACTAACCCTAAGTCCCACTTAAGGCACTCAACTAAATCCCCGGCAACGGCGCCATTGACTTGGTCGGAGTTTTCGAAAAATATTTTCCTACTCCCCCGCAAGAGTACGGGATCGTCGTAGTAGTGAAGTAGACTAGGACCAAGTAGTTATCGAACCCAAAGGATTTAGGAATGCAGTGGAGCCCCAAAGTTGTGCGTCGGCATGGTACTATAGTGACGAGCAAGTAGGCATTCAAAAATTAAACTATTGCAAAAATTAAATCTAGAAAGCAATTAAACAATTAAACTAACTTCCAATTAAAGAAGTGCAAGGGAAAAATGCTTCGAGTGTCTTCACAATATAATCCACTAGTGTGTGACAAATCTATAACCTATCATCGCCTTTTTCTAAATGTTTGCTAAGAGCGATCACGAAAGTGTGTAGACCAATCCCTTTTGAGGCCTAGGTGAACAACTTGGACTAACTAGCAACTCCTAATTATGCCCCATAAGCTCCTAAGATCGTGAATATCTAAAAACACGCGATGAATCTCTAGAATTCCCCCTTCACTAAGTACCCTAATATTTAAATTAAGATCCCTAATGTCTAATGATGGGGGATCTAGCAACCGACCCCCTCTCGGGCAACCGATTACTATTTAACTCAAATTAATTAGTCAAAACTTTCACCTAAATACCAATCATGCATATCCAACTCTCGTTGCAACACACAAAATTAAATACATAAGCTAATCAAATCAACTAATTAATCGAGACATACAAAGCCCATCAATAGAAACATTCACATCAAGAAATAAGCATAATCAAAGCTATAAATCCATCAACACACTAATTTCATACATTGATTCAACACTCAAAGCAAACAAAATTAACCCATGGTTCTAGAAGAGACACCCATGGCTAACAAGCTAAAATAACAATTAAAAATGAAATTAACCATTAAAGCTTGAATTAAAAGAAAGATATCACCTCTTGTGATGAAATTTGGAAATACAACTCTTCAATAGCTTCAATCCTTGCTTGAAATGTAAAAACAACTAATGAAATATAAATCTAATCTAATCTAGAAATTAAAAGAAAAATAAAAGAAAACTAAAAACTAGGGATTAGGGTTCTTGTGTGTGATGAGTGATTCTTCTCCAATAATCTGAGAAAATGGGGTATATATAGTGGGGGAAGAAGGCTTGAAACGAATTTGCAATTAAATCCCTGAAAAATGGTGAATTTTCAAATTTTCCCAAAATTTCGTGCGCAACTCGACCGAGTTGGCTCACTCGATCGAGTGGCTCGGTCGAGTGCGCCTTTAAAAAACGTTAACGTTTTCTCGCTACAGGCTACTCGAGCGAGTAGCTCGACTCGACCGAGTGGCTCGGTCGAGTAAGGCAAATTGGCTCGAGCGCACTGGAAAAACCGACATTGACTCGCACGAGTCACTCAACTCGACCGAGTTGCTCGGTCGAGTACGCTTTTAACAAAATCGCACCCGCTTTTTCTCCAGGCTACTCGAGCGAGTAGCTCGACTCGAGCGGTTGGCTCGGTCGAGTAGCCTGTGTTGCCTCCGCCTCTTCTCTTCTCTTCTGGGCCAACTTTGGGCTTCTCCTTCAATTGGGCCGAAAATTAATGATTTCATTTAATTAAATGGGTGGCCACAATTTATATTTGTTGGCCCAAATAATTATTTTCTCCAATATTCTCGTTTTCTTCTCGATTTTTCTCCTCGCTCGACCTCATAAAATTATAGGCTCGTATTTTCTTCTAAAATTCATTCAATTTCCTGCAAAAATAACAAAAATGCCTTTCTCGACAATTAAGCACAAATGGTGTAATTAATGTAAAAAAATGCAAGAAATCCAATTAAATTTGGCAAAAATAGTACACGAATTTCGAGCAAATATCACACTAATCACAGTTGCGTTTTGATCTTTCTGCTAGTGTGTCAGGTTTATGAAAACACGCTCACAAGGCAATACGAGCGAAGAGAGGTTACCTGCAGATTCTGAGACGATAGCAAGGAGAAACCTAGCCTTCTTGAGAAGGATGAACGTGGCCGACTTAGGGAAAGAACCAATGGACATCAATAATGAGTTGGAAGATGCCGAGAATGAGTTTAACTAGGGGTTGAACCGGGTTGACGGCACTGAGGGCAACACCAGTAAGAACCAAGATCCGTTAGGGGATAGTCAGAGCCAAAACCCGGGTGCACAAAACGTCATCAATCCAGCTCAGAATTTTGTCCATAATCCTCTGAACAACCCTGCTTACCCACAAAACCCAAATAACCCTTTCAACAACCCAGTATACCAACATTACCCATACCCACCATACCCTTATCCACCATACCCATATCATCCACCACCTGTGTACCAACCACCTCC
Source organism: Ballota nigra (assembly GCA_947034835.1). Lineage (NCBI taxonomy): Eukaryota > Viridiplantae > Streptophyta > Magnoliopsida > Lamiales > Lamiaceae > Ballota > Ballota nigra. Next base: position 11,093,414 of record OX344725.1, on the reverse strand, counting down.
AGTTCAACAAGTACCAACACCACCTGTTGCTCCTCAGCCTGTGCCCCAGAACGCAGATCATAATATGGCTATTCGGGGCAGGTTCGCGGCACAACCGCAGAGGTACTACGATGGAGTGGCATTGCCTCCTGTTGAGGCAAATAACTTCTCTATTTCCCCGGGAATTTTAAAACTTCTTACAGAGAATCAGTTCAAGGGGGTGATCGGGAAGGAGAATCCTCACACTCACCTGAGGAGCTTTCTCATGATAGCCTCTACTTTCAATTACAATGGCATGTCTGAAGATGCCAAGAGGCTTAGGCTGTTCCCATTCTCACTGACGGGAATAGCTAAAGAGTGGTACGACAACACGCTCCCGCGAGGAGGTATTACCACATGGGCCGAGCTCGAGCGTCTGTTCCTCGAGCGATTCTACCCTACATCGAGAACGATCAAGGCTAGGATTGTGATCTCTTCCTTCCGTCAGAAGCAAGGAGAGGACCTACGTCAAGCGTGGGAGAGATACTCAAACATGCTAATAGATTGCTCGCAGCATGGGTACAATGATGGGGATATTATGGCATTCTTCTATAGTGGTGCCAACAAGGCGGGGCAAGACCATTTAGACGCCTGTGCGGGCGGATCATTCCTGAATCAAGGCATAGAGAGGTGTAGAGAGATCGTGGACAACATTGTCATGAATGCCGGTGCTTGGAACGTGGATGCAGATTTCCAAAGAGTGCATCAGGTTGAGGAGGGAGAAGGAACGAGAAGGCTATTGATGGCCATGATGGAGAAGATCAACAACCTCGAGTTGGGGAAGAATTTGGTTGGAGAGCATGCAGTAGAGAACGAGAGAGTAGACCAACCAACTGGACAGCAAGAGGTAGCCAATTACATGGGAGGTCCGTATTACAATCAGAATGGCTACCAAGGTGGAAATCAGTTTGGAAGACCTTCTTATGGTCAGCCATTTGTACCTCCAGGCCCCCAGCCGCCTCAAAATCAATGGAGGAACACACAAGGAGTTCAAGGAGGCCAGCAACCTCCTCAAAACACATGTAGAAAGAATGAGAATTTCTCATATGCTAACCTAAAGGCGGGTATTACAGTTCCTCCGGGTGTTGACCCAGGTTCAAAACCTCCTGGTGGAGAAGGCGGTGCATCAACCGAGGAGATGTTGAGAGCTATTCTTCAGAAGGTGGAGGAAGGGAGCAAGCGATTGTCATCCTTGGAGTACGATGTGAAGGAGCTGCATAAGAAAGGCGATCATCGAGATCAAGAGCTCCAGAAGATGAATGTTGAGTGGACTAGAACTCAACAAGAGAACAATCGAAGGTTCACTTCTATAGAGTTCCAGATGAGCCAGATTGCAAAGATGGTGAATAGAGAGCCGGGAAAATATCCTTCCATTCCGGAGGGGAACCCAAAAGAGCATTGCAAGGCAATCCAGCTTAGAAGTGGAACCAACTATGAAGGTCCTCAGATGCCTGCTGATTCTGAGACGCCCCAAGTTGATGAGGGGATTGAAAGTGAAGGGCTTGAGAAGCATAAAGATATGGATGAGTCCCAGAAGGGCAAGGAAAGTGAGGAGATTGAGAGAGTTCCTAAGTGGAAGAAGGCAAAGGAAGCAAGGGATAAAGTGAAAGAAACAGAAAGAGATGAATGGGGGGTACCCAAATCTGATACCCGTCCCGTATCCACAGCGCTTCATGAAAAAGAAGCTTGATGAAAAATTTGCAAAATTTCTTGATGTTTTTAAACAACTTCACATTAACATTCCTTTTTATGATGCTTTGGAACAGATGCCGCATTATGCAAAGTTTCTGAAGGATTTGATCGCGAAAAGGCGGCGAGTGGATGAGCCAAAGTTGGTGCAGTTGAACCACGAGGTGAGTGCATTAGTGCACAAGGCGCTTCCTCCAAAGCTGAAGGATCCCGGGAGCTTCACGATCTTATGTGACATAGGGAACGGGATCAAGAAGGGAGCGTTGTGCGACCTCGGGACGAGCATCAATCTCATGCCCCTGTCGCTTTTCAAGAAGTTGGAAGGTGGTGAACTTCAACCCACAATGATGACGCTTTAACTTGCCGACCGGTCTATTACTAGACCTCAAGGTGTGGTTGAAGACGTCCTCGTGAGAGTTGGAGATCACATTTTTCCAGCCGACTTTGTAGTCCTAGAGATGGAGGAAGATGAGCACGTGCCCCTAATCTTGGGAAGACCGTTCTTAGCTACGGCGGGGATGGTGCTAGACGTGGCAAATGGGAAGATTACGTTGAAGGTTGATGATCAAGAAGTGAAGATCTCCCTATATGAAGCCATGAAGCACCCGAAGGAGGATGAGAGTTTGTATTGCATGGATGTCATTGATCCTAGTATTGAAGACACACCTTCTCTCCCTAATCCTTCTTATATTCATGAATTTTATAATCCTTCATCTGTTGAGTTAACCCATGAGCATTATGATCTGACTTATTTTGATAGGGATGAAGAGACGAAGTTGAAGGATGAAGAGGTGAAGAAAGTGGACGTGGTCCAGTTAGAAGGGAAAGGAGGAGTTAAGAAGAAGAAGTCTAAATTCAAAAAGTTGTTTAGTAAGACTCCTCCAGATAAAGGTGAGAAGGAGTTGAGACCTATACCACTTGAGGTGGGGAAGGAAGCAAAGGAACTCATGATGGAGAGGCATCAAGGAAAGGAATGCAAACACCACTCTTATGAGAGTAAGGGAGGTAAATTTGAGTATGATGTCCCATAAGCTCCTTTGAGCTTGGTCCGGCATGAGGACCTTAAAAATAGCGCTGAATGAGATGCAATACATTTTTATTTGCTTTTGAGTGTTTTTAGTTATTTTCCTTTTATGTTACTAGGATGTTGTTGAGTCGTATGTTTAACCTCGTACTTGAGAGTTTATTTTGTAGGCTTGTCTCGAAGGAGTACCAGATAAGTAAAGATTGAAGGAACCAACTTGAGACAAGGGAGTGTGCAAAGCTATTGAGAGAAACGGAATTACTTGGTTGAGGTAACCCACAACCCCAAACTTAGACCTCTAGCAAGGTCGAAGTTTGGGGGGGTGGAGTTTTTTTATTTGTTTCTTGTTACATTGCACATGCATGCACGCCCTTATCTTTGAGTTGAGTGTGATTGATTATTGGTTTGTTGAGATACTCCTTGGGGTGATTTTGAGTTGACTCGCTATTGCATATTTCATGTCTATCAATCATCTTATGCTTGTTGATTGCTATCTTTGAGTATGATTTGATGAGTAGAGTGAGTTGTAAGGGTGAGTTAGAAATTCTTTTGAGTGAGTGTTTGAGTTAGAGTTGATTTGAGAGAGAACTCGTATGCTTACAAATTTTCCTTCTGAGTGCTTGTGTGATGATTGTGAGAATGCACTAGACTAGCATGGATGTGAAAGCCTTGAGATTTGAGCCTTATGAGATTTCGATATATGAATGAATCTCTTCGTTTGTGAGTGAATCATCACCTTAGAGGATGCTAGAACTTGTGTGTGTTCTCTTACTTCTAGATTGTGTCTAATTTGATATGCCGAATAGGATCTTAGGCCATCTTTGATTTTATTGAGTCACTTAGCCAAAATTTTCCTTACCAATGGCATTGATCCCTTGTTAGCCCCTTTGAGCCTAAAGCCTATTTTATTTGCTAGCACATATGAACGCTATTCCAATTCCTAAGCCTTTTTGTCCCAATTTGAGTGGAGAATAGGAAAGTGTGAATATGAAGGGAGTGAATTGAGTTGAAAAAGGAAAAAGTTGTTTGTTGAGTAAATATGAGAAGAAGAAGTGATGAAGTTATGAGATGTGGGAAAAAGAGAAAAAAATTGAGAATGAGCAAAAGAAAAAATGAGCTCATGTGTTTGTGAGAAAAGAAAAAAAAAGTGAAGTGATTGAAAAAAGAAGTGAAAGAGTGAGAAAGAAAAAATTTGAAGTATTGAGAAAAGTGGAATTGAAAGGGTGTTGATTGAACATATTTGAAGGATTCTGTTCCTAATCTCGAAGTGCCAAAGTTTGATTTTCTATTCTCCATTCACTTTAGTCACTTTACCTTATATTGTTATCCCACCTATCCAAAGAGCCTACATTACAACCTTGAGAAAAGTCCTTTTTGATTCGGCATTGATTTCTAGAATATGGTCGGAGTTGAGAGTGCTTACAAGCCTATGGCTGCCGATATGAGTGATTGATTGTTTGAGTGAGTCCCTTAATCATTGATATACACTTGTGAGGGAGTGAAACACATCGTTGAGAGCACATCCATGTTTGATCTTGGTTGTTCTTGTTGTTGTTGCATGAGTATGATGAAGGAAGGTGAGTGAGTATACATGTGATTGATCTTTGAAGCTCGAGTTCATTTGCTTGCATGATTTGATTTTTTGACTCATTCCTAACAATTTCACTTGACTTATTATTTCGTTGCTTGAGGACAAGCAACATGGTAAGTTTGGGGGGGTTGATTAGGCGTGAAATTGTTATGTTTTGGTGCCCGATTTGCCCATGTTTTGAGTGTTTTTTATGAGAGTTTGGAGTCATTTGAGTATCATTTTTATAAACTGATGAATTTGTCTCTTTTGATTTTCATAGATGGATAGAGGGTGAAAAGAGGAGTCCGTAGGACTTCGAATCGACTCAAACGGATACCCGGATGAGAAGATATGGAAGAAATACGAGAAGTATTAGTTCGAGCGAGCAAAAGTGTCATTGAAGTACTCAAGATGAAGGAGCTCGAGTAAACACTACTCAGGCACTCGAGTAGTGCACTCGAGCCAGCTTCGGTCGAGTAGCCAATACTCAGGCACTCGAGTAGTGCACTCGAGCAGAAGCCGGTCGAGTAGCAAGTCCGCAGGCACTCGAGTAGACTACTCGAGCAAGGTCCGGTCGAGTAGAGCTACTCGAGCTAAGGGGCTCGAGCACTTTTCACGTTCTGTATAAATTTGACACTCGAGCTTGCATTGCTCGAGTACTTTTACTCGAGCTCGATGGAATTTTGGCCCATGAGATCCCGTTTCGACCCGTTGCTTATATATACCTCTTCCAAACACGTTTTGAAGGAACCCCGAACTTTAGAAATCACTTTAGACTTAGTTTTTGGAGAGGAAGGAGAGGAGCAAGCTTTATTTACGTTTTGTTGAGGTTTTGCATACGAATTCTAAGTTTCTTTTCGTTTATTAGTTCTTTTCGTTAGTTTGATTTCTTTGAACGCTTGAAACTTAGTTTTAGTTAATTAAATTTCCGTTCTGAATATTTATTTCTTTTAAAACCCTAGTTCATGTTTCTTATTTTCTTCGTTCAATTCATTATGTTTATGTTCGTTGTTTCTTCTATTACTTTTATGTTTGTTAAAGCCATGTCCGGCTAAAACCCTTGTATGCTTAGGGTAGGATGAACTCGTAGAAGTAGGATGTGGGTACATAATTAGGGTAACTTGTGGCGTTAGTTTTAATTCTCTTAGTTAATGAATTCTTATAATTAATCTTCACTTTACCTTTGAATTTAGTACGAAAGTGTTAGAGAGAGGACGACCGCATCACTCAATAACAATTAGTAGTCTTAACGAGAAGGTTTAGGAAAGGTTAATTCATCTACCGGTTTAGCGAAGGAGGACGACCGCATCACCTTAGTTAAATTAGGGTCTCATTAATTAAGCACAATCTATTAACTTGTTAGTAGATTAGTGAAGTCGAGTGTTAGGGTAAAGTATTAGGGTTTAGAATCTTGAGCTTTCACCTTGCATTCTTAGACTTAGGTTAATTCTTGTGTGTCACAGTTATTTTGATTATGTACCTACTCCGTTAGTATACGTAGGGATTCCTATCTTAAGCATCACCATCTCATACTTGAAAACACACCTTTTGTTATTTCGTTTAATTTTCCTTTTGCATACGTAGGATAATTTAGTTTAGTTTAATTAATCTTTCGAAAAATCCAAAAACAATACACTCATATTAACTACGACGCGTAGATCTTCAGGGATCTATTCGCATATACACTGTCCCTTGGGTTCGATACTACTTGGTCATTATACGTACTCTTACTACAGTGAACCCGTCCACTTGCGGGTGAGCGACTAGTAGAAGTTAGTATCATCGCTTCAAGTCAATAAGGTCGTCATCTCTCTAACAATTTTCGTACTCAATTCCAAGATAATTCTAGGGTTTATATTAAGAATTCAATTAATTAAGAGAACTAACATTAAACATCACTAATTATCCTAATTACGTATCAACATCATACTTCTACGAGTTCATCCTTCCCTAAGCATGCAAGGGTTCTAGCCTAACTTGGTGATTACGATAATGAAAGCAATTAAATTAACGATAGACATAAACATGGTGAAATTAAAGAAAGAACTTAAGAACATAAACTAGGGTTAAACTAATAAATCAAAGTCTCAAAATGAATCTCGATAAATAACGAACTAGGTTTGATAATATCAAGTGTTGAAGAAATAAATAACGAAATAAAACTCTAATCTATGAATTCGTAAGTTCAAAAACCTCAATTACACGTTAAAACTCTTCTAATCTCTCTACTAAGCTCCAAGTATGCCAAAATATGAAAGGTGATCAAAGGATGTCTAAAAACGAGCTTGGGACCGGGTATTTATAGGCAACGGGCCTAAAATGGGTGGAAAAAGCCAAAATCGCACAAATTTGAAGGTTGAGTGGTCCAACTTACAGAGCCTTCAGGGCGCTCGACCTCTAACTGGTCAAGCGGTGGCACTCAACCTCATCTGGTCGAATGGTGGTGCTTGACCTTGACTTGGTCGAGTGGTTGCACGTGGTCGAGTGGTGGTGCTCGACCTCAGCCTGGTCGAGTGCCCTAGCTTTCCAGTGTAAAACAGGCGCTGGAGCGCTCGACCTGAGTGTGGTTGAGTGGTCCAACTTACAGAGCCTTCAGGGCGCTCGACCTCTAACTGGTCAAGCGGTGGCACTCAACCTCATCTGGTCGAATGGTGGTGCATGACCTTGACTTGGTCGAGTGGTTGCACGTGGTCGAGTGGTGGTGCTCGACCTCAGCCTGGTCGAGTGCCCTAGCTTTCCAGTGTAAAACAGGCGCTGGACCTCCCTTCGCTCGAGCGCCTAGGCACTCGAGCACCTCCTTCTTTGAACCAAGTGATACTTTTCCTTGCACGAACTAACACTTTTCATATTTCTTCAATATCTTCTCATCCGGGCATCCGTTTGAGTCGATTCAAAGTCCTACAAACTCCATTTTTTGCCCTCTATCCATCTATGAGCATCAAAGAGGCAAATTCACCGGTTTATGAAAATATTACTCATTTGACTCTAAATACTCATCGAATTCACTTAAAACACTGGCAAAATGAGCCATAAATTATAACAATTTCACACCTAATCACATCTCTATTTAATATACTAGGGACTGATTTGCAGAGAAAGGTTGAAGAGAGAAGGGGAAAATAAAATTTGGGATATTATTGGGGGTGGGACGGACGAAGGGAAGGAAGGGAAATTGGGGGTGGGGAAGGTTGGGTTTGGTGGGGGGGGGGGGGGAGAGACTGTAATCGGAAAACATAAAAGAGTGCACTTTTGGAATTGCAGGCTGGAATTGAGGGAAGTAGCAGGCCGTGGGATAGCAGGCTGTTGAATATCAGTCCGACGGATTTCTGGCGCTGGAGACGCATAGGGTATGAGGATCCATTTTTATTATATGGATTATTCTACGGATCTAGGATCCGTAGAATATTTCATATAACAATTTGTCTTATATTATTATATTTTTCATACTATTTATTAGTGTGTATTTATATATAAATATATGGTAATAATTCAACTTAAAAAATTATGTTTCAGGTCAATATGTATATTGATAAAATATAATATAAAAAATACTCCCTCCGATTCATTTTGATTATCCTTATTACCATAAAAGGAAGTTTTTTTTCCACTTACCCGAAATAGCAAAGAGCAAACAATACCCCTTTTAACTTATCACAAAACAGGTTTTGAGACGGGTCACACAGAATGGGTTTTGCGACCGATAAGCGTCCTTCGCAATATTTTGATTATTGAATAGGCCTGGAACAACTAATTGTACATTTTTGTTCAAGGGGAATCGAACCGTCGACCTCCCCAGCATGGAGAGGAGGCGTGTTCCACTCAGACACGCGTTTCTTTCATTTATTTATACGCAATTAATTGTATATATATTCAAATTGAGTTATTTTTTTATAATTCATTAATTAATTTATTTTTTGTAACTTATTTATATAAATGTTATGTTTAGTTTTTTTTTAATTTTGTAAAATTATTTATTTCGACAACTTATAAATTTATAATTTGTTTAATTTTTATGCAATTAATTGTATATGTATCCAGATTGAGTCATTTTTTATACTTCCTCAAATTAATTCATTTTCGTTTTTAACTTGTTTACATAAATGTTATGTCCATTTTTTTATAAATTATTTATTTAGACAATTTATAAATTTATAATTTGTTTAATTTTCATGCAATTAGTTTATGTGTCCAAATTGAGTCCTTTTTCTTTTATGATTCATCAAATTAATTCATTTTCATTTTTAACTTGTTTATATAAATATTGTGTCCAACTTTTTCTTATTTTGTAAAATTATTTATTTCAACTACTTATAAATTTATTATTTATTTTCTACGCAATTAATTGTATATGGATTCAAATTGAGTCTTTTTTTTATAATTCATCTAATTAATTCATTTTCCTTTCTAACTTGTTTATATAAATGTTGTGTCCAACTTTTTTTTATTTTGTAAAATTATTCCTTTTCGACTACTTATAAATTATTCATCTAATAAAATATTATCCAAATAAAATAAAAAGTAACATCCAAAGATAATAAAATTATATATCAAATTAATTAATAACATAAACCCTAATCATCAGACTGAAATCTAGAACCCTCCCCCTCTCCTCTTCATCTTTACACACGGTCTGCAGTTGTCGTTTAGGTCCTGATGGGATGAGAGTCGATGGAAGCTTGAGAGGACAGGGAGTCGACCCCTTTTTAACCTCGAAGTTCTCAAAATATAACGGGTTTTGAACATCAACTGGAGGCTCTAGAGGGGAGGGGGGGGACAAAGTTCGATCCAGATGCCGCTTCCTGATCAATAGGAGGCTGAGATTGAGTCTTGGAGGCGAGGTCATTGAGCATCTTTCTCTGCAAATTAAATATAATTTAATTAATAAATGTATTTAGAAAATTTGAAATAATAATTTAAATTTTAAAATTTAGTCGACTTATGTGGATTGCGGTGGTGTGGCCATAGGTGGACTTCTTAGCCTTCTTGATGAGTGGGTGATCGAGCTTTAATCTCTCAAAATGAGAGGGTGCGTGTCCATGTTCTTGCTCCTATGAAGAACCAAATACAATAATTAATATTATATAATCTACTATTATAAAAAATTAATAAAGATTATACAATTAAAACTTACAAACCTCAGTTCATGCTCCAAAATTAACCTTGAACCAGCCGGATGTCTGGCGACGCCTTCTCCATCCGGGTCATGAAGGCGATTCGCCTTGTTCTTCGTAAACTTGCCCTTGAACGGAGCACTACTCCAGTGCTCCACAAAGACGTCCCACACCGACTGGCCGATGCTATCCTTCCCTATATTAAAGGACGTCCCTTTATTTTATTTCCCCACTCCTTCCTCATCTAGTACAAGATGTTTTTGTACCGTTCGACGACTTTAATACAGAAGTTCTGGTACATCCTGTCATCGTGCTCCGGTACCCACACACACGTTTTCTGCAATTACATCTAAATATAAATAACAAATTTATATAATTGATATAAATAAGTAAAAATACTTTAAACTCCTCAAAGTAGTCCAGTTTTTTACGTTAGGATACGAGACTTCAATTGCAAACGCTGGGCTTGAATCAACATGTCTTGATGGTAGAACTCACCTCTTGAGCACCCTCGTGGCGCGGAATAAACCTGAGACGTTAAAACTTCAAAGTAAGTAAAATAATTTAGTACAAAAAAATTATATAGTAAAAAAATATTAAAAGACTTACGAGTCTCCCTTGGGCCGAAGGGTAATCCGGTTCTCAATAATTGGATGCTGACGGGAAGCGGACGAGCCCTCATGAGCCTAGTGTGAGGAAGAGGAGCCCTCGGGAGGCTGTGAAGAGATTTGCGATAGAGACCTTGGTTAGACAACCGGATCGACCACGGGTTTTACTAAAGCCCTTGATCTCCCCTCTAGCTCGTTGATCCGCCTCCTGATCTCTCGGTGGCTCACTATCTTGTTCACTCATCTATAACAAAGTTCAGTCATGCTGAAATAAACCTATTAAACTAAAATCAATCAAATAATATTATTCAAACCACTAAATTAAAATATCAACTAATATTATTCAAACTATTAAACTAAAATCAATCAACTTATAATATTATTCAAACCACTAAACTAAAATCAATCAACTAATATTATTCAAATTACTAAACTAAAATCAATCAACTTAAAATATTATTCAAACCACTACATTAAAATCAATCAACTAATATTATTCAAACCACTAAACTAAAATCAATCAACTAATATTATTCAAACTACTAAACTAAAATCAATCAACTTATAATATTATTCAAACCACTAAACTAAAATCAATCGATTAATATTATTCAAACTACTAAACTAAAATCAATCAACTATTATTTCACAGTTAAAAATTACTAATGCTCAATCACACAATTCTAAAATATAATAATCAAACAAAAACATTACTAATATTCAAACAATCAATCAATCAATCAACAAATATTTCAGAGTAAAACATTACTATTGTTCAAACGTACGTTTCTAAAACATAATAATCATACTAAAATGGTACTAAAATTCAACCATACTCAGTCATATATACTAAAATGATGGTCCCGTTTTCGAAGGGCAAAATGGGAATTCAGGAGCAAAATTTTTTTTGAAAACACTTTCTCAGGGAGTTCAGCAAGAGTGAATAATACTCAAGTCACTGCTCTGCTCAGAGGCTGAGTTACCAAGTTAGTGAGAAGGCTTGGAGGCTCATGCTCTGAGCAAGGACAGTGGCTTGGGTACTGAACTCTCGAGTGCGTTATAAACCACAGCTTGCACCCTGACTGAGTTCAGTGACGGAATACTCAAGTCACTACGTTGCTAAGAGTCAGAGCACTCAAGTCAGTCCGAACTGACTTGTGAGCTCAGGCTCTTAACAAGGCAGTGACTCGAGAGACTGAACTCTCGAGTGCTAGCCTAAGCTTGTCAGTGAGATTGGTTCTCCCTGACTAAAATACTTAGCTAATCTTCTTTTCAAACTTTCCAAGTACACTCAGAGAGCATACACTACAAGTAATTAGCAAGTGCTTAGACAAATAAACAACGCTCAGTTTAACGTGGTTCAGAGACTCAAGCTCCTACGTCCACGGCCTGATTTAACAAGAAATCCACTACTTGGGATTCTTGTTTTTAACGTGCCAAGGTGCACTTACAACTGGACTCACGCCACTCCCTGGGCTGCCTCTCCTCACCTCACTACAAACCTAACATTCTTCTGAAAGGGTTTAGTTTGGTTTGGTTTTCTCCAACTAGGTGAGGTTTTCCCTTACAATGTGTTAGCCTTAAGCTAGGATTGGGAAAACCTCTCTAAGCTATGAGTTACAAGCTTGACACTCAATGAATATAAGTGATAACCCTAAAGGTCAGTGTCGTGGGTGTGTAACACTTCCTTATGACTCCCTAACAACTAACACACCCTCACAGCTTGTAGGTGTTTATTTTCTTCTTTCACACACTCTTACAATGAAGCTATGAGCTTGTATTTATAATGGAGATTCAAATGTATCCGTTGGAGGGAAGATACATTTGAATCCAACATTTAATGGTTTCAACCACTTTTCTTGGAATTCGACCTTTGTCAGTGTCAGAGTTGCTGCCTCGTGCTGATTGGTCCACGTGGCCTGGATTCACGGATCTTTGACTCAGTGGGTTTGACTGAGACCCACTGACTTTAGGTAGCTTCCTCCTTCACTGACTGATGATCTTCAGTGAACTGAACGTCTTCAGTGTAGTTGTCCTTCAGAGACTGTTTGAAGATCATTTCCAAGAACTTTGTCATAAGGCTGAATGACAAACTTCCCTGACCACAGTAGCCTGACTCCTTCATGGCCTACTTGGTGCAGCACTGGTCCTCCTGATCATGCTCTTCACTGAGTGGTCCACCTGACTTAGCTTAGATCAGCCTGGTTTACACTCAGTGGGACATCCTTCAGGCTTCTCTTCTTGTTCAGGTTGCAAGCATGGCTTCAGTCAGTTCTCCTTGGTGTCATCTTGATATTCTCAGACTGTGTTGCAGATTTCCCCTTCGCTGAGTTCCCCCTCAACTGAGTGTTCCCTCAACTGAGTTCTTCTCAACTGACAGCCTATTCTCTAGGAGCTAACCTAGCCTGACCTGAAATAAAAGATACTATCCTGACTGCTTTCAAACCTATTACATGTTGTTTTGGAAAATCATCAAAACTAAAACATATCCAAACAATTTCCCCCTTTTTGATGATTCCAAAACTTCTAACCAAATGATTTTCTATTACAAGAATAATGTCAGAACACAAGTAATAGTTTGAAATGTGCAGGAATTCCCATAGTTTAAAATATTTAAGATCTGTTCGGTTGACCATTTTTCTTAACAAAACTGGATCAGTGGTCATGTGAACAACCCGCTCTGATACCAATTGATGGTCCCATTTTCGAAGGGCAAAATGGGAATTCAGGAGCAAATTTTTTTTTGAAAACATTTCCTCAGGGAGTTCAGCAAGAGTGAGTAATACTCAAGTCACTGCCCTGCTCAGAGGCTGAGTTACCAAGTCAGTGAGAAGGCTTGGAGGCTCATGCTCTGAGCAAGGACAGTGGCTTGAGGTACTGAACTCTCGAGTGCGTTATAAACCACAGCTTGCACCCTGACTGAGTTCAGTGACAGAATACTCAAGTCACTGCGTTGCTAAGAGTCAGAGCAATCAAGTCAGTCCAAACTGACTTGTGAGCTCAGGCTCTTAACAAGGCAGTGACTCGAGAGACTGAACTCTCGAGTGCTAGCCTAAGCTTGTCAGTGAGATTGGTTCTCCCTGACTAAAATACTAAGCTAATCTTCTTTTCAAACTTTCCAAGTACACTCAGAGAGCATACACTACAAGTAATTAGCAAGTGCTTAGACAAATAAATAACGCTCAGTTTAACGTGGTTCAGAGACTCAAGCTCCTACGTCCACAGCCTGATTTAACAGGAAATCCACTACTTGGGATTCTTGTTTTTAACGTGCCAAGGTGCACTTACAACTGGACTCACGCCACTCCCTGGGCTGCCTCTCCTCACCTCACTACAAACCTAACATTCTTCTGAAAGGGTTTAGTTTGGTTTGGTTTTCTCCAACTAGGTGAGGTTTTCCCTTACAATGTGTTAGCCTTAAGCTAGGATTGGGAAAACCTCTCTAAGCTATGAGTTACAAGCTTGACACTCAATGAATATAAGTGATAACCCTAAAGGTCAGTGTCGTGGGTGTGTAACACTTCCTTATGACTCCCTAACAACTAACACACCCTCACAGCTTGTAGGTGTTTATTTTCTTCTTTCACACACTCTTACAATGAAGCTATGAGCTTGTATTTATAATGGAGATTCAAATGTATCCGTTGGAGGGAAGATACATTTGAATCCAACATTTAATGGTTTCAACCACTTTTCTTGGAATTCGACCTTTGTCAGTGTCAGAGTTGCTGCCTCGTGCTGATTGGTCCACGTGGCCTGGATTCACGGATCTTTGACTCAGTGGGTTTGACTGAGACCCACTGACTTTAGGTAGCTTCCTCCTTCACTGACTGATGATCTTCAGTGAACTGAACGTCTTCAGTGTAGTTGTCCTTCAGAGACTGTTTGAAGATCATTTCCAAGAAGTTTGTCATAAGGCTGAATGACAAACTTCCCTGACCACAGTAGCCTGACTCCTTCATGGCCTACTTGGTGCAGCACTGATCCTCCTGATCATGCTCTTCACTGAGTGGTCCACCTGACTTAGCTTAGATCAGCCTGGTTTACACTCAGTGGGACATCCTTCAGGCTTCTCTTCTGGTTCAGGTTGCAAGCATGGCTTCAGTCAGTTCTCCTTGGTGTCATCTTGATATTCTCAGACTGTGTTGCAGATTTCCCCCTCGCTGAGTTCCCCCTCAACTGAGTGTTCCCTCAACTGAGTTCTTCTCAACTGACAGCCTATTCTCTAGGAGCTAACCTAGCCTGACCTGAAATAAAAGATACTATCCTGACTGCTTTCAAACCTATTACATGTTGTTTTGGAAAATCATCAAAACTAAAACATATCCCAACATAAAAAATATTCAATTCTAAATTATACTAATATTCATACGGGTAAAAATGAAATTTTAAACATGAACTAACTAAACATGCTTTAAAATTAAATTTTAAATGGTAAAAAAGAAACTTATGGTTAATGTGCAGAGGATGGAAAAATGATCACTTTAATTGGGACGGATTGACTTTCCGGCGACGACACTCTCCTTCTCCGGCAATTTCTCTATTTGTTCTTTTCCTCCCCTCTCTCTTTCTCTTCGTTGATATTTAGGCTAAAAAAAATTAGTGATGGACATGATTCATCGCTAATCTTACCGTCTTTACCTCCAAATGACGCCTTCACTGGATTGGAGACGCTAAATCTACTTTTAAAATTAGCGATGGAATTCCCGTTGTTAATCTTGTCAGCCACTTTAATTGGCACCGCTTCCCGCAAGGTTGCAATCAATGGGTCGACTTAGTTACGAGCAATGTCTATCGCTAATGTCAACTTTAAATTTAGCGACGGCCATTCCCGTCTCTAATTGTGGCGGTACATACGAAGTATGAAAGTCTCTTGATTAGCGACGGGCGTGGTAGTCACTAATGTTAAGAATTAGTGACGGACACCTCATTCTGTAGCTAATTCTTGCAAATCTGACCAGTCAAATTGATCATTCGCTAACTACTAAAATTAGCAATAGATTTACCTCCCGACACAAAATTTCATTGCTAAAACACATTTTTTTGTAGTGCCCTGCCCCACATAAGAGACGAGGCGGACATGAGTCTTCAAGTATCCGTCCTGCCCTGCCCTGCATAAGGTACGGGGGGCTCATGGATCTTCAAGTATTCAAGTGTGTTTCTACACCAAGTTATTTATAACATTACATCTAAATATTATATGGATCAAATTCAGCATTCAAATAACACACGCCTTACTATTTTTTTAAAAACCACAAACAGATACATCTCTTATACATAATGTAAATCCATCACAAAAAAATGTTCATTGTTCTTAATTGTGGAATTTGATAGCAAGTTAAATTCAAATTTGTATCGGTTCTACTGCCTATTAACCATATAAGTATTGTGAGAGATGCTAATAAATATATTTCGTCACGAGGAAGAAAATAATATCACTTTTACGTGCATATAATGTTGGAAAAAATTATAATAATGGTGTGGTGTGTATAGACGAAGATGACTTATGCAAGACACAAACTTAATACGAAAGTCGAGGCACGAGTTTAACTCGCTCTCCGTAAGACGATATTGCCCCGTACCCAGTTGCAATACGGTTCCATGGCAATTGCCCCCCAAGATACAACGACTTTAGAGTCTTCCGCACACTGCACTACGAAACGGAAGCTATAGACGAATGGACTCGGGTATCCGAAACTTTCTTGACACGACTCTAATGCATAACTACAACTCTAATATGCATATGCACTTGATAGAATTTATATGAAATCAATTTCGAATGACTTGAATACTCATTTCAAAGTTGATTGCAAATGACAAGTGTAGGGGATCTATTTATAGATTTCCAAGAGTTGCGGTAAATAGTTGCGACTTTTCAACTTTACTTTCCTAAAAGTTGCAACCTTTAGAAATAAACAACTATTCGCCGAAGTTTATCTATTAAATTATTCTAAGAGACACAACCTTTAGAATAGAATTTTCACAAAAAAGACATGACCTTTAATGTCTATTAGTCACAACACTTCACTATTACCACAATAAATACATTCATTAATGTATTTATGCACATATTAAATGAAATTAATTTCTCATTCACCCAAATTTGGTTTTGAGAAATAGAATCAACCAAATCCATTTACGCAAAATGGATAATTATATTATCACTTAATATTTAATAAAATATGGTCAAAACCAATATTTTTCAACATTCTCCCACATGA
The DNA here is from genome assembly GCA_947034835.1 of Ballota nigra. NCBI lineage: Eukaryota > Viridiplantae > Streptophyta > Magnoliopsida > Lamiales > Lamiaceae > Ballota > Ballota nigra. The sequence goes on along the minus strand of OX344725.1, from coordinate 11,077,173 downwards.
ATGAAATTAATGCATGTGCTGACATCCTAAGAAAGTTCTGACGAACCGTTACTGCATCGGGATAGGTAGCTTCAGGCTTTGAACATTCCCTAGTGAGATGACATCGGATTTAATCGCCACTCAGTGAACACGATGTCTTGAACTGGTCGGTTTTTTGTGTAAACTAAGACTATGACATTCACACAATAACGACACTAATACCTTTTTGGTTCTCACGTTGTTGTCCATTATGGCCCTGAATCATATCTCGGATTCATAAGCGTGTACTGAATTTCTCTCAGTCAGAAGTGGCCCCACTTCAACGCTTATATAGGTGATCTCCTATCAAGAGTAACCTGCAATACTCCACCTTTGAGATATAGAAATCATTAAAAGCTGTTAAGCTTAACCTTACCACACGTCAGCAGGTTTTATGCACCTGAAGTGGTGCATGTTTGCACTTGAAGTGATTCGAGAATAGGTTGCAATAAATTTTCAAGTGCATAATTGAGTGCTTCATAACATAGCTGTCTCGTTGAACTAAGTTCTTGGGATCCTCCAGTCATCATGGACGAGTTACCGCTATGAACACCCTTATATATGTGGGTTTTAACCTCATTCCCCTTACCCATAATCCTCTAAAATATCTCAAATTTTAACTGGCCGGGTTTCATAAAAAAAATGCAATCACCATTGCAAATTTGTTTAGAGGATTTTGTAACACTTCTCCCCCACATTTCCACTGATGGGCTTGGAGTTTGTGTCAAATATCCAGTTTGATTTTGTGTATCTTTCCAACACATCTGGATATTTTCATACAAATTCTATGTCCGAAATTTTCTGATTTGTTTAGCTAACATCGATAAGCACACTACCAGTGCTTCAGTCTTTAAAGTCACCCCCACACTTCGAGATAATTGTAGGATCACTTTATCCTCACACTTTATGCAAATTTATCTCCTTGTGTGGTGATTTTTCACGAACAAAATTGAACAAATCCATGTGTGGAAACTTTTCCACTAGCCTTTTTTTTTGCCACTGCCTCTTGGTTTTCCATTTAGCTTCAAGGCAACGCCTTAGCTAAACCACCTCAAATTCCAAATGTATATCATGGAGAGATCTCTTTTCCCCCACATTCGAATGTATTTATGGCGAGAATCTCCCATATTCGTTCGAATTGTCTGCCACTCCATTTAATATTTCATCAAATATTAATTTGGACACAATCTCGAAACAAATTGGAAAACCAAGCGGTTGAAGTCACACTCCACATCTGAAATTTAATCTGGTCAAATACCAAATTCAATTTAATTTTCAGTGTGGCCGTAATTGCCACCTTTGACTCTCAATAATTCCCCATTAAATTATACGAGTCAAATCTTGTGAATTAAATTCACACCGCTTGTGTTCTTTAACACAATTTCAAATGAGGCCTTTAAATGCCACCATTTGTTCGCGAGCAATTTCTCAAGCGAATAATACGACTCAAATTTTGGACTAAACCCGAATCAAAATTTGTGCTTTCAAACACAAATACTTGAACCTTAAGGATTAAATTCCTTTTCACGGCTCGAGAGTCAAACCAAATCGATTCTTGTAAGATTTGGCCTACACGGCCCATATCTCACCTTAATTGTCTCCTTAATGCATGAAGATGAGGCCTTTATATTTTCTAATATGACCCAAAATGCAAATGGCCTGTTCATTAATTATTCAAATGGGCTTAATTTCAATAGTCGAATTAGTTCATTTCCATAATTAATTTGGCCCAGAACCAATCTTTAATTTAAATGACTCAACACCAAATCAATTATAAAAAATAAACTAATTATTAGAATAAAACGACGTCTTCTTCAACGACTTGAGCAGAGAAGTCGCATCTCCGACATCTGCTTCCACTTGGCGCCGGCAATTTTTTATTCCAGTCTATTTAAATCGACACGACTGTCACACATCTAGGAGTATTGTCGTCCATCATGCGCAAACTACCATTTCGGTATACAGATCGGGCCATTCAATTCAATTGATGCCTCGATTCCTTTGGCCAACCAATATCGCTCAGATCGCCATCGCGCGAATCCCTATCGCTACAAAATCGGTGCACTGGTCCGTTAAAGGCCGCCGCCGTATTAGATGGAAGAAGGATAGAGGGCGCGACCTTCTTATGATCGACAACTGCCGATAACTGCCGCCATCACCACTGCTGGATCCGCCGCCTCCAATCGAATCCGGTAATGAGAATATCACCGACGTTCAACCAATAGTAGAAGCAGATCGGTACAGCCGTTTGAGTCCGCCGTCGGTGCGTGGCAAGTGAATGCCCGCTTTCATCGATGTACCGTCCTCTTCTCAATTCCATTTTATTTCTGCAAACACCAAATATTAATTCACTACGCAGAAAATAACATGAGAATGAAATAAAATAAATTTTCCCTGAAAGCCATGAATCACACTATCACAGCCCATCATTTTCAATTAGGTGATTGTAGATGGCCAGTATGCATCTTTGCCTATGCAATCTAAACATCATAAAGTAGTCAAGCCAAAATAATGAAACACATATGACCAATCACGATTCTGGACAAATAATTTGTATAAGCATTAATTCTGGAAATTTAATTAAAATATCACAAAAATAAACTTCCCTGAAAATCAATTCCGGCGAAGTCTCCCTGCATGATCCAACACGTTGGATGATTAATAGAGCAGACTCTCTGCCGACTACCGTACTTAAATGGTTTTGCATTTTCTCCTAATACACACAAATATCATCTTATGATTGTTGGAAAAAAATTAGGTAAATGTTACGTGTGTGTAGACGAAGATGACTTATGCAAGACACAAACTTAATACGAAAGTCGAGGTACGAGTTTAACTCGCTCTCCGTAAGACGATATTGAGGTGCAATATGGTTCCATAGCAATCGCCCCCAAGATACGACTTTAGAGCTTTCCGCACGCTGCACTACGAAACGGAAGCTATCGGCGAATGGACTCGGGTATCCGGAACTTTCTTGACACAACTCTAATGCATAACTACAACTCTAATATGCATATGCACTTAATAGAATTTATATGAAATCAATTTCGAATGACTTACATACTCATTTCGAAGTTGATTCCAAATGACAAGTGTGGGGGGTCTATTTATAGATTTCCAAGAGTTGCGGTAAATAGTTATGACTTTTCACCATTAACTTTACTTTTCTAAAAGTTACAACCTTTATAAATAAACAACTATTCACCAAAGGTTATCTCTTAAATTATTCTAAGAGACATAACCTTTAGAATAAAATTTTCACAAAAAAAAAAAAAATGACCTTTCATGTCTATTAGTCACAACACTTCACTATTACCACAATAAATACATTCATTAATGTATTTATGCACATATTAAATGACATTAATTTCTCATTCACCCAAATTTGGTTTTGAGAAATCGAATAAAAAATTATCCATTTACGCAAAATGGATAATTACATTGTCACTTAATATTTAATAAAATATGGTCAAAACCAATATTTTTCAATATATAATATAGATACTATTATACCCGTAAAAAAAATATAGATAATAATATAATTGAATGTACAACCTAATATAATTAAAATTTATACTCCCTCCGTCCCAGTTTTGTTTTCCCATTTACAAAAAAGGTCCGTCCCAATTTTGTTTTCCCATCCCTAAAATAGAAACTACTTTATTCATTTAAATAATACTTTATTCACCATTCATCATTCCCAATACTACTTTATTCATTATAATACTACTTTATTCACCATTCATCGTTCTCAATACTACTTTATTCATTTAAGGGTGATGCTAAATGGGCAGAACCCAAAAAATAATAATTAAATGTTAATTAAATTCGATAATTACTATTAGTTTTAGGCGCCTAATTTTCCTCCATCCACTAACTTCCCGCTACTAACTTCCCTCCCTATTTTCCCTCCATCCATTCCCTCCACTGCATATGCATGCGCCATTAATGACAGAATATAATTAATAACATAATTACTCTTCCATTATTATGTAGGACTTAGTCAATAGTTTTTTCTTAATCAAATTTAAAATGAAACTTTAATTTTGGACTAATTTTTTAATAGTAATTATATAAAGAAATTTCAAATTATATTATATAATAATTTCGGACTATTTTTTATTGCTATTTTATTTCAAATTTTATTTTAAATAAAATTCAATTATATTAATAAATTATATTATCTTTTCCTACTTTATTGGTACAGTTAGTTTGAATAATTCCAATTAAAAGATACAAATTCTATTAAAAATTTCAGCGGTAAGTTTGAATTATTCAAGGAGAATTTTCTTGTATTATACATAAAATTATTAACCAAAACATTAAAACTAAAATTTTATTCAAATTTAATATATATACATAAATATCGGCAATGAGTGAAATTTTATTCAAATTTAATATATAATTAACTTTTATTGAAATATTAATAACTAAAATTTAATCAACTTTTACTAATTGGTACGTTAGTATAGTTCAATAATGATATTATCAAGTGTGTATAATATATATTCAAGTGTGTATAGTATATATTCGAATTTAATATATAATCAAATTTAATATTTCTTTTCAAAATCCAAGTGTGTATAATATATATTCAAGTAAAACTAAAATTTTATTCAAATTTAATATATATACATAAATATCGGATGAGTGAAATTTTATTCAAACTTAATATATAATCAACTTTTGTTTCTCCCAAAGTGATTTTTGACATTAATATAATTAATGACAGAATTACTCTTCCATTATCAAACGGCTATTTTTCAAAAAGAAAAGAAAAGAAAGTTCAGCTAATTAGTATTTAGTCTCATTATTCCAACAACTATTTTTAGTCTCATTATTCAAACAAAAAAATATTCATCCCAATAATGTTTTGCTTTGAAGGCCGCCTATCTCCAGAAAATAAAATTCATACTTAAAAAAAAAAGTAGAATATAACCTGTCTCCAAAAAATTTCTTCTTGTACTTCGAAAAAATTCTTACGTTGATTTCATACTTCAAAAAAAATTCTCTTGAACAATATTTTGTTCGAAAGCAGCCTATCTCTAGAAATCTTCTCCTTGCACTTCAATTCGGATAAACCATGAGCACCGATTATGTTAACCACGATAATATAAATGTCAATTCATATCCCGATCTCATTCATGAAATATTCGACAGTAATGATGACGATGAGGAGAATGACAACACTCAACAAGGGTTCAACATGGAAGATGATGATGGTGACGAGCAAAATGAAAACACTCAACAAGGATTTAACATGGAAGATGATGTGTTGGTAGATGGACCATCCATAGGCATGTTTTACGATAGCTATGAGAGCATGTTCGAAGCTTACCAAGAACATGCACGAAAATGTTTCTTCAGTGTGATTAAGAGAGTTATAAGCAAAGAAAAATATGCTTTTATGGCATGTGATAAATCACGAGTACCATCAACCCAAAACACTTCAAAAAGAGTCGGATGTCTTGCAAGACTCAATGCAATCAAGCAAGATGATGGTCAGTGGATGGTTTCAAAAGTGGTTACAACCCATAATCACGATCTAGATCCTAATACGTCGATTTTAATGCCCGCTCATCGGAAAATTGGTGTTCAAATGGGGAGGCAGTTGGAGGCCAATGATATAGCCGGTATTAGGCCATGCAAGAATATCCAATTGTGTGAAGTTCAAGTTGGAGGTCCTAGAAATATTGGTTGTCTTCTAAAAGACTGTAGGAACTTCATAGAGGCTAGAAGAAGATTGAGGTTGGGCGACGGTGATGCCGAGGCTATTCACAAGCTTTCACCCGATTGCAGCTTCTCTATGGTAATTTTTTTCATTTGATGGATATTGATAGTGAGGGTAGGTTACGTAATGTTTTATGGATTCATCCTAGCAGCCGAGCGGCTTATGAAGATTTTCATGACGTTGTTAGCTTTGATACTGCTTATCTAGTCAATAGATATGAAATGCCGTTTGGAGCCTTTGTAGGAATTAATCATCATGGACACTCTATACTGCTAGGTTGTGCTTTAGTTACCCGAGAAGATTCTGTATCATTTAAGTGGCTTTTTTAAAATGGATTGAAGCTATGAATGGGGTTTTCCCGACGACAATAATCACTGATCAATGTGAAAGCATAAAAATTGCAGTAAGGGAGGTCTTACCAAACACCATTCATCGATATTGTTTATGGTATCTTATCGAAGTTGCCTTTGAAATTCAAGGGTCTTCGCGATTATAATGATGCGATTGTTGAATTTAAAGGGATTGTATACGATATTATTACCATTCAAAGTTTCTAGGTTAGTTGGACAGAGTGTTTGGCAAAGTATGGTCTTGCAAACAATTCTTGGCTTCTAGAATTGTATGCAGAAAGGGAAAAATGGGTTCCTGTATTCTTGAACCACATGTTTTGGGCTGGTATGATTTCAACGCAGAGAAGTGAAGGAATGCATGCATATTTTGACGATTTCATTCACTCGAGATGCACTCTGAAGGAATTCATGGAGCAATATGAAGTGGCAATTGGCAAGAAAATTCAGAAGGAGTTTATGGTTGATTTTGATTCCAAAAATAAGGTGAAAAAATGCAAAACATTTTATCGTTGGGAAGCTTGAGCTCGAAATGTCTACACAAATGCTATCTTTGAGGAGTTTCAAAGTGAAATGGAGCAAATAATGTATTGTAATATACTTCCACCTCCTGAAGATGGTGTGGTAGAGGCTGGTGTTGAGAATTTTTATGTGGTCGAGAAATATATTCGAAATTTCATTAGGAAGGATTTCACATATAAGGTTGAATACCGTGAAGCTGGATAATATCTAAATTGCCAATGCAAGAGGTTTAAATTTAGAGGACTTATTTGTTGTCATATAATGAAGGTGATGACACTTAAGGATATCCAGGTTATTCATGAAAGGTACATCTTAAAACTCACGATTTTCTTTTTTTTAGTATACCATGTATTAATTCTAATTTTTTGAAATTAAAACTCAGGATTTTTTATTTAGTATACCATGTATTAATTCTAATTTTTGAAAATAAAATAATATGATAGGTACATTTTACAAAGATGGAGGAAGGATGTTCATAGAAGACATTCTAGTATTTTCTTTGAAGGAGGTTACCCACACATGACAAGTAAGTACAAGAGATTTCAAGAGGTTGAAAAACATTTTCAAGAATGCACCGATGCAGCTATGGGAAGCTTACCAAAGATGGATTTTCTTAAAAAAAAAGTTGTTGGAAATGAAGGATGAAGTTATAAATTGGAACCCTACTTTGGAACCAACGATGGAAAGTCAACAACAAAGTCGGAGTGGATGTACCCCAATTCAAAACCCTCAAGTCACTCGTAGAAGAGGGAGAACTCGGGAACTTACACAAAGAGGACGAGGAAGAGGAAGAGGACATGGACGTGGACGCGGTTGAGGAAGAGGACAAGGTGAACTTGACGAGGCCTAGGCTACGTTGTCATTTGATTTTAATGAAACTTACCCAATATTTTTTGGAACTCAGTGAGTGGTTATACTTCAAGGTGCCAAGCAATGTTTGGAAGTCAAAGAATGAGTTTAATTCACGACCTAGTATTTAAACTACCCACTAATTGTATGGTTTAATTATTAAAATAGTAATTGATATTATATTATATTTTGTTAGAATGAGAATTGTTATTCACATAATGAATACAGATACAAAAATTTGAATCACATTTTTTGGTGAAATGAATCCGTGAAAAATGGAGTTTAACATATATTTTTCTCATGTTTAGTATTTTAAGTTAAATGGACGTGTTTTGTATATATGTGGGTATTGGGACAATGTCAGTTTTGATTAGATCCCAAAGCCCTTGAAAATATGAGTTGCCTTAGTAGTCAGGCTAGTCTTGGTTAGGTTTGTAGTTGGTTTATTTTACATTCACAGGTACTCAATGAGAGGAGTACTCATTTATATCAATCAAAACTGAAGCATGAAGACACAAGAGCACCATCCTGAGCTTATAGCAGTCCTTCTAAGCTGGCTGAGTAAGTGTCAGGATGAAGAGAAAGATCCTGAGATCTTCGCTAAACTCAGTCCTGTAGGGAACAGGATCTCACTGAGTATTGGGAAAAGACTTGAGTAGGATCCAAGCAAGTCAAAAGGAATGTCAGCGCTGGAAAACGTACGTAGATGAGGACAAACATGAACTCAATAAAGACAAGACAGAACTGAAGAATGAGTTCTGACATTCTCACCTACCTAATGGCGTGGACCAATCAGAGAGCGCCAAGTCATGTACGGACACTGACTTGAACCTGACATCCCTGCACAGTTCAACGGGTAAGCATTTAATGCATTTACAAAATACATGCAAGGATGGCTGTTGCATGGTGATTGTATCCGTTGAACAATCCTACGAGAAGACAACCTAGAAGGTTATCTCTTCCAACGGATAGTTTTTCAAAGTTGCCTATAAATACAAAAGACCTTGGACCCAAGTAAGGTTACGGGAAATTTCGAAGCCAAGAAATTACTCAAACTCTCAGCGCACAAAGCATTCAGCATTCAAAGAAGCACTCGAAACATCTTAAATTTCCCAAGTGTTTCTTAGTTAGAGAGTTATTCTGTATTCCACTGAGCGTACTAGAATTATCTTAAGCTTAGAGTGATTATCCAATCCTTAGCATAGGTTTGTCTTGCACTTAGTGCTGTTAGTAGGTGGATTATCTACTCAGTTTTCATACACCACTATGAGTAAGGGGACTCAGTCAGTTTGAAAGTATGAAAAATTTGTATACGTGTATTCCCCCCACCTCATACACGTATCACTCAGTCTTGTATCGGGACCAACAGTGGGTGGTTTGATGTATAGTGGGGTTTTTATTGTGTAGGACTTAATCAATTTTAATCAATTTTGAAAAATGTACAACAACTTTAATTTTATTTTAATCAGATTTACAATAACTTGATTAAATTGTGGTGTTTAAAACCAGTTAAAAATGGACGTGGTTTGTATATATGTGGGTGGTTTGATGTATAGCGGGATTTTTATTGTGTAGGACTTAGTCAATTTTAATCAATTTTGAAAAATGTACAACAACTTTAATTTTATTTTTAATCAGATTTACAATAACTTGATTAAATTGTGGTGTTTAAAACCAATTAAAAATGGACGTGGTTTGTATATATGTGGGTGGTTTGATGTATAGTTGGGTTTTTATTGTGTAGGACTTAGTCAATTTTAATCAATTTTGAAAAATTCACAACTTTAATTTTATTTTAATCAGATTTACAATAACTTGATTAAATTGTGGTGCTTAAAACTAGTTAAGAATGATTTTATTGATTTCATTTGGAAAATAAAATTTAAGTGATTATAATTGGTTTTAAATGATTTAAGTGTGTATTATTTGGAAAATAAAATAATCGAAATGATCAATTATAAATGACTATTTGTATTATACTATTTTTTTGGGAATTTTTTTCCCATAAGTAAAATATTAATTATTAATAATATATATATATATATATATATATATATATATATATATATAAAAGTAAAATGTAGTTTTTATTATTAAAATGTTCATGTACTATTCAAATGGATAATTCTGATCATCCTTTTATTTTTTAAGTGTAAACTGAATATGGGTGTATTTTTTGTTATATTCGAAATTGAAAAGTATTAGTTAATAAGAATATAGTAATATATTAATATTGATGATAGTGGTGGCATTGTTCATAGGTGAAAATACATAGTAGTACTGGAAAAAAAACATACTAATTAAACATAGATTAAAACATTGCACATCTAAAATCCTAATGAAAGAGAACTCGATATTGAGTCTCCATAGCAATTTCAGCATCCATACGGACACGCTTGGTACGTCGGAGGAGGTTCTCAGTCTCGCACCTGTCTTCACCCTGTAGTGCCTCGTCCTCTAGGTCCTATTCAAGAGACTTCACAACCATTTGTATGAGGTGCACGTTATCAAGCGCTGTTTTTAGCTTATCACACTCTCTCTTCATTGCTTGTTTCTCCCTCTTCATAAAAGTATGAAATAAAAAAAGTAAGAACAAATAGTGACAAATATGCTTCTATGAGAAAACTATATTGTAAATGATCTAAACCTCATGCTTAGCCTTCAGTTCCTGCATGGTCAAACGGTTCTCATGAACAAGAGCGCCAGGCTTAGCCCAAAAATCCTACACAATTTTTTTTTTTTTGAAGATTAGCTTAAAAAATTAAATTAAATTACACAAATATGACCAATGACATTTAGAAAATTACCATTTTAGAAAGACTTCGAAAATAAAATTTAGGGTGGTGAAGAAACGAACTCAACTTCTCCTACTTATAGGTGTATTGGGTAGTTGAAAGGTTCCATAATTTGGTTTCAAATTTAAAAATGTCTGTTTTCGAGAAAAATAAAAAAAATATATATTTTGTAGATGAGTGGAGGAGATAATGCATTTTTCTTCAATTTAATAAAAAAAATTGGTCGAAAAATTGGCAATAGATTGAAAAACTCTTAGTAATACTTATAAACACTATTAGTAATACATTGAAAAAATATTAGTAATACATTGAAAAACTCTTAATAATACTTATAAACACTATTAGTAATACATTGAAAAAATATTAGTAATAGATTGAAAAACTCTTAGTAATACTTATAAGCACTATTAGTAATACATTGAAAATATATTAGTAATACATTGAAAAACTCTTAGTAATACTTATAAACACTATTAGTAATACATTGAAAAAAATATTAGTAATAGATTGAAAAACTCTTAGTAATACTTATAAACACTATTAGTAATACAATGAAAAAATATTAGTAATAAATTGAAAAACTCTTAGTAATACTTATAAACACTATTAGTAATACATTGAAAAAATATTAGTAAAAGATTGAAAAACTCTTAGTAATACTTATAAACACTATTAGAATACATTGAAAAACTCTTAGTAATATTTATAAATACTATTAGTAATACATTGAAAAACTATTAGTAATACATTGAAAAAATATTAGTAATACATTGAAAAACTCTTAGTAATACTTATAAACACTATTAGTAATGCATTGAAAAACTATTATTAATACATTGAAAAACTCTTAGTAATATTTATAAACACTGTTAGTAATACATTGAAAAACTATTAGTAATACATTGAAAAAATATTAGTAATACATTGAAAAACTCTTAGTAATACTTATAAACACTATTAGTAATGCATTGAAAAACTATTATTAATACATTGAAAAACTCTTAGTAATACTTATAAACACTATTAGTAATGCATTGAAAAACAATTAGTAATACATTGAAAAAATCTTAGTAATACTTATAAACATTATTAGTAATACATTGAAAAAATATTAGAATACATTGAAAAACTCTTAGTAATACTTATAAACACTATTAGTAATACATTGAAAAACTCTTAGTAATACTTATAAACACTATTAGTAATGCATTGAAAAACTATTAGTAATGCATTGAAAAACTATTAGTAATACTTATAAACACTATTAGTAATGCATTGAAAAATTATTAGTAATACATTGAAAAATTCTTAGTAATACTTATAAACAATATTACTAATGCATTGAAAAACTATTAGTAATACATTGAAAAACTCTTAGTAATACTTATAAACACTATTAGTAATACATTGAAAAAATATTTGTAATACATTGAAAAACTCTTAGTAATACTTATAAACACTATTAGTAATACATTGAAAAAAATATTAGTAATAGATTGAAAAACTCTTAGTAATACTTATAAACACTATTAGTAATACATTGAAAAAATATTAGTAATACATTGAAAAACTCTTAGTAATACTTATAAACACTATTAGTAATACATTGAAAAAATATTAGTAATACATTGAAAAACTCTTAGTAATACATATAAACGCTATTAGTAATACATTGAAAAAATATTAGTAATACATTGAAAAACTCTTAGTAATACTTATAAACACTATTTGTAATACATTGAAAAACTATTAGTAATACATTGAAAAACTCTTAGTAATACTTATAAACACTATTAGTAATACATTGAAAAAATATTAGTAATACATTGAAAAACTCTTAGTAATACTTATAAACACTATTAGTAATACATTGAAAAAAAAATATTAGTAATAGATTGAAAAACTCTTAGTAATACTTATAACCACTATTGGCAATACATTGAAAAAATATTAGTAATACATTGAAAAACTCTTAGTATTACTTATAAGCACTATTAGTAATACATTGAAAAAATTAAATTTAAATTAGGCATTCAGTTAAAAATTAAATTTAAATTTAAATCTTCCCCCACACCTACTTTTGTACATTGCAGTTATTTTCTACCATCTTATCATACAACATCCAAAATCCAACCGTTCTTAAAAAAAATAAATCAAAGAATGTGAAGGGTTGCCATTTGCCAGCAAAAAAATATTAAGGATTCTGAAGATCGATGCGACACATTTCACTATATTTACTTAACTAATTTTAGAATCCATTTCATCTATCAAAACACTTCTTCTACAATATGGCTCACACTCCTACCAAGAGTTCAAAAAATAACCCTCTAATCCCCCATCGCCAAAAAGTCTTATGTCCGTCTATGAATACAACAAAAAACAACATGAAGATCTCAAATTCGATGTGAAAGTCTTCATCCAACGGCTGATCAATTACTTCAACCCAAAACCTATCAATGATGTGATTCTCGAAGACGAACCATGTCACAAGTTGTATGAAGTTTTCCAGGAGGTAATGAAGGATAGGAAGATTCTCATAATCGTCCTAGAAGATCCGAGTGTCCGTGAGGAAGAAAACATTGTTGCTAATGTTGGTGGTGGGGACGATAACATGTTCGACCATTGCAGTTGCAAATATCGTGCATAGATGGTTACATTGGGATGAGATTCGTGGTTGTTAGAACTTTTGAAATATTATTATATGGCCCTTAGGCCTTAAGTTTTTTTTTATCTAAAAAAATATGGCCGAGAGCCAAATATTCACTATCAATGGTATAATATAAATTTATTAAAGCTTTATTTATATTTTTGGAACATATCATACAAATTGAAATCTAAAAGTTTATTCACCAAGTCATCAAATATGTGCGTACTAGCACTTGGTCCCGCGTACTACGTTGGATTACAAAAAATAATTATATTATTAATTTACAATCATGTTAAATTTAATTTTAATATTTTATAAGTGCGGTGATATCATATACAAATTATACTCATAATTATTTTGTACAACATTAAAAAAAATAGAATATGGTTCACTTAAAGATGGTAAACCCAATTTGCAGTTCACTTCAAAATAGAATATGGTTATTCGCATTCTGAAATATACACACGGAGTAAAATCACTCCAAAAGGGTAATTGATCAATCTAACAATTTGCAGAGATTTTCATGGAAATATATAAGAAAAGCAATTCTAATTTGCATATATTAGATTAATTCTAGAAAATAATAAATCGAAAAAAAATTCATGGTGATATGGATGCGTCTTTTTATAGGAAATTTGTTACATATAAATTCTAATGAATTTAATAATTAAAGTATGGCATAAGAAATTTAGGGTGTGTTTACTTTTAAAGTAAGGATTAAATGATATTAAATATAATTAATAAAATTACTGTAAAATTAAAAGATAACAAATGTAGGATTTATCTCAATAAAAACTTCAACGATAAGTTTGAATTATTTAAGGGGAATTTCATTGTATTATACATAAAATTATTAATATAAATGATTAAGTAGCAATAATTAAGGGTTTAGTGGAGTTGTATATATGCGTGTGATTTATTGTGTAGGACTTAGTCAATTTATTGGTACGGTTAATTTGAATTATTCCAAAGACGCACTTAAAGGTATACGTGGAGATGAATTATTCCAATTAAAAGATACAAATTCTAATAAAAACTTCAGCGGTAAATTTGAATTATTCCAGAGGAATTTTCTTGTATTATACATAAAATTATTAACCAAAATATTAAAACTAAAATTTTATTCAAATTTAATATATATACACAAATATCGGCATTGTGTGAAATTTTATTCAAAATTAATATATAATCAACTTTTATTGAAATATTAATAAATAAATTTTAATCAACTTTTGCTTATTGGTACGGTTAGTATAGTTCAATACTGATACTTTTCTCTTTTAATTAAAATAGCTCATTGCACAAATCAAATTTAATATGCAAAATTTATGTATTTAATATAATATAATTTGAAATTTCTTTATATTTAATATCAAATAAAAATATAGAAAATAAATTCTTACTCAAATACCATCAACTTCTAGTGTTCGATAACAATAAATCCATTAAAACTGTATTTCATTTCCTGGTGATAAGAAAATTTGACTATGTATTTTTAGATTAGATATTATTCCTTAATTACTGTAAAATAATGAAACATTCATGTCAAACATTAATGAATCAAGCAATATTCAAATCATTCCAATAATTTCGATCCACAACTAGAAACCATACCAAATATGACTTAGAACCCAACCAAACACAACACCAAGAAAAAAAAAATGCGGAAAAACAAAAATGACAAAATTGGCACTTCTTCACAACTCCTTCGACTTCCTCCACTTCTTCAAAATCTTTTTTCGGACTGTATTCTTGGAGTTCATTCTTCACGGTCCTCTTGAAAAATTTCTTCTTCGTCGTTCTACATCTTCTTCTCACTCCTCTTTATAAACTTTTCGTATGCATGTATGGCTTCAAAAAAAATTTCTTGTGGCCTTGATGCATTGTTTTTTCAAAAAAAAAAAAATTAAAACGAAATTTTTATGGAAAAGAAGGTATATTTGAGTAATGCTTGTTAATGGAGAATAAATTTGGCATCTCCACTATCTTGGAAGTTACGAATAATTAACTGGAGAGAGAAGATAGAAGACATTTTCAAATTTCAAATTTGAAAATAGAGAGAGAAGACAGAAATTGAGTTTCAGTTTTTCCAAGGCTAAATTAATTTCAAATCATCATATGTATTTCCGTTAATACCCCTATTTACATATAGATTACCAATAATACCCCCTTCTGCCCTGGGCTGATTCTGCCTATGTAGCATTATCGTTCACCTAAATACTAAAATTCAACTCTCGCATTAAATTCCGCGCACAGTCAAACGGGAAAACAAAATTGGGACGGAGAGAGTACTAATTTTAACTGAAACAAGCAGATTAATATAAAAATTAAATAAAATATTCTCTTTAACCGATAAAAAAAATAAAAGAATAGATTTTATATGAAAATGGTTTATGATAAGTTTATCATGAAATTATTTTAAAATATTAAATATTTGATCAGGAGTATCAAAATTTGATTTAAAAAAATCAACAACAATTACAATACAATATCACTGACCCTGATTTTTTATAATCCTGATGAGATTTTTGGTACTCCTAATTAAATATTTGATACTTTAAAATAGTTTCATAATAAACTTATCACGAACAATTTTTATTTAAAAGTTTGTCAAAATAAAATATACAAATAAAAATGACAAATGCACGTTGATATTTGACATATTATATAGTTCTAGTGTGCACTTGAGTGCATAGTATTTTACTTGGATTTAAAAAAAATACCCCAAGTAAAAATCAGTAATAGTCCAAGAGGTAATTAGTAATACCTAAAAAAAGTAACTAGTAGTACCTCAATTGCAAAAAAAAAAAAAAAAAAAATATATATATATATATATAGTTTGGCGTGTTGGTGTGTGCTTAAAAAAATCAAAATTAAAGTGAAAATTGAGCTTAAAATCCAAGTGTATGCATGCACTGTATATTAAAATATTATCTCGAGAATAAAACGAACAACATAAATATATACACATCAAAGACAAAGTATTACATGAACATCATGATAAGTTTAGCATGAAACAATTTTAAAGTATCAAATATTTAATTAGAAGTACCAATTTTTTTATCAGGAGTATCATTAATTTGGGTTAGTGATATTATATTGTATTTATTTTAAATTTTTTTGAATCCATATTAATAATACCCCTGATGAAATTTTTAATACTTCTAATTAAATATTTAATATTTTAAAATAATTTTATGAACCATTAAAATTACTTCAGATTAAATCATTCATCACTGCATGCATGAATTAAAAAAACAAAAAATTGAGTCAAAAGATTTGCAGAAATTCAGTCAACCCCCCAAATACATGCATGCTCACAGCTCACTACTCCCATACATGATACATCTCAAAAGAGGTAAAAAGTGATAAAAGCAAAAAAAAAAAAAAAAGTAGGGGGGGACAATAAAGCTATGGAACCTTAATTTCATGTCGGAAAGTAATCGGACCACCGAAGCCCCGCTGCTCCCGTACGCCCTCGCCGCGTATCTCCGCCCCCGCCGTCGTTGACTCAGTGCATGAGCAACCACTTTTCCGCCTAGGAGTTGCCACATTTGTGCTAATTTTGGGGGACAAAAGTATAAATACCCATATATTATGTAATACTCCCTATGTCCACGAGTAAGTTTCCTACTTCTTTTTGTTGAATGGTTTAAAAAGTGTATTTATTTATTAATATATGGTGGGCCACATGTTGACTTTTGGGATAAAGTAATGAATAGTGTTGAAATGTAAATTGAATGCGTGACATTTTTGGTAATATTGTGTGAGTTTGAAGGTTAAAGTTTATATATAATAGAGTGTTGTTTTTTCCATTTATGGAATGGAAACTTACTGGAGGACGGCCTGAAAAGGATAGTGGGAAGTTTACTCAGGGACGGAGGGAATATTATTTTTTAAATAATATATTTTATTTAACCATTTTAATATTATAAAAAAAAGTTTGATCTTTTTCTTTCATCAAACTTTTTGGCACGTGCATTACTGGAAATTTAAGGTTTATAATATGACGATGACGTCATGCCGCACTATTTCCAAAGGTTTTTTTTTCTTCTCTGTTATAATGGTGTCCCAATTTTGGAAATCTGAATATGTATAAACGATAAAGATGGCTGTACAGATTCTAGACGTCCAGAATCTGTAATTACAATTAATTATTCTCTAATTAATTAGGGTTTTACCTAATTACCCTTAATTGTTTTTGCTCCAAACTTTTAGTTTTGGCTCCAAAGCTCTCCCGCCTCTTCGGGCCTCTCCTGCCTTCCCGCATCTCCCACCCACGTCGCCCACCTTGGCTCCCGTCATGGCAGCGGCCAGCTTTTTTTTATTATTGTTAGTAAACCGAGAATCTGTCGCACGCCACGAAGAAATTAAATGATTGCAACAGACACATTTCTTCTCCCCATGTCATTAATATTTTGTTAAAAAAGAAAAGAAAAAACATTATCATCCATTATCATCTCCATAATCCACAGTATTAAAAGGAAAGGACAAGTCTTCATCTTCATCCATTTTTCACGTTAAAAAAGAAATATAAACTATCATCATCATCATCAAGCAAAATTCACGTTCATATATCCCAAAAGTTCATTACCATCTTAAACCACGTTCATTACCATCTTCAACCATGCTTAGGGGTGCATCTTTTTCTCTAATTCGAGATTTATTTGGAGATGATTCCGACGACGATCAAATTTCACCTACTTCATCTAATGGCCGAATGGAGAATCCGGATGAAATTCCAACAAAAAATGAAATTCCAGCTAATCCGGATGATGAAATTCCAGCTAATCCATCCAATTATCCAACACAAAATAACGTGCGGGTGCTTGAACCTGGTATTATGTTTAGTACCATTGATGAAATGTTTAATGATTATCAAGAACATGCAAGGCTTAAGGGTTTTAGTGTTGTTAAAAGGACCTTCGATCATAGATATGGGCGCATGGTATGCGATAGAGCTGGAAATGCTAAGGCACAAAAGTGTTCGAAAAGAATAGATTGTAAAGCATGGGTAAATGCTAAAAGATTAGTCGATGGAAGTTGGATTGTTACATCAATGGTGAATGAACACAATCATGAAATCGATCCGATTTACTCTCCACTAATGGTCGCCCATAGACAGATGAGCGTGAACATGAAATGACAGTTAGAAGCCAATGACATTGCAGGCTTAAGACCATGTAAAAATGTGAGACTTTGTGAGGTGCAAAGTGGCGGACCTCAAAATTTAGGGCGTACTCCTAAAGATTGTAGAAATTTCATTGAGAAGAGAAGAAGATTGAGGCTAGGTGAAGGTGATGCAAAAGCAATTCAGAATATGTTTGCTAAAGCTCAAAATAAAGATGGTAACTTCTTCTACTTTATGGATTTGGACTCAGAGGGTCGGTTATGCAACGTTATGTGGATTCATCCAAGAAGCAAAGCTGCATACGAAGAATTTCATGATGTTGTAAGTTTTGCAACATACCTTGTCAATAGGTACAATTTTTTTATTTTTATCTTATTATTTTGGGTTAATTGCAAAAAAAATCATGAACTTTATAGTCTTTATCAATTACAACATGAACTTTTAAAGTTTGCAATTCGATACACGAACTAATTTATTATTGCAATTCAATACATGGCGTGAATTTTCGATACTCTACACATATTGTAAATTTTTTGGCAAGACTAACGCTACGTGGTAGCCTAAGCCGCCACCGAAAATACGCCACACGCTACATCAAATGTCAAATCTAGAAGAATTTAAAAAAAATACAAAACATTTATTTTAATAAAATATTATTCAACACGGTTTAATAAGAGTGAAGATAGTAAAACAAAAATTGTTTTATAGTATATGTATAAGTTTGTATGATGTGAGATAATTTTTCCTACATAAACTAGAGAACACCAAATTTTATAATTAATTATTAAATGTGTTTGAGCAATATTTTTTATAAAAGAACTTTTTGAAATATTAGTTTTCAGTTCCGGCTGCCACGTGAGCGTACTTATCTCCAGAAATTTACACAATGTATTGAATTGCAGTAATAAATTAGTTCATGCATTGAATTGCAAATTTTAAAAATTCATTTTGTAATTGATAAAAACTGCAAAGTTCGTGATTTTTTTTGCAATTAACCCTATTATTTTTTATCTTTAGGTTTACGGTTGCTTATTATTTTTATCTTTAGGTCTAGGGTTGTTTCTTATTTTTATGTATATGGTACAAACTTAAAATTGCCGAGTTGCTTAATTTTCGAAATTTTATGTACTTCTTAATAAAAAAATTCTAATATTAGAAAACCATTATTGAAGCCGAAAAGATTTATCAAAACCCTTCGAAAACTAAAAAAAATTTAGAAAATACCAATTCAAGTAGGAAATATTTATCAATATAGAACCCAAGACTAATATTTTGTCTCGACCTCAAAAAATAATTTTTATCAATTCGAACCCAAGAAAGATTTAAAACCATATTTGTCATCTAATAATTTATACTCTTAACTTTTATATAAAAAAATCATTATTATCATGCACTTTATTTTAATATATATTGTATCAATTCTCTTAGGTACTGATGGTCCCGTTTTTTATGACTTTTTCAGGACAAATGGGAATTCAGGAACAAATTTTTTTTAAACCTTTTCCTCAGGGAGTTCAGCAAGAGTGAATAATAATCAAGTCACTGCATTGCTAAGTGTCAGAGCACTCAAGTCAGTGCAACTGACTTGCGAGCTCAGTCTCTTAACAAGGCAGTGACTCGAGAGGTTTCACTTCAAGTCACTGCACTGCTTAGAGGCTGAGTTACCAAGTCAGTGTGAAGACTTGGAGACTCATGCTCTAAGCAACACAGTGACTCGAGATGCTGAACTCTCAAGTGCGTTGCCTGAACTGGTCAGTGAGAAGGATTCTCCCTGACCTAAATACTTAACCAAAGTTTTCTTTAACAGTACTCTCAGTGAGTAGATTTTCACAATACTTTAGTAAATACTTAAAACAATAAAACACTCAGTTTAATATGGTTCAGAGACTCAAGCTCTTACATCCACAACTTGATTTAACAGGAAATCCACTAACTGGGATTCTTGTTTTTAACGTGCCAAGGTGCACCCAGATCTATACACTCAGATCTTGCTTTCTTCCTTCCTAACTCACAAAACAACTTACTACCAACAAACCTAACTTAGGGTTTTGGTTTCAGTTGGGTTTTCTCCAACTAGATGAGGTTTTCCTTTACAATGTGTTAGCCTAAAGCTAAGATTGGAAAAACCTCTCTAAGCTAAGAGTTACAAGCTGAACACTCATTTGTGTATATCTGTGAAGACCTTAATGGTCAGTGAACAAGGTGTAAGAAGTGCCTCCTTATATCTCCCATGAAACACACTATACTCTCACACCTTCACAGCTCGTAGGTGTTAATTTTTTTCATTCACACACACTTCAAACTGCAACTATGAGCTTGTATTTATAGTGTGGATTCAAATGTAACCGTTGGAAGAAATTACATTTGAATCCATACAATTAATAGGTTTCACCTACTTTACTTGGAACTCGGCCTTGTCAGTGTCAGATACACTGTCTTGACGTGATTGGTCCACGTGGACTGAATCCAACGGATCTTTGACTCGGTGTGCTTGATCAGGGCGCACTGACTTCAGATAGCATTATCCTCCACTGACTGATGATCTTCAGTAGACATACTTGTCTGCAGTGATGTTGTCCTTCAGGGACTCTTGAAGATCTCTCCAAGAAGTTTGTCATAAAGCAGAATGACAAACTTCCCTGACCACAGTAGCCTGACTCCTTCAGTGCCTACTTGGTGCAGCACTGATCCTCTTGATCATGCTCTTCACTGAGTGGTCTGCCTGACTTAGCTTAGATCAACCAGATTTACACTAAGTGGGACATCCTTCAGGCTTCTCTTCTGGTTCAGGTTACTCGCATGGCTTCAGTGTCATCTTGATATCCTCGGGCTGTGTTGCTGAGTTCTCCCTCAACTGAGTTCTTCTCAACTGACAGCCTATTCTACTGAGAGCTAACCTAGCCTGACCTGAAACTAAAGATACAATCCTGACTGCTTTCAAAACTATTACATGTTGTTTTGGAAAATCATCAAAACTAAAACATATCCAAATAATTTCCCCTTTTTGATGATTCCAAAACTTCTAACCAAATGATTTTCTATTACAAGTTGAATGTCAGAACACAGGTAATAGTTTGAAATATGCAGGAATTTCCATAGTTTAAAACATTTAAGATTTGTTCGGTTGACCATTTTTCTTAACAAAACTGGATCAGTGGTCATGTGAACAACCCGCTCTGATACCAATTGATGGTCCCATTTTTAATGACTTTTTCAGGACAAATGGGAATTCAGGAGCAAATTCTTTTTTAAACCTTTTCCTCAGGGAATTCAGCAAGAGTGAATAATACTCAAGCCACTGCATTGCTAAGAGTCAGAGCACTCAAGTCAGTGCAACTGACTTGCTAGCTCAGTCTCTTAACAAAGCAGTGACTCGAGAGGTTTATCTTCAAGTCACTGCACTGTTTAGAGGCTGAGTTACCAAGTCAGTGTGAAGACTTGGAGACTCATGCCCTAAGCAACACAGTGACTCGAGATGCTGAACTCTCAAGTGAGTTGCCTGAACTGGTCAGTGAGAAGGATTCTCCGTGACCTAAATACTTAACCAAAGTTTTCTTTAACAGTGCTCTCAGTGAGCAGATTTTCACAATACTTTAGTAAATACTTAAAACAATAAAACTCTCAGTTTAACGTGGTTCAGAGACTCAAGCTCTTACATCCACGGCCTGATTTAACAGGAAATCCACTAACTGGGATTCTTTTTTTTTAACGTGCCAAGGTGCACCCAGATCTATACACTCAGATCTTGCTTTCTTCCTTCCTAACTCACAAAACAACTTACTACCAACAAACCTAACTTAGGGTTTTGGTTTCAGTTGGGTTTTCTCCAACTAGGTGAGGTTTTCCCTTACAATGTGTTAGCCTAAAGCTAAGATTGGGAAAACCTCTCTAAGCTAAGAGTTACAAGCTGAACACTCATTTGTGTATATCTGTGAAGACCTTAATGGTCAGTGAACAAGGTGTAAGAAGTGCCTCCTTATATCTCCCATGAAACACACTATACTCTCACACCTTCACAGCTCGTAGGTGTTGATTTTTTTTCATTCACACACACTTCAAACCGCAGCTATGAGCTTGTATTTATAGTGTGGATTCAAATGTAACCGTTGGAGGAAATTACATTTGAATCCATACAATTAATAAGTTTCACCTACTTTTCTTGGAACTCGGTCTTGTCAGTATCAGATACGCTGTCTTGACGTGATTGGTCCACGTGGACTAAATTCAACGGATCTTTGACTCAGTGTTCTTGATCAGGGCGCACTGACTTCAGATAGCATTATCCTCCACTGACTGATGATCTTCAGTAGACATACTTGTCTTCAGTGATGTTGTCCTTCAGTAGAGCTGTTAAACGAAACGAGCTGCTCGTGAGCTAGACTCGACTCAGCTCGTTAAGGCTCGACTCAGCTCGACTCGTAGTGTTAAACGAGCCGAGCTCGAGCTCGAAAAATACTCGTTTACTTAACGAGTCGAGTCGAGCTCGGCTCGCGAGCTGCTCGATAGGCTCGAAATTTGAGGGGTATTTAAGTAATTTACATTAATTAGGTTATAACTTTAGTCCCTTTTCTAGTTCCACATAACTTTACTCTTTAGTTCATCAACGACCAGTTCCTGTTTGTGGTATGCTTGATCGCACTACGCCGCCAAAAGGACTGTAGTATCGGACATCTTTTCTCGGAATCTACACTCCGAGTTGCACACTTTACCACTTACCCCTATCACCTCGAGGCTCAGGCCTCCGTTCCGGAGGGTAAGAAATTTTAACTTCTGATCGAGCAGAACTGTTCTCACTTTACACTTGAAGTTAATACTTATGATTTTATTTTTTTCTTGCAGACCAGCTCATCACCGTCGCTCTCCACCCTTCATTCCTCGAGTTAGACAATCGGGTTTGGGAGATGCCGACCAAAAGAGAACGCAAGAAGTCCGACCCCTTGGCACAAATAATTGCCCTCGCTGCCACGGGAGGAAAAGATGACCCAAGACGAACTGGAGGGTCGAGTTCAGCGCAGCCGTCTGCACCTGCGGCCAGTCCGCCCAAGACTTCAGCCCCCAGGGCGAAGAGGCTTCTTCGCGGAGATGGCACTCCCATCTCCGACTCTGAAAAGGTGGCCAAGCAAGCAAAAACCGGTCAGGAGAAGGTAACTGTTGTTGTCCACCCAACTGAGGCCGACAACCAGCAAACTCCCTCCGTGGAGCATCACGTCGAGCAACCACTGGTCGCCGTTATCCGCAAAGGACATGGTCCTTCGTCCGACCCCACATACCTGGGATGGGACAAGGGTCGCTTTGATAGGCACGCCTCTCCTCGCCAAGGGTACTTAACCTTCTTCTCTCTTTTTTTTAATCATTCCCTTTTCCTTTCAACTACTTGACCGAACAATACCCTGGGCGTTCAAACATAGTGCATCGGTTCGCCTGCTCGAAGGTGCCGGCCAACTTCTGCAAAATCCCAGACTTCTTTGTCCACCGTGCTTCCGAGTCCATCGCTCGAGGCTGGACAAAGGAGCCGAACGAAACCGTTAAGGCACAGGCGCCTCGCAACAATGGCCGTCTGTGCCTTATTGAGGTGGGCAACACCTTGGCGGCCGACCAACGTCTGGTCGACCAAGTGGAGAATCTTGAGAAAGACTCCCGCCAACATGTGGCCACTGTCAGCCGCATCGCCAAGGAAAGGGACGACGCCAAGGCAGAGGCGAAGAAAATAGTGGCCGACCTGGAAGACAAGGTCAAGGCCCACCAAATCAGCGAGCAACGTGCTCTGGACCTGCATGTCAAGGTCTCTGAAATGTTGAAAGCCAAAATGGTCGAGATCGAGCAGATGCAGGCAGAACTTGCTCGCATCCAATAGCAAAAGGAGATCGTGGAGAAGTTTGCGACCGAAGTAACGGCCAAAGTTGCCGACCTTGAAGCCAAGCTCGCCAATTCCATCCCCCACGAAGAGCTTATTCCTATGATGGAGGTGGGCTCGATTCTGGGCTTCGTGACAGACTACGTGGAGAGCATCCGCATTGCTCACGAGTTTAAAGCCATGGCGGTTGTAGAAGAGATCGACAAAGAACTCTACAACTTCGTCGAGTCCAACCCTCCGGCTCCGGGCACAACTCTCCAAATCGGCGATCTGCCCAATTATGGTATTAAACTGGACTTTGTTAGCCCCGGAGTCATAATCACGAATCCTCCTGAGGATGAGAAGGGGGAAGAGGTCGGTGTTGCAGAGGGCGAGCAGACTCAGCTTACCGAGCCAAGTGAAAGAGCTCTCCGCGAACGAGCTGGTGCAGAGGGGCTGATTGTCGAGCTAACCCAAGGGTCCCGATTGATCCTGCTCTTGCTGGGACTCCTCTGGAAGACCCCCAGGACGATAACATTCCCCCACCTACCGGGCAAGAAACTTAGTGGACAGGATTAGCTAGGGTCTTGTAGTTTTTCTTTTTTTTGTGTGTTGTTGTTATTCGTTTCCTTTGTAATTTTTGGGCGATCAGGCCTTGTTTTTTAATAGAACTATTTTGCTCATCTTGTTTGCTTTACATTAATTATTCTTCGCATTTTTATTCATGCTTTAACAATCTTAATGTAGTTGGGACTTGTTCCTTAAGAACTTTTGCCTTAAAATTTGATGGGCCTTTGGCCTTAGCTATGTTCATTTTAAAAACGAACAGCCTTTGATGGGCTTGGTTGTATAATCAACTTGCGCCTTGAGCTTGCATTTTTGTTTGAACGAATAACTTAAAATTGGAAATACCTTAAAAAATTACAAGTGTCGAATGCGACCAACAATGTAATCTGTACTAAAACTGAGCTGGAATTGTTCGACCAAAATATTGTCAAACTACCAACTATCCAAAAAATATAATTTACATCAGGAGCCAAAGTTGCTCGACCACTATACATTGTCAAAGCATCTTTAGACTTGAAAGAAAATAAGGCTATACAAGAGGCTAACATACTAGATCACAACCAACTTGACCTAACTCAACTCTGTTCGGCCACTTGTGAAATATTCTTCAAAAAATTAGGCAAGTTTTTTGGATCCATCTTGTGCACCTGCCATTTTAGCTCGCCCACTGGACTTAGTAGTTCGCCCATCTCAACATCACACTCTCGTAGGAAAAATTGTTCGCCTACTGAAAGTACTTCCTTAAATTAGCTGCATTCCAAGAATATTGGGCCGAATTGCCATCTAAGTCCTCTATGTCATATGCTCTATTAGGTAACCTATCCGTTACCCTGTACGGGCCCTCCCAAGTCGGGCCAAATATGCTTGGAGGTGGGGCAAGCTTTTCTCTTAAAACAAGGTCGCCAACTTCGAACTTTCTTATCTTGACTTGGGAATTATAATAACGCTCTGCTCTCTGTTTGTATGTTGCATTCTTTAGTTCGGCTGTTATTCTTCTTTCTTCGAGTAGATCTAGCTGGACTGATAATGCAGAGTTGTTGGCCAGTTCTTCATAGTGTGCCGTTCTTAAAGTTTTGGTTTTTAACTCAACTGGAATGACGGCTTCTGTTTCGAATGCTAATGCAAAAGGTGTTTCTCTGGTGCTTGACCTGGGAGAAACCCTATATGCCCATAGCACGTCTGACAACTCTGTAGACCATTTGCCTTTACTTTCTGTTAGCCGAATCTTAAGAATATGCTTGATTATTTTATTGACGGCCTCCACCTGTCCATTTGACTGTAGATAATAAGGGGTCGAGTAGTGTTTTCTGATCCCCCACTTCGTGCAGAAGTCCCGGAGCTTTTTCCCATCAAATTGAGGACCATTGTCTGTTACAAGTGTTTGAGGAACTCCGAACCGACAGACAATGTTCTTCCATATAAAGTCGATCATCTTTTCTTGGGTAACTTTGACTAGAGTTTCTGCTTCTGCCCATTTTGTATAATAATCCACAGCCACAACGATAAATCGAACATTTCCCTTTCCACGTGGGAAAGGCCTGATAATATCCATTCCCCACCATGCAAACGGCCAAGGACTGAACACCGTAACGAGCTCTTGCGCAGGGGTGTGGATACCAGGAGCAAAAATTTGACATCGGTGCAAACTTTGGCCATCTGGATTGCATCTTTTCGCAAGGTCGGCCAATAATAACCTTGCCTTACGGTTTTGCAAGCCAAAGCTTGCCCCCCAGCGTGATTTCCACAAGCTCCAGAGTGTACGTCCTCTAGAACTGTCCTTCCTTGCCCCCTAGACAAATATTTGAGTAGCGGGACTGAAAAACCTCTTTTGTAAAGCTGTTCATCTACCAGAGTATATCTGGCTGCTTGTTTTGTGATTCTCATAGCTTCAAAAGAGTTGCTTGGTAGTTCTCCGTCTTTCAAGTATTTGGCTATAGGAGTTCTCCAATCATCGTCATCTTTCTATTCAACTACTTGATTTACTTCATAATCCATCGTTGATGGTTGGACTTTTCTAGTGATGACGATGTATGTTAGATCTGCTGGCACGTCACATGTTGCTAATCTTACTAGGGCATCAGCTTGTGTATTGTTTGTTCGAGGTATCTGCTGGATATCCACTTGGTCCAATAAAGATATCAAGTGAGCCACAATTTGTTGATACTCGATCATATGTTCGTCTCGGGCTTCATATTCACCTCGTACCTGGCTCACGATGAGCTGAGAATCTCCAAAAATTTGGAGTCTTCTTACTCCGACTACTAGTGATAAGTGGAGAACTGTAATGAGGGCCTCATACTCAGCTTCGTTGTTGGTTGCCATAAATTCGAACCTGACTGCCGAAGTGAATACTTGCCAGTCGAGGCTAATAAGAACTATTCCTGCCCCCGAGGCTAGATTTGTTGACGAACCGTCCACGTATAGATGTCATGGGTGATCTAGTCCTCTCGTCGGATTTTGAGGGAAGGTTAATTCGACTATAAAATCGGCTAACGCCCGTCCCTTAATCGCTGTTCGAGGTGCATATGTCACACCGAATTGGCTTATCTCTATGGACCATTTTAAAAGACAGCCAGCTGTGTCGGGTCGGTGTAGTATTTATCTAAACGGGAAAGTTGTCAGTACTTCAACTTGATAGTCGAAGAAGTAAGGTCTTAACTTCCTGACACTCATGACGAGAGCGTATGCCAATTTCTCGGTGGGTGAGTATTTCACCTCGACTTCATGCAGAGCCTGGCTGACATAGTAGATTGGCAAGTAAAATTTGCCTTCTGCTCGTACCAGTACCGAACTTATGGCCGTATCAGATGCTGCCAGGTATAAGTATAACTTTTTGCCGGGGATTGGTTTTGATAGAATTTTTACATCCCCCAGATAGTCTTTTAATTGATCAAAAGCTTTCTGGCAACTTCTTGTCCATGCAAAATTACCCTTTTTGATGGCCTAAAAAAATGGACGACACTTGTCCCCCGATCGAGATATGAACCTATTCAGAGCAGCTAAGGAGCCTGTTAGCCTCTGCACTTCTTTGACAGAGCGTGGAGGTTCCATATCAACGATCGCTTTTACTTTGGCCGGATTGGCTTCGATTCCTCGCTTGCTGACCAGATGGCCCAAGAACTTCCCGGAATGTACTCCAAAATTACTTTCTTTGGATTCAACTTCATATTATATTTTCGGAGTATGTCGAACGCCTGGGAAAGATGATGGAGGTGATCTTCTTTACGTGCACTTTTGACAACTATGTCCTTGACATATACCTCCACCATCTCCCCAATATGTTCATCGAACATTTTGTTTACCAGGTATCCATGAATGTGAACATTTCATGCCCGACAGTGCTGTCCACCTGTTTTGATTGGATTTGTAGGAGACACTCGCGAGCTTTTCTCTGGTCTCCCCTTACTGAGCCAACTCCACTTGCTGTTGAGAACTTTATGCAATAATGGTAGGTTGAACATGCAGCCTTGAATTCATTCAAAAAAGGTCGACCAAGGAACCCGTTATAAGTTGATTCTTGATCTATGACCAAGAAATCTACCATTCTTGTGATATTTTTATCGGGTTCCTTGACCGTTACAAGTTGCACAGCCAAAGTAATTATTCCCAGTGGGATTGTTACAACATTTCCAAATCTCAGGATACGATGATTTGTATCTCTGACGTAGCCTGCATAATCTCCCATTTGATCAAGCATCTTTTAAAAAAGAACATTAGTGTAGGCTCCAGTGTCCACCAACAGCCTATGCACTCTGGTTCCCATGATCTTTGCACAAATCACGAGTGGGTCATTGTGAGGGGTTAATATTCCTTCCAAGTCTTTTTCAGTAAAGGTTAATTCCGATGTTTGCATGATGGACGGATTAACTCCCACTTCTTGTACATGATTGACGCTCGTAATTCGACTTTTCTTTTACGGTTGGAAATTGGTGGTCGGCCATCAGAATAACCACCAACAGGTCCTGCAGGCTCCATCATTTGGATGTCTGGAATTGGACCTCCTGTTGGTACCTGAGCTGGTCGCCCAGCTCGATTCCGATGAGGAGCTTGTTCCAGATCCTCCCCATCAGCATCTTCATCTCTGTCTCTTTTGGCAGGTTGTCTCTTCATGAACTCGGATAGCTTCCCTTCCTCGTAAAAATGCCATAACTGCTTTAGCAAGTCACAACATTCACTCGTAAAGTGCCCCACACTTTGGTGGTAGGCACAATACTTTTTCTGGTTTAATTTGCTAGTATCTTGACATATTCTACGGGAAGGTGTGAGCAATTCTTTATCCCGGACATAATTGTAAACTGTATCAATTGACACAGTAAGAATGTGGTTCAATTTATCCTTCAGCTCCGTTCCTTCAGTGAATGCTTTCATGTTCTTGGGAGCTCGATAACCACCACTACCAGGCCTTTTTGTACCTTCTTTCTGTTCTCCTTTATCCCCCATGTCCTTTTGCAGTGCTTTATGCATGGAGACAAAGATTCCTGCCCGATCCCGAAACTCAGCATAAGTCTTCGGGCATCTAAGGTGTACATCTTTCCAAAGTTTGGTACCCTTCTTAAGTCCAGCTAGGACGGCTACGATTTTAGTGTCTTCGCTGAATGACTCCCCTTCTAGTAGGACTTTATCGAATCTTTCCAAGTACGATCGATCCGACTCGTCATCAGTTTGTTTCAAGTCGGGCAACCGATGTCTCTGGGATAGATAAGACCCGGCCGTAGAGAAGTGAGATAAGAACTCTTTGCCCAGCTGGGCAAATGAATGAATTGAGGCCGGTAGCAAAGCTGAAAACCACTTATGGATACGATCCCCTAGAGTTAGAGGAAAGTTACGGCACTGGGTTGCATCACTTGCCCCCATTGATACCATATAATTGGTATTTTTTATTAGATGCACCCGGGGGTCCGCCGTGCCCTCATATTGAATGCCAGCAGGAAATTGGATCTTCTTCTGAATTGGGGCTTTCAGAATCACTGAAGATAGAGGGGAGGTTGGAAGAGTTGTACTCCCATATCCTCTTTGTTGGTCGAGCTAGCCCTGCATGCTTTCAATGACCTTTCTCATGGAGGCGAGCTCTTCAAAGGATCCTCCCTGACTCTGAGGCTGTTCGGCGATCAGAGGTGCGTGACCATCTGTTCGCTGTAGTCCCTCATTTGGTGTGGGAACCCCCTAAATTGGTCTCCTGGGACCAAAAGCTGACCTAGTCAGCCTCTCATGGACTAACTGACGAATAAGTTCAGCGACTGGGCGAGCTTCTCTAGCTGTCGGATGCATCCCCGCGACTCCCCGACCGCGGTGACCTAATCTTTCCAAGGCACTTTGACGTGTGCCTTGACTCACCCCTGCAGCCAGATTCTGTGTTGAACCCCCCTGACTGGTGACCTCGGCGAGCTGTTTTCCTTGCTTTTTGCCCTACGAGCTTGGGTGCTGTCCGCCTCATTTAAATGGTCACCCCTGGCGTTCTCATGTTCACAGGTCTTTATGGGGCTATGCCTTGCCCGTACATAAGAGGGGCCAGGTTGGGCTTGTTGTCTTTGTAGAGCCTGGAGCATGGCTATTGTCCGCGCCAATTCGTCTAGGTTGCGAGCAATAGCGTCCAACTCAGGTGACATCAATTGACGAGCAACAGTGGTTCAATTTTCTTGGTCGTTTCTGCTCGCCCCTGCTCGCTTACCAGCCTGGGGCATTCGGGAGTGTGAGCCCCTCGTCACATGTTGGGAGTGTTGTGTTTCACGTGATTGAGGCATCTTTACAGGATGTACCAAGTATTGTTTCTCAGCTTCCTTGATGAAGAACACCAAGAACACTCTTCTTCAAAAGTTCAAAATTAGTCCGGTGTCTTCAAAAGTTCACGGAGGTTCGAACCCTTCTTCTAGCGCCAATTTGTTGATGATCGTTCCTAATTTCGAAGATTAATGGCTGTACATGGTGATTAATTGACCATCAAATAATTACGTGTGATTGATCACTAACGTAATTAGTGAATACAAAATTTCTGGTTTTAAGTTTAAATAAGAACGTTTATAGGCTTACGTGATAAATTCGATCGTAAGATAAACGAGCTGCTTTAGGTTCGTAGACGAAGTTTGGACGTGTATAATAATTTGTGCCTACTTTTTCTAAAAAAAATCTAAGTATTTATAGACATTTGCCTAGCAGGAGGTGTCGTGACCTTTGGCCTACCAGGCCTGCATGCACGACACCTGGGCTTTGACTAAGTTGACCTTATCTAAACTAAATTATATCCTTATCTGCTGGACTTGTTCGCAGTCAAGAGCTGCTCGTCCTATTGGACTTATCCTTGAGGTGTCTTTAGCTTGATTCTTGTGGGTCTTTAGTCTTGTTAAAAAGTGGCTTTGGGATTATGGTTGAATCTGGTCGGCGGCAAGGGAGTAGATGTGCTTGCTCGGTCTTGGTTCAAATTTCTATATTCTTTTGATCAGATTTTGTTCGCCCATTTAACCTTTGTATAGCGTGCAGGTTTTGCTCGCCAAATATCTTGTTAAGACTTGATCTTGAGCCAACTTTGCTTTAATCATTTGATGTTTATGTTAATCCTGATCGTCTAAATGCTAATTCTGCTCGCCTATCAACAATAGTCGTTGGTAAATCTTTTTTCGTTAGTATTTCTTATTCCTTGTGGACAGAATGCCAATGAAAGAATATTGTAGTTGCTAATTTACCAACCACGTTACAGTTGGAAAAGCCGTCAGTAAATCTATTTTCATTAGTATTTTTTATTGACGGAATATCAATGGAAGGACATTATTGTTGCTAAATTACCAACCAAGTGGAAAGTTGACAATGTTGTTAGTAAATCAATAGTCGTTAGTAATTTATTTTAGTTATGGCTAAAATTTTATTGATAATCCGTGCATAATTTACTAATGACTAAAAATTCATGGTAATTTTGATGGTATTGATATATATTTTACTAACAAATTGAACTCCATTACTAATTTTGTTTATATAAATTGGTTGCTAATATGTTAATAAAATATCAATAGAATGATA
The DNA here is from genome assembly GCA_947034835.1 of Ballota nigra. Lineage (NCBI taxonomy): Eukaryota > Viridiplantae > Streptophyta > Magnoliopsida > Lamiales > Lamiaceae > Ballota > Ballota nigra. Next base: position 11,045,725 of record OX344725.1, on the reverse strand, counting down.
TTTTGGTTGATAATATTCACGTGGATCAACTAATACCATTTAAAAAGAAAATAGTATTATAATTTTTCAATAAACTATAAGATATATAAACATATTGTATACAACTGACGATATATTATCATCTTGAAAGTGTCTAATGAAACAAGATATGTAAAACTAATTAAAGATAACTCATGTAATATAAAATACCTAAATAAGTACAAAAAAGGAATGTAAATCCAGTCACGAAAAAAGAGTATCAAAGTTAAGTAAAAAGTCTAAAACTACATAAAATATACCTAATAAAATCAGAATATGATATATAATCCCCAGTTGATTATGATCAACCAATTTTTTTATACTTTCTCAAACTTGCTTCTCGAGCAGCCCAATGTTTATGCCAACTCTCCCAACAGTCTTGTGGAACATATGCAGGTGACTCCCTTGATCTCCTTAATTCAAAAAGCATGCCAAAATAACACTTTGCAGCTTGACGCTCCCAAATAACTCACAACCGACAAATCCCGATCAAATGTAAATTGGTTCTGCAATACATAAATTAAAATAAATAGTTCATAATCACTCATGAACCAAACATATAAATAAATTTGTTAAATTAAATATTTTAAAATCTTAAAAGACAGCAAAAAATAGTAGCTAAGTAATAAATAAATTAATAAATTTTGATATGTCTATGATGACACATACAATGACACTAATAAATTGAAATTCAAAATGATAAATTCAAAGCTCAAGCTTCACTGTAGCTAGTATAATTAAAGGCATGTCACTCAATTAACACTGATTATAACCTACAAGTAAATTACTATAATATACATCGATGAGATGAATTGTTATTCTTAAATCCTAAACATTCACAAGATTTGATACCCAAAAGTTAAACAAACAAAAAAAATTAATAATGCCTTTAGTGAAAGTAACAAATACAACTTCAACTAAAATATTTAGTAAAAACAACTAATATACATGTGAATTAATATATTTAGTGCAGTTCACAAATAACTTTAGTGCAATTTACTAATATCTTTCAAATAAATTTTACCATTTATATCATTCACATAATATCTTATCTTTGATAATTTTAATGACTCTATCCAATATAATAATATAAATAGTGTAATGCATTTTAGTGAAATTAACTAATACAACTTCAATTAATATATTTAGTAAAAATAACTAATACCACGTGAACTAATATTAATTTTTTATTATTAAATCATCTTATAATTTAATTTATAATCAAATTATAATTTAGTATGTGCCCCATTTCTAAATCAACCATGTAAATTAAACACATATGGAAGCAAGAATTCAAGAGTCACCATAACCTTAAAAATTGAACTTGGTTTTTTCTTCTCAAAAATATTACCACAAATCGAACTCAAAATAATTAAGAACTCAAATATTAATTTAATAAAAGTAGTATACTGAAAATTGAACAAAAAAGGAAAAAACCAAGAGCAATCAAGCAATTGATACAATATAAATGATAAACAGTCAATATTAATAAGTTTTCTATTTGTGTAATATTATGAAAAAGTACCAAATAAACCTAAAATTTTGATTCTAGAATTTTAACCATAAATTAAAGAATATTATAAGAAGATGTTTGAGGAACAAAACGAATCATAGTATAAGAATCCTTTTCTGCTCATGAATAGTAATTAAGTTTTTGTATTGATTTTGTCTAAGAGTACGTAAATTCATATCTAGAAGGGATGTATGCAGAATGGGTTACATTCCTTTTCTGCTATTGAAATATGGTATAGATGGTCTGGTACTTGGGCATCTGCTTCTTTTTGTGAAGAAATGATATTCTTTGTAATTTAAGGTGTAACTCACACCTTGATCATTCTTTGTAAAATTTTTACATGAATGAAAATCTTATTTCCTGATAAAAAAAAACGAATCAACAAATAAAAATTTAATTAAAAAAACTAACCTGACAATTTGTGGAGTATCTTTTTTCTTTATCTGTTTAGTCTCTTCCTAATATATACCATATATGCTTGCATATACCGGTTAAAAGTAACAATTACTAGAATAAATTTTTCTACCAATTTTGTGAAGGAGAAAGACGTAATGAGTGGAGAAGGATAAGTTTATGTGAGGTTTATTAAATTTTTACCAATTTTGCAAAGGAGAAAAATGTGATGAGTGGAGGAAATTAAATTTATGTGAGATTTATTTTGAGTGGGTAAGAAAGCATGTAATTATCGTGGGAAGTTTTTGCCTACTTTTAATGAGATAAAAATGGTTTTTTTTATTTATTTTTTGAAAGTTATAAATTTGAATAAATCTTTACTTAACTACCTACAAGATTTACACGATTACACGACTAAATCTTATTAATTAACAAGACCTTTTCATATTACTTCAAAAAAAAAAAGACCTTTTCATTTACCCGACTAAATCTCACGTGTGTGTATATATATATACACACAATTTTTATATATGTACAAAATAATATTGATTCTGAATATACTGTGAAGTATATATTTTGAATAATATTTTGAGTATATATAAACTCACATACATACACATACTATAAAGATAATAAAGACATTAGTACTATTTATATTATTATATTGAATAGAGTCATGATAATTATTAAAGATAAGGTATTATGTGAATGATATAAATGGTAAAATTTATTTGAAAGGTATTAGTAAATTACATTGAATATATTAGTTCACATGGGTATTAGTTGTTTTTACTAAATATATTAGTTGAAGTTGTATTAGTTACTTTCACTAAAATGCATTACTACTATTTATATTATTATATTGGATAAAGTCATGAAAATTATCAAAGATAAGATATTATGTGAATGATATAAAATGTAAAATTTATTTGAAAGATATTAGTAAATTACACTAAAGGCATTTGTGAATTGCACTAAATATATTAATTCACATGTGTATTAGTTGTTTCTACTAAATATATTAGTTGAAGTTGTATTAGTTACTTTCACTAAAGGCATTAGTACTATTTATATTATTAAAGTCATGATAATTATTAAAAATAAGGTAATATGAGAATGATATAAATGGTAAAATTTATTTGAAGGGTATTAGCAAATTACACTAAACGCATCAGTGTATTGCACTAAATGTATTAATTCACATGGGTATTAATTGTTTTACTAAATATATTAGTTGAAGTTGTATTAGTTACTTTCACTAAAGACATTAGTACTATTCATATTATTATATTGGATAGAGTCATGATAATTATTAAAGATAAGATGTTATGTGAATGATATAAATGGTAAAATTTATTTGAAGGGTATTAGTGAATTATACTAAATGTATTAGTTCACATGGGTATTAGTTGTTTTTACTAAATATATTAGTTGAAGTTGTATCAGTTACCTTCACTAAATGCATTAGCACTATTTATATTATTATATTGGATAGAGTCATGATAATTATCAAAGATAAGATATTATGTGAATGATATAAATGGTAAAATTTATTTAAAATGTATTAGTAAATTACACTAAAGTTATTAGTGAATTGGACTAAATATATTAGTTCACATGTGTATTAGTTGTTTTTACTAAATATATTAGTTGAATTGAACTAAATATATTAGTTCACATGTGTATTAGTTATTTTTACTAAATATATTAGTTGAGAAATTATTAGTTAACTTTCACGAAAGACATTAGTACTATATATATTATTATATTGGATAAATTCATGATAATTATTAAAGATAAGGTATCATGTGAATGATATAAATGGTAAAATTTATTTGAAGAGTATTAGTAAATTACATTAAAAATATCAGTAAATTGCACTAAATGTATTGATTCACATGGGCATTAATTATTTTTACTAAATATATTAGTTGAAAGTCACAATAAATTTTGAATTTGGGGATGCGAAAATCTACATACATGCCCTAAATAACATACCTCAATAGCTAGTTGTGGGCGACTTTCGGCGGCAGGGAGCAAATTCCGGCAACTTAGCGGCGACGAGTTTTGGGTGAAACGTGAAAGTATGAAGAACGATAATTATTGGGTATTTTTTCAACTGAGTAATTTACTAATTTCAATCTGATTTAAAATGAATCAATATGATTCACTTTTTATATAATATGGATTGCTGAATTTATTTGAAAACATATGTTAATAGAAGTTGATTGTTTAATACGCTAGTTATTTGGTGTATATATGACCGATTCAAAGAAATATAGAATAAGTGATTTTTCTTTTTTATTCAACAAATCTTTTTTTTTTTACATAAATAGGCCGATCGTTCATATATGTTTAATCAAGCTATAATATTTTATCTAAAAAATAATATAAAAATATATCTAAATTACTTTTAAAGCTTTTCAATATTTATTATATATTTTTACCATTTTTCAGATTTAATAATATTTGGATATGCGATAAGTTTTAAGAATACTCATATAATTTTAGAGTTCTCGTTTTAAGTAGTTCTAGTGTGCACTTGAGTGCATGGTATGCACTTGGATTTCGAAAAAAAACACTTCACACAGAAATTAGCAATACCCCAAGAGTTAATCAGTGATATCCCAAGAAACAGTCAGTAATACCCCAAGAAGGAACCAATAATACCCCAACTACAAAAAAATACACAGTTTGGTGTGTTTGTGTATACTTTGAAAAAACTAAAATTGAAGTTAAAATTGAACTTGAAATCCAAGTGCATGCTAATTTGTCTTACATATTTTATTTTGTTTATGATCAATTTTGTTTGAGTAGTTCTAGTGTGCACTTGAGTGCATGGTATGCGCTTGGATTTTGAAAAAAATACCCTAAGTAGAAATCAGTAATACCATAAAAAAATAATTAGTGATACCCCAAGAAATAATCAGTAATACCCCAAGAAAGTAATCAATAATTCCCCAACTGAAAATATACATAGTTCGGTGTATTTTGAAAAAAAGCAAAATTGAAGTCAAAATTGAGCTTAAAATTGCATACTAGAATTTGTGAATTTATTTTAATGACTTCTGTAATATATTTATCAATTAAGAAAGCAAATGACAATAAATACAATTACATGTATATAATATAACATATCATAAAAAGTGTGAGTAAATCTCTTGTACCTCAGAAAAACTGTGTAATGCAAATGCATTTTTGAAAATTTATTTTTACTATTACTGAAAAGTTACCTCTATTATTATTGATAAATTATCTCTTATTAAATGAACTTTTCAATAATATCATGGATAATTTTTCAATAATAGTAGGAGCTAGTAACTTTATAAAAATATACACGAATTTCATGGTGCTCCAATAATTACTTTTATAATTTACTTCCTTTGTTCCACAAACATAGCCTTATATTATTATTATTTTGTCCCAAATCATAGTTCACTTCTATATTAAAAAATGTGTAAATTTATAAAATTTTCTTATTTAATAAATATTGGGATTAAAAATTGTTGTTTTGAATTTATTAGATAAGAGTATATCAAGAACTTTTTAGTAAAATCTATAATTTTCAGCACAATAAATGATGTCTTATTGGTGTGTCTAAAAAACAAAAGTGAACTATTTTTGTGGAATGAAAAAATTACTTATCAATTAGTAATTTTTATGTAGTCACTACAATATCAATATGTTGATGAATAACAACAACATGAAATTCATTCGAAACTAATAATAAACTACAATGTTGTTTGATATTTACCAACATATTATGTTCATTAGTAATTACAAAACGAAATATATATCTGTGAATATCAACTAATTGATCATATGTTGGTAATTAGGAATGAGTAATAAATATATTAACACATACCAATACACGATAACCTCATTTAAAATAGATTTTTTTAGTTGGGGATGCAATGCATTTTTTTCCCAATAAATATTACCAACGATAAACATTAGTTAGTAAATTTCGTTAATAATTTGTTATTAAATAGTTGCTAAATTAGGCGCAAAAAAAGGGCACCATAATTACCAATAAATAAGTCTGTTTGTAAACTTTTGTTGCTAATCAGTTGATAAATATTTGTATTTACCAACAGATGACAACAGTTGGTATTTACCAACATACTTATGTGTATTAGTATTTACAAACCGACAAATCTATTAGTAATTACCAACTAATTGATAATTTGTTGTTAGTTAACAATTGATGGAATATCTGTTAGTACATACCAACACACGACAAACTCGTTGGAATTTACTAACAAATGTTTTGGTTGGGAATGCAATGTTTCTTCTCCCAACAAATATTACCAACGACGAACATCAGTTAGTAAATTGCGTTAACAATTTGTTGTTAGACAGTTGCTAAAGTTGGCAAAAAAAAAAAGTGCGCCATAATTACTAACAAATTTAGTTCGTTTGTAATTTTTTGTTGTTAACCTGTTGGTAAATTTGTTATAAAACTTAAAATATGAATTCCATTTCCAATCTGTTGTTATTATGTTTGTATTTACTAAAGAATGACATCAGTTGGTAAAATTTGTTTGTAAATTGGTGTTTTCTTGTAGTGAGATATTTCGATTCTTAAGAAATTTTTGTGATTGTGTGGCAGTGGGAAAGACTCATGTTGAAGCTGGAGACCGACAAGGCGGAGATGATGCTTGAGAGGGTCCATGTCTTGGAGATGAAGGTCACTGTGCTGGAGATCGAGATTGAACATGCAGAAGGAGATGACCATCTCAGGCTTGGGGACCTACTAATCAAAGCTAAGATGGACCTGGATGTTGCTACTGCCGCCTACAAGAAGCAATTCAAGTTTCTTTTTGGAGAAACTTAAGTAAAAATCCTCGTAGTAATTTTACTTGTTGTTTTGTTGTTTTTTAATGAACTTTTGGGGTGGAACTTTTTGCTGATCTTCTGTTGATCTTGGAACTTTTTGTTTTGTTGTTTATGTTAATATGATCAGTGAACTAAAATTTTCTCTTTAAAACATTTTGTTACTGTTTTTATGAATACAAAATCTGCATTTCTCAGTATAAGCAATTACATCACCTTAGCAATTACATCTCATTGGAATTCTAAAGAATTCATCAAATCTTTTTGAAGATGTAAGCAATTACAATGAGTGTTTCTTGGAAATATAAAATCATCATTTTAGCTATGTACACTTTTTGAAGGTGTAAGCAAATTAGGGTTTTCTGTATACTAAGTTACGAAACAAATTTGGTCTTTAAATTGAATATTTTGGTTTCTGCAAGAATTCTTAGTAATCATTAGACTTGGAAATAATTTGGTTTTTAAATTGAATAAAATATCTTCTTTTTTTTTTTACAGCGAGTAAAATATCTTGTTAATTGAATATATTCTTGGAAATAATTAATTACTGATTAATTTCGAATTTCGAAATTCTATATTCAGTTAATTAGATATTTTAGGCCATTTAAAAACTAAAATTTCGAAACTAATTAGATACTCGTCAACATATTATATCCTACAAAATGTTCGAAGTTAGTGGAAGAATTTCTAATATATATACTCCATTAATATTTAGCATGGTGTAACTAATACTACTAATATTTTTTGCTTATATAACTAATACATTTTGCTTATATAACTAATACGTCCAGAATCTTGGAAATTTGATGATTAGTAGACTTGGAAATAATTTGGTTTTCAAAATGAGTAAAATATCTTGTTAATTGAATATATACTTGGAAATAATTCACCTTAGTCATTGATTACCTTTTTAATCCTTTAAATTAATTATTGATTAATTTCGAAATTCTATATTCAAATTAATTAGATATTTTTAGGCCATTTAAAAACTAAATTTTCGAAACTAATTAGATATGGGTCAACAAATTATATCCTAACAATTTTTCTAAGTTAGTGGAACAATTTCTAATATATATTTTTTTTATCGGTAAAATAAATATATTATAAAAATTGGGGTACAAGGGGTACAAAACAATTTCTAATATATATACTCCATTAATATTTAGCATGGTGTAACTAATACATTTTGCTTTTATAACTAATACTACTAATACATTCTGCTTTTATAACTAATACTACTAATACATTTTGCTTTTATAACTAATACATTTTGCTTTGATAACTAATACTACTAATACATTTTGCTTATATAATTAATACTTTTATAACAAAATTAGTTAGTGCAAAATTAGGGTTAAAGAGGCAAAATACTTCTTCCCAACTCTAGAGACATACACATGTAAGAGGCAAAAATGTAATGATTAGACGTGCTAATGGAGTGATTACGAGAACCAATGCCTGAGATTAGGGCGGCTAATGTACGCAAATCCCACCACCCATCTAGATTTAATTTCGAATTAGGGCGGTTAACTGCTACCACTACTCTTCTCGATGTGGGCTCTCTTTCTAAGAGAGCACATTCACATGATTAGAGCGGCTAATGGCCACAAATTATCTCGATTAGGGGGGTCTCTTTCTCTTTCTCTTCTCGGTTGAATAAAAAATGGTGTGATTAGGGTTTCTACTTCCAGTATAAAAAAAGTCCATTAGGGTTTTGAATCATTCAAACCTGTAAACCCTAAACCCATTAATCTTTCAATCTTGTCTTCAAGATGGTACCTTTCAACCCCTTCAAAGAAAGCTGGAACATCGAAAGCCAATGAGTTGGTTCCTCCATCCCCTAGAAGCCTGTCTTCCATGTACGATTATGCGAAGAGCTAACACGACGAACTCAAAGCTGAAATGAAGGAGTTTATGAGACGTTTGCTGGTTCACTGGAAAGTGGAGAATTTGAATGATGTGATTCTCCAGGAAGATCCTTTGTACAAAACCTATGATTTCTTTCTTGATGCTGTCAATGAGAAGCAAATTCCTGTGGTGGTGCTCTCTGACTCAAGCCAGCATAATGAGGGAAATTCATACCCCTTTTGACGACTCTAGCAAGCAAGATGATTTGTGTGTTTGGCTTTTCGTTGTGTGTTTGTGTGTGTTAGTGTTTCATCGTGTGTCGTAGCACCGATGAATTTTGTTTGTGTTTTTGGTTTTGTGTTTTCGTCTTGTGTTTGTGTTTAACTTTTCTTGCATTTTGTTGGGGATGTAATGTTCTTCCAATTATCATTTCAATGAAATGAATTTTCCAATTACGATACCTTATTCTTCATTTTCATTTTAATTGTGTTTGGTTAACTAAGTATTAGTTTTGAAAAGCAAAATGTATTTGTTAGACCGAACCTTAATTAATGGATGTTGTTTTAATTAATTGATTGATAATATGCATTAACTTGGTCATATATGACCAATTCAATTACTAAGATAACTAAGAAATTATTTAAATAATCAAATTTCGGACTAATTATTTCAGATAACTTGATTAAGATAATTATTTCACAATCTAGAATAAGATAACTAAGAAATTTATTTCAATAATCAAAATTTCGGACTAATTAATTAGGACCGTGATTAACTAGGTCATATTACTAACAAGATCCGAATAAAGATTAACAAATAATTGATAATACATTTATTTAAAAAATTACTTAACTTAGTGGTGATGAGTAGTGGATGCAGTTTTCAAATTAATTAGGAACGTCGTTAACTTGGTAAACTTGGTCATATATGACCAATTCAATTACTAAGATAACTAAGAAATTATTTCAATAATCAAATTTCGGACTAATTAATTCAGATAACTTTATTAAGATAATTATTTCAAAATCTGGAATAAGATAACTAAGAAATTTATTTGAATAATAAAAATTTCGGACTAATTAATTAGGGCCGTGATTAACTTGGTCATATCACTAACAAATTAAATTGGTAAACTTGGTCATATGTGACCAACTCAATTACTAAGATAACTAATACGAATAGACAAATATCTAACACAATTAACTAAGAAATTGCCTAAAATATTTCCAAGTGACTAATTAGACGAATATCTAATACGTCTAATTAATTGATTGAGTATCTAATATAGAAAATTAACAAATTGATTGAGTATCTATAATACTTATATGCATTATAATATGAAAATTAACAAATAATGATAATACATTTTGATTTAATAACTAATACATATATTACAAATCTGGAGAAACATAAATAACAAATTTATTTTAGAAATTACTTAACTTAGTAGTGATGAGTAGTGGATGCAGTTTTCATATTATATGACCAAGTCAATCACCATCAATTAAGTTTGATATCTTGAAGAAGTTGTAATTTCATATTCTTCGTATTTTTTCTTTTATTTCTTATGTTTAAATGACAGAAATTACAAAATAACAAGTTCTTTCTCTCTAAATTTCTGCTATGAAATTGTAGTATAAACTTGTCGATTTCTTTATAATATTCTTTTTTCTTATAAGTTAAAAAAAAGAGGTAGTAAGGGGCAAAATATTGCAATGAACACAACACCAAATATTAATATTCGAAAATCTAATAAACGTGCATATATAGTGCAAAATATTGAAATACATTAAACCCTAATTTTTATTCGAACATGGAGACAACACTGCCTAAAACAATCCCAAAAATACAACCAAAACATAAATATTTCATCCGAATACATTCATTAACATCTAGATTTATTTCTTCTTTCTTCAATTGCTTTCTCAAACATCCGACAAAATCACCTGCTATTTTTTCTTCCTTCACTTCCTTTCCAAAACAAGCGGCATATTCAGCATTGGTTTCATCTACATTCCTTCGAAAATAAGATGTATAAGCAGCAATAGCTTCATCCTCTATTCAGAAAGATCTGAACACACTTCCTTTGAAACCAAGAACATGTGGTGCACATTCATACCAACTACTATAGATACCAACCCTTACACCTTTGAAACAACATAATATTTATTTGACATTTCTTAGAGTTATGAGGATTTTTTTTTATCGAAAATTGGTAAGTTGAGAAGAAATGAAGAAGAGAGAGAGAGAGAGAGAGAGGGGGGGTTTGGATGAAATTATTAAGTGAATCTTTGAAAGTTGTATTCTTTTCTTGGAACTATCATTGATGAGAGAAGAAAGAGAATACATTTTGAATTTTAATTTGAATTTGAAATGAAAACAAACTCTGAATTTTGATTAACTAAAATATTTTCGGAACCCTTTTTGGATTAGGGTAGATTACTTAAAGTAAACAGACTATAATGCCCCTTTATGGACGTCCAGAATCTGGACAATTAGCGCCACCCATTTATAAAAATGGCAACATACATATTTTTAAACTTTTACTTTAACATCAATCATCTTATATTTAAAGTTCCACTTATGTATTTTGACAGGAAGGAAAAAAAATATCCGTAATATCTTATTATACTATATTTTCAAACCTCTTTAAGATGATGTGTCAACACCACCTTATTTTTAGGTCGATGTGACACTTATCATATTATTTCATTTCAAAATTTTACATTCTCCTTGAAAGTTATTTTAGGCATGTTTTAAATCATATTAAGACTTAATCTACACCATATACTTTACAATTTTAATCTTAACTGTACATTTCATTTTGTATTTTCTATAAATGTCAAATCTCTCTTTAGTTTTCATTCCGATTCTCAACCCCAATCCTCATCTCTTCTCCTTATTTTCTTATTTGTCGTCTATTATGTGAAGAAATATAATTTTATTTTTTGTTCGTTTGTTTAGATTATTTCTATAATTTTTTGTATAGATAATATCCTTTTTTTTTGCAGGTAAACTAATTTATTATGCACATGGAGATGATTAGACGCACATTGAGAGAAAATTACATGTTCATCGATTTGAATTGAAGATTATTCGAGCGTATCCAAAAATTATTTGTAAGTTTCTAAAGTATATTCATATTCATAGCTTTATATTTGTATTTTTTAGAATACACCATTAATAACTTTTTTCTCTTTCAATAAGAAGATTCTTCCACCGCATGCCCACGATTTTGATCCAACTATTATTCGCTTTCAAATAAGGTGTGCGTTATTGGTGAAATCTGATTAACTTTTATATTTTTTTTATTTTGTATTGCAGGTAACCTAAAAGTAATGTAGATACCTTTTTTTCATGGTTTAAGATTTATCTTATTAGATAATTTTTAAAGTTATTTTTGCAAAATATTGATATATGTAAAAAAATTGTAGGAGGAAATTAAAATATTTTGAAAAAGATATTATCACCAATTTTTTTATCAGAAAAATTTCATTAATAAAATGGACATGAGAAGTACCCACTTTTACAATGAATTAGACATAAAACCTAAATAAAGATTGAATTACAACCATACATATTTTTGGAACAAACCATACTTACTCAATAAACGCTCTAGACTCAAAATACCACACATCAAAAGGAATTCTCCAAGACGTTCTTGCATTCACCCAACTCCATTTCAATATTGTAAAAAAAAGGGTTGATCTTTTTCTTTCATCAAACTTTTTGGTACGTGCATTACTGGAAGTTTTTATAATATAACGATGACGTCATGCCGCACTATTTCCAAAGGCTTTTTTCTTCTCTGTTATAATGGTGTCCCAATTTAGGATATAAAAAAAAAATTTATAAAAATGACAACATACATATTTTAAACTTTTACTTTAACATCAATCATCTTATATTTAAAGTTCCACCTATGTATTTTGACATGAAGAAAAAAAATCCGAAATATTTATTATACATGCAAGGTATCAATAAATATTAGTTCACTTCTCGTGATTTAACAAAAATTTTAGTATGCATTTAAAATGCATATTGTTCATTTGAATTTCAAAGTTAATTTTAAATTTAATTTTGAATTTTCCAATTAAAATGATATATAATTAAAAAAATATTGAAATATTGTTAATTAATGTTTATGTACTGTTGATTATTGTTTGGGGTATTTCTAATTCAAAACACACTGTTAATGTTAAATTGTGTGTTTTTCACATTTTTTGCAATTTATCCAAGTACATAGTATGTATTTGGGTGCACACTAGAACTACTCATGATTGAGATGATATTCAAGTTAACATTTTGACAATGTAGTCATATGTCACGACAAAAAAAATTGAAGATAAAAAAATATTGTACATCTTCAATTTTTTTTAATCATATTTTATAATTTTAATTTGGAAATTTTTTCGGGCCTTGAATTGAGACCAAAAAAATAAAATCAAGCCATGAATTGAGAAAAAATATATTCTAAATTGAGACACTTGTAAAGTAAAAACTTATTTTTAGACACAACCTAAAATTCAGGTCTTGATATAGGATCATATGATTTTTTTTCATAGTTTTTATTAATTGAACATCATATCATTAAAACAAGTTGTACGACTAACATAAGTTGTCATATTAAAGTAAAAATGAATGAGTACAATCTCATTAAAAGGGGCAATACTGCCTTAGCATACTCATGCCGTATGACTAATTTAAGTTATCATAGCACGAGTTATGACGATTATGAACCGTCAAAGGGGGTAATATTGTCTTACCGTACTCAAATTGTACGACTAACGTATCATAATATGGATATGAAAGCAAGATATAATGATAAAACACTTTTAATCAATCTTAATATTCAAAGATGGGAAGGGTAAAACTATCAACTCTTCAGGACCATACAGATCTATATAAGAGCATACATGTTATCCACTGAGATTATTATCTCACCCCCAAATGTTTAATATTTTCAGGTTATGATGTTCAGGCCCGAGAGCTGTAGTAGACACAAAGCTTCCCAAACCTATCTTATATATTATTAATGAATCTTAAACTTTAATGTTCCTAACATTGAGTATCTAGTTATTTTACGAGTAGCAACTCTACTGGTTATTCAATGATTTGTGTTCAATTTCTACTATTAAGACCAATGACTCCACTGCGCGTAAGTTTTAATTAATTGATCTTTTATTTAATCCTTATCTTAAGAAATGCTTAAATTCTTCCGCTGCAAAGTATCGTTTAAGTTGGTTATTTTATTTTCAAAAGAAATTTGAAGTTCAGATTTTATGGTCGCTGAGTGATGACCTGCGTTTAGAGTGTTAAAGCCACAAGGGCCGACATTCTAGATTCAGGACGTTACATTAGGACAATGTCGTAGTTGTATATGTTGAACATTTTAATTAACTGAGATAGACTTGGGTTGATTAATTTTTAGATCATAAGTTAAGGGGTGAACTTAATTTGTACAACTGAAGATTAGACGACCAGAAGACAATGAAGATAAGAAGATCAACTGAGTTCTTGAAGATTGAAGTCAGGCCACCCTGAGCAAAGGCATCTTAGTTTCTAAGCCTAAATTGATTCTTGATTAGTTGACATAAAAGATTTTAAAGTTAGCTATTTGGTGAAGTGTCCTCTAGACAATAAAGATCAATTAAGAAAGACAAAGGGAATATACATTAAGTGTCAGAGTGTTAAAAAGATAAGTTGAGTAAACAAAGAGAGCCTTTAAGGAATATATATCTCATCTGCTATGACTTTTCTGAAGAGTTCAAAAGTGTCCATTGGACACATTTGAGTGTAGTTCAATGAGAAGGTGACAACACATATACGAAAGTTGACACTAGAGTTGCAGACTTAATGGATATGAAACACAAGAGTAGGTGAGACCTGCCAGAAATATATAGCATGGAAAGTATGCACCCCTATTCCAATGCCACAAGGTGGCAACCCCAACTCATCTCTCGATCTCTTAGGGTATGTTCTTTTTTAGTTTTTAGTGACTTTTAAAAACCGATTTTTGAAATCTAGTGGTTTTTAAAATCCAGGGGATTTATTTTTGGATTTTGAGTAAGATAGATATTAACTTTATGATGTAAGAGTTGTATTACTATATTATTTATTTAGTGTGATTGTAATGATTAGATGATTATTATTATTATTTTAAAATATATGTGAGGGATAGTGTGTGTGTGTGTGTAAATTGATATTGAATGGAGTAAACGTAATTCATAGACTTTATATGCTATTTATAAAGGTGTAGGATTATGCTTTTAAAAATTAGACTTTAAAACTCAGATTAGAATGAGTTTTAAATTTCAAAATCCAAATCTAGCTTTTTTAAACCCCGAAAATAACATCACCTTATAGTTTGCCAAGTTTGTAACATACCAGGACATGACAAACTCACTTGCCTTTGCCTCCCAGTCTCAAACAACTTTGCCACTTCTCCAGCAAGAGCGTCGTTCCCTACTCATTGAATGAACATTTCATGTGCATCTCACAACCTAATAGTTGATTTAGTTAATATATCTACTCACTCTGGATACGATGACATATACTAAGTTCATATTACTAGTGACTTAAGACTTCCAATATATCACACTGGTACTTTTTATCAGTGTTTTCATAAACCATATTGAATCGGCCATGAGAACGATCAAATCATCCCCAAAAAATTCGTTTTAAGGCTAAACCAAAAAATATTGGAAAACCAGTATAATTGAGTTTTTCATTATTATTAATCCCTCCGTTATGATTTAGATTATCCCTTTCAAATAGTGTAGATTTTAAAAAATTGTTCATTAGTGTTAAAAGGTGTAGAGTTGAGGGTTTATTAGTCCGTCTTTTTTATTGAAGGGAATTTAGTTCACTAGTAAAGGGTATATTGAAAAATGTAGTGCAATGAGATATAAATAAATGATGTTTGGAAGTGATTAATTTTAGAGAGTGAAACTATTTTTTCGTAGCATGGAATAATCTAAATTGTAACAGATGGAGTAATATTTTTTCAGTATTTTGACACTATTTATGACATTTTTTAGTATTCTGGCTTGAATTGTGGGTATTTGAGCTTGAAATGGAACTTAAGAATTTTTTAACACTCTTATAAGTTATATTCTTGACATCCATATTTGGCTATGAAATGATCTGACTTGAAATGGGTCTCATGAATTTAGGTCCCACGTACAAATAAAAAAACAATCAAGCTTGAAATGGGTCTCTCGAAATTGGGTCCCATGTACAAAGCAAAAAATGAGCTGTCCTGAAATGGGTCTCTCCCTGCTATGAAACTTATAAGTACATTTACATTTTTATAAGTGCATATTGAATTTAAATTTTATGCAACCAATGGAATATTGAAAAAATAATAGGAAGAAATCATTTAAAAGTTGGCCCGCCGGTCTAAACGGTCCAACCGGTTGGATCGACAACCATTGCCCAGTCTGGTTTGGTCACATGTTCGATTATGACAACAGTGCTTCTTATATGAAATTTTCAGTACATAAATTTATTCTTTTTGATATCCTTTGTGTTATGAATGCTAGACAATATTTGTTGTTCATAAACAAATTCACGAATGCTAATAATATTTCTAAGAAATTCTTTCTGAATAATTTTCTTGTGAAGAATCGAAACAAGATGACACCCCTTGATAAAGGCATCTCTCAGATATCCATCTTAGGATACTACTATTTTTGTTAATAGCAAATTTAATGTACTTATGTTGGATAAATCCCAAATTTTGGATAATGATTATGTAACTTGTCATCCGAGCAAATCTCTCTTGCCATTTGAGCAAGTCTCATAGATTATTGTTTAGTAATATTTCTTCTATTATTACTCATAAATTACATTATGTTTATGCTTATGTTTGGTGTCTAACGTCTGTTGTGTATCTAGAAGTTTCAAATATTATTTACCTGATGTTGCTGAATTTTTCATGTGAATGGTAACTTGCATGTCACATCTATATTCCATTAATTTTAGTAATTGGTTGAAACTCAGTTTGAGCACAAAATTTGAAAAATTATATTGATAATGGGAGTGAGTTTCAAGCTTTACGAACTTTTTTTTTTGAGTTGTGGTACTACATGGCTTACTGATGTTCTGCATATGCCACATCAGAATAACATGTTTGAACATTGTAATGCCAAATTTTAAAAATAAATCAAGCACTTTTACACCATGCATCACTTCCATCGAGTTTTTGCTCTTTTGCACTTTAGATAACAATACATTTTGATTAGTCACATGCCTACTCCAGTCCTTGGTCGTCGAAGCCCATTTCACAACCTGTTAAACTATAAAAGCTCCAAGTTTTCAGTTGTCATTGTTTTCAATAAATTTGCCCTTATATTCATGGGATACATATCACACCTTAAATTTCGTGCATTTTTATTGGATACTACATCTCAAACTGCTTATTGTTGCATCTCAAACTGCTTATTGTTACATGTCGAATATTCATCTCTCGCCATGTGCATTCATTGAAATAAATTCTCAGGGTTGTCTTTAATACCTCTAGTCTCATATGAGGCAAACAATACTGTCATCACACTTTTCTTTCAACCTTTAGCTTGTATCTCATAGTTGCTTCCCACTCCTACTCGATTCACCGGTACAATATTTTCTAATCTGAGTGTCCTATGCCGATTGTACACGAGCCTGATACTCCTAGTTCTCTACTTGAACTGCTACTTCTAATTCGACACCAACATGTTAAGCACAACCTACTGCTCCCAATGCACCTATTCTGCTCTACTTCCTCAATGTGTGCATTCCATGTGCACCCATAGTTTAAACAACATACATAAGCAAAAAAAAAAAAAAAATCCTATCAACAACTAAACTTCAATTGTCAAACAAGCACTTCATTTTCAAACAAGCACCACCTAATTGGCACTCAGTAAAGGCAAATGAGTTCATTGCTCTTCAGAAATATAGCGCATGGGATCGCGTCCTCCCACCTCCAAAAGAATATATTATTGGTCGTAAATAGGTCTTTAATGTTAAACGACACCCTGATGGTACTGTTGATAAATATAAGGCATGCCTCATTGCCAAAGGGTTGTTGGGATTTAGCAACATGTAAACATGTAATACATGCGCAACGAAATTAAACTATTCACCAACAACGAACAATTAATTGCATAATTAAATACGAGAAAATATAATAAGAATCCTTACAGCGATTCGTCGTAAATTCCTCAACTATGGTATCTACGTAATAGCTTTCTACCAACCCGCACCAATTTGCCAGCGTTGAATCCCGAAACGAATTTGTTAGAAAAATTCTGACTAGAGATTTTATGGAGAAAAATTCTGACTAGAAAAACCCTAACCCATTAAATAAAATTTCTACAAATTTTATTTCCTTGTAAATAAAATTCCTACAAATTATTTCCTTATGAATAATTTCCTACATAATAATATTCCAAACTAGTACAAAACCCGCGTAATACGCGGGATTGAAGATAAATTTAATAATGCAGAAATTTAAATAAATACGGCTTAAATTTTATTATTTTTTTTTTAATTCAATTGTAGTTAAATATTTTTTCTAAAATTCAGTTATAGTTAATATTATTTTTTAACATTCCATTATAATATTTTATGTTGTAAGTGCAATATCGTATTAGTTTTAAACGATTATTTAATAACCATATTAAATAATTACCACTGAAATATGCTTTGTAAGCCAAATTTGGTCAACCGCTTTCGATGATATTATCAACCAAATATTTATTTTCCCCAAATTAAATATTGCATGTGTAATTAATCAAATTTTTAAGAAATAAAGATAGTAAAACTTTGGTATCATCGTGTCAACACTTCTTTTATTACCTGATTACTATGGTAAGAATTCTAAACTTAATAAAAGTTTTTTTTACCAATATATCTATAATCATGTATTATGTATATGGACCCAAAAGAATAATAAAAAATAAAGAAACATATATATTCAAATAAACAACAAACTCATTAACATTGAACAAACTGGTAGCCCAAAAATATACCACATTCTCTTTAAAAAGGAAAAAAAAAATACCAGATAGATTATCATAAAAACTAATTAATGATATGAGTAAGTTATGACCCATTCAAGGGTTGTCGAGAGTGTCCAATTCTTGGCACATAAAGGATTAGCAAAGACCTGCATCGGAACTTTGGCAGTAAAAATGGTTTTCGTCAGAACAAAATTCACAGCAAAATATAGAACGTCATTTTCATTAAATTATAAAGTATTCCATACATAGTGACTACAACATACTCATGAAGGAATAGAGGTGAAAATATCTATCATTATACAAACCACTTAACACTACAAGAAATCACACTTTACGTGACGATTTTTTTTTCAACGACATAAAATTTGTCATAATTTGTTACTTAAAAGTGACGAATTTTATCTTTGTCACTTGAAAAGTAGAAATCGTGACAAATTTTTATTTTGTCACCATTAATAATTATTTTCGTCACTAATTTGTAGATTTCGTGACACCAGTAAAAAATTTGTCACAGTAAACTTTGGCGACGATATTCAAAATAATTGGTGATGATATTTAATGTCATGTAATAAATATTTTTTTGACGATAATTTATTTTGTCATTAGTTATTCAAAATAATTAGCGACACACTTATTTCGTCACAATATTATTTGGTGACGATATTTGTTCTAATTAGTAACGATAATATTCGTCATGTAATATAATATTTTCATGACGATTTTATGTTTCGTCACTAATTGTTTGGAAAAAATAATGACATCTTTTTCCGTTGTCAATGTTTATATATAGTGACGGTTAATAATCATATGTCATTTTTTAATTTTTACAAATATATATATATATATATATATATATATATATATATATATATATATATATAGAATGAGTTTGTTCGCGACGCCTCAATTTCGTCATTATTTATTATTACAAACATGACGAATTTGGATTTAGTCATCATTTATTATACAACATGACGAATTTGAATTTACTCATTAAAATAAATATTTTTGGTACAAATTTATTGTTGTCATCATAAATAATTTATTTGTTACTAATAAACATATTTCAATAAAATGTCATTAATAAGGTTAAAAAATAAAACATTGTACCTCCTCAAAACTGAAGACAGAAAGTTAGACAATTTTTGATAATTCGTATTGATCTATTAAAAATCAAATTTTCAAATTTTTCTTAAATTAAAAAAAAAACAAACAAGAAGGATCGACCCATGTATCTTTGTGTTCTGTAAAAAAAAAAAAATCATGTATCTTTGTGTTGAGTACATCAAAAGCAACCGACTAATCTAGACAACATATTTAGATTCAAATTCTTACTTGAAACTATTATTGATTAATTAAAATCCAACTTTTCCTTATATGAAAGGAGGAAAAAGAAAATTGTGAAATTAGGTTCGAACCCTGAACCTTTGCATAAAATTAGACAAAAGCAACCAAATAAGCTAAATTAGGTTAAATTCTTTTAAACATAACTCTTCCTTAAAAATTATAAATCATGAATCTATTTCTTTATTAAAATAACTAATATTTTAAAATTAATATTCTTCAATGAAAACAATTAATACCTTTAAATTAAAAGATTAATAACTTAATATTTTATTAAAATCATAGTTCAACTAATACTCCCCAGTACCCTTCAATTAAAATAACTAATATTTTTTAGTGTAAATAACTAATACACTTCAATTACTCGTTGCTAAACCATTTTCAATCTATACTTTACTTAATATATATATATATATATATATATAATTATAAATCATGAATCTATTTCTTTATTAAAATAAATAATATTTTAAAATTAAAACTCCTCAATGAAAACAATTAATACCCTTCAATTAAAATATTAATATTTTATTAAAATCACAGTTCAGCTATTAGTTCTCAGTGAAAACAATTAATACCCTTCAATTAAAATAACTAATATTTATTAGTGTAAACAACTAATACCCTCAAATGATTTGTTGTTGAAGCATTTTCATTCTACACTTTTCTAAATATATATATATATATATATATATATATATATATATATATATATAATTATAAACCATGAACCTATTTTTTATTAAAATAATTAATATTTTAAAATTAATATTCCTCAATGAAAATAATTAGACCCTTCAATTAAAATATTAATATTTTATTAAAATCAAAGTTCAACTAATATTCCTCAGTTAAAACAATTAATACCATTCAATTAAAATAACTAATATTTACCCTTCCATGATTCGTTGCTCAACCATTTTAATTATACACTTTGCTAAATATATATATATATATATATATATATATAAAATTATAAATCATGAATCTATTTTTTTATTAAAATAACTAATATTTTAAAATTAATACTCCTCAGTGAAATAAATTAATACCCTTCAATTAAAACACTAATATTTTATTAAAATCATAGTTCAACTAATACTCCTCAGTAAAAATAATTAATACCCTTCAATTAAAATAACTAATATTTTTTAATGTAAACAACTAATACCCTTCAATGATTTGTTGTTGAACCATTTTCATTCTACACTTTGCTATATATATATATATATATATATACACACACATATATATAAATCATGAATCTATTTCTTTATTAAAATGATTAATATTTTAAAATTAATACTTTTCAATGAAAATAATTAATACACTTCAATTAAAATATTAATATTTTTATATTTTATTAAAATCATTGTTCAATTATATTCCTTAGCTAACAATTAATACCCTTCAATTAAAATAAATAATATTATTTGGTGTAAACAACAAATACCTTCAATGATTCTTTGTTGAACCATTTCCATTCTATTCTACACTTTGCTAAAAATATATATATAAAATTATAAATCATGAATCTATTTCTTTATTAAAATATATAATATTTTAAAATTAATACTCCTCAGTAAAATCAATTAATACCCTTCAATTAAAATTTTAATATTTTAATGTTTTGTTAAAATTATAGTTCAACTAATACTCCTCAATATAATATAACCTTCAATTAAAATAACTAATATTTTTTTTTTACTGTAAACAACTAATACCCTTTAATGGTTCGTTGCTGAACCATTTTCATTCTAGACTTTGCTAAAAATATATATATATGTAAAATTATAAATCATGAATCCATTTCTTTATTAAAATAATTAATATTTTAAAATTAATACTCCTCAGTAAAAATAATTATACCCTTCATTTAAAATATTAATATTTTAATATTTTATTAAAATCTTAGTTCAGCTAATATTCCTCAGTGAAAATAATTAATATCTTTCATTTAAAATAACTAATAATTTTTTGTATAAAAAACTAATACCCTTCAATGATTCGTTGCTGAACAATTTTCTTTCCATACTATGCTAAAATATATATATATATAATTATAAATCATGAATCTATTTCTTTATTAAAATAACTAATATTTTAAAATTAATACTCCTCAATAAAAACAATTAATACCCTTCAATTAAAATATTAATATCTTAATATTTTATTAAAATCGTAGTTCAACTATACTCCTTAGTAAAAATAATTAATACCCTTCAATTAAAATAACTAATATTTTTAGTGTAAATAACTAATTAATATCCTTCAATGATTCGTTGATGAACCATTTTCAATCTATACTTTGCTTTAAAAAAAAAAATATATATATATATATAATTATAAATCATGAATCTATTTCTTTATTAAAATAACTAATATTTTAAAATTAATACTCCCCAGTGAAAACAATTAATGCCCTTCAATTAAAATATTAATATTTTATTAAAATCACATTTCAACTAATCCTCCTCAGTGAAAACAATTAATACCCTTCAATTAAAATAACTAATATTTTTTAGTGTAAACAACTAATACCCTTCAATGATTCGTTGCTGAACTATATTCATTCTACACTTTGCTAAATATATATATATATATATATATATATATATATATATATATATAAATCATGCATCTATTTCTTTTTTAAAATAACTAATATTTTAAAATTAATACTCTTCAATGAAAACAATTAATACCCTTCAATTAAAATATTAATATTTTAATATTTTATTAAAATCATAGTTCAGCTAATACTCCTCAGTGAAAATAATTAATATCATTCAATTAAAATGACTAATATTTTTTAATGTAAACAACTAATACCCTTCAATAATTCGTTGCTCAACCATTTTCATTCTACACTTTGCTAAATATATATATATATATATATATATATATATATATATATATATATATATATTAAATCATGAATCTATTTCTTTATTAAAATAACAAATATTTTAAAATTAATACTCCTTAGTGAAAACGATTAATACCCTTCAATTAAAATATTAATATTTTATTAAAATCATAGTTCAATTAATACTCCCCAATTATAACAATTGATATCTTTCAATTAAAATAACTAATTTTTTTAGTGTAAACAATTGATACCCTTCAATGATTCGTTGTTGAACCCCTCTCTCTCTCTCTCTCTCTCTCTCTCTCTCTCTCTCTCTCTCTCTCTCTCTCTCTCTCTCTCTCTCTCTCTCTCTCTCTCTCTCTCTCTCTCAAAATCATGAATCTATTTCTTTATTAAAATAACTAATATTTTGAAATTAACACTCCTTAGTGAAAATAATTAATACCCTTCAATTTAAATATTAATATTTTATTAAAATCATAGTTCAACTAATACTCCTTAGTAAAAAAATAATTAATAGCCTTCCATTAAAATAACTAATATTTTTTAGTGTAAACAACTAATATCCTTCAATGATTCGTTGTTGAACCATTTTCATTCTACACTTTGCTATATATATATATATATATATATATATATATATATATGTATGTATATATATATATATAAAATTATGATTCATGAATCTATTTCTTTATTAAAATAACTAATATTTTAAAATTAATACTACTCAGTGAAAATAATTAATACCCTTCAATTAAAATATTAATATTTTAATATTTTATTAAAATTATTTTTCAACTAATACTTCTCAGTGAAAATAATTAATACCTCTTCTATTAAAATAACTAATATTTTTTAGTGTAAACAACTAATACCCATCAATTAAAATAATTAATAATTTTTAGTGTAAATACATTTCACAGTGAAATTTGTCCAAACAATACTAACTAATTAAAAAACAATAGTTAGTTTTCATGAATTATTAATGATACTATATTTATTTTACAAAATTTAAAACCCGCAAATTATTAACTAATGAAATTTTAGGAGGCAAAATAGATTACTTGGTGGGCCTTTGAATTTTTTAATTGGCATATCTAAAAAACGTGTCTAAGAATTAAACAAATTGATTTGAAATTGAGATATATTAGTCAAAGATATAATGCTATTCAGTTATTTCCATCTTATTATACAGATTTCACGCTCTCAAATCTCTATCTTTGATTATGTATTTTCTCTTCAATTGTGTGAATCTAAGCAGTTCATATTCAACCGTGTGGTCTCGGCAATATTACACTTTGGATTATTAGAATTCGAAGGGAGGAACAACCTTGAATCGGTAGGCCCTGCTTTCTTCTACTCAAATTTGGACAAGGTATTGATTCACAATTAATGAAAACTGATGTTCTTAAATTTCTAAGATAGTTCTTATATATAATTTATGTATTGGGAATTTGATTCTTCTCTGGTTCGTATTTTGATGGGTTTGTATATATGTATATATAAACATTCAATATATATGTATATATCCTGTCTTCAATATGTATGCGTATATGTAATGTAAGGAAACATATATATGTAAATGGAGAACAAAGAAAACCAGAGATTTTTAAGAAAATAAGCAAAAAGTTCATGTCCATAATGTGTTCGATGAAATGTCACACTTATAATTTTCGTCCAACACTTATAGTTTTCGTCCATAATGTGTCCGATGAAATCACATTAATATTTTTTTTGCAGATAATGTTCATCCAATTTTCATCCCATACTTATATTTTTTGTCTATTTATTATTCTTATACAATTATGTTCATCTAATAAAAAGGGTATATACTATTAGTGTGAAAGATGATATGTGTTCTTGTTAATTCTCCTTGATGA
Source organism: Ballota nigra (assembly GCA_947034835.1). Classification (NCBI taxonomy): domain Eukaryota; kingdom Viridiplantae; phylum Streptophyta; class Magnoliopsida; order Lamiales; family Lamiaceae; genus Ballota; species Ballota nigra. The sequence goes on along the minus strand of OX344725.1, from coordinate 11,021,011 downwards.
ATTCTTGAGTGAACTAGTCCTACAGAAACCATGTGTTTAATTCATTTTACTAGTTTACGCATAAGTGGTAAACAAATCTTGGTTTCAGGAGGCAAATAACTGTTATAGTTTAGTATTTAACTACTAATAATCTTAATCTTCTTTTGCAGACATGTATTTCCTCATTTTAAATTAAATGTCTTTTGTGTTTTTGTATTTTTCGATCTAGTCCTTGTTCACATTAGTTGCTCATTTGTTAATTCAAGGTTGCAATATCTATATATTTGTGAAACTGTGATTTTTTTTCTTCCAGTGTTTTGGTATGGCTCCTGGAGGTCCATCGAACTTGAAACAAAAATGCAGCTTTGTTTCAAGGACAACTATTAAAGAACTTCTTAATAAGGAAGAAGGTATTGGAGATCAACATGATACAACAAATCATAAATTGAATGGAGGTGCATTGAGAATTATATATATACAATTAGTGGGTGATAAAGATGCACCTTTTTCTTGTTCTTTTTTTTTTTTTAGATTATTTGTTATGAGACCTTTATTTTGTTTTTCATTCTTTAATTTAATATCATCTAAGTACTGAATATTTCCATTACATTTGTTAATGCAAATTGATATTTTATCCATAAATTTGTTCTAGTTCATTTTTTATTTTTTAAATTTAGTAATTGAAATTAGTTAACCACGTCATATTGTATTGTTACTTACAAAAATATTTAATAGTATTATTAATTAATATTTAATATGACAATTCAAATAAATATATATAAATATATCAACCATAGATGTAATAAACACATGACAAATTATGTGTCACAATATGTACCACCTTACTAATAAAATAATATTTTTGTGACGATTAACAGCTTTGTCACTCTACGATATTTTAATATGGCAAAAAATTTAATCATCTTTTCAAACCTTAGCGATAAAGAGCATTTTGTCACTAAAGTCCTATCTTGGTGACTAATTATGTCGTCATTAGATCTATATATGTAATGACGATTTAATTTTAGTCATTATAGTGTATTTCTCTAATGACGAAAAAATTGTTATCTATGATAAAAATATGTTGTCACTAATACAAAACTTTTAGTGACGATTATTGTCTTCGTCACTTGATAGTATATTATAGTGACAAATATAATTTATCACTATTTCACATCTTTTGGTAACGATAAATATTTGTCATTAAATCTTAATTTTTAGTGACATATTTTATTGTCATTATATATACACACTTAAAGCAACGATCAATATTTTGTCACAAAAAACCAACTATCTCATGATAAATTTATAAAATATGACAAAATAGATGATATAATTGTGACAAAAAAGACGTCACTGTAATTTGACAAGGTTAGTAAAATATGGAAAATCGTCATAAAAAAGTTAGCTTTCAGTGACAATAAATCAAATTGTCATGTAAAATTAATTTGTTTGTGACGAAACACCATATTAAGTGACAAAACTTAGATGCCAAATATGACAATTTATTTGTCACCATAGATGAAATGATATAATGACGATGACTTTTATCGTCGCTAAATATGATTTTTTGGTGACAAATAGGAAAAACGTCATATCTACTAAATACCACGCACTTTCAATGACGTTCTTTGTGACGACAAATATCGTCATAAAATATTTATTGTGACAAAAAATGAATATCTAGTGATGAAATTTTTCGTCGCAATTTCTCAAATTTCTTGTAGTGTAAGAAAAACAAAATATAAATAGACCAAGAATTTGGCATTTTTAACATGCACGGGCCAGACAGCTAATATACCTAAGTTAAGTGGTTCAATCCCCATGGTTGTGAGGTAATACCAACAGCCAACTCTCCACTAATCCATGAAGGAGCACCAACATCAGCGCCATATGTTAAAATTTATATCACATAACGAATATCAGGGTTAAGAGAAGTAGGCATCCAAAGACACATTTATACAACTACAAATTAGGAAAATGGTTACCCTATAGACTTACTCAGAAACGTCCATATTAAGCGTAGTCATGGAATGCCATGTGCTTAAACTTGTTTGTATGAGGACCAAATATTTTTTGTTGATCTAGAGCAACACCGCAATTATTGAAGCATGTGATGAGATTGAAATATAAGAACAACCAAAGAAGATAAACCGGAAGAACACAATTAGCTAAAACAGTAGTGATAGGTAGTAACAGAGTCATGCTTTACCAAAACAAAACAAAATATAATATTTATTTCTCATTATACCTGTTGAGTAATGAGTATGTTTACTATGCAATTGAAATGTATGATTTATTCATATTGTATCTCCAACTAATCCAAAATATGTTTCATAATTGCATTCTCCAAAGCAGAGGAGATACTGGAAGTAAATTTATAGACCATTCACTATGACCAACCTACATATATCTGCCCTGTTAAAGTGCTTTGATCCTCCATTATCACCAATTTTGTAACCATGCTTTGATTTATAACAATTTTATTAGTATACTGATATATTTGCATGGCAAAGCAATTGTCAAAATTTATAAGAAATAAGCACGAATGAAACATGAAATATACCGATTGGGACACAACACAACTAACCATATCACGTTCGAGCTGTGAAAAGAATAAATAACAAAGCAACGTTACTACTTTCAACTCTATGACTTTAACCAAAAGGCATACCAAATGATCAAGCCCATAAAATATTGGAGTTGGAATTACCAATGAAATTTCAAAATTTGTTATAGAAACATTTTACAAAGAGGAAGTGCACCGATACTAAACACAGAGAAAGAAGAAAATGAAGCAGTTCGAATTCAGTAGAAGTTTGTTAACCGCAGAGATCTTAAAGAAAATGTACACGATTGAGATTAATTTCGATGATACATAAGTGAATTAAAATGCTGGATTTTAAGAATAGTGTCAAATTAAATAGGATAACTAAGCCATATCCACATGAGTAAAGAAAATGATAATATTTGGCAGAAAAGTGAGGGAGAAAAATGGAATCAGAACAGAGAAAATGAGGACTCACAACGTCAAATGAGAATATGAACTTACTGGTGAAGATATGGGACCTAAACTCAATCAAATTTTCATCTGCACAATCTCACAATTAAAAAATCTAACTATATCCTTGTATATGTAGTTAACTGACATAAGCAAACAATACAAACCCCAAATACACGAAAACCATAAATTGAGAAAACGATGTTACCCAGTACCAGACCAACGTGAATTCAGCGAGATTTCTAAAAGTCGTGTAGCCAAGGCAAACCTGGTTAGCGACGTTGGTTTGAGTAATTTCCTGGTGCACACACACAGTTTTGACCGAGATCCCAGACGATGGTAGTCGCCAATATTAATTCCATCTGAAATTCCTCTGAATCGGACGATGGCAACGTAGAAGTGAAGGGCAGAGACAACGTTTTTCTGGGGCGAAGGACCCGGTGCAGGCCGTCTCCCACGGTAATGTGATTGCCAAAAGTGCTGTAGAAATGGAGCGCCAAAAGTATTTTGATTTTGCAAAAGTTAGTTTTAGAGATTGAAAAGAAATTAGAATAAAAAATGTAAAATTATGAGAAAATTAGAATTTGAATAGGAGAGTCTGTGGCAAGCCAAGTAGGATTTAAAAAAACTGTGCTTTAGATGTAAGTAGGATAAGGTGAATACAAAATTCTATGATATAAGAGATTTTTTTTATAGTAATAAAAAAATCAAATATTGCCAAAATACATAATAATTCATATGGGTTGTCGTCAAAGAATAAAAGTGTACATAATTCTACATTGCAAAACCACGACTACAATTTATTAAAACGACCGTCTCCATATGAAAATACATCGCATCCAAATTATAAACTAAACCCGGGTCCTTCTGATTCCTCCGCCACCGACTCCAGAAGATCATTTTATCCGTCGTCTTTGACCATTGCACAGAGCCATCGTAATCCGTCTTCTCTGCCTATTTACACGAACACATTCAATAATTTATAACATTATCTATACAATTAATTAATAATACATCAGGTCAATAGACCTGTGAATGTAAAACTGCAGTAATAAATGATTAAACATATTACATCGAACAAAAAAAATATGCGTCACACGGGGAAGACGGTCATCTTCACAACCTATATTCCGAGCGAATAATGAAGCCGGACACTTCGAATCGATCGACAGCCTATATTTCGAGCGAATAATGAAGTCGAGCGCTTCGAATCGATAAAAACAAAACCATGGTCGTTTATTTGGTGCCGGCTTCCATTACCAAATTCGTGTAGAAGATGGAAAACCGACGAACGATATGAACGAATGGGGCAAAAAAAGTGATTTAAATAGGAAATTTAAGGGCTGTTATGAGGAACTACAAATAAGGATATAGCAGGATTTTGAAATAGATATTGGGGGGCTCGCCACATAGGATTTTGCAGCCCCTCAAATATAGTATATTATGATATTATTATTGGGAATTCCTATTTAATTAAATCTAATTTAATTAAATATCAATAATAATTCATTCCAAATCTAATTATTACTATTATTATATTCTTCATAAATTAAGTATTATATCTAATACAATATTTAATCAACCAACTATAATTGGTAAATAATCATTACTTGTTGTGCGACCCATAGACCCTCGTATATCGAACGGTTAGTCAAACTAACAGTTTAATTGAACCCTAGAAAATAAATTAGACATTCTCAATATACGAGGTACGTTGTGAGGAATTCTGCAACTACCTGCAATACTGTAGGCTAATGTGATATCTTCCTGTAATATTATAGGCTATTGTGATATCTTCCTTTCATTCACGAATACCCGATTAAGTCTTGAACATGATGAAGTGTCTATTCAAATAACTTAATCATATTATCTCCAATCACTAATTGACAAAGTATATCACACTTAACCACAAATGCTAAGTTGATGTGCGTCGACCGACGACTTAGATCCAATTATGATGAGAAAATTAGTATTCTCTCTAAATCCACATTTGAGGAATGAATCCTACTCTTGGCTCAACTACCACGCACATGCATTTCGTGATGAACTCAATCCATGCCATATCTACCCGTTGAAGGGTGCAAGCGTCGGTCATGGTCAAAGTTCAATACTCCACACATGTCGTGCGTATTGACCTCAAGTCAAATGAGTATCACATTGCTCCCACTAACCGAGACACCCCTAGACACATATTGTGGAATTACATCAAATAGTTTCTCGGATGGGTATACCAATACCCTCTAAGGTATCTGTTCATCCAGCATGAGATTAATAATATCTCGTAGTAAGTGAGATCTTACTACACTCTCTAAGAGTATGATGCAGATTGCACGCCAATCTCAATTGCATCATTATTCCCATTCTTGATGATCCTTGATCGGGGATATTTGAGAATTATACTTAAGTCATCTGAGTTCTCACTCACTCAATGACAGTAGTGACTCATGGGAACAAAAATAAGAATAAATGCAAACAATCAGACATAATATTCAAACAAGTGTATTGTCATATATTAATATTAAATGAATAACATTAAATTAAACTGAATATCATCGAGTATTATGTCCTTATAAATGATTGTCTCTAGGACACTAATACTAACAAGGATTTCATCAACGACATGGGGTTGACATCAAGGAGATATTCAGCTCGGTTATTAAGTCGGCCACAAACCGAGTTGTACTTGCTCTTGCTCTCACGTAGAATGGGTCTCTTCGCCAATCAAACATTAACAACATATTTTTACATGGGAATTTTGATCTTTCGGTATACATGTATCAGTCATCAGGCTTCATAAACCCATGATCACCATCACATATTTGCCTTCTTTGGTGTTCACATTATGGACTTCATCTGACATCTCGGACTTGGTACAACTATTTGTGCTCTGCTCTCTTGTCCTTTGGTTTAGTGCAGTTGTGGGCTGATTCATCTCTCTTTATTCTTCGCATCGGGACTCATCATATATTCTAGTTTTGACATATCTTGATGATCACATTATCACCGGTTCTAATCAAGCTCAAATAACTACTCTAACGAACTACCTTTGATCTCATTTTCCAGTCACAAATCTCAGCACACTTCCTTATTTTCTTGGCGTTGACGTTGCTCCATGCTAGGATGGATTATTTTTATCCCAACATAAGTGTATTATTGATTTATTAAGTCGACACAAAATGGATGGCATAAAACCTCTCACCACTCAGGTGTTTTTTTAAAACCAAGCCTTACTTCTAGACCAATGGATACTATAAAACATTGTAATGTTATTGGTGTGTTGCAATATCTAGTCATTACTCGTCGGGACATTGCCTTCGCTATTAACAAATTTGTTCAACACATTCCTTCTCCGTCACCTAAGCATTGGAGCTCGTTTAAGCAACTATTTGGCTATCTTAAGAACACTTTTATATCATACTTTTTCTACTTCGTTAGACAGATAGACTCACTATTTTAGCTTACTCGGACTCTGGTTTAGTGGATATCTCACTGATGGGAAGTCTAAGTCTACTTATATTGTGTTTCTTGGATCCACACCTATCTAGTGGGTATTTAAAAACAACGCGGTGTTGCTTGCTCTTCAACCGAGGCTGAGTATCGGGCACTTGCTACTGCAACTTTGAAGCTCTACTTGGTTAGCCATCTATTATGAGATTTTAGTATTTCTTTCCTAAAGCCACCTATCGTCTATAGTGGTAACATGAGCAGTCTAGTTCTTAATCTGGTTCAATAATTGCATACGAAACATATCGATACTGATCTTTATTTTGTTCGAGACTTAACCATTACAGGAGTATTTTGACTCGTCAATCCGAGAATGGTGTTAGGGTGCTAAATGTGTAATTGAAATTATTGTACTCAAGTTTGCCTCATACCCATATTTCTTCAATAAAACTGTTTGTGTAACTGATTTGGGTGAAAATCATACTCCCAAAGCTCTTAGAATGACATGTTAATTTTGTAAGAGAATATTAAAGGAAAAATCTCCTCATATGTCTTACATATTGATATTCCTATAATTATGGAATTATATAAAAAATTCTATATTTGTATATTGTAAGTCTGCATATATATGTTGTAATGCCCCAATTGCGATTTAATGATTATGATTACACAAATTCTACATCGTGCTCCACGGGGCTTTGTCTTGACGATCACCTATGTATTAACACAGTGAGCACATAGTATATGCCTCTACGACTTAGTGGTGTAGACTTGAAACTTAGGAGTATGCTTATCTTTAGGTCCATATTCAAAATCCATAAGGTGCGACCAGGGCCAATCCTAGAAATTACAAAGTTTGAGTCGAGTTTAAAATTGAACCCCCTCATAGTCATTTTAAATATTTTTCTATTACGATTACTTTATTATTGGAAGTTTGGAACTAAAATGTTTAGGGTTGGTATAGTGTGTGAAAACATTTCACTATGAAACTTATAAACAAGTATTACATTTTAGTAAAATAAATATACATTTTATGAAGCATCTAATACTCTTTAATGGAACCACTGATGTCATTCAAACATAGCACCTTATAGTAAAACAACTAATATTTTTTGGTGAAACAACTAATACTCTTAAAACAAGTTAGAAATAGAACTTTGTCCACACAATATTATACCAAATATATATTGATATCACCCGCTTGATTTTGAGTTAAATCTGATATTTTTTTCTTCTTCTTATGATATCCATATATGTGTGTAAGAGGCATGACATACATAAATAATTTATCAAATTGTAATTGTAAAATTTGTGTTCATCCAACTGAGCATAGTTTTAATAGACAGATGAAGTATATAATATATACATATATATATATATATATATATATATATATATATATATATATAAAATTCAGGGCCCCTACAAAATTACGGAATTTTTGGGCCCAAGACGATCAATTCTTTTGCCTCCAAATAGGCACGGCCCTAGGTGCGACCAATTCCTAAGATGAGTCAGTTCATACAAAGTTTTGTCCTAACTTCAACTGGAATCTGGGCGGTGAGATTGGTCCTCTATATTAGTGGGTCGGGCAGAATACGAAGTCATAATATATAAATATATATATATATATATATATATATATATATATATATATAATTAGATAAAAATATTAAATCATTTAGTTTTAATTTGGTACACATTATCCATGGTGAACGCTAGTTTTAATGTGTTCACTATTAATAAATAGTCATTCCAGATAATATATACTAATATGCATGCTCTACTTTTATTTATATTTTTAATTTTATTTTTATTTTGAGAATATATATATGCTGTATTTAACTCTAGGCCTCCATATATTAATTGGTGGCGGAGGTTCAGTTATCAAAAAGTTGAAAATTCATTAGAAAGTGAATCTGTTTCAATTTTATCAGGGTTGGCTAGTTATGAGATGAGCACATAACATTAAAAGTTGCTATGTAAAGACATTATTGATGGTAAGCTATTAAGAGAAGTCCTCTCGGGAAATAAAGTTTCTGCAACAAAAAATGTCAGTTTCGTTGTCCTCTTTAAATAGTACCAATTTAATACGGAAGACCACATATAGCTGATTTAATTATTACGTCACGCGACTCATCTCTGCTTACTCTAAACTCTTAAATATCAAAGGACATTATAAATTAATTCAGATCTACACCTATTAAATTTTTTATATAAAAAAAATCTGATCTCCATGTGTAGTGATCAATATGTTATGTGATGAAAGAATTCTAGGTGAATTGCACTCTTGCTCACATAAAAATAGGTGATCTAAAAAAATGATTTTTTTTTTAAATATTTTTAATTTCATAATTTTTTCGATATTTTTTATCCCAAGAGAATTCAGTTTTGGTTCAATTTTTTTTTTTTTCAGTTTTGTTCCAAAAATTAAAGAGAGGACTAAATTTGCAAAAATTAAAATTATAAAGACCCGAAAAAATGTAGGACCAAAATTTTTATTGAAAATTGTATATGAGACCAAATTTACCATTTTCCCAGAATTCTGCTGAAAGACCCCCTAATTTAAAATGGATCTAATCGGTCCACGGGCATTTGATTTTATACTGAAACCATAAAAAATTGGACAGAGTTATAAATTTCGATTCAAATGATATTAGTATTAATTTTTTAACGAAGGATATCATTGGGCTTTCTCACTTAATTCACATATCGTACGAGAGAGTTAATTTAATACACGCCAATTATCAAGTAAAGTCACTATATAAGTAAATTGTGCATGCATAAGTCTATGATAATAATAATTATTATATGGAGATCAATGGAGTACTATAATAGACCACAGTCTATTTCTCTCTCAATATATATGTATATATACTCTCCATCCAACATCTTTTAAATGTAAAAAAGCACAAAAAGAAAAGAGAGTAATGGTTTTGAGGCAAGGACGGAGCCACGAAAAAAATATAATTAAGCAGACTAGAATTAATAAAGTATACAAAATAAAAGTCATTTTTATCGCTATAAAATAAATTTATTACGATAAAAAAACACTCAACTCTAAAGATTGACGAGGTACTAAAGTGAAATACACGAGATTAATTATTTCAATCATTTTAATGGAGTATTATAATACACCACAATCTCTCTCTCTATATATATAATCTCTCAATGGAATATCTTTCGCACGTAAAAGGCACACAAAATAAAGGAGAGTAATAGTTTTGAGGGGTAAATATATATAGTGTAAAGAAATTGGTTGGGTTGTGTTTATATTTGAGCAAAAGACAATAACATTTTGTATAAATTTGTGGATATAGTGAAAGAATTTGTAGAGATTTTTTCATTTTTAAAGTGTGAAAAGTATTATGCGCTGAACGAACAAAGAAAGTGCAAAAGGTATTTCGAAACGAATATATGTATTATAATAAATACACGTATACATAGTCCCATGACTCCCATTTGACATCATAAATAGTGATATCTGCTATAGTAAATTTAAGCCACTTTGCTTCTTAATGTCTGCGCATGCTTCTCATTAAATTACCAAGCTAAAAAAAGAAGCCCACACACTTCTAATACTCCCTCCATCACTTTTTCAGTGTCTCATTTTATCCAAATAGGTGTTCCCTTTTAATTGTCACTCCACATATATTCATGCATCTTTTACCTACTTTTTCCAACAATACCTTTAATTAAATGTAAAGTTATTCATCATTTTGTAATAAATATGAATAATAAATAAAGGGAATATATGTCTTTTGATACCCTAATAAATAAAAAAATTGGTTTATGTTAATGGATAAAATGAGACAGATAATAAGGGACGGAGGGTGTATAAAGTATGTCATAAATATTTATATACTCCCAAAAATAATAACAATAGGAGAGAATGACCACATCATAAACAATAATTAATTCGAGTATATACATATGTCTCCACTCCCAGGTGAACTAAAAGCAGTTGGGAAAGTGAGCAATAACTAACACAGCAAGTACCGTTGGGAAACAAATTTAAAAAAAAAACAAAAAAAATTAATAAATGCATGCGCCCTATATATTAAATTAATTAACAAACACTATTACTATTGCGCCCCGACAAGTAGTACAACCTTAGCCGTCTATACATATAATTCTCTACTTATGTGTTGGATGGTTTTTAATTTAATTTGGTTAATTATATATTCACCCACCTTTCATTCATTATTAGTAAATATCCAGCCTTTATTTAATGGGAAATAAATGTACCAATCCATAAATTTGGTAGAAAGCACGCCAAATCTTTAGTATAGTATCTAATCCTCAGTAATTGTTAGTAAAAAGTGGCATTACCCCCTTTGTAGCCGCCAGAGTGTGTCTTTTTGCTGTCCCACATTGGCAATATTTTTGCAACCCTTTTTAAGCAAAAACTACATAGCACGCGTTGAGACAACAAAAGACAAATAATTCCACCCCCCAAAAAAATTAAAAATTAAAAAAATCCCCAACTATATATACTCCCTTTTCCATCATCATTTTCCACAACACTATCCTCGGACTAACTAACTCTTTCTTTTTTCTTCAGTCTTGAATTTTCAATCCTAGAGAAAGGAGAGAGAGAGAGTAAATAGAAAAAATGCAATACCAAACAAGCTCACGTAGCTACTACTCCTCCTCTTCCGGCGGCGGCGACGCCGTGGAGAGGGTGGTGCGGCTGGCGTCCGGCAGCGCGGTGGTGATATTCAGCATGAGCACGTGCTGCATGTGCCATGCAGTGAAGAGGCTATTCTGTGGGATGGGGGTGAATCCAACGGTGTACGAGCTGGACCAAGATCCACGTGGCCAGGAAATAGAGAGGGCGCTGTCTCAGATGCTCGGCGGCGGGTCCGCCGTGCCGGTGGTGTTTATCGGGGGGAAACTCGTCGGAGCGATGGATAGAGTTATGGCGTCGCATATTAGTGGCAATTTGGTCCCACTCCTCAAGGAAGCCGGAGCACTTTGGCTTTAGAAGAAGTGAGAGAGGGGATTAATCGTTGATATATATGAGCTGTGTTTTTGTTTGTATTAATTATTTTATTTTAGTGTTTTTATTATAGGGCAATAGTAGTACAATGTAACATTTGGGATGGCTTAATGTACTAATTATCTTGCCCAAAACTTTTGTACTTAATCAACCACAGTTATTGTGCTTTAATCTTATAATTTTCAGGGCTTTTTAATTGTAATTTATTTTATAGTAGTATTTATACTTGTTATTATTTGAGTATGTATAGAGTGAAATTGGTTCATATATATATGAATCATTAAAGGGTATTATTTGTTTTTACTAAAGAATATTAGTTATTTTCATTTAAAAGTATTTGTTTTTTTCACTAAAGAGTCTTCAGTGAAACCAACTGCCACTACAAAAAAAACACTGTTTTGCGATAGAATTTGCGACGGAAAATCCGTCGCAAACAGTGTTTTGCGACGGGCACGTATCCGTCCCTAAAACAGCCGTAGCTAATTTTTGCGACGGATTTCGCCGTCTGTCGCAAATTACCGACGATAAATCCGTCGCAAAAGTGGAGGGTCAGACCCGGCCGGGTCACATAGAATTTGCGACGGACAGTAGTCCATCGCAAACCTTTTGGGTCAGACCCGATCGGGTCAACAACATTTGCGACGGCCACATTCCGTCGCAATTGTTTATATATATATATATATATATATATATATATATATATATATATATATATATATATATATATTTTCCTGTTATAATTTGCGACGGGCTGTTTTCCGTCGCAAAATTCAATATTTGCGACGGAATATGGCCGTCGCAAATTACCGAGCCTATACAAAAAAAAAGTGGCTCGCGTGGTTCGAGCCCGATCACCCGGGGCGGCCGGGGCGGGCGCGGACCACTGTGCCAACCGGCCCATTCCTTGTTATATGCGGCCCACCTTCTATATTAGTCTTATTAGGCCTTGAACAATTAATCCATTTTTTGCGTTCAAGGGGAATCAAACACGGGACCTCTTGTGCAAGAGGAGGGGACGCGCGCCACTAGGGCACAAGCTACTTTCGTTCATTTTTATGCAATTAATTGTATATGTATTCAAATTAAGTCATTTTTTTTTATAATTCACCAAATTA